>CM017465.2:2568245-3768245 GCA_007827005.2 Populus simonii
GCCAAACATCCAAGGACCATTTTCAATGACCTTTGTAGGTCATCTTCTGTTTTGAAACGAAACATTATAAACCCATTGGCCAAGGATGTCACATCCTCAAGGCCGAACCTGTTCCATATCCTGTGAGCAATGAGTTCATAGCAGAATAAGGAAGCTTAAAACCAGGAAAAAAACCTACTAGGCAACGATGCCACATCGCAGAAGGTTTATCCCATAATCCCTTAGTCATTTTAAGACGAGAGCCAACCGGCTTACGAGGGATGGGGTCAAAGTGCATCGAGTGTTAGAGTCGGTAACTCTTATCTTATCGGCCCAAAAACCCGAGGGGGGAGTGGGTCGGGTAGAGGTTGGGGAGGCTGTGTTTTGGGTGTTGGTTTGTGGGATGTTTAGTGGTTGAGGGGGTGGTGTTAGCTTTGGGTGTTTGGGTTTTCAGATTGGAAGCCATGACAGATTCTTGGCACAATTCCACACAACAATTACTCACCACAAATTCAATCAATAACAAATCCCAATCATACAAAGGTAAACACACATCTTATGCAGCACATATCCAAATATCAGCTGAAGTTAACGGTTGGATCTCCCTAGATCGGAGTTATACCAAAACTGACCTGAGATTGATGAGCCACTGTTGAACGTGCATAACACTTTGCTGGATGGGTTTCATCTCATCTCCACCGTTCAGAATGTGTAATACAACCATACGCATCACATATCCAAAATTCAGATTGATCCAACGGTAGAAAAGGGAGCAATAGGCCGGCGGCTCTGACTGTTACGAGAGTGGTTTGTCCAGAAATCTTCAAACGATAAGATTTCTCTAGTGGATTCAAATTTGAACAATCGCTCTGGTCAGGATGTAGTAACTATAGGGACGCACAACATACCCAAAATTAGTGTTGATCCAACGGTAGAATAATGATAAATAGGCCGGCGACTCTGACAGGTCTGAGGGGGGGTTTCCAGAAACCTTCAAACAATTAGATTTCCCAAACGTCAATAGCTTTGGACGATCCCTCCGGTCAGAATGAAGAAAATGATGAGGTACACAACATAATCAAATCTTGGCCTGATCCAACGGTGGAATCCAAAGATATGGCTGTCGGAGCACCACCCCTCCTTATCTTTTCTCTCTAACCTCACTCTAACTTCTCTCCTCCCCTAAACCCTAAACCCTCCCTCCCCAAACCCCAAACCCCTAAACCCCTAACCCCAAACCCCTAACCCCTAATCCCTAATCCTAAACCCCTAACCCTAAACCCTAAACCCTAAAACCCGAACCCTAAACCCCGAACTCGAAACCCTAAAACCCAGAATCCCAGAACCCTAAACCTGAAATCCTAAACCCGAAACCCTTCAAAACCCTAACCCCAACCCTAAACCCCCAAACCCTAAACCCCCTAAAAACCCTAAACTCTAAACCCAAACCTTAAATCTTAAACCCTAAACCTTAAGTTCTCATGTTTTTCCTATTAGTAAGCGAATACTAAAACTAATTCATGCATCATTAACACATAACATGCCAAAAATTGTCCTCCTTCCCCTCAATCTATTCTTTGCCGAACTTGGTCTAAGGGGATTAAGAGTCCCCTTTTCCTTTATATGCAATGGTTTGTCTCATTTACTCATTGTTCACATCATAACACATATTACAAGGTTTATCAAGTACAAATTTAGAATTTCTTTTCTTTCCATTCAACCCTAACATGGTCGGCCACTCATGTCCCTTGGTCATTGATTTTTCTCTGATAATTTTGCATGATTTTCATGTTAAAAAAAACTTATAGTAGTTTAATTAACTTTATTCTAACAAATTCTGCAATTCCCTTAATTTTCACTCAAGAAACCTAATTTACAAAATCTGAAATTGATGCACAATTTCTAATCAAATTTCAAATTGGATTTCACAATTAGGTCTAGGTTTATAGTTAGATGCTTGTCTTCAATCGAAATCGAAAGTACACACTTAAGAGTACTGCAACTCCGGTAATTTACAAGCCACCACATTACCAAGTTCATCCTAAACGATGTTCTGAGCTTATGTAACAATAAAATTCCGTATCATTAAGATAATACATGATTCAAATATCCTTTCTTCAACATACCAGATCCACCAGCTGATTGATGTTTAATTTAAGATTTTTCTAAAAAGGATCTGCGCTCCATATTGAGGCTGAACGGTTAGAAATTCGGCCGGAGCATGAACATATTTTGGGGATACCACAAACGAAAATTGTCTAATGATCACAGCTAGAACAAGTTTGATCTCAACAAGGGCTAATTTCTGTCCGACACACGTTCTAGGGCCTAAACCCCATGGGAAAAAGGAGCTTGAATGCTTCCGAGGCTCGCAAAACCTTAGAGGATTGAACTTGTCAGCGTCTTCTCCCCAGACCTTTGTGTCATGGTGAGCTGCAATCACGGCTAAAATGAGTGGTGTGTTAGCAGGAATGTGGAGGCCCTGAAGCTTAACATCTTTGCATGTCTCCCTCACCAACATTGTGACCGGAGTGTAAAGTCGAATTGCTTCGTGTAGTATCATATTTATCTGTTCAGACAATGAGAACCAACAACAGACTAATAAGAGAATGAATGTTTCAAAGCTTCGTAAATATTGGTCATAAAAAGGAAATTATATATATGTATCACCCTTTAGAGTAGTTAACATTGGATAATTCCATCATTTTGCTCCAATCTTAATTATATAAGATTCAATTAGCAAATTAATTAAGAGCGGTGCTTTATAGTACGAAATTGAACTCACAATCTTAAGTTCACCAAGAATATCTGCAGTTGGATGCTCCTTGTCTTTGCAAACAGCAACTACTTCTTCACGGGCCTTGATTTGCCATTCTTGATGGATTGCTAGAAGGATAAATGTCCAAGTTAAGACAGTAGCGCTTGTCTCCTTTCCTGCGAAGTAAAATGTCTTGCATTCGTCTATAATTTCCTTAACCTCCAATTTCTCTTCTTCACCATCATGATTCTTATAGGAGGAAGTTAACAAGCTAAGTAAGTTTCGAGATTTCTCCTCTCTCCTGTTGTTAGCAGCCGCCTCAATTAGCTTCTCTATTGATCCGCGAATTTCCTGGTCTAGTCTCCACTGCTCTTTATTCTTTTCTGTTGGCAAAAACCTGTGTCATCAATCATCATTAACAACCTGACAATTAATCATTAGAAACCATCTCATGATTAATTAATAATTTGGTTTGTTTCTTGGTATTTAACCTGAACCCTGGAATAGGGACATGCGAGTAATACAGGGAGGCAAGGTGCATTTGCTTTTCTTGTAGCTCAAAAATACGCTTTCCTTCTTCAAAACTACTTCCAAAAATTGTCCTGGAAACAATATCTGCTGAGAGATTTTGTATTTCTTTGTGCACATCCATCTCGAATTCTTCTCTTCCTGCTCTTTTTCCCTCCCAATTCTCAAGCATGTCCGTTATGCTAGCCACAATTTTTGGCACCCACGCCTGTTGAAAGGAAAAGAAAGATCAGGTCGTTGTGTACATGGCAAATTACTTATTTTGGTTTGTCACTTTTGAAGTTTGAACTTTGACCAACGAGCTCATTCAATTATCTCGCATGATTATAAACCTTCGATTATTGCCCATTGTGATTTGAAGCAATCGGCATAACAAGGCCTATTATACAATGGTTTCTAATAATTTCAGTGGTCCAAGAGAGGACAGAAAAGTTTAACGGTCCAATTTTCCTCATCTTTCCAAACAGATTCTTCTTCTAAAATTAGGGTACGTTTGGTTTTGTTGAAAATCAAAGCACGCTAATGCTTTACCTATCAACCCGCTATAAACTTTGAAATAGTCAGGCTTTGCTTCTGTTTAAAAAAATCTCAACTTTTAAAAGCAAGAAATTACCTATCAATCACTACAATTAACTATTAATTTTTAATTTTACGGGACGAAACTATTCTTTAACTTTTAAATAAATATGATCTATTTATTTAACTTTAACTTTAACTTTACATGACGAAACTATTCTTTAATTTTTAATATTCTTTAACTTTAATTTTACTCATAGCAAATTTATTTGTTTCATCAAACAACCATCCAAGCGCGCGTAGCTCTATTTTTCTTTCTTTTTCTTCATTTGACATATATTATTTTGTTTATTTATTTTAGTTAATTTTATATATCTTCACTCATATCCACCCTAATATACAAAAAAAAAAATTATCTTTTGTTCTTATATTGACATTTTGTTTTTTTAACAATATTTTTAATATAAAATTAATCAAGTAATTGTTGCTTTTTTATAAACTTAATTAGCAGCGTATAAATAACTGTAACCAAACACTTGATACAGTTTTTATTTTCAGTATTTGTGTGGGCAACAATAACATCTGCTTAACTTATAAAAAACTACAAACGCAGAGCCTTGGTAAGATTTTTTTCAAAAAAAGTTGTAATTTCTTAAACTTGGATAAATAAAAATATGATCAGTATTATTTGCCAGTAAAAAAAAAGCCCAAGTAGAGCTTCTTTTTTTTTTTTTTTTCTTTCTAAACTGAAAGAAAGATGGGTCACCTTAACTTGCTCCATGTTCAAGGCCAAGCTACTGATCCTCCTGTGAACAGCCCACTTCTCACCCGTGAGCTCCATAAGTCCCTTGTCTCCCAAGAGCTGCTTTGTCACAGGGTCGAACTTCATCCTCTCAAATGGTCCGCCAGTATTTATCAGAACCTCTTTAATTGTGGCTGGGTCGGATAGAACCAACCTGGGCTTGGCTCCAAACCAGTATAAGTAGGTCTTACCGTGCATTTTAGACCACACGCTGTAAGTTGGAAAAACACGATGAAGAATATTGTGGTGAAATGGTGGAGCTATTGGCTTTGATAGAGCTTCTTTCACTAATCGACGCCTCTCAGCCGTGTTACCAAATATGGGACGGTAGCCAGGGCCACTTATGCCTTGTTTGTAGAAGTGGTGTTGGATTTTGTAAGGAACCCATAATATTGAGTAGACAAATTTGGTCAGGACAGCTACAAGAATAACCAAGATGGTTGTAGAAACCGAAACTAATATGAGATCATACATGGTGTTGATGGGACCTCAGAAGAGAGAGCTTAGGTAATATTGCTGAATCTTTTGATGAAGATCTCTACAGGGAGAGTGTTGATAATTAAGTCTATGTCACTGCTTGGTTAATGCTTGCTCAATCAATCCACGCCATTCCTTTTTGAGATCCCCTAGGTAGCGGATGCCAGTGGCTTTATCTTTCTTTAATTTTCTTTGTTTATAGATTAATGCGTGCCATAAGACCGTATACCTCAGCAATCAGCACGTGATTTGGGGAGTTTTACAGATGGCCAAGTGCATCTTTTCTCAGCCAAAAATCATTTAAATACTAAGCACGGGAGAGAATCTTGTTGGATAATAATCAGCATGTGATTTGGGGAGTGATGGTTTTTTTACCCGCGGCGTAACGTGATTCGGGGAGTAATAGTTTTTTTTAGCGGAATGGATTATTTTTTTCAATTTTAAAAAATATATAAAGATATTATAAAGTTAAAAATTTAATGCATGTCAGATAAAAATAATTTTAAAATACTGAAATATTGAAATATTGGCCAGCATAAAAAAATATTGAGAATGCACTATATTGAATTAATCTCGGATAATCATGAGAATAAGGCATATTGGCTCGCACGATTGGATCCTTAATTTTTTTTTTAATAATTAGGGTAGATGACATGTTATCCGTCTCATTTGTTTTGAAACTTTTAGAGAATTTTTTTTTTAAAATCTACTAAAATATTGGTAGTCTTTTTTGTACAGGGAGATACCAAGTTATCGACTAAGAATTGTTATACTTCATTATTAAACCAATTCTCATTTCATTTATGGTCCAACTATCCTGGACTTATCTCATGACATTCATCACATTTCATTATGGTTCACGGTATGTATACAATTTTCAATATAAACTTTCAAATCTTCATAAGATTTAGGAAATACAAACACATATTAATTATATGAGATACAGTAACAGAAGTATACATGATTAAGTTAAATTTATAATACATAAACCTCATGATAATTAACACTTAAGCACCAGACCATTACAATGCATAAGGGGTATTTGATATAAGTTTTGAACAAAATTATCAAAAGATTACTATATATCTAACATCCAACTCGAGGCTACAAGGTACTTGTAAATAATTTATAAATATCAATTAACTCAATGACATGTAATTTACATTAAAAAAAATTATACAAAAAAAGTATTGTCTTTAAGTTATATCTCATCATTGTTAATTATACCAATTTATTTATCAACACAATCTCTCTTTTTATCTAAGTTGTTCACTTGCCATATCAAGATTTTTTATATGACATAAGATTAATAAATCATATTTTTTCCTAACAATTTGTTTTCTAAAACTCAATCTTTCCATATATTGTCTAGCACTAGAAATTTTTTTTTATTTTCCTATGTACTGATATCATTTCATTTCCTGGGAATCTAACTCATTCCCCCATTGCCAGGTATTAATTTCAATTTCCAAAATCTAGTCTCATCTCTCCATGTCGGGCGCTAGTTCCAATATCTAGGAAAAACTAATCTTTTATGCCTTTTACCATCATTAGTCTCATCAGCAGGAAACTAATTCCTTCCTCATTATTGGGCATTAGTCTCATCGTTGGAAAACTAATCCCTCTACCTATTACTGGGCATCAGTCCCATCACTGAAAAACTAATTCTTTTACCATAAACTATAATTTAAGTATGGAATATCATGGTATTTCAAACATAATACAATGATAATTAATGGAGAAAATAACAAAGTGTATTACACATATCTGTTGTTGGAACTCGAGTATCTCCTTGTTGTGGCACAGCTCTCATGGCCTCTCATGTATCAACAGATATACCACATTACAGGCTCATCTTACATAATATTAATTTAAGTTTACTTTCATCAATATAGTTCTTTTCTTCAATTAAATTCTTGTTTTACTAATATTTTCAACTTGTATTTAACATTAAGGTTCACATTTTCTTATATTATTTTGCATTCAAAATATATTTCTCAAACACATGGAATGTATTAAATCCAAATCATTTTCTTTTCAATTATTCCAATTTCTAACATTTCATCAACAATCTCTAATGTCTAATATTTTGTCAACAATGTTTTATGTCTTGCCTTTTATTAAACACTTGTGAGCACTAATTCAACTCATCAATATCATACAAATTTCACATATGCCTCCTCCCAAACACACCAACAAGAATTCATACATCAACACTCAACTTAAGTGGTCATAATCCAACCTAAACATATACTAACAATAATCATATTATACGTAATTAAAATTTCAACACCAAAACACGTCTAAATTCCAAAACTTCCCCAATTACATCAACATGGTTGGCCACCCATGGTTTAAAAATTCATGGTTGGCCTTAAATTTGTCAATTAAAATACTAATAATACCACTACTACTATAAAATTCCCCAAAAGTTTTAATCAATCCAAAAATTTACACCACTAAGTTTTAAACAAAATAATCTCACATTTTCCTGTTCTTCCAAAACATGTCAACAATATTCATGAATAAAACAACCTAATTTACTTTAATCGTATTAAAATAGCTAACACAACAATTAACACAATTCTAGCATATGCACTTTGATCCCTTATTGGCCGGCCGTTGAACCCTTAAAAACACTAGGATTTTTGTCATTACTTCTTTTCTATTTAACACCCAACACAATCTAATATAACTCAATTTGATCAATTCATAGTCAATTTATATTTTCCTTGAAATTCCACCATGAACCCTAACATTAATATCATGATTTCTATCTCAATTGTTATTAGTTTCATATGAAATTGTTAGATTAGGTTTAGAACTCCTTACCAAACATTAAATAGTCTTTGAATCCCAACCAGTCAAAAATTTCTGGATCCCTCATTAAAAACTCTTGTTTTCATGATTGTGCATTGATTTCCCCTTGGTTTCCTTCACTTTTCTATCTTGTTTAGGTACTTAAAGATATGATGGTGAGTGTTTCTCTCAACCCCCCCTTTAATTCCATAAATTATTTTGTGCTTTCTCTAAGAATTTTGAATAAAAACTCAATATTTCTCCCCCTTCCTCTTTTGTTCCAGCTGTTGCCGACTTTTAGGGGGGGGGGGGGGGGGGGGGGGGGCCTTTATATGTATTTTTTATTATTATTATTTACATTTTAATCTCTTCTTTATACATAATCCTAATTTGTCCTAAAGTTTCTAATTTATTCTCTCCCTTTTACTTGGTGTCACACACCCCTCTCCTTTTCTTTTTCTTTTTCTTTTTATCCTTGACATTAATTCTCAATTTCCTTAATTTATTTTATTTTATCTTTGGGTTAAAATTTTAATATTTCAAAAAAAAATTTAGCTGGGAGTTTACACGTCATCTAATTTACCCAGATTTCAGCCACTATGGTTGCCAGAAAATCGGGGCATAAGTTTTTTACCTAAAACTCATTTTTCAACTCATTTCTGACCCAAAGCATTGTAGGAACCGTAATAAATCTATCTATGACCTCAAAAAACTACCTCAAAAACTGAAATCAAGCCAAATCCAAAAATCAATTTAACCTCAGATCTATTTTTTCATGAACTTTAAAGATACAAAAACACCTAATATGAAATCTCCTCATCAAATGGAACTATTTGACACAAATATAGTCCATTTTGGTAGCCTAAATCGATGTCAACAACACTTTTCTCTCTCTACCATTGGAATCCGACAACCTCTTTCTCTCCTTTCTCAACCAGGGACTAAAAAAATACAAAATGAAATTTTATAACAAAATTGAATTGAAAAAATATTGAGGTACTGAAATTGTATATTTTGCGTGATTCTTAAAGTTCAAGGACTAAAGTGCATCTTTTGAGAAACTTATGGCATGCCACCTATATATGGCGCCTTTTCTATTTCGATCCCTCTTCTTTTTATCCCTTCCTTTCATAAAAAATAAAAATTAATTGGTCTTCAATTAGGATCAAATCGCCAGAAAAAATATTGAAGACTAAATTATAAAAATATAAAATTTTGCACAACTCATCCACAATAATTTATTAGAGGATAATCAATGAAGTCTTGCGTGGTGAAAAAACAATGCCTTTTAGAGTAAAATTTAATTATAGATGGCTAAGTTTCTAAGCCAAAAATCATATAAATAGTAAGCAACGGAGAGAATCTTGCTGGAAAATAATTGTTTTTCTTCTGTAAGATTTACGGGCATCGGATCTTTGTCTTCTACAAAATAAAGAATCATATATGTAAATAGTAAGCACGAGAGAGAATATTGTTGGAAAATAATTGTTTTTCTTCTGCAAGACTTACGGAAATCTCGGATCTTTGTCTTCTAAAAAATAAAAAATACAAAAAATTGAGAGTCTATACTGAAGGATGATGGTCTCCACTATATAAAATTTTCATATCACAAACATAATTAATGTCCCTTCAACCGCACATCACATTTATTTTGGCTAGTAGTAGAACATATAATTAGCTGAATGTGTCAAGAATAGCTTTGTGTAAATTTAGACTAGTGAATGATGAAAAATGCTTTCTGTTTTCTCTTTTTTTTCTTCTTCTACCTAGATGATATGTTAAAACCAGCAGGAATTTTTGCATGTATAAGGGTATCTAATCTATACTTTTTTTAAAAGGAGCTCTTACGATTAAAAAAGAAAAGATAAGAGAGAGACAACTCTTGACGTGCATTGCCATATTCCGTGTCTTGAGAAAAATTAGGTAAGACGAAACCTACATATGACTCGACTCAAATGACTAATTAAATTGACAACAAAAATCACTGGCGAGTACCATGCATCTATCAAAAACCTTATTTATAAAAATTTATTGAGTCTTCCATAGACCAACCAATAAAGTTCTCATGTCTTAAGAAATACCAAATCTTGAACTTACATGCAAAAGTTTTGGTATGTGGAAAGAAAAGAATTTCTTTATGTACAATCGTTCAGGTTTTGTAATTATTTTATATACAGGAGCATCAAATAATATAGCTAACAATCTTCAATTGGAAATCCTGCGTACAAGGTGTTGGGTTTCCGAATTGCATTCATAGAGTGGAAATAATAAATTTAAATTTTTTTTAGGAGTTCCAAGATTTTATTAGATAAATCTAGAATTTTTTAGGGTTTATACAAAGATTACTTGAAGATTAAATGTTCTTTTCATATTTGAATAATTGCTTCAAGATTGAGTTGTTGCAAATCATAAGTTGTTCGAGTGGTTGGCCTCTAACAGTAATCCACACGAATCACCAGTTAAAAATCTCTTAAACCTTTTTAGGATAGAGGAATTGTTATGCCTTTGAGAATTAGTTCTTTTCTTTTGTGTTTTTCAGGTTTTTGTACTTCACTATTTACTTTACAGAAAATAAGAGGTATAATATTTTTTTTAAAGGGAAACCTAGAAACCCTGTAAATAAATAAAATATCAATTTTTTCCCTAAATAATATCACACATATTATGTAAAGACCTAAAAAAAAAGATAATAACTGGTGATGAAAAATTAGTTAAATTATATGTGATCTAATTAGTTAAATAATTAGATAGAAAAGAAGAATAAAACTAAACAAGTGGAAGGTAGATAAAGACCAAATAAGTAAATAAATAAATAAATATGAAGAGACCAAATTGAAATTTTACCTAATCTGGAAATATGAAAAATGAAGTGCGACTAATTGATTTAAAAGAATGAAGGATTGATTGATTAATGGTAAACTTATAAAGATGAACAAGTCTTGGGAACTTAAATTAGAAATTGCCAAGAGAGAGGAGTATAAATACCCCTCTTTTTCTCTCCCAAATTGATGGAAAAAAGAGAGCAGAAAGGGATGGAGAGTTCTTAAGCTTCAACCCAATTTTTCTCTATACAAACACCAAAGAGAGATATAAATAAGGTGATTAGAAAGAAAAGTGAGCATTTGTATAGAAGAAGAGTGAACATTTGTATAGAAGAAATTGAGTGAACTTGGAAACTTACACTACTAGGAAGTTAAAACCACAAGAACATTGGAGAAAAGAAAAAGAAGAGAAGTGTAAGGAACTCTAAATCTTGAATATTATGTTAGTTCATACATCTTAACAAGGTAAGCAAGCTATTACTAACCCAAGATTAAGTTATTAATTGTTACATGCATGTTGAGAATGCTTAGTGTAAACTAAGAGCTAGAGTTTTGCTAATTATTATGGAAAGTGTATGTTTATGAACATGAGATGTTTGTGAAAATGTGAGAATGATGAGTAGAGTATTAAACATGAAGAATTGAAAAAGAAATCCCCTTCCCCCTTTAGTTTAAGTTTCGGCCAAGATAGAGATAAAATGATGGGAGTGGATTTCTTGTATTGTGATAAAAATTAAATTGAGTAAAGTGAGGAAATCTCAAACATGAATGTGAAAAGTCAAGGAATTGAAAAGAAAAACGCACAATCTATGTTTCTCCCCACTTGATAAATTGGTAACCATGGCTGAATTGTTGGCAATATTATTAGTTATGCCCTTGAAACTATGTCAATGTGACTTTATAATAAGAGTTAGGGAAAAAAAAACCATTTATGTTGAGCAAGTAAGAAATAAGTGAGGAAGGTTAAATGTGTTAGTTTCTTAATAAGAAATCATTGTAAGAAAATTCATTTTAAGAAATAAAACTCAAGGTGTGCTACTAAAATTGTATGTGTTAGTGATGAGTTATATGTGCAAAAATTTGAATGATTGATGGGAAATACTAATAGCAAATGAGAAATGCTCTAACTAATCATGCAAGTGTCCTTGTTTAATTTGTGTACTTGAAAAGTAACATGAATGATAATAATTTTTAGTGTTGACAACTTGGAAGATGTTGGTGTCTAAGTTCTAGAAATGGATGCTGAATGGCTGGAAAATGCAACTGCAAATCTGGATAGCCTTGTTATGAAATCTATGACTGAGTTTAGACTAGAAATTTATAGAATTTGGAATGTGCTCTTTCATGAAAGTTGTAAATATATGTGTTAAGTTTCCATTGAAACAAACGTTTCCCTTTTTGGATTAATGGAACTCTAGATACAGAAAAAATACAAGAAAGGGGTCAAGTTGTATGCTTCAAAATAGATTCTGTTGTCCAACTTGTAGCCAGGTTTTGAACTAGATAACAAAAAATATTTTGATATGTTCCTTCATAAAAAATGTGCACATGAATGTTAAAATTCATTAGAAATTGACCTTACTTGATTTGGATCTATGAAACCCCAGTTATGGCTGAAAAACCATGAAAAAGTCAAACTATGAATTGAAAATAGATTTACATGAATGTGTGAACTATATTTTATATGGGATTTTGAATGACGAATTATGGAATGAAACTAAGGATTCACACATGTATATGTTTATTCATGGAAATGTAAGTGTATGTATATGCAAGATTTTGAGACACTCTTTCTACTAATAAGTCTATGAAATGAATTAAATGAAGATTCTATTGAAATTTCTTGTTGTAAACAAGAATATTAATTGAGAATTGAACTCCCTTTGATACAGAAAAGGGTGTTAGCATCGTGCAGCAGTCAAGTACTAGCTCTCGACAGCAGGCCCCAAATAGGTAACCTATGCCTTAGGAAACATTGTTTAACATTATATCTTTTTATTATGGTATTGCTGAATTAAATTTGAAAAATACTCAGGTATCAATAAGGAATTGAGAGTAAATGATATCAGGATGAGATATCAGGTAAATGTTGGCTTTTACAAGAAAAGCTGAAATTACATAATGATAGCCATTCGATTGGGAATGTTGGAATTGATGATATCCAAAGAAGATATCGAATGGATGTTGGCTTTGATAAGAAAAGCTAGAATTAAATAACGATAGGCATTCGGTTGGGAATGCAAGAATCGATGATATCCAAAAGAGATATTGGATGGATGTTAGCTTTTACAAGAAAAGCTTAAATTAAATAACAATGGACATTCAGTTGGGAATGCCGGAATGAATGATATCCAAATGAGATGCTGGAAAGATAATGGCTTATATAAAAAGATCCATAATGAACAATATGGGACACTCGATTAGAATATTAGAATTATTGGCAATTAATCTAGAGAATTGTCGGATTATGTGGTAATCAAAAGGAAGATTACTGAAAAGGATAGCATCCGAGGGAAGGATCGTTGATGGAATAATTGATAAATAAGTTAAATAGAATAAATAATTGTCCGGTCTGGGTAGTTAGAATGATGTGAATTATAGATGAGAAATTAGCTGAACATGAAAATGTAGTAATTGTATTGCCACATATCAAATAAGTAGACAATACGCTATTGCTTATAAAAATAAAATTAATTGAATGGTTATGAAAGAATCCTTATAGTTTTACTTATCAATCTTATCCCAAGTGCAAGATCAAAAGATCTTGTGATCTTGCACTTGGGATAAGACATCAATCTTTTGATCTTGTCAAGTTTGCAGTGCAGGAGTGTCGAAATAATAAATAACCCGGCAAGACAGGGGTCAAACCACAGGGAGGTGAACTAAATAAAATTATAAACAACAAATGAAAAGGAGTTGAAGATAACTTTTGAGATGTGATATTGATGTGAGTATTAATCAGAGATAAAAGCAATTGTCAAGGTTAGAGGATCCACTAATAGTATTAGAAATAAATATAGTATAAACTCTTTTTATTAATCAACTGGAAACCACACATAAAGAAGGTTTTAATCGGATGATTTATCCTTAATAGTTCATTATAAATTTTTAACATGATCATATTAATTATCTTATTTTAGTAACACCATACTTTTAAATATTGTCAGGAATTCATGATGTTAACTTATGTTAATAACAAATCTAGTTCCTTTCATAGCACAAGTGTCGATTATACCATACATTAGGCTATGAAAGTGCCAAGTATTTGTTGTACCACGGGTTGTACAATACAAATCTAGATTAATCATTTAACAAGCAAGGTATTAAGAATTAGTAATATAAAAAGATAAGACATGTTAATAACAAACTTTCATAGATATAAACATTGAAGTCCATGTTAAGTTTATATTATACCTATTCTAACAACATTAGTAAAACCTTTTCACCTTTATATAATAAACTTAGCTAAACATTGTGAATAAGAGAAACATAAATAAACTAGATAAGAACATAGTTATGATGAAAGTTAACTAAGTATAGTAAATGAAATCAAAAGCATAAACAAGAGATTAATATAACATGAAATAAAACTTGAACATTACAAAATACAAAGAGAGTGATCTTGATTTGAACACCAAGATGTCTAAATGTATGGCAAATGTCTCCTTTTATAGGCTAAAATTCAGAACTATTGATTTGATGACTAATTATTGAGTGGGTGGCCACCTCTTGACTTGGTGACAACCATTATCTTTTTGTCTGAACAAAACATCATAATTTGAATAGATCATCTTCATGAAAGTTCTGGACATTTGTCTCAGCTTTCCAACAAAACAAGAATGAGCTCATTTGGACTTCTAGAATTCGTGATATAGGCTAAACACTGAACAGTGTCTAGGCTACAGGATAGATTCCAACTTCTCTTTTGTTGCTACAATTTGAACTTGCAAACGGCCATTTTGAATCTTGGACTCCCATGAAAGTTTTAGGCTTATGTCTTAGCTTTCCATCCATATAAACCAGACCTAAATCCAAGTTCTACAGCTCCAGTTATGATCCAATAACTGAATGGTGTTCCAGTTTGAATTGAACCAGCATCTCTTCTTTAAGCTTAGCCCTCTCTTTGTCTTCTCAATTTCAATAGTCAAACCAACAAATCAATCCTTTGAACTGTGAAACATGCCTGCATTTGAAATGAGCATTTACCATAAATTAACGATATCTTATATAATTGTACTTGCTATTATAAAACATGCTTAAGTTAAGGAATTTAATGATACTTTAAGTGCAATATGATGATATAAAACCTTGATAAAAATGCACTTTTAAGTACTAATCACACCCCTAACCAGCTTATTACTGGTCCCTGGTAATTAAAGTGTCAAAGTAGAAAAACAATGTACAAAATCCAAAAAGCAATGCATTCATTCAATTTTCATTAATCTATCCAAATAAATAAATTCTCATTAGATTTATTTATCTGCTTCATACTTCTTAAACAAGTTATTAATAAATCTTTTTTTTGTGCTCAATATATCAACAGATAGTTATGGGGCTTTGCTTAGATGAAAACACAAATTTGTTGTAATGTTTTTCTAAGGTTAACTTTCTTGGGTTGGGATTTATTAATTTTTTTTCTTTTTATTTTTTATTCTATTTTTTTAATATATATACATATAACTTAAAATACAATGCATCTTTAACCTATGTAACGAGCTTTAGGCTAATAACTCTCAGACCAGTTGGTTTTAGGGCATTAGGTGTTGAGACACCCCTACGAGCTTAGTAACAAGGGTTGCAGATACTGATACGTAGATAGTGTAATGTTTGATTTCCTTAGGCTTTTCTCCTCAACCCATGTAACAAGCATTGGGCCAATAGCTCCCAAGTCAGTTGACTTTAGGGTATTAGGTGTTAAAACACCCCTTCGGGCTTAATTGCTTAGGTTAGAGAGGCTACGAAACCAAATTTATCTATGTTTTTATTATCATCAATACTATATTTATTTTTTACAACTTATATCTTATCTCTTTCCCTTAGTTGTTACCTTACAAAAGAACATAATTAATGTAATAATCCAATGTGCAACCCACAATCATATGTTAAAGTGTGTGTGTGAAAATAAAGGTTTAAGAATACTTATTAAATGATTATATGAGCATAATCAAGTGATAACAATGTGAGAGTTTGTAAACCTGAATATTTCAAGAAGTGTTATGATAGACCTTGATAAAAATGTTTACTAAGATGCGTCTCAAGAGTCAATAAAATTCCTCCTTACTCTGTCATCCTAACAATAACAGTTTTGTCAAATGGTTTTAATAATAACAAAAAGTTAGTTTTTTTTTTTTAACTTTCAACTACTACCCTCTCCCCTCAACTAAAATGAGATATTGTCCTCAATGTTCTAAGGTAAAAAGGTAGAGTATAGAAGACATCACCTAAAGCAGCGACTACTGATAAGCCTGAAACACACTTAAACAAATATAAGAGATAACAAAACAGAAAAATATTATGCTATTAATAAAACCAAAAGACAAGTTTTTACAAAGTAAGGCTCAAATCCAATCTTAGCTTTTTATGGCTTTCCTTGTTTGACTAGTCTATTCGACTTATAGAGGAATCAATTACAGGGATGAAAGATTGCAATTGATCAATCAGTTGTTCATCAGTAGCAACAGAGATTATGATTTATCGTGCTGAAGATGTTAGAAAATTCTGTTCCACAACATGATCAAGAAAAGACAACAAATTATCATAAAAACCATGAACATTTAGCAAACTTATAGGTTTCTAGTGAATGTTTAGTTGGGCCCAAGAGGAAATACGAAATATCTCTTATAATGTGCCCAGACCACCTGGTAAGGCAATGAAGGTGTCAGCATGATCAAACATTGCATTCATTCGTTTAGACATTGTGGAGACCTGTAGTTCCTCTCCAATTGTTTTTCTGATGATATCCACTTGGCTAAAGCTTTGGGAATGATACCCAAAACTTGACTGCCTCCTAAAAATGCAACTATTGACACACTCCCCATTAACCCAAGGCTGCTTCCCCCATACACTAAATGAATCTTTCTCTCAGCTAGAACCCGACCAAGATGATTTGTTGATTCTAAAAACTCATTTTCTTTCCCAGGACTGGATTCACCAAAAACACAAATATTTTTTATTTGATGATTTGAGGAACCTGCCATTTCTACACACTTCTATATTTGTTGAATGTATGGGTTGAGTAGAAATGAAGGGAAGGAAGAGAAGATTTTATAGATGAGAAATTAAAAATGTAATCATACCACCTATATGTAGGTCAGCTGGAGTCTCACTCACTCTCTTTCTCTCTCTCTCTCTCTCTAGAACATGTGTATGTACAAGTAGTTATGATTGTGGCTCATATCTTCCCTTGGTTTTAGTCCAAGAACGGCTTAAACGCCCTCTATGGGTCGGGAATAAGCTTCTCATCCAGTTTTCTTAAAAATTGACAAATAGGGTCTTTTTTAGTTAGATTCCCAGGACTAAGTCGATCATGTTCTTTATAAAAATATGGCCATAAATCATGAATTGCACGATGCACATCTCCAATAGGATGCGTCTCAAGAGTTAATAGAAGATTATCTAAAGACTCCTTACTCAGGCCATCCTTAATGAATTGTATTTTATCTTCACGGTTTATAGATACCATTCCTAAAGAACGACATTATGCATTACAAGTCCATCTGGCACATCGGTGACAGACTTTTAGTCGTTTTGCACAACGTTTCTTTGCAAATATACTTTTACCTGTCTTAGGCATGTATGAAATAAAAGAATTTGAAAACTCACCTGATAATTGAACCTTTGCTTCAATCATCCAATGAATATCTTTAGGAATTTCATGGTTCATTAATAACCTTAATTTTTCACACCTAACACGGTAAATTTTTGCAATCGTATTTTTAGGCAAAACGTGAAAATACCTTTTCAATTTTTCAAAAGTGATGTCCATTTTTTTAGATGAGAAATGGAAAAGAGATGCAAAGAAAAGAGAAGGAATAAGGAATTGAACAAATATATACACAAATATCAGTTATCATTGGAAACTGAAAGAACCGACATAAGAGTCACGGAGTACCGTTATCCGCCATTTGACCGGGGTTGGAGAAAGACTAGCAAAACAAGAGTTGCACCAAAAAGAAACACAAAAACAATGTGAGAAAAAAAAATCAACCTTTATATACAGGATCATTCAAACCTGTGGATTCATTTTCACTAGGAAAACTATTAAAGTAAGCTTTCAAACGATGTCCATTTACCTTAAAAACATTGTCATTTTTTGGATTCTCAATATCAAAGGCCCTATAAGGATACACATGTTTCACAATAAATGGACCACTCCATCTTGATCTTGGCTTTCCAGGAAATAAATGGAGTCGAGAATTATAAAGCAAAACTTTTTGACCAAAATCAAATGTTTTTCTCAAGATTCTCTTGTCATGAAACTCTTTGATTCTTGCTTTATGAATTTTTGAATTCTCATATGCATCATTCTTATTTCTTCTAGCTCGTTTATTTGTAACTTACACAGCTAGCTAGCATCATCAAGGTTTGAATTGAAAGCTTTGATAGCCCAATAAGCTTTATGTTCAAGTTTCACAGGCAAGTGACAAGATTTTCCATAAACTAACCTATAAGGTGACATACCTAATGATGTTTTAAAAGCAGTTCGATAAGCCCAAAGTGCATCATTAAGTTTTAAAGACCAGTCCTTTCGATTAGGGTTCATCGTTTTTTCCAAGATTTGTTTGATCTCCATATTAGCAAGTTCTACTTGTCCACTTGTCTGAAGGTGATAAGGGGTGACAATTTTGTATGTGATTCCATCTTTCTTCATTAAAGACTCAAATGGCTTGTTGCAGAAATGTGTTCCACCATCACTTATCATGGCCCGAGGGATTCCAAACTAACTCAAAATATTTTCTTTCAAAAACTTGATCATTGTTTTATGATCATTGTTTCAACTTGGAATTACCTCTATTCATTTTGAAACATAATCTACTGCGACTAATATGTACACAAAACCAAATGATGGAGGAAATTGACCCATGAAATCTATACCCCAACAGTCAAAGATTTTAATCACAAGAATAGGATTTAAAGGCATCATGTGATGTTTTGAAATAGATCCTAACTTTTAACAATTTTCACAAGTTTTGCAGAATGCATGCGTGTCCTTAAACATGGTGGGCCAATAATATCCACATTGTAAGATTTTTGCAGTCATCTTCTTTGATGAGAAATGACCCCCACATGCCTTAGAATGACAAAATTTAATGACACTACTTACCTCATTGTTGGGAATGCATCTTCAAAAATATTTGATCAGGACAATATTTGAATAAGTAAGGGTTATCCCAATAAAAGTTCTTTACTTTGTTCAAAAACTTTCTTTTGTCTTGGGTCCTCCAATGAGCTGGCAAATCTCCTGTTGTAAGAAAATCAACAATATTAGTAAACCAAGGCATTGTAGAAAAAGAAAGTAAAGATTCGTCAGGAAAGTAATTATTGATTTATGTGATGTCAGATGTGGAACCTATTGTCAATCCTAATAAATGATTAGCGATAACATTTTTGGTGCCTTTCTTGTCCTTATTTGTGATATCAAATTCTTGAAGTAACAAAATCCACCGCACCAATCTAGCCTTAGAATCCTTCTTAGAAAGAAGATATTTCAATGCTGCATGATCACTAAAAACAACAATAGGTGAGCCAACAAGATAAGACCTGAATTTTTCACATGCAAACACTACTGCAAGTAATTCTTTTTCAGTGGTAGTGTAATTCATTTGAGCAATATTTAAAGTTTTACTTGCACAGTAAATCACATAAGGTTTCTTATCTTTTCGTTGTCCCAAGACAACACCCACGACATAATCACTAGTGTCACACATTATTTCAAAACATAATGACCAATCAGGAGGTTGAATGACAGGAGCAGAAGTAAGCAAGTTTTTAAGTTTAACAAAGGCTTCTTCATAATGTTCAGTCCATTAAAAAATATTATCCTTTGTTAGAAGGTTACTTAATGGATTAGATATTACACTAAAATCTTTAATGAACCTTCTATAAAAACCAGCATGTCCTAAAAATGATCTAACATCTTTAACAGATTTTGGTGTTGGTAAGTTGGCAATTAACTCAATTTTAGATTTGTCAACCTCAATTCCTATTGATGAAACAATATGACCAAGTATAATGTTGTTTGTTACCATAAAATGATATTTTTCCCAATTCAGCACAAGATTCTTCTCTTCACACCTGTTCAAAACTTTTTCCAAGTTAGTTAAACAATCATCAAATGAATAATCAAAAACAGAAAAATCATCCATAAAAATCTCAAGAAAATGTTCAACCATATCACTGAATATGCTAAGCATGCATCTTTGAAACATGGCTGGTGCATTACATAATCCAAAAGGCATCCTTCGATATGTAAAAGTACCAAATGGACATGTGAAAGTAGTATTCTCTTGATCTTCCAATGCAATTTCAATTTGGTTGTAACCTGAATAGCCATCTAGAAAACAATATAATTGATGACTTGCAACTCTTTCTAGGATTTGATCCATGAAAGGTAAAGGAAAATTATCTTTTATAGTAATTGAATTAAGTTTCCTATAGTCAATGCACATGTGTCAACCAGTAATAGTCCTAGTTGGAATTAACTCATTCTTCTCATTTGTTATCACAGTGACTCCAGACTTTTTAGGTACAACTTAGGTAGGTGATTAGTACTTAAAAATACATTTTTATCAAGGTTTTATATCATCATTTTGCACTTGAAGTATCAATAACTCCTTAACTAGAGCATGTTTTATAATAACAAGTCTGATACTATAAGATACCTTTAATTTATGGTAAATGTTCATTTTAAATGTAGATTTATTACATAAATCAAAGGATTGATTGATGAGTTTAACTATTGAAATTGAGAAGATAAAGAGAAGTGATTATTACTTAAAAATGCATTTTTATCAAGGTTTTATATCATCATTTTGCACTTGAAGTATCAATAACTCCTTAACTAAAGCATGTTTTATAATAACAAGTCTGATACTATAAGATACCTTTAATTTATGATAAATGTTCATTTTCAATGCAGGCCTATCACATAAATCAAAGGATTGATTGATGAGTTTTACTACTGAAATTGAGAAGACAAAGAGAGGGCTAAGCTTAGAAAAGAGATGTTGGTTCAGTCCAAACTGGAACACCATTTGGTTATTGGATCATAACCGAAGCTGTAGAACTTGGATTTAGGTCTGGTTTATATGTATGGAAAGCTAAGACATAGGCCTAAAACTTTCATGAAGAGTCCAAGATTCAAAAGGACCATTTTCAAGTTCAAATTATAGCAACAATAGAGAAGTCGGAATCTGTCCTGCAGCCCAGACATTATTCAGTGTTCAACCCATATCTCGAGTTCTAGAAGTCCAAATGCACCATTTCTTATTTTTTTGGAAAATTGAGACAATTTTCCAAAACTTTCATGAAGACTATCTACTCAAATGCTGATGTGAGCAATGACGTTTTCTACATACAAGAAGATAAGGATTGTTACCAAGTCAAGAGGTGGCCACCCACTCAACAATTAGTCATCAAATCAATAGTTTTGAATTTTGGCTTATAAAAAGTGGCATTTGCCATGCATTTAGGCATCTTGGTTTTCAAATCAAGATCATGCTCTTTATTTCTTTCTTTATATTTTTGTAACGTTGAAGTTTTATTTCATATTATATTTTTCTTAATCTCTTATTTATGCTTTTCATTTTCTTTACTATACTTATGTTCTTGTATTGTTTATTTATGTTTCTCTTCTTCATTATGTTTAGCTAAGTTTATTATGTCAAGGTGAAAAAGTTACACTAATGGTGTAAGAATAAGTATAGTGTAAACTCAACATGGACTTTAATGTTTGATACTAACATATTTTGTATTTGTTATCTTATTCACTCTTAATACTTTGCTTGTTAAATGGTTAATCTAGATTTATGTTGTATAACCCTTGGTTCAACAAATACTTGATCCTTTCATAACCAACTGTATGGTATAACCGACACCTGTGTTATGAAAGGAACTTGATTTGTTGTTAACATAAATTAGCATCATGAATACCTAACAACATTTACAAGTATTAGCATTATTCAAATAAGATAACTAATATAATCATGTTAACAATTTATAATCTGATTGGAACCTCCTTTGTGTGTGGTTTCCAGTTGAGTAATAAAAAGAGTTTATACTCATAAACTCTTGTTTTATTAAATATATATATTATTTGTAATTTATATAGTTCACCTCCTTGTGGTTCGACCCCGGTCTTGCATGGTTATTTATTACTTCGACACTCCTGCACTTGAGATAAGACATCAAACTTTTGATCGTGTCAAGTTTTTGGCGTCGTTGCCAGGGAGGTAAATTCTTATATAAATTATAATATTTATTTTATTTTCTCTTTTCTCTTTTCATTTTATCTAACTTTTGTTTTTTTTTTGTTTTGTTTTCTTCCTTTTATTCTCTTCCTACATGTGCATGAGAGTTTGGTCACGTACATTAAGTGGTAGACTTTGGAGGGTATCTTCATCATTTTCAGAAAATATGGCCGAAGAAGATAACCAATCGCTTCATAATGAGAATAACCGTGTTAGAACACTTAGAGACCAAATGAATCCCACAAGAACAAGTGCACCCTCATGCATAATTTTCCACTCTGATGCATCTCATTTTAATTTTAAAACAGACATTATTCAACTTTTACCTTCTTTTCATGGTTTAGATCTAAAAAATCCATACTTGCATTTGAGAGAATTTGAAGAGGTCTGTAACACTTATAATAACTCAAATTGTAGCATGAACATCATCAGAGTAAGAGTATATTTGGCAGTGTGGTTGCGGTTGCTTTTCAAATAACTTTTTGTGCTGAAATGCATGCCAATGATGTTTTTTCATTTTTAAAAATCATTTTTGACATTAGCACATCAAAACAATCCAAAACATATTAAATTTTAGCAAAAAAAATTGAATTTTTTGGGAATGCAGTTTGCACCGCGTTCCCAAATGGTTTCTAAAGCTTTTTCCTTTTTCTTTAAAAGATAAAGCTAAAACATTGTTACAAAATTTGAGACCAGGATCCATTCGTGCTTGGGATGAAATGCAACATCAATTTTTAAAGAAGTTTTTCCCTTCTTGTAGAACAAACTCTTTCAAAAGACAAATCACCACTTTCATTTAAAAACCAGGAGAAACATTTTACCAATGTTGGGATAGGTATCGAGACTTGCTTAATACTTGCCCTCATCATAGTTTTGAAACATAGAGATTGGTTTCACATTTTTATGAAGGGTTAACACCTAAAGATAAATAAATTGTGGAAGTGATGTGAAATAGAACTTTTGAAGATAAATGTCTTAATGAAGCAATGGAGTATCTAGACTTGTTAGCTGAAAATGCTCAAAATTGGGACACTACAGGTACTTGTGAGGCACCAGGTAAAACTCAACCTCATACATCTAATGGAGGTATGTACAACCTTAGGAAGATCATGACCTCCAAGCCAAGTTTGCATCTTTAGCTAGAAAAGTCAAGGCAATAAAATTGAAAAAGAGTGGTCAATTAAAATATGTTCAAGACATTGTGTGTCAAATCTGTGAAACCAATGAACACTCAACCAATGACTGTCCAACTTTGTCTTCTTTCAAGGAATGCCTCCATGAACAAGCCCATGCTTTGAACAGTTTCCAAAGGCCCAATCATAACCCATACTCGCAAATATACAACCCTGGTTGGAGAAATCACCCAAATTTTAGTTGGAAGAGTGATAACAATAATGCATAAACTTCAGAGCCACCGTTTCAAGCACACCATAATTTCCTAAATTTTCATTGATATGTACCTCCTTATGCTCCCCCTCCTAGAAGAAATATTGAGGAAACATTGCATGCATTCATTGAAAAGCAAAAGGCAATCAACAAAGATGCAAATTTGGCTTGGAGGTCATAATCTTCCCTAAGGTTGTGCATACCTCCACTAGATGTATGAGGATGAGTTTTACCTAGTGCCTCACAAGTACCTATAGTGTCCCAATTTTGAGCATTTTTAGCTTACAAGTCTAGGTACTCCATTGCTTCATCAGGGTCTTTATCTTCAAAAGTTTCATTGCATATCAATTCCACCATTTGCCTATCTTTAGGTGTTAACCCTTCATAAAAATGTGAAACCAATCTCCATGTTTCAAAACCATGACGAGGACAAGTATTAAGCAAGTCTTTATACCTATCCCAACACTGGTAAAATGTTTCTTCTGGCTTTTGAGTGAATGTGGTGATTTGTCTTTTGAAAGAGTTTGTTCTATGAGAAGAGAAAAACTTCTTTAAAAATTATTGTTACATTTCATCCCAAGCACGAATGGATCCTGACCTAAGATTTTGTAGCCATGCTTTAGCTTTATCTTTTAAAGAAAAAGGAAAAAGCTTTAATTTGATGGTGCTCATGCTACAATTTAAGTCATTATAAGTGTTATAAACTTCTTCAAATTCTCTCAATGCAAGTAGGGATTTTCTAGATCTAAGCCATGAAAAGTAGGTAAAAGTTAAATAATGTCTGGCTTAAAATTGAAATGAGATGCATCAAGAGGGAAAACTATACATGATAGTGCACTTGTTCTTATTGGATTCATGTGGTCTCTTAGTGTTCTAACTCGATTATTCTCATTATTCTCATATGAAGCGATTGATTATCCTCTTCGACCATGTTTTCTGAAAAATGACGAGGATTTCCTAGAAAGTCTATCACTTAATTTACGTGACCAAACTCTCATGCATGTGTAGGAAGAGAATAAAAGGAAGAAGAAAACAAAACAAAAGGAAACAAAACGAAAGAAACAAAAGTTAGATACAAGAAAAGTGAAAAGTGAAAAGAGAAAATAAAATAAATATTATAATTTATACATGAATTTACCTCTTTGGCAACGGCGCGCCAAAAACTTGACACGATTAAAATATTGATGTCTTATCCCAAGTGCAGGAGTGTCGAAGTAATAAATAACCCGGCAAGACCAGGGTCGAACCATAGAGAGGTAAACTATATAAAATTATAAACAACAAATGAAAAGGAGTTGAATAGAACTTTTGAGATGTGATATTGATGTGTGCATTAATCAAAGATAAAAGCAATTGTCAAGGTTAAAGGATCCACTAATAGTAATAAAAATAAGTATAGTATAAACTCTTTTTTTTAATCAACCGAAAACCACACATAAAGAAGGTTCCACTCGGATGATTTATCCTCAATAGTTCATTATAAATTTTTAACATGATCATATTAATTATCTTATTTTAGTAACATCATACTTTTAAATATATTCAGGAATTCATGATGTTAATTTATGTTAACAACAAATCAAGTTCCTTTGATGGCACAGGTGTCAATTTTACCATACAGTAGGCTATGAAAGTGACAAATATTTGTTGTACCAAGGGTTGTACAACACAAATCTAGATTAATCATTTAACAAGCAAGGTATTAAAAATTAGTAAGATAAAAAGATAAGACATGTTAATAACAAACTTTCTTGGATATAAACATTGAAGTCCATGTTGAGTTTATATTATATTTGACTTTGAAGGCTGCGATTTCCATGCTCTTCCTTATTTTATTTTCTTGCCTTAGATTTCCAGAAATGTATGGATGTTAGCTTTTTAATGCCACTAGAATCATTTCATTTCGACCTCTAGAGCTCACACTCTGCACAAAACATCGACTGAAGGTCAAATCTGCCAATTACCTTCAATTTACTCCTTTTTGCATCTTTCATCCAAAAATGCCTTCAAAATATAAAATAAAGAATATCAAGGCATTACATATATAAAACATAGGCAAATACTTGTTAAATATGGATGAAACTATCGAATAATATGGTTGCATCAGTTGCAAGAAAATCTTTGTAATTCCTTTTGTAGTGACTTTTATTGCCACAATGATGACAAGTACCCTTATTATTCTTAATGCCCTAGGTAGACTTCTATGTTTGGACTCCAAGACCAAGTCAACACCTAATCCATGGTCTATGATAAATCCCAATTAGCCTAATTTTTTTTTTCAAAATAGCCAATCATCCTCAATATATAAGTGTTCATCGAGGAACCCTCTATCATCTTGCAGGAAAACAATTTCTTAGACATCTCATACCTCTCAATCCTACTAGCCGCATCAAACAACTCTTTGAGATTCGTAATTATTATACGAGCATCTATATCCCATGTTGTGTTTGAAGTTAAAGTGACATGCTGGCTAACATTACACATGTAGCCTACTCATCGTCATCAATATGAAATTGATATTTAGTCCTAATTTTGTTATCAGTGTTCTCATCAAGAACATGAGGAATCAGATTTTTAAAAACATCTAACCTTTGTTTTTGTTTAAGAACAATTCTCATATTTCAGTACTAGTCCAAGAAATTTGGTTCAGTTAATTTATTAGCATCAAGTATAGTACATTGAGATACATTTTTTTTTACTCATGGTAATCTATCAAGCTATTCATGTAAAGATAACGAGTATTGGTTTCATGCATAAATATTTATAATCAAATTTAGATAAGGTCTTTAATCATAATTTGGTCTCCCATTATTTTTCTTCAAATTGATAACCTTCAATATTAATTCAAAAAATCTTGCTTGGAGCTCTTAGTGTGCTAGGATCTCATTTAATTTATCCGACCTTAAGTAACTCAACAAATGAAATTAAATTAAATCAGGTAGATAACATAATTTATCCATCGCATCTCTATGTGACTCCTAGATCAATTAGGTGACAACTCTTTGTCTAAACATATCATATATGTTTCGTCTAAATGTTGCCTCTAATCTTATATGATCTTAAGTAGCTCATCCAAATCATATAAGTTAATTAAGTAGTACCCAATTTTATAACATTAAACATATTCGATTAATGGTAACCTCATCCAAATCATATAAGTTAATTAAGTAGTACTCAATTTTATAACATTAAACATATTCGATTAACGGTAACCTTAAGTAGCTCAGCAAGTTATCCATAAATAGAACTCTGATTTTGTAACAACCCTAATTTTCTACATCGTTTTCGTGATACATTGAAAAATTTCAGTAAAACTTTTTTTATGTAGGTTCCACCGAAATTTCGACGAAGTCTCCCTTATGCTAGGAGGTCCCAAGTTATTGACAAAATCATATTACACTTTCAATTTCATTCACAACCCAATTCAATCATCCATGATCTCAACCTAACTCATCATCATCAACACAACACATCTTATTTAATAACATCATACAATTCAAGTTCACAAAATAACAATGCATAATTCAATTGTTACATAATATCATCATATAAACTATATCTTGCATAATAATATCATATAGTGTAAATCAAGTGAAAGATTCGATTTCAACTATAAATATGCATGGTTAAATAAGTAAGAATTACAAACATTAGATTAAAATCATACATCCAAATTTACAGGTTAATATTACATTTAAAATTTTAGGAGATGAGTCTCTTAATTTATAAATAATTACATGGTCGAAAGCAAAAGGTAACTAAACTAAGATCACTCCTGATGCGATCTTGATGCACCTGAAAATAGAAATTAACATGTACATATAAATATAAAAGGTAGTAACAAACAATAACAATGACAAGTAATAATTTCCATGGAATTTCTTTCGATACATAAAATTAGGCATAAGCCTCTTTTACAACATACATTTTGCATCTATTACTAATATTCATCTAATATCCTATTCCATTTGTCAAGAATAATTTCATCTTAGAAATCTCAACACAACTCAATGGTTTTAAACACCATCTTCTTATGAATCAATTCTCACTTGATACCATTGTGACCTATTGATATCATTAACTATTCCAAACCCGAAATAGTTAATCAACTTATCTTTTTCCCTTAACCAAGAGTGATCATGTCGATGTTAGAAATATTTACTAACATCATTAGTCACTCAATTACTCGGGATCGACTAATCAACATAAGGAATGTCGGCACCTATGGAACCTTATCGATACCATTAGCTATCCAAACCCAGATAGGCTAATCAATATCATCTAAAATGTTGGTACCAATAGAACCCCATTAATACCATTAGCTATCCAAACTCGAATAGCTAATCAATGTCTTCTCAACCTTCCATTTATATCGATCCCCTTTCATTTTTCTTATTAACATCATATACATTGTAATCACGGTTGTCAAGTATCATTCACACACATCCTTAGTTACCGACACTACGATCACTAAGCATCATTCACATAACCTTGGTCACTCATCACAATACTAAGTATCAATTTATGCCCTTAGCCACCCTCATCATGATGTTAAGTATTATTGTAATGTATCCTTAGCCACCGACACTACGGTGACCGATTATCTATCATTTCTCCTCCAATCTTTGAGTCATTGTGTATACCCAATCCATGCCGAGGCATATCAGATAATCACGTCTATTCCAAAGTTATCATTGCTAATTCGATACCTATCAATGTATGCAAGGTAATCATATCCATTCTAATAATAACATAATTAATTTGATATATAATAATACACACAAGGTACTCATGTTCATTTAAACATTATCCTAACTAACTTGATCCATATCATTATACGCAAGGTACACTTGTTCATTCAAACATTATTGTAATTAATTGATCTATACCATTATACGCAAGCTACTCTTATTGATTCCAATAATATCATCACAAGTTTGATACATATCAATGTATGTAAGTTACTCATATCTATTCCAATTATATCATAACTAGTTGATACACATCAATGTATGCAAGGTACTCATATTCATTCCAATATTTTATTGAAACAATAAAATAATAAATTCTAAAATTTATCAATAAGTTGACACAAATTGTTCTTTTACTATTTTAATCTCATTCACATGAATTCATTGCCATGTTTTAATTTCATTTTCCAATTATTTCCATTAACTACCTCATTACACTTTCTAGATCAGTTTTCATTCGAGAACACTGTTTACCATTTTATTCATAAGTAAAGTTATAGACTTCAGTTTTAAGTGTGGCTTGACTCCTTGAAAAGGTAAGACACAGTTCTACAACTCTACTAAAGGATGGAAAGCCCAATTCTACCCTTAACACCCCTGAAATTATCCATTATAGTACTCAACACAATCTGTCCAGTACGAGATAGTTCAACCCTTTTTCCATTTTCAATCCATATATGGAGTTCAATAACTCCAAGTTACGCGAGGTCAATTTTTTTAAAAGATAACATTCATACCTACAACCTTTGTGAATAACCTAATCTGAAATTTTATCATTTGGGCGCCCTAACCTTAGCTGAAAGGTGAGTGACTAAACTATTCAGTCCTAATACATGAATTGGACAACCAATATCTTTCCTTTTCTACTATCGATAATTTGGCTGAACATGCCTAAGGAAAGACACCAAGGATTTTCTTCAATTTAAATCATAATTAACAGGCTTTTGATGGTTAAACACAAATCAAGCCACCACACTTTCCATTTATTTCATTCTTGCTAACCTAATTTAAACAGACGTTTCAGTAAGGTTAACGTTTCTCCCAACTCAATAAAAAATAATCAAATATGAACGGTAAAGTTAACCACCATTATATCATGCAACACATACCAAACAATCAGAGCATGGTATTGGATAGATCTTCCTAGGTCAAAACAAAACCAAATTGACCTAAAAACTGACAATTTATTGTTCACTAATGAATAACCTGTTGTCGTAGTGTCTAATCTCGATCTTCACCATTTATACTGAAGAGATCATCACTATGACCAACATATCCAAAATGTAGAAGGATCCAACGATCGACGAAGGAGGAAACCGCTAGTGACCGTGACTGACCTGTAGACAGGTTTTCCTTGAAATGTTGCGAGGGCTATATCTCTCACACAAACACCGATTCTTCGTATCCCAACGGTCAGATGTGAGAAGATGGTGCGGAGCATAATATATCCAAAACATAGCCCAATCCAACGGTGAAATATGTAGATATGGCCATTTACATTTCTACTCTCAATGTACTCTCTCTCTCTCTCTCTCTCTCGCGTTTTCTTTCATTCGGCCATCCTAGGTATTTTATATATCAAATCTATCCATATTTACTAAAACACCCTTATATCAAGTTTGGGTACCTTTTTCATTCAACCAAATGTCTTTTCTCAGTCCGCTTTTACAATACCATACGAAAAATCTCTCTCTAAAATTTATTTTCTAATAATTCGATACTATTCCATTTTATTTTATTTTAACTAACCCATCTCATTTTCGGTTCTAATTTTATTAACATAATAAAATTTGATCTAGAGTTTATAATTTACCACCATTTCTATTTTATTTCTCATTATTCAATTTATCATGGTGAAGTTTTTTGTTGGGGTTTTACAAAGTTTCCACTGAGTTATCTGTATCTTTAAATGATAAATTTTCGGTGTTTCACAGGTTTTATACATATAAATAGCAGGAATTCATGCTCTTAACATGTACTTAAGATGTTGATGAGGGATTTATTGTTTTAATTAAGTCTAGTACCATGGAATTAGTGATATATAATACATAACAATTATATATAAACATAGACTCCTAACATGTCATTATAATTGGATGTTTATGAAAATATCTAAATTAATTTTCTCGAGCTATCAAAGAGAATTAGGTGGTCAAAACCTAGGTAGCTGTTATAAATCTTCTTAAATCCTTTTTCTGGGCACCACAGATGTAGGCTTTTCCATCGTTTTTTCTTCATCTTGGATTACAAAATAATTTTTTTCTTGTATAAATTCCTACATTTCTAAATTAAATAACATTTACATATTTGTATAGGAAATCTTGAGTTACATTTAAGGGGAGTTGGATGAGAAAAGAATTTTCCAACCCCATAAGAAAAATAGAAAAAAAAAAAAAGAGCAAGACATGCAAGCTCTATTTGATATTACAACCATTCAACTAACAAAAACAAAATCACATTGGTTTTTAAATGTCTACAATCATCCATCATGCACAATAACATATTAATATGCATAAATAAATACACTACAAGCTTTAATTATAATTATTGGCTTTGTGTGCAATTTTAAAATAATATTTCTAACACTTAAAAATATTGAATCAAATCCAATTTGATATTTTTCCAAACATTAAAATTTAATCAAATCCAATTTGATAAATACAAATTTTCTTTTAAAAATATTTCAAAATTTAATAAGAAAATTAATCACATTAAAAATCTTATTTATATCCTGAACTAGTTTAGGATCAAATAAATAAAATTGTACGGCTTAAAAACTCTCTTTATTTTAGAAAAACTATTTTTATAAATATTATTTAATTAAACATTTTAATTAAATCCTAATCCTATTAGGATATTACAAAACTCAAAAATTTTGAATTAAATATTTTAATTCAATCCTAATCATATTGGAAAAATTAATTATATAATTAATTTAATTTAGGTTTCAATTTTAAAATATAAAATCAATATTCTATATGTGTAGAGGGGTAGAATTTTAATTCTGTTGAAAATATCATTTTGTAATAAGGAATAAATTGCAGGGTTAAATTCATATGTAGCACCCCACTATTTGGAATTACACTTATAACCAAACATTTATCATATAGATAAGAAAAGTAGGGATGTATTTATTTTATTTTATTTTTTGAAATTAAAAAACTATTGATCTTATTTCTTAAAATTCCATGATATTAAAGACTTACTAATTTCTTTCACTTAGTAGAAATCCTAGTAGAGTTTCCTCTTAAATTTTAACATTTCCATTTCTTTAATATTCCTTCTCCAATATAAACCACTCTTTTTGACTCAACAATATCACATAGTAGCCTTAGGCATACCCTACCTCATTAATTCTTTAGCTCATCATTAACAAAATAATCTCCATCTCAACATTCCATAATAACACATATAACTCTCCATATATCTAATTACATCAAACATGTGGTTTACAATATATATAAAGACAAGAAAGTAAATGTAAAACAACTAACTTTAAATGATTAATTACATAACAAAATAAGAACTACTAATCATACATAAAGAAGTGCATATGGAAAATAATATACGTAAATAACTAAAATATCCCTAATGTCTATATCAGCCCAACCTAGTAGTATATGATGGACCTGCAACACCTACAATAATATAATAATAAATTGATTAATAATCAAATTTATATTTCAGATCTGTTAATTCAAAACATGTTCAATAGCTCTTTACTATATGTATTTCCATATCATTTCCAATTTCAAGTATTCTTATTCTTTTATTAATTTTCAATTTAATCATATTCATATCATCACCAAGGACCATATATTCACATCTAAGTATCTATAGTTACGTCTTAAACATCCAACTATGATTTTGTATTAATTCATTGGTCTCCGTCTAAGATTACAAACTACTAATATCATTGGTTTCCATTCAAGATGGTAGACGATTCAATCATTGGTCTCTGACTGTGATGGTAGACTAACTCATTGGTCTCCGTCCATGACAGTAAATTACTCAATCATTGGTCTTCGTTCACAATGGTAAATTACTCAATCATTGGCTTTTCATATTTTCTTTTTTAGTATTCCTTTTTTTTGCTCAATTTCTATACTATTTCTTTCTCATTTTAATATATCATTCCATGTTTCACTTTCTTGATTTACCACACATTACACATAGTTGATTGAGGAGAAATAAATACAATAATTTTAAAGAATAAGGTGCACAAACACCTACCTACACCTCATGTTGAACGTCTTCCTCTAGTTGCAGAAAATATCAATCTTGATGCCTCTCATGATTCCAAAAAAGATACCATTATCAGTATCTCATCCATCTTATTAAATAAAAATTCATGAAATCTAAACCTTTTTACACAATTATTTTACATGACCCTTCTTTAACTTAACATATATAATTTCCTATTTTGTTTTCCATAACTTATATTTATATCCCATGCTATCCAAATTCCAAGAACATATTCTCCCACATAAATTTCTCATATCCTATCATTAATCTATTATATACATCCATTATGTCATAACACCATAATCTTGCATAATTGTCAACACTTTCTAATTATACACATTAACCCTTCAATGCCTCACTTACAAGTGATTCATAAGTTTATTTCATTAGTCATCTATGTCCCATTATATGTATAGTTTAATTTCAACTTTGTTTCCATTTAAAAATTTCAAGTTATCCCTTTAATCATCTTACTCTATATAACATTTATTCCATAATCGTTACACTTATAATTTTCTTTTATTGTTATCTCAATCTCTTTTTATACAACTATATATGTCCAAGTATAAGGTTTACTAACTTAAATACTCAAATATAAGGTTACACAACTTCTTTTCCCATACCTTTATCTCATCAACACACAATTAGTCACAATTTATAAAAACTATCATCAACAACACAACCTCCCTAAGATTCATACATAGCCGGCCATAAAGGCCTTATTCTTTTTTATCCATTTATCTCATCAATTTATCATAAAACCCTCATTCAAAGTACATTAGAAATTAAACTATAACTAGATACAATAATTCAATTCATTTTAAATTATCATCAATACATCAACACATGCTAAACACATACAAATAAGAAAGTATTCACTTTAGTTCCACAATTTCTCATTTTCCTCCTAATATGGTTGACCTTACACTCAATAAGAATACCAAGTCTTCTTTTAATTGTTCATTATTTTGAGTCATTTCTATCCTATTCCGTGTCATTTACATCACACTACCATAATTTCACAATTCCCCTAGTTTTTTTGTCCAAAAACCCTAATTCAAAGTTTAAGAATTTGCATAAAATCCATTTATCTTCACTTTAATTTGTATAGATGAGTTTAGAATTACTTATCATAAAATTAAATAAGCTTTGAATGCTACCTAATTGTTTTTTCCACTCTTTCTCCTTCCTCCAATTGTCGTGACTTTACTCTCTAAAACTACTTTTTCTCTCACTTGATTTTCTCTTAAATCTTGTGTATAATTTGTTTAGACATTCATTCTCTCATCTATTATACACTAATACATGATTTATCTTAAGGAATATTTATGTAGGAAGACAACAACAACAACAACAACAACAACAAGGACTTTCTCCTTACTTTTTCAATCATGGTCGATGGTTTTAAGAGGAGGAAGAGTTGAGATTTTTGCAAAAATTATAATTTTTCCACTCATTCTTGCTCCATAAGTATTTTTAGGTATGTCCTCGGTTCTCGGTATAATTCGGTACTAAATTGACCGAATTCATTCATATTTTTCCCCCACTTATCTTTCGACAATTTTATTTCCTTAACTTTAAATGTTTGTTGTTACTTTTCTATTATATTCTCTCCCATAATTCTTTATCATTCTTGATAAAATTTCATACATTTTAAAGTAAAGGTTTACTATTCCCTGCCTATTTATCACTTATTTAAACTCATTTTAATTTTATTTTCTTATTTTTTTTATTTTATTTTTAAGTTTGCAGGAGTTTACACATAAATTACACCCCAAAAAAACTATTGTAATAAATTATAAGGTGTAGGGGTAGAATTGTACTTATGCCCTTAAAAACCCTAAATTTAGCTATAAAGAAAGAATCATGATTCGGCCCCCTATCTTCTTGTCTTTAGCAGCGACAGGAGTGATGCCGCCACACCTAGTGGCAGCTTAGGGTATAGTCCTCATGCTGCACTAAGAAGGTGCTACGTGCAGCTTCCATGGCAACACCTGACACTATGCACAAGAAAGACCATAGCAACGCCTATCTCTGTGCACTAGGGATGAGCAAAAACACTAAAAAACAGTTTAAACTGAGAAAACAAGGAAAAAATAAACAAAAAAACTGATTAAACATATTAGAATATTTAAAAAAACCAACCGGTTTGGTTCGGTTTCGGTTTCATAAGCCTAAAACCAAAAAACCAAACCAAACAGAACTGCAATTAATAACTGAGCCAAACCAAAAAAAAACTGGGCCAAACCGAAAAAAACCAAGCCAATCGGTTGGGTTTCGGTTTTTACTCTATAATAACCAAAATTGGTCAGTTTGAACTAGTTTCGGTTCGGTTTTGGTTTTTTTTAATAAATTCAGTTTGGTTATTTTTTTAGGTAAAAACCAAACAAAAAATGATCACCCCTACTGCCCACAACGACGACCATGGCAGCAGTGCCCATGGCAACCAATTTTGTTTTAGTTGTACTGCTAATTTTAGCCAGATCTGCCGAAATAGTAACATGAGTAAAATTTATATATATATTTTTTGAAAAACAAACCATAAGAGAATTATTTTTGGGATATATAATTTTGAAGACAAAATTGATTAATAATTAACGACAATAACAATAAAAACATGCAACCAACAACCCTAATTGTCTAACAATGGCTCTGGTACCATTGTTGGGATTTCCAAAACATATGCACCCAAAAATATAGTAAAATTAAAAAAAAAATAGGCATCTCAAGATCCTGTTAGATAAATTTAGAGTTGTTTAGGGTTTATACAAAGATTATCTAAAGATCAGATGTTCTTTTTAGCTTTAAATAATTGTTTCAATACTGGGTTATCACAAACTATAAATCATCCAAGTGTCAGGCCTTTAACAATAATCCACACAAACCACTAGTTAGAAATCTCTTAAACCCTTTTGGGATAGAGGAATTGTTATTTCTTTGAGTGTTAACTCTTTTCTTTTGTGTTTTTCAGGTGTTTTGTAATCTACTATTTACTTCATAGAAAAATAAGAGGCATAACATTCTATTTATAGAAAAACATGAAACCCCTATAAATAGAAAAATATTAATTTGCCCTTTAATAATATCACACATATTACTTTAGGATAATTTTATAAATTTATTTAATCAAGTCTCTACTTGATTTTTTCTAGGTCTATAATTTTAACTCTCTATATAAATTATATAATAATCCTCAATTTCTAAAATTCATTTACAATCAAGTCACACTTAATTAATCATTACATCTTAATTTCTAACCAATGGTTCTTTTGTATGTGACTTATTAGGTTCCTATAAGTTGGTCCAAATATAAATCACAATCCTAAATAAATTTATATATATATATATATATATAAAATTTAAATTTGATAGTCTATGTCTATGTGATGGGTATGAATAGAATGTTATGATGACAATGATTAGTTATCCGAAAAATTGGAATAGCTAATGGTATCAATGGGGTTTCTTTGGTACCGGCATTTCAGATAATATTGATTAGCTATCTGGGTTTAGATAGCTAATGGTATCAATGGGGTTCCATTGGTGCCGTCATTCTTTAAATTGATTGGTCGATCCCGGGTAATTGGATGACTAATGATGTTAGTAAAGATTACTAATATCGACATGGTTACTCCCGGTTAAGGGAGAAAGATAAATTGATTAACTATTCTAGATCGGAAATACTCAATGATATTAATGGGTCACATTGGTATCAGCAACCATTTTTGGTGTGATTAGCTACTCCGAATAAGAAAGCTAATGATGTCAAAGGTTCTTGACATCGGCAACTTAGATGGTAAATCAAATTTGGATAAGAATTGATTAACTATTTTAGGTTAGGAATAGTTAATGATATCAATTGATTGAATTGATATCGGCACTTGAATGGAATTGATTAGTCTAACCCGGTAATAAGAGACTAATGATACTTATAGCACCCTCACGGCGGTGAGCGACGACCTTCAATTGATTTCGGGGTCTTTGTTGTTTTATGTAAAGGGAGTCGCAACCTAGTATTTTGATCACTAGGAACCCTAACTGGTCTTTTAGAGATTCTAAGGCAAGGGACTGGTTGTGCAAAGGGAAGGTATTAAAACCCCTAGTATGCCCTACCTAAGGTAAGCTACTTGGTATTTGGTTTGCTTTATAATTGCTATGGTGTCGATGTTTTCTAATCCCATCAGTTTTTCTAGGTTTGATTCAAACTAAATTTATTAAGATAGAAATCCAAGGAGATTTCATGTGCTCTAAAAGCTCATTTTTCCCTTAGTATTTCAAGAGTTTGCGACTCGTAAATCGCAAAGAGGAGGGACAAAAAATTTAGAAATCCAGGGCACTTTAAAAGCCTATTTTTGCCTTAGTGTTTTATACTCTCACGGCTCCTAAACCGTGGAGTACAAAATTTTTTTTGAAATGTCCTCGATTATAATCAAGGCTTCTTTCAAGGATGTGTGAGGATTTATTATTTCTAGAAAATTATTTTGGATATTTACCACTCAGGGTTTCTTTATCCAAATATTAATGGTAAATAATAACAAATTATTCCCAATAATATTTTGGATATTCGTCCTTTAAGGATTTTTTTATCCAAACATTAGCGGCGAATAATAGATGAATTCCCCCCAAAATAAGATTTTTATATTTTTTGGAATATTGGCCAATACCCTTTGGAGTTTTACAAACATGTTGTAAAATCTAGAAATGCAAGAAAACAAAATTTTTTTGTATTTAAGAAATCCATGCGAAAACACATTTTCAAAACTTCTAATATTTTTTGTATATAAAAAAAGAGTGTTCAAAACATGTTAGGGTATTGACCGTATGCAACACATAAGAAAAAAAAAATTATTTGATCGAAACATAAGCATCACAGTAATCACAAACAAAGACAACAAGTCATCACATATATTTCAAAAAAAATCATAAGACTTAAACATTTTAGGTAAAATAAAGCAGGAGAAAAAAAAAGAAAAAGAAAAAGAAAACCCTCTAAAGCCAAAACTCATCAAATAATTCGATCCATCAAATCACTCCAAACCTAAACATAGCATGACCCATTATTTTCAATAGAAAAGAGTAAACCCGTATCACATGAAAAAAAAAAACCTTTGAACCCAATCCTATAGCAAAACCCCTGACTCACGCCTCTCCCCTTTTTTTTCAAGGACTGCTATGTTTTTTTTCACATAAAAAAAAGAAGGAACGTGTAGTAAATACTAAGGCTAAAGAAAAATGCTTGCTATCTTATTTCTGCAAAACAAAACAGAGGACAGCGTGAACCCCGAATCTGCCAAAAAACAAAAGTCCCTTAACTAACAAATGCTCTCCCTCGTGTTTTTTATTTTTTTCTCCTCCGTGTAAAAAAACAAACTGCGCCTATAAGCCAATTATTCCTATGCAATGTTCTAATGCCAGGTGACCCTCAACCAGACAGAGGAAAGGGACAATGAAGACCTTTAAAACTCACAGTCCCTCACAGCAATAGAACAAGAAAAGGAGCACGCAGCTTTAACGTCAATAATAATTCGACTCAAAATCAGGGAAAGAATAGCGGGCAAGCATGGCACCTTTTGTTCAAACAGAAACCATATATCTAGAGCAAAAAAAGAGACGGGTTTTAGGATAGCACAGACCAACGGTGCCAAGTCTGAATATAACAAAGAAAAGAAGCTGGAAACTATACCTGCAAATCTTACTCTCTGTTTTCTTTTGTGCTTCTGCTCCCTCTTTTCTTTCTCCGTTCTCCCCTCTGTTTTTTTCTTTGTTTTTCTACTCTCTCCTTTTTTTCTTTCTTTCACGTTCCAGTGCAGGCTTTTTAGTATATAAAAAAAAAGCCTCCTTTCTTTCCCCTTGTTTTGCCTCTGTCTCCCCTTTTTTTTCCTTTTGTCTTCTCCCCCCCTTTTAGGTCAGCAGAGGCAGCGAATATATAGTCCATACACAGCTCTTATTAAGAAAGATTCAATGCATTAATCTAGGATGCAAATCCTAGCTGATTTGCAGCCAAATAATTAAAATGAGGAAACTACAATATTGTCATTGATTATATGCTGATTCTAGTGATTTCTTTCCAACATTAACACTTCATCCCAGCCATCTATGTTAGGGATAAAATCCCAGCCATTAGATGATGGTGAGGTTCTTCTCTTTATGGCATTTTGCAGCTGTCAAAAGTTGTTGTTTCTTATGAATTATAGCTGCACAAAAACGTGATTTTCCTTATTTGGTGTGGTAGAAATCCTATCATTTATGATGATCTAGCCCGCTTTCCAGCTTCCAATATCCTTCTTTAATTAAACCCCTCATTTTAGCACTTTTCAATTTAGTCCTTGGTCCAGAAAAAATCCTTCGAATTAGTCCCGTGAACTTGGGCAAAAATCCTTCTTGCGGCAAGAATCCCTGCTTTCACACTAAATATTCAAACGGGAATATCTTGAGCTTCTGATATCGAAATCAATCAATTTGAAAGCTCAAATTCATCTATATGTCCCAGACTACAACTTTGATGGGGGATTCGAAGTGAGATAAATTTGTTTTGAATAACAGAATTGCAACCAAACTCGGCTGGAAACCTTCTCGCGGCAAGATTCTATGTTTTCACGCTAGATTTCAAACAGGAATATCTTGAGCTTCTCATATCAAAATCAAGCAATTCAAAAGCCCAAATTCATCTATGTGTCCCAGACTACAACTTTGATGAAGGATTCAAAGTGAGATAAAATCATTTTAGATAACAGAATCTGGCAGGAATCTGGTTGGTCAAAAAGATTTTCTTGATCTGACAATGCCAAGCATCCAAATCTGACTGAGAGTCTGCCCTAAGAACAGTGATCCCTAGGACCCAATAAAGGTGTAGGTCAACATGTCATGAGTGACAGAATATAGCTAGGATGGTCAGATATCATATGAAACCAAGTTAGAATCAGAGTCTAAGTTGGAACAAATAAATTGCGACAGCAGCAGAACCAGTTTTTTTTAGTGCAAATTCTGAGGGATTTATTCAACCTTAAAGACCAGATAAAGAAGGAACAAATTTAACATTATGAAGACTCCTGATTAATCTAAGAAAACCTGATGATTTTGGCAGCAAATGGGAAGGATAAAGAGAGTAGAAAACAGCTCAAATAGGGTTCGAAAAAAATATTTCTTTCTCCTCCGTTTTTGTCAATTTTCTAGCAAACATGAGCTACACTCCTACACTCGGTTCAAAACGGGAATACACCATCTCCAGCACATGTGGTCCAAAATTGAGTAACAACAATACTAAAGAGATTCATTAGTATAAGCAATTAACTTTCTGAGAATGAGAGGAGGAGTGTTAATTAGTTATTCTAAAAGAGCAAGATAAGTTAATGATAATGAGAGAAGAATATCGTGGTATCAAATGAGGATTGATCCATAAAGAAATGGCGTTCAAAATCATTTTAGTTGTGTTGTGATTTTCAAGATAAAATTATTCTCGGTAATTGATTAGGATATTAGATTGAAAATGCATATTGTAAAGAAGTCTAAATCTAAATTTAATGTGTCAAAAGAAATGTCATGAAAATCATTACCTATTGTTGTTATTATTGTTGTTATTACCTTTTTATATTCATATGTAAATGTTATTTGTTATTTCCAGGTCTATCAGGGTCATGTTAGAAGTGATCTTAGTTTAGCTATCTTTTGCTATGCAATTATGTTGTAATTCAAGACACTTATCTCCTAAACTTAACATGTAGTACTAACCCATAAATTCAGATATATAACTTTAATCTAATTATGTAATTCTAAGTACATATTTTAACCATGCATGTTTATAGTTGAAATTGGATCCTTCACTTGAATTTCATTATATGAAATTATTATGCATGATATAGTTTATGTAATGATAATATGTAGAAATTAAATTATGCATTGTTTTCTTTTGTGAACTTGAATTTTGTAATACTATTGAATAAGATATATTGTGTTAATGATGATGATGAGTTTGGTTGAGATCCATGTGATTGGATCAGGTTGTGAAATGACATAGGAAGTGTAGATTTGGTATTGTCGATAACTTGGGACCTCCTGGTATAAGGAAGACTCCGCCGATATTTCGGTAGAAATTTTGGTGGATTTATAAAAAAACTTCCTGAAATTTCCAGTTACCTGTTGTGTGTTGTCCTAGAAATTGAGACTGTTACATGATCTCTCCATATACAATTCTCATGCAGGTCTGTTCAGTGTGCATGTAATCTAACAAACACCTACATATTAGTTCTAGATATCCCTCATACCTCAGTTTATGAGGACAAGTGCTTCCTTTCATAAAGTAAAAGGCATAAGATATATCAGTCTCAACAACTCTAATTAATATCCAATTTTAATAGAGTATTGACCAGGAACATTTATGAACAATGCTTTGATGCAATATATAGCGATCTCGTAATTATAACAACTTTATAATTTAATTTGTAAAGTATTTTTATTCCAAGAACTTGATCTTTACTCTAGATTATTGATGCAACTATATTATTCGATAGTTTCACCCACATTTAACTAGTGTTTTGCCAATGTTTTATATATAAAATGCCTTGCTATTCTTTGTTTTATGTTTTCAAGGCACTTTTGGATGAAAGATGCAAAAATGAGTAAATTGAAGATAGTTGGCAGATTTGACCTTCAGTCGATGTTTTGTGCAAAACATGAGCTCTAGAGGTTGAAATGAAGTGATTCTAGTGGCATTAAAAAGCTAACATCCATACCTTTCTGGACATCGAAGGCAAGAAAATAAAATAAGAAATATCTGGAGCTAAGGAAGTCCAATTGATGCAAACTCAATTTTTTTGGATTCCTGACTCAAAGGCCTATAAATGCTCCAAATTTCAGCCAAAAAAAATGTTATATGAGGGAGATATGATTTTTCAAAGATGACAACTGAATTCTGCCAGCAAACAGGTTTCGTAAAGAAACGAGTCCAAATTACGTTCTAAAGCATCTAAACCGATATCCAAGTTTTTATTTCAGCAATTTAGCTCCTCTAAGTCAAAGCTTGAAGATTTCATGCAAGGATATTTCTTCTTTTTTAGGAAAATAGTTATTGAAGTACTTAAATGTAAACAGTCTACTTAAGGGAGGACTATTTTGTAAAATAGAGATTAGGGTTTCCTGGGATATAAAAAGAATGAGAGAAGAGAAGGGGGGCAGCTAGCCAAGAGGAGAAAAACACCCCCTCTTCTAAGAAACTCAAAATTATGCATTTTTCCTTCTTTTTGATTAGTTGTTCAACAAACATTTAAGGCTAAACACTTTTTCCTGGTTGCAAGGACACAGAAACCTTCGAATTTCAAGAACTGTGAGATTTATTTTACCTTTTCTTTTCAGTTTATATGATGAATATGTTTGTTCTCCTATGCTTATTTTTCATATGATTGTTTATTTTAATTGCTAGAGTGAACTCTAAGTTATTATTATAGATAATCTATTGCTAAGTTTGATATCAAAACCGGAGTTGTGGTATATGAACTTGTGAAGCAACTGAGTTTAATAATTATGGCGGATCTACATTATTAATCTTAGGGAGAACATTCAATCAAATCAAACATAGACTGCTGACAGTTATGTTTTCTTGATTAATCAACTTATCTAGTTCTTAAGGCTGCCATTGAATTAAATTACTAATGCGGACACTATGGTTGTTTGATGGTTATGGTTAGTTATACGGTGGATCCGTTAACTAACCAATGTTAAGAAGAGATAAATATTCAGAATATAAATTGATGTTTCATTTTCATGATCAATTCTGATTTCTGTAGGTGGATGTGTGCTTGCAACCAAGGTTTGTTCTCTTGATAATTTTCTAATTTTATTAAATTTTGTTTGATAGTTTTCTATTTTCTTTTGCTTTAGCCTAAATAACGTCCAAACCCCCCCCCTCAAATTGGAAATCGTCTAGCATAAAAATCTGACTTGAATCTTCCTCGTGGGATCGACCCCTTGCTTGCTCTATACTATCTTGTGTGTTATGTTTGAAGCTAGGGTAATTAATTTGTGTGATCGCGACATCGCAGCAAATTTTGGCACCATTGCCGGGGAAGTAATTTTAGTTGATTCTTGTGCTATTATTTTTATTGGCTGTGATTTTTATTTCTTTTTCTAAAAAAAAAAGAAACAGAATTTTTGCTTGCTGCGGAACTGTTCATTACGGCTGTGGTACTATTCAAAACAGATTTTTTGGTAGAATTAGGTATCGAGCTTTTGTTTCCTGAAAGGAAACAACGTTCATCATCAAATACCCGATCAGCTGCTCATTCAATATGTCTATGAAGGATTGATGCCTACTGACCGTAGTATCATTAATGCTGCAAGTGGAGGGGCATTGGTAGATAAGACACTCGAGGCTGCACGCCAATTGATCTCAAACGTGGTAGCCAACTCGAAACAATTTGGCACGCATGGAGACTTCGCAAACAAACGAGTAAATGAGGTAAGTATTTCTAACCTTGAAAATAAAGTTAATGATCTTACTTCTCTTGTGCATTCTTTGGTTTGTGAAAATGTACAGCAGGTGAAAGTTTATAGCATATATTCCTTACAAAGACATACCTCAGATATGTGCCCAACAATGCAAGAAGATTACATTGAACAGGTTCATGCAGTTGATGGAGGATTCCACGAACAGTCCCAGTGTAAATATGATCCCTTTTCCAACACGTACAATCCCGAATGGAGAGATCATCCAAACTTATGCTATGGGAACCCACCTCAACAAGGCAATCAAGGCCGATAGTTCCATCCCCATGGATTTCAGCCCCAACAGAATTATCAAACAAGACAACCCCCTCCATTCACAAACTCCAATGTTATGGGGTCGTCATCTAGTGATGATCTTTGTGAGATGATGAAAACTTTGGCTTCTAACACTGTGACCTTGCAACAAAATGTCATGTCTTTTCAATAGGAAACAAGGTCAAGTATTCACAACTTGGAGAAGCAAATAGGGCAAATAGCTTCAAGTGTGGGGAAATTGGAAGCACAAATGAATGGAAAATTGCCCTCCCAAGCATTGAATCCAATAGAGAATGTTAGTGTGATCATGTTGCGAAGTGGGAAAGAACTTGAAGAGAAAAGGTCGAAACAAATTGAGATGGAGGAAGAAGAAGAGATAGAAACCAAATTGAGTACAAAGAAGGAACATCCTCCTCCTCTACAAACTGAAACATCGACCAACACTCCAAAGGTAACTCCTCACTGAATGAATTCCAGTTTTAAAACAATTCCACCCTTTCCTGTGAGTTCTTCTAGGTCAAAGAAAGAGGACAAAGAAAAAGAGATTTTAGAGGTTTTCAAGAAAGTAGAACTCAACATTCCTTCAATTGATGCTATCAAGCAAATTCCCAAGTATGCCAAATTCTTTAAGGAGTTGTGTACTACCAAGAGAGCTTTCAAACTAAAAGGTCATGAAATGGTAAGTATGGGTGAAGTTGTATTTGCTATTTTTCAAAAGAATATGCCTTTGAAGCAAAAAGACCCAGATGCGTTTACTATCCCATGTGTTATTGGTAATGCTAGTTTTAAAAAGGCCTTGTGCGATTTAGGTACATCCATTAGTGTTATGCCTAAACATGTTTATGATTCTCGTAGTCTTGAGCCTTTGAATAAAACTAGCATTGTAATACAACTTGCGGATCGTAATTTTGTTTACCCACTTGGTGTGATAGAAGATGTTCTAGTCAAGATTGATAGTTTGGTCATTCCATGCGACTTTTATATTCTTGATATGGAACATGATTCTTGTGATTCATCAAACAGCACTCCTATATTGTTTGGGAGACCATTCTTGAAAACTGCCAATATAAAAATTGATTGTGGTAAGGATACTTTGTCTATGGAGGTAGGAGATGAAAAAATTGAATTTAATTTTCATGATGCAATGACATATCTTTATAGCAATGTTTATTCTATCACATGTTATGAATAAGTTGATAAGTGTGTGAAGCAAGTTTGTGATTTTGATAGTGAGGATGGATTAAGCGTAGCTTTGAGCTATGGCTATGATTTTACTAAGATAGAAGAGATGGAGAGGCGTATATGTGTTCCCCAAAACCTACATGAATCAGCATTGGCTTTGCAAGCTTTGCAAATTGTTCCCCATGATCCAGGAGTCATTTACCCCATCATAGACAGTGAATGAGTGGCGCCTATCCTTTTGGTTCCTAAAAAGATTGGAATTACGATGGAAGAAATACAAAATGATGCTTATGAGAATGCAAGGATTTACAAAGAAAAGACTAAGAGTCTCCATGACCGAATAATTACAAGAAAAGAGTTCAATGTTGGAGACAAAGTCCTTCATTATCATTCGTGTTTGAAACTTTTTCCTGGAAAATTGCGCTCTCGTTGGATTGGACCCTTTATTGTTTCTAATGTTTTTCCTTATGGTACAGTTGGAATTACAAGTTTAGAAACCAACAAAGTACTCAAGGTCAATAGGCATCGCTTGACACCTTTTTATGAAGGTTGGACGATAGAACTCACCGCTTCTGTGGAGTTAGCTGAACCAATCTATGAAGAATGAGCATGCAACATGTTGAGCCAATGACATAAAATAAAAGCGCTTATTGGGAGGCAACCCAACACAAAAAGAAAAAAAAATAGATTTGCTTTCTTTTTCCCTTATCTTTTATTTTTTGTATTTTACTTTATTTTTGTCATTCTCCTATATTTCTTTTCTTTTGTTTCAACATTGAGGACAATGTTGTATTTTAAGTGTAGGGGTATTGGGAGAATGTTGGTTTCTTATTTTGATTTTCTTTGTTGTTTAAAAAAAAACAAATTTCTATATTTAATCTTTTGAACTCCTATTGGTTTATGAGAATGTGAGTATTATATATGAGAATTAATTGAGATAGATGAAGATATAAATCAAATGAAGGAGTGTGCATGCAAGTTTTAAGGTTTAATTGGTTTAGGGATTGATTTTGAGAATATGTCATGTTGACTTTATATTGTTATACCAATACAAGCTTTTGAGCCTTCAACATTATATTCTTTGATTGTGCATTCTTACAATGATATGTATCTCTAAAACTTGCTTCATATCTTGTTGAGATTACATTCACATTACATATATACATGAAGATGATAAAGGCATTATGAATTTTAACCACTTGAGCCAAAAAGCCAACTTAAAGTATATTATCCTTAGTGAGCCCCTTTTAAGCTCGTTTATCTTTTCTTTGCTTTATCCATGTATAAGCCTTAACTTTATATATGTTTTCCTTTTCCCTTGGCCAAGGATTAGTAAAGCATATACTTATGATATTTCATGGAATTATGGTTGGAAATTATGTGAAAAGAAAGAAGAAGAAGTGATGCTTGACGAAAAGATGGGCAAAGTTGCCAAAGGTAAAAAAAAGGAAAAAGGAAAAAGGAAAAAAAGTATTTCTTTATATTCTTAAGATTTTTTGTTGAAAAAGCTTGAAATCAAAAGAAGTTAAGCATTGGTGATTAAAGATGGAAAATTTATGTGCTTTGATGGAATATCTTGTTTGAAATATCATTTTTCAGAATGCTCTACTTTCTTTGGTTTGAACCTTTTCTTTCACTCTCTTTTACCTCACCTTAACCTTAGCCCATTACAACCAGAAAATATGACCTTATGATTCATGCATTGTTTGTAATATGTTAGTTGTCGCACGTCACCCGCACGGCGTCTGCTTGGCAATTTTTTGTTTGTGTTTGATTTTGATTGGTTCGTTGGGAGTCGCCACCTAGTATTTAATTAAGGGCTACTAGGAAACCCAGGTGTACTGGTCTTGTCAGAGATTCATGGGTAAGAGACTGGTTGTGGTTAGGGAAGGTATTACACCTAACGCACCCTACCTGAGGTAAGCTGCTTCGTGGCTTTGATGTGTTAAAAAAGTTTTAATAATTTTATCTTTTCAATGAATGTTAAAAACATAATTTACGTAAAAGTTCATAATTCTTTATCGTGAGCCAATCAAAATATTAAATTCTTCTTTAATCTTTGCAATTTTATCATAAAAAAAATCCATAAAACAAATACAAACACACACATACACTTTTACTATATCTTTTTCCTTTTTTTCTTTTTCATTTTATTTTTTACACACTATAAATTATACAAATTCAAAAGCAACTAAACAAAAATTACATTAAACACTTTAAAAATTACAAAAACAGACCCAAAAAAATCCATAACAGTGCTGGGAAACCTTCTGGACCTGCATGAACAGTGGTGGCGCGTCTCCTCCACGCGCCACTGCACAAAATGCCAGAAAAAGCAGGGGTCAGTCACAACTTCCTCCCCTCTTCCCGTCCTCGCCGGTGTGACCTGCAAAACATCCAAAAACGCAACAGGCAATCGATTTTAGTTTTTCTTTCCTTTGTTTTCAAATCTGTGTCTCTTTCTCTTTTTCTCCGTTTCAGATCAGCTCCTTTACAGATCGGTTCTTTTCCTTTTTGTTTCCCCTTCTCTATTTTAGGTGGTCAGCTGTATGACAAAGAGGCCCGCCGGCTGCTAGGCTTTTGTCGGGTCTAGCTGGCGGAGATGGAGAAGAGATCTGTTGTCGCCCGCGGGCGCTGAAGCTGCTATGGAGATGGGAGAGGTGGCTGATGGTGTTGAGGCAGAGATATCACTGGGGAAGGCCGGTCTGTGATTCTGGTGATGATGAGGACGGCTCTATGGGCGCTACTGTGGCTAACAGAGGGGAGCTTGTCCGATGTGTGCAGCGGCGGCTGACTTCTATGGGTGAAGAAGAAAAGCAAGCCGGCTGGGAAAGGAGAGGATATCGGGAGTGTTGGCTGTAGTGGAGGGAAATGGGGGCTGGTGTGCAGGACGTGGGGATGGCTTTGGGTAGAGGCCAGGGAGGGGGTTAGAGGCGGCTGTGAAGGGAAAAAATATGGCCAGCGAGAGGGGGTGGCTCCTGGCTTTGAAAGTGATGGTTTAGGGTTAGGTTTTTTTTGTGTTTTTTTTTTAATGTGCAAAATTGCCTCTCCTCCCCTTTATGTGTGTTGTAGAGACTAGTATTTATAGGTAAAAATATTGCTAGGTTTTCAAACTTGGTCCCTCAACTTCTTTCTTTTTTTGTAAATTTGATTTTTCTTATTTTTTTGGATTTTTCTTGTCAACATCGACTTGAATGAGGAAAATCGGTGATTTTAAAAATAACACGTTAAAATTCAAACTCGTTCCAAAAACCTTTGAAAATTTAAATTCTTTTGAGACGATGCTAAAAATGCTAAAAACGATGCAAATATATATATATATATATAAAGTATTTTTTGGATTTTTGTTGTTTTTCGTTATTTTTGGATTTTTCAGAAAATTTATCAAAACATGGGTCAAAAATTGGGTAGCAACAGATGCCCCCTCCTTACAATGCTTATAAAGCAAGACTCCTCAATGTTTTGCATAGTAAGCTTTGTAAAGAAAACTTGTGTTTTTGTCTTTTTAACTTGCTCAATATTCACTCATCTAAAGACCCTTTTTTTTTAATGTTTCTTTCTCCTTTTCTTCTCCTTTCTTTTTCTTCTTTCTTTCTTTCTCTCTTTTTTTTTTTTCGTTAACCTTGTTGTTACCCATTTTTGGGTTCCCACACAAAAATGAGAAAATACAAATATATATATTCAAAAAAAATCCAAAAAATAATAGGAGCGAGAAAAGGATGCTGGAATGCCGAAAAAATGCCAAAATTGGTTGAGGAGATTAAAAAATGCAAAAGGTTGAAATTTAACAGTGAGAGCCCTGTTGATAAGAAAGATTCAATTTGAGGAAGAAAAGTTCAAAATCAGATGTTTATGGACTCCATTAATTTTTATCCAAGATTTAATTGAATTTATGAAGGATTTGATTGCAAGAAAATTGATTTCTTAAGTCAATTTAGGTTTTTATTGGAAGAAATTAAAGTTCTAGGGTTCAATTATAATTTTGAAGAGTTGATTTGGTCAAATCAGGGGCTTAATTGCATAATTATTGAAGTTTGATGGCCAATTAGGGACTTAATTGAAACAATCCAAAACCAAGGACTAAATTAGAAAAGATGTTAAAATCAAGGGGTCCAATTATAATTTTTCTGGGGGGTTTGATTACAAAATTACATAAACATTCAAGGATCAAACCGGAAATATTATTTAAAATTGCAGAACGACGTCGTTTCTCTCAACCTTGTTCATTGTCTTCTTCAGAAGACGTTACATTGCAGCTGGCGGAGAAACGGTTGCAGCAGCGAAGGCGGTGATCAAGGGGCCATGTCCACGGCTGATATCTCTCCGGCCGTTACTCCGTCCCTGCAAAGGAAAACGCTTGCATCCAGAGGATGTACTGCACAAAAGGGAGGAAAAAAAGAGAAAACGAGAGGGAAAACCAGAGGGGAACGATAGAGGAAAGAATAAAGGAGGGGAGCGAGCCGCACCAGCACTACCAACGCCATCGTCAGCTCATCATCTTCTTCGTCCAGCAACCACTGCCATTCTCCATTACAACCGCACCAACACTGCACAACGGAAAAGAGAAAAAACAGAAGAGGGAACGAGACAGGGAGGGGGGGAAAACAGAAACAGAGAGGGAGGTAACGAAAGAGACAGGAAACAGAGGGAGAGAAGGAGAGAAAGAAGAAGAAGAAGAAAGAACAAGACAGTGAGGAGATCGAGAGAGGATAAAGAAGAAGAGTAAGGGAGAGAATGGGCAGAAAGAACACGGGGAGAACAGAGGAAGAGAGAACGTAAAAAAAAGAAGATAAAAAACAGAGAGTAGCCGGGAGGAAGAAGGAAAAAGAACAGAGTGGGAGGGAGACGAAAGGGAAGGGACCGCAAGAAGAACTGCAAACAGAAACAGAAAAAAGGAAGAACCAGAGGAACTAAAAGAAAAACAAACAAAAGGAGAGGAGAGAAGTCCGAAGCATGTTGTTGGTTTCGTCTTGCTTCCAGGTAAACGCCTCCAACTTTGCAGATAATGCACAAACACTGTGCACTTGAAGATTAATTACATTGTTAGTGTAGCAGGCGTGCGTGAATTGTTCACGCACGCTTGCGGGTCTAAACCAGCTGGGTCCAGCCCAGCCACGTGGGCCGGGTTGGGCCCAGCCCGAAAAATAAGAAAAAAAAATTCAAAAAATTCTTTTTAAAAATCTGTGATTTTCCGCAAATATTTTACTGCATTTTGATCAATATTGGTTTGTATTTTTATACTGTAAAGATACAAATCCGGTATTAAATACCTGGTTTTCATAAAAAAAATGTATTGTTTTCATGCATACGGCCAAGTCTCTCTAAAAAAATTATATAATAAAAAAAAATCATATTGTATCTTCATATATATATATATAAAAAGTTTTAGCATGCATTTTGGCTTTAATAACCAGTTTATTAAAGTCACGAGAACTGGCCAATATTTCAAAATTTTCAAAAAAATTATTTTGCTTTCTTTTAATATCTAGGATTATGACCTTATACGTAAGACGTATTCTGGATATTAAATTATTTGTTGACGTTAGAACGGTTAGGTTTTGTCCAATAAGATAAAGATTTCTTTACCGAAGAGAACTTTTTCTTAAACCATAGACGGACCAACAACTAGAAAACACAACAAAACTTTAAATTTTATCAGACAATAAAACAATGCAGCTCACCTTAGGTAGGGCGTATTTGGGGTGCTAATACCTTCCCTTTACGCAACCAGTCCCCGTACCCGATCTCTGAGACCAGTTAGGGTTCCTAGTGACCAAAATACTAGGTGGCGACTCCCATTCTATTTTTCCACTAATAAAAGACAAGAATCCCTTGTCTCCCCATATTTGCCGCATTAGATGAGATTTTGAGGGTGGATGTTTTTGCCGCGACGCAGCACACGTGCGACAGAATGACGACTCCACTGGGGACCTTGTGGACTAAGCTTTGTTTTTGTCTGACAAATGTGTTTTGTTTGGTTTGTGTGTTTTCTGTTAATGAGCTTATTTTATTTATTTATTTATTTTACATGCTTTAATTTTTGTACATATATGTTCATGCATTGTATAGAATTGCCTCATGCATCACATGCTTTAATTTTTTGGAAAGCACACACAAGCTTCTAAGTTAGGTGGGGAATTAGCGATCTGCCCTATGACTATTGGTCAGGGTTCAGATGCGTGAAACACCCAACTCATATCTGAGTGCCTGCTTGGTAATGGTGGGCATACGTGCCTTAACTGTTCTTTGCAACGCCCTCACACTGTCTTTACGAAGATCGTCACTGGGCAGATATGAGACCCTTTTGAGACTAGATAGTCAACCTACCCATTGTCTCACTTAATGAATAGAACATGTCCTTAGGTTGTGTGTGTTACCTTTTGTTTTGCATCAAAGTAAACCCTTCCTAAAGCATCTTGAACTCAAGACTTGTGGTTCACACAATGGCCGTTACTCAGGAAATTTCTGCTGTGGAGCAAAAATCAAAATGCAAGGGTTACGACCATGTGTCAACCTTAGAAGGGCGAACTCATCATATAAGAACATACTCATACATTTATCATACATGTTGCCAGGTTGAAACATAGGTCCCCCATTTAAGATTAGCTACACCTGAAAGATGGAAAATGAAGAAAGAACTCGATTGGAGGCCCATTATCAAAATGAAATTGAGAGCATCAAAGGTGAAGTAGTTAGAATTACAGATCTGCTTGAACAAGTGCTGAGCTCCAAAAATGGGAAAGGGATTTTTGCACAACCTCCTGTGAAAACACCATCAATCAACGTCGTAGGGACATCTCAAAACTTGGGGGCAGATTCAACGGCGGAACAACATTTTGTGCCTATCGCTCCTATCCCGTCAAGTCAAGCTCCCATCACCGTGGATTTAACAGCAGATGGACCCCCTAGCAATAGATCCACTGATTGTGTGAACTACGACAAGTTGTCTGCTTTGGAAGAAAGATTAAGAGCAGTTGAGGGTAATGATTGGTTTGATCCCATGCGAGCAGCTGAAGTGTGTTTGGTACCAAACATCATAGTACTAAAGAACTTTAGGATGCCAGAGTTCATCAAATACACTGGATTGGAATGTCCAAACACTCACCTTCGATCTTACTGCAATAAAATGGCTGAGGTGATTTATGATGATAAGCTGTTGATTTATTTTTTCCAAGATAGTCTGACGGGATCTGCCCTAAGCTGGTATATGAGGTTGGACAATGCTAAAGTTAAGAAATGAAAAGATTTGGTGGAGGCTTTTCTTAAGCAGTACAAGTTCAATCTTGAAATTGCTCCTTACAGAACCATCCTAATGTCTATGGAGAAGGAAAACCAAGAGTCTGTGAGGGCATATGCATAAAGATGGCGAGATAAGGCAATGTTCAGCCTCCACTGATAGATACAGAAATGGTGATGTTGTTTGCCAACACCTTTCAATCCCCTTATTATGCGCATTTAATAGGAAGCTCGACTCAACATTTCCATGAAGTTGTGAGGATTGCTGAAAGAATTGAACAAGCTATAAAGAGGGGAAAGATTGAAGGTTCTGTCATGGATTCTAGAACAATGATGAGAGATGACTCTGGAGGTGGATGAGCAAGAGGCAAGTTGGGTTTGTGAAAGGTGATGTCATTGGCTATATTGTCCCCCGAACATCTTCAGAATGACAAGTGATTGAAAATGCTTGCTAAGAAAGCTGGTCCAAAAATGGCGATGAACTGTCAATTATATTGTTATGGAATTTTGTCATTTTGCATTTTTGTTTTGGGATCACATCTCATTCTTTAACAGAACATGTCTTTTCTTTGTTTCTTTGTTGTTCTGAAGTCAGGAGATGTTTAGCATTTCATTTTTGACAAAATATTTTGATCGAACTCCAACATGCAATTAAGGCTAATCAACCTAGAAAGATTAATAGTATTTTGATTTCAGAAATGACTCGATGCTTGTTAAAATGATATGGGATGACCAAACAAATTTTGAGCTCATACATGAAACTGAATCACTCACTATGTAGCTAAGTTTTAGCAGTATGCATAATGACATGTAATGGATTCAGTAGTTATGGACTCGCAAATTAAGGTTCTTGCAAGTCCAAATCATTACACTGGACAAGGTCAAAATTTATTGGTTCACACCGTCCTTGCTTGAAATGTGAAAAGGCCATCTTTGTTTTATCCTTTCACAATACTGGAAATATATCATTTGCAATCCCATTTTGAGCCTGATAGAATATTTCTTTTCAAAAAAACCCTGACCAGGATCACACCCCACACTGGGGGCAAATAAGAGATTTTTTTTAGAGGAAGACAAAAGTGGAATCAATGGTAAAAGAAGGCTTAGAACAAAAGTACAACTGTTGAGAGAGAGCTAAAAGAAAGAAAACCTAGACTGGGGGCATATTAGAAAACTATGAGAAAGGCTATGTGAAAGTCATAGATTAAAAAAAAAAACCATGAAAATTGCCTACACTTAAAGGTAGGTCAAAGATAAAGGAAGGAGAATGCCTATTGAGTTTAGGAAAGACAAAAGAATTTTCACAACAAATGTCAAAAGTCGATACAAAAAAAAATACTAGGCTACAAACATGACTTTTGGCATCCATGATAAAGTTCGTGATGTTATCAGATGATTGAGATTGGTTATTCATCAAAGAAAAAGTTGGATTTGCACTATAACATATGTTAAGAGAATTCCGATATTTGAGGTTAATAAGGTTATATGTCATTTACAAAGACAACAAGATAAAGAGAAATGATGAATAGTTGATGTTGATCCTAGGTTTTTTTAAACCCCCAAACACCTTTTGAGCCAGTAAAATTCCTTTCTTTCATAGCCATAAACCATAGCCTACATTACGTGCTTTTAAAAGCCCTTTTCAATCAAGTAAGCAATTTAAACCGATAAATAGCACTCTCAAAGCTTGAAGAGTTTTTTCCATAAGGGTCGTGGCTTTATGGATTAAGCTACTTGTTATTATGCATGCTGATAAAATAAATGCTAAAAAAGAAAAGAAAAGAAAAGAGAAACCACCTTTCTTGATAAAGCTTGAGTTTTGACTTTAGCATCTTGTTTTTTTTTTAAATTCACAAAAAGTCACCTCATCATAGACTATCAAAAGATATACCCAAGATCAGAGATTAAAATAAACACAATGAACCATGGAAAAAGCCATTTTAATCTTTCAACGAGTCAATTTCTGTTTTTTTCAAAATACAAGACAATCAAAGGATTACATTGAATAATATGTGTTGGATCTTTGATCGAAGAAGCTTGATTTAAAAAAAAAAAGATGTCTCTAATTTCATTTCAACAATTAGACTTTGAATAGACATGATCTTTGAATATGAGAGTTGATTCTCGAACAAGAAAGATTGTCAAACAAGAAGAGCATTAATCGAGTTTGCAAAATCCTTGATAGAAGTGACATCAATACTTCTCGACATTTCTTGAAAAGTTTTGCAGCTGGGGGGGCAATACAGTGGACCCTGAGAAGAAAAAAACAAGCAGTATTCAGATCAGCTAAGGGGCACAAAAAAAAAATGATTAAATGATGAATCAATGAAGCTGAGGATAATGGTGCTGAAAGGAAGATAATCAGATGAACGAGCATTGAAGGCAAGTTAATGGCTGATTAGCAATTAAAGATGAGGACAACACTAGAAAACCTCTTGATAAGTGCTGGTAGGATGCACATAGCTAATCAAAGAATGATTCTCGAAAGAATCCAGGAGATGAAATGATTTGTTCTTGACGAATCAAGCAAAACCACACTTGGGGGCATTGTCAAGCTTGATAAACAGTGAAACCAATAATCATCGAAGACAACCTATGATAGGCGCTGCATTTATAGTGGAGTGGATGACTAGCACATGAACGAGCCAGTACATGGAAAGAGCAAAGAAGGCTTTTGGATAGCAAACAAAGGCACCCTATGACGATGGAACATCAAAGAGGAGGGGACCTATATTTCATATCAGGTAAGGATGCATGCATGTCATTTAATCTTAAAGCATTGCACACATATTTTTATTCGTTACAGGAAAATCCTCAAAGAAGTTCAGCAAGATTGAAAAAAAAAAGTCAAAAGAATCATTGAGCTGATAATAACAGAGAATCATGGATTGTGACCCTAGAACGGGAAGAAGATGAGATAAACCTTACTGTCAGGAAAATCTCAAAGAAATGAGAAGATCAACCTTGTCATCATGAGGAGTCTTCAATTCAACCCTGCAATAAGGAAGCACCAAGTTTTCCAACCTTGTCATCAAGAAAAATCCAGTTAATTTCAATAATCAGGAAGGACAGATGTCAACCTTGCAATTAGAAAGGATAGATGTCAGTCCTGCAAAATCACAAAAAAAAAAGCATCAAGTGAAAAGTTTGATCAAACCTTATCATCTAGAAGAAAAATGACAAGAACCCTACCATTAGGAAATTCTCAAGAAGGAGAAGAAGAAGAAGAAGAAGAAAACAAAGGAAGCAAGTTCAAACCTTATCAACATGAAGAACATAGATTTTGGTTCTGGTTAAAGGGGATCGCCGAACGGGATCTCAGGTTAGCCCAACAACACACAGAATATTGGTTCTGGTTAAAGGGGATCGCCGGACAGGATCTCAGGTTAGCCCAACCACACACAGGATATTGGTTCTGGTTAAAGGGGATCGCCGGACGGGATCTCAGGTTAGCCCAACCACACAGGATATTGGTTCTAGTTAAATGGGATCGCCAGTCGGGATCTCAGGTTAGCCCACCCACACACAGGATATTGGTTCTGGTTAAAGGGGATCGCTAAACGGGATCTCAGGTTAGCCCAACCACACAGAGAATTTTAGCTTTGGTTAAAAAAAGAAAAAGAAAAGAAAAAGAAAAAAAAGGGGGCACCGAGATCGAGTTCTCAAGATAATCAAGTTTTGATCATTAGTTTCTAATTGAAGGGAGATTGCAGTAAAGACAGAATTTCAGATCAGTCGAGTTATAAGAAGATCAAGATTAAAAGTTTAGTTGTATTTATCTTTACAAAACTTACTACGCAAAGTCTTTGATCCGTAAGTATTGTAAAGAGGGGGCATCTGTTGTTACCCATTTTTGGGTTCCCACACAAAAATGAGAAAATACAAATATATATATTTGGAAGAAATCCAAAAAATAATAGGAGCGAGAAAAGGATGTTGGAATGCTGAAAAAATGCCAAAATTGGTTGAGGAGATTAAAAAATGCAAAAGGTTAAAATCAAATGTTTATGGACTCCATTAAATTTTATCCAAGGTTTAATTGAATTTATAAAGGGTTTGATTGCAAGAAAATTGATTTCTTAAGTCAATTTAGGTTTTTATTGGAAGAAATTAAAGTTCTGGGGTTCAATTATAATTTTGAAGAGTTGATTTGGTCAAATCAGGGGCTTAATTGCATAATTATTGAAGTTTGATGGCCAATTAGGGACTTAATTGAAACAATCCAAAACCAAGGACTAAATTAGAAAAGATGTTAAAATCAAGGGGTCCAATTCTAATTTTTCTGGGGGGTTTGATTACAAAATTACATAAACATTCAAGGATCAAACCGGAAATATTATTTAAAATTGCAGAACGGCGCCGTTTCTCTCAACCTTGTTCATTGTCTTCTTCAGAAGACGTTACATTGCAGCTGGCGGAGAAACGGTTGCAGCAGCGAAGGCAGTGATCAAGGGGCCATGTCCACGGCTGATATCTCTCCGGCCGTTACTCCGTCCCTGCAAAGGAAAACGCTTGCATCCAGAGGATGTACTACACAAAAGGGAGGAAAAAAAGAGAAAACGAGAGGGAAAACCAGAGGGGAACGATAGAGGAAAGAATAAAGGAGGGGAGCGAGCCGCACCAGCACTACCAACGCCATCGTCAGCTCATCATCTTCTTCGTCCAGCAGCCACTGCCATTCTCCATTACAACCGCACCAACACTGCACAACGGAAAAGAGAAAAAACAGAAGAGGGAACGAGACAGGGAGGGGGGAAAACAGAAACAGAGAGGGAGGTAACGAAAGAGACAGGAAACAGAGGGAGAGAAGGAGAGAAAGAAGAAGAAGAAGAAAGAACAAGACAGTGAGGAGATCGAGAGAGGATAAAGAAGAAGAGTAAGGGAGAGAATGGGCAGAAAGAACACGGGGAGAACAGAGGAAGAGAGAACGTAAAAAAAAGAAGATAAAAAACAGAGAGTAGCCGGGAGGAAGAAGGAAAAAGAACAGAGTGGGAGGGAGACGAAAGGGAAGGGACCGCAAGAAGAACTGCAAACAGAAACAGAAAAAAGGAAGAACCAGAGGAACTAAAAGAAAAACAAACAAAAGGAGAGGAGAGAAGTCCGAAGCATGTTGTTGGTTTCGTCTTGCTTCCAGGTAAACGCCTCCAACTTTGCAGATAATGCACAAACACTGTGCACTTGAAGATTAATTACATTGTTAGTGTAGCAGGCGTGCGTGAATTGTTCACGCACGCTTGCGGGTCTAAACCAGCTGGGTCCAGCCCAGCCACGTGGGCCGGGTTGGGCCCAGCCCGAAAAATAAGAAAAAAAAATTCAAAAAATTCTTTTTAAAAATCTGTGATTTTCCGCAAATATTTTACTGCATTTTGATCAATATTGGTTTGTATTTTTATACTGTAAAGATACAAATCCGGTATTAAATACCTGGTTTTCATAAAAAAAATGTATTGTTTTCATGCATACGGCCAAGTCTCTCTAAAAAAATTATATAATAAAAAAAAATCATATTGTATCTTCATATATATATATATAAAAAGTTTTAGCATGCATTTTGGCTTTAATAACCAGTTTATTAAAGTCACGAGAACTGGCCAATATTTCAAAATTTTCAAAAAAATTATTTTGCTTTCTTTTAATATCTAGGATTATGACCTTATACGTAAGACGTATTCTGGATATTAAATTATTTGTTGACGTTAGAACGGTTAGGTTTTGTCCAATAAGATAAAGATTTCTTTACCGAAGAGAACTTTTTCTTAAACCATAGACGGACCAACAACTAGAAAACACAACAAAACTTTAAATTTTATCAGACAATAAAACAATGCAGCTCACCTTAGGTAGGGCGTATTTGGGGTGCTAATACCTTCCCTTTACGCAACCAGTCCCCGTACCCGATCTCTGAGACCAGTTAGGGTTCCTAGTGACCAAAATACTAGGTGGCGACTCCCATTCTATTTTTCCACTAATAAAAGACAAGAATCCCTTGTCTCCCCATATTTGCCGCATTAGATGAGATTTTGAGGGTGGATGTTTTTGCCGCGACGCAGCACACGTGCGACAGAATGACGACTCCACTGGGGACCTTGTGGACTAAGCTTTGTTTTTGTCTGACAAATGTGTTTTGTTTGGTTTGTGTGTTTTCTGTTAATGAGCTTATTTTATTTATTTATTTATTTTACATGCTTTAATTTTTGTACATATATGTTCATGCATTGTATAGAATTGCCTCATGCATCACATGCTTTAATTTTTTGGAAAGCACACACAAGCTTCTAAGTTAGGTGGGGAATTAGCGATCTGCCCTATGACTATTGGTCAGGGTTCAGATGCGTGAAACACCCAACTCATATCTGAGTGCCTGCTTGGTAATGGTGGGCATACGTGCCTTAACTGTTCTTTGCAACGCCCTCACACTGTCTTTACGAAGATCGTCACTTGGCAGATATGAGACCCTTTTGAGACTAGATAGTCAACCTACCCATTGTCTCACTTAATGAATAGAACATGTCCTTAGGTTGTGTGTGTTACCTTTTGTTTTGTATCAAAGTAAACCCTTCCTAAAGCATCTTGAACTCAAGACTTGTGGTTCACACAATGGCCGTTACTCAGGAAATTTCTGCTGTGGAGCAAAAATCAAAATGCAAGGGTTACGACCATGTGTCAACCTTAGAAGGGCGAACTCATCATATAAGAACATACTCATACATTTATCATACATGTTGCCAGGTTGAAACATAGGTCCCCCATTTAAGATTAGCTACACCTGAAAGATGGAAAATGAAGAAAGAACTCGATTGGAGGCCCATTATCAAAATGAAATTGAGAGCATCAAAGGTGAAGTAGTTAGAATTACAGATCTGCTTGAACAAGTGCTGAGCTCCAAAAATGGGAAAGGGATTTTTGCACAACCTCCTGTGAAAACACCATCAATCAACGTCGTAGGGACATCTCAAAACTTGGGGGCAGATTCAACGGCGGAACAACATTTTGTGCCTATCGCTCCTATCCCGTCAAGTCAAGCTCCCATCACCGTGGATTTAACAGCAGATGGACCCCCTAGCAATAGATCCACTGATTGTGTGAACTACGACAAGTTGTCTGCTTTGGAAGAAAGATTAAGAGCAGTTGAGGGTAATGATTGGTTTGATCCCATGCGAGCAGCTGAAGTGTGTTTGGTACCAAACATCATAGTACTAAAGAACTTTAGGATGCCAGAGTTCATCAAATACACTGGATTGGAATGTCCAAACACTCACCTTCGATCTTACTGCAATAAAATGGCTGAGGTGATTTATGATGATAAGCTGTTGATTTATTTTTTCCAAGATAGTCTGACGGGATCTGCCCTAAGCTGGTATATGAGGTTGGACAATGCTAAAGTTAAGAAATGAAAAGATTTGGTGGAGGCTTTTCTTAAGCAGTACAAGTTCAATCTTGAAATTGCTCCTTACAGAACCATCCTAATGTCTATGGAGAAGGAAAACCAAGAGTCTGTGAGGGCATATGCATAAAGATGGCGAGATAAGGCAATGTTCAGCCTCCACTGATAGATACAGAAATGGTGATGTTGTTTGCCAACACCTTTCAATCCCCTTATTATGCGCATTTAATAGGAAGCTCGACTCAACATTTCCATGAAGTTGTGAGGATTGCTGAAAGAATTGAACAAGCTATAAAGAGGGGAAAGATTGAAGGTTCTGTCATGGATTCTAGAACAATGATGAGAGATGACTCTGGAGGTGGATGAGCAAGAGGCAAGTTGGGTTTGTGAAAGGTGATGTCATTGGCTATATTGTCCCCCGAACATCTTCAGAATGACAAGTGATTGAAAATGCTTGCTAAGAAAGCTGGTCCAAAAATGGCGATGAACTGTCAATTATATTGTTATGGAATTTTGTCATTTTGCATTTTTGTTTTGGGATCACATCTCATTCTTTAACAGAACATGTCTTTTCTTTGTTTCTTTGTTGTTCTGAAGTCAGGAGATGTTTAGCATTTCATTTTTGACAAAATATTTTGATCGAACTCCAACATGCAATTAAGGCTAATCAACCTAGAAAGATTAATAGTATTTTGATTTCAGAAATGACTCGATGCTTGTTAAAATGATATGGGATGACCAAACAAATTTTGAGCTCATACATGAAACTGAATCACTCACTATGTAGCTAAGTTTTAGCAGTATGCATAATGACATGTAATGGATTCAGTAGTTATGGACTCGCAAATTAAGGTTCTTGCAAGTCCAAATCATTACACTGGACAAGGTCAAAATTTATTGGTTCACACCGTCCTTGCTTGAAATGTGAAAAGGCCATCTTTGTTTTATCCTTTCACAATACTGGAAATATATCATTTGCAATCCCATTTTGAGCCTGATAGAATATTTCTTTTCAAAAAAACCCTGACCAGGATCACACCCCACACTGGGGGCAAATAAGAGATTTTTTTTAGAGGAAGACAAAAGTGGAATCAATGGTAAAAGAAGGCTTAGAACAAAAGTACAACTGTTGAGAGAGAGCTAAAAGAAAGAAAACCTAGACTGGGGGCATATTAGAAAACTATGAGAAAGGCTATGTGAAAGTCATAGATTAAAAAAAAAAACCATGAAAATTGCCTACACTTAAAGGTAGGTCAAAGATAAAGGAAGGAGAATGCCTATTGAGTTTAGGAAAGACAAAAGAATTTTCACAACAAATGTCAAAAGTCGATACAAAAAAAAATACTAGGCTACAAACATGACTTTTGGCATCCATGATAAAGTTCGTGATGTTATCAGATGATTGAGATTGGTTATTCATCAAAGAAAAAGTTGGATTTGCACTATAACATATGTTAAGAGAATTCCGATATTTGAGGTTAATAAGGTTATATGTCATTTACAAAGACAACAAGATAAAGAGAAATGATGAATAGTTGATGTTGATCCTAGGTTTTTTTAAACCCCCAAACACCTTTTGAGCCAGTAAAATTCCTTTCTTTCATAGCCATAAACCATAGCCTACATTACGTGCTTTTAAAAGCCCTTTTCAATCAAGTAAGCAATTTAAACCGATAAATAGCACTCTCAAAGCTTGAAGAGTTTTTTCCATAAGGGTCGTGGCTTCATGGATTAAGCTACTTGTTATTATGCATGCTGATAAAATAAATGCTAAAAAAGAAAAGAAAAGAAAAGAGAAACCACCTTTCTTGATAAAGCTTGAGTTTTGACTTTAGCATCTTGTTTTTTTTTTTAAATTCACAAAAAGTCACCTAATCATAGACTATCAAAAGATATACCCAAGATCAGAGATTAAAATAAACACAATGAACCATGGAAAAAGCCATTTTAATCTTTCAACGAGTCAATTTCTGTTTTTTTCAAAATACAAGACAATCAAAGGATTACATTGAATAATATGTGTTGGATCTTTGATCGAAGAAGCTTGATTTAAAAAAAAAAAGATGTCTCTAATTTCATTTCAACAATTAGACTTTGAATAGACATGATCTTTGAATATGAGAGTTGATTCTCGAACAAGAAAGATTGTCAAACAAGAAGAGCATTAATCGAGTTTGCAAAATCCTTGATAGAAGTGACATCAATACTTCTCGACATTTCTTGAAAAGTTTTGCAGCTGGGGGGGCAATACAGTGGACCCTGAGAAGAAAAAAACAAGCAGTATTCAGATCAGCTAAGGGGCACAAAAAAAAAATGATTAAATGATGAATCAATGAAGCTGAGGATAATGGTGCTGAAAGGAAGATAATCAGATGAACGAGCATTGAAGGCAAGTTAATGGCTGATTAGCAATTAAAGATGAGGACAACACTAGAAAACCTCTTGATAAGTGCTGGTAGGATGCACATAGCTAATCAAAGAATGATTCTCGAAAGAATCCAGGAGATGAAATGATTTGTTCTTGACGAATCAAGCAAAACCACACTTGGGGGCATTGTCAAGCTTGATAAACAGTGAAACCAATAATCATCGAAGACAACCTATGATAGGCGCTGCATTTATAGTGGAGTGGATGACTAGCACATGAACGAGCCAGTACATGGAAAGAGCAAAGAAGGCTTTTGGATAGCAAACAAAGGCACCCTATGACGATGGAACATCAAAGAGGAGGGGACCTATATTTCATATCAGGTAAGGATGCATGCATGTCATTTAATCTTAAAGCATTGCACACATATTTTTATTCGTTACAGGAAAATCCTCAAAGAAGTTCAGCAAGATTGAAAAAAAAAAGTCAAAAGAATCATTGAGCTGATAATAACAGAGAATCATGGATTGTGACCCTAGAACGGGAAGAAGATGAGATAAACCTTACTGTCAGGAAAATCTCAAAGAAATGAGAAGATCAACCTTGTCATCATGAGGAGTCTTCAATTCAACCCTGCAATAAGGAAGCACCAAGTTTTCCAACCTTGTCATCAAGAAAAATCCAGTTAATTTCAATAATCAGGAAGGACAGATGTCAACCTTGCAATTAGAAAGGATAGATGTCAGTCCTGCAAAATCACAAAAAAAAAAGCATCAAGTGAAAAGTTTGATCAAACCTTATCATCTAGAAGAAAAATGACAAGAACCCTACCATTAGGAAATTCTCAAGAAGGAGAAGAAGAAGAAGAAGAAGAAAACAAAGGAAGCAAGTTCAAACCTTATCAACATGAAGAACATAGATTTTGGTTCTGGTTAAAGGGGATCGCCGAACGGGATCTCAGGTTAGCCCAACAACACACAGAATATTGGTTCTGGTTAAAGGGGATCGCCGGACAGGATCTCAGGTTAGCCCAACCACACACAGGATATTGGTTCTGGTTAAAGGGGATCGCCGGACGGGATCTCAGGTTAGCCCAACCACACAGGATATTGGTTCTAGTTAAATGGGATCGCCAGTCGGGATCTCAGGTTAGCCCACCCACACACAGGATATTGGTTCTGGTTAAAGGGGATCGCTAAACGGGATCTCAGGTTAGCCCAACCACACAGAGAATTTTAGCTTTGGTTAAAAAAAGAAAAAGAAAAGAAAAAGAAAAAAAAGGGGGCACCGAGATCGAGTTCTCAAGATAATCAAGTTTTGATCATTAGTTTCTAATTGAAGGGAGATTGCAGTAAAGACAGAATTTCAGATCAGTCGAGTTATAAGAAGATCAAGATTAAAAGTTTAGTTGTATTTATCTTTACAAAACTTACTACGCAAAGTCTTTGATCCGTAAGTATTGTAAAGAGGGGGCATCTGTTGTTACCCATTTTTGGGTTCCCACACAAAAATGAGAAAATACAAATATATATATTTGGAAGAAATCCAAAAATAATAGGAGCGAGAAAAGGATGTTGGAATGCTGAAAAAATGCCAAAATTGGTTGAGGAGATTAAAAAATGCAAAAGGTTAAAATCAAATGTTTATGGACTCCATTAAATTTTATCCAAGGTTTAATTGAATTTATAAAGGGTTTGATTGCAAGAAAATTGATTTCTTAAGTCAATTTAGGTTTTTATTGGAAGAAATTAAAGTTCTGGGGTTCAATTATAATTTTGAAGAGTTGATTTGGTCAAATCAGGGGCTTAATTGCATAATTATTGAAGTTTGATGGCCAATTAGGGACTTAATTGAAACAATCCAAAACCAAGGACTAAATTAGAAAAGATGTTAAAATCAAGGGGTCCAATTCTAATTTTTCTGGGGGGTTTGATTACAAAATTACATAAACATTCAAGGATCAAACCGGAAATATTATTTAAAATTGCAGAACGGCGCCGTTTCTCTCAACCTTGTTCATTGTCTTCTTCAGAAGACGTTACATTGCAGCTGGCGGAGAAACGGTTGCAGCAGCGAAGGCAGTGATCAAGGGGCCATGTCCACGGCTGATATCTCTCCGGCCGTTACTCCGTCCCTGCAAAGGAAAACGCTTGCATCCAGAGGATGTACTACACAAAAGGGAGGAAAAAAAGAGAAAACGAGAGGGAAAACCAGAGGGGAACGATAGAGGAAAGAATAAAGGAGGGGAGCGAGCCGCACCAGCACTACCAACGCCATCGTCAGCTCATCATCTTCTTCGTCCAGCAGCCACTGCCATTCTCCATTACAACCGCACCAACACTGCACAACGGAAAAGAGAAAAAACAGAAGAGGGAACGAGACAGGGAGGGGGGAAAACAGAAACAGAGAGGGAGGTAACGAAAGAGACAGGAAACAGAGGGAGAGAAGGAGAGAACGAAGAAGAAGAAGAAAGAACGAGACAGTGAGGAGATCGAGAGAGGATAAAGAAGAAGAGTAAGGGAGAGAATGGGCAGAAAGAACACGGGGAGAACAGAGGAAGAGAGAACGTAAAAAAAAAGAAGATAAAAAACAGAGAGTAGCCGGGAGGAAGAAGGAAAAAGAACAGAGTGGGAGGGAGACGAAAGGGAAGGGACCGCAAGAAGAACTGCAAACAGAAACAGAAAAAAGGAAGAACCAGAGGAACCAGAAGAAAAGCAAACAAAAGGAGAGGAGAGAAGTCCGAAGCATGTTGTTGGTTTCGTCTTGCTTCCAGGTAAACGCCTCCAACTTTGCAGATAATGCACAAACACTGTGCACTTGAAGATTAATTACATCGTTAGTGTAGCAGGTGTGCGTGAATTGTTAACGCACGCTTGCGGGTCTAAATCAGCTGGGTCCAGCCCAGCCACGTGGGCTGGGTTGGGCCCAGCCCGAAAAATAAGAAAAAAAAATTCAAAAAATTCTTTTTAAAAATCTGTGATTTTCCGCAAATATTTTACTGCATTTTGATCAATATTGGTTTGTATTTTTATACTGTAAAGATACAAATCCGGTATTAAATACCTGGTTTTCATAAAAAAAAAATGTATTGTTTTCATGCATACGGCGAAGTCTCTCTAAAAAAAATATATAATAAAAAAAAAATCATATTGTATCTTCATATATATATATATATAAAGTTTTAGCATGCATTTTGGCTTTAATAACCAGTTTATTAAAGTCACGAGAACTGGCCAATATTTCAAAATTTTCAAAAAAATTATTTTGCTTTCTTTTAATATCTAGGATTATGACCTTATACGTAAGACGTATTCTGGATATTAAATTATTTGTTGACGTTAGAACGGTTAGGTTTTGCCCAATAAGATAAAGATTTCTTTACCGAAGAGAACTTTTTCTTAAACCATAGACGGACCAACAACTAGAAAACACAACAAAACTTTAAATTTTATCAGACAATAAAACAATGCAGCTCACCTTAGGTAGGGCGTATTTGGGGTGCTAATACCTTCCCTTTACGCAACCAGTCCCCCTACCCGATCTCTGAGACCAGTTAGGGTTCCTAGTGACCAAAATACTAGGTGGCGACTCCCATTCTATTTTTCAACTAATAAAAGACAAGAATCCCTTGTCTCCCCATATTTGCCGCATTAGATAAGATTTTGAGGGTGGATGTTTTCGCCGCGACGCCGCACACATGCGACAAACCTGAGATCCCATCTGGCGATCTCCTTGAACCAAAACCAAAATCTGTGTGGTTGGGCTAACCTGAGATCCCATCTGGCGATCCCCTTTAACCAAAAGCAAAATCTGCGTGTGGTTGGGCTAACCTGAGATCCCATCAGGCGATCCCCTTTAACCAGAACCAAAATCTGTGTGGTTGGGCTAACCTGAGATCCCATCCGGCGATCCCCTTTAACCAGAACCAAGATCCTGAGTGTGGTTGGGCTAACCTGAGATCTCATCCGGTGATCCCCTTTAACCAAAACCAAAATCTGTGTGGTTGGGCTAACCTAAGATCCCATCCGGCGATCCCCTTTAACCAGAACCAATATCCTGTGTGTGGTTGGGCTAACCTGAGATCCCATCCGGCGATCCCTTTTAACCAGAACCAAAATCTGTGTGGTTGGGCTAACTTGAGATCCCATCCAGCGATCCCCTTTAACCAGAACCAAAATCTGTGGTTGGGCTAACCTGGGATCCCATCCGGCGATCCCCTTTAACCAGAACCAATATCCTGTGTGTGGTTGGGCTAACCTGAGATCCCATGTGGCAATCTCCTTTAACCAGAACCAAAATCTCTGTGTTCTTCCTCATGGCAGGGTTTGAACTTTCTTCTCTTGTTTTGAGAATTTCCTAATGGTAAGGTTCTTCTCATTTTTCTTCTTAATGATAAGGTTTGATTAAACTTTTCACTTGATGCTTTATTTCTTTTTGTGATTTTGCAGGACTAACATCTGTCCTTCCTAATTGAAAGGTTGACATCTGTCCTTCATGATGACTAAAATTAACTGGATTTTTCTTGATGACAAGATTGAAAAACTTGGTGCTTACTGATTGCAGGGTTGACTTGAAGACTCCTTATGATGACAAGGTTGATCTTCTCATTTCTTTGAGATTTTCCTAACAGTAAGGTTTATCTCATCTTCTTCCCATTCCAAGGTCACAACCATGATTCTATGTTATTATCAGCTCAATGATTCTTTGAGGATTTTCCTGTAACGAATAAAAATATGTGTGCAATGCTTTAAGGTTAGATGACATGTATGCATCCTTACCTGATTTGAAATATAGGTCCCCCCTCTTTGATGTTCCATCGTCATAGGGTGCCTATGTTTGCTATCCAAAAGCCTTCTTTGCTCTTTCCATGTACTGGCCTTTTCATGTGCTAGTCATCCACTCAGCTGGAAGAGTCGTGCCTATCCGGGCAATCCTCGATGATTACTGCTTTTGTTGTTTATTAAGCATGAGTGTGCCCCCAAGTGTGGTGTTGCTTGATTCATCACGAATGAACTTAATCGATCATTCATCTTCTGGATTATCCTGAGAATTGTTCTCTCATTGATTGTGCGAATCGTGCCAACACCCATTATAATTGTCAATCAGTCATGAACTTGCCCCAAGTTGAAACAATACTCTTCATCCAGACATGCATCTCATAGCTTGTAGTAAAAAGCTCTTTGTTGTATGCTCATTGTTCTTCTCAATGGATTCCTCTTATCTTGTTAAATCAAATTGCAAAAAGAAATGTATTGGCCTCATCAATGATGTCCAATTTATCACCCATATTCATGTCGTGAAGTGCGCCTTTGAACTTCAAAACATATGGTCCCACAGTCAGTCTTGGTGGTGTGCATCTTTCTGACATTCATTCAAATGCAACTATGCGATAACATCTATTATAGCCATGTTTCAAAGGGTAACCTCAAGATGAAGATACGAAGTTGTCCCTCAAGTGCAGTGTTGTTTTCAATTGCTGTTGGAGTTCACTAGATAATGGAGTGTTTTTGCACAATATTGCCTCCGGTGTGATCTGAATGTGCTCGTTCATTGATTATCTTTCTTCGAACCACATTGTCCTCCGTTCACCGATTCTTCATTTAATCATCTTTCTTTGCCCCCCAACTGAGCTGAATACTGTTTGATTTCCTTCTCAGAGTCCACTGTATTGCCCCACCGTGTCTCAACTTTTCAAGGAATGTTGAGAAGAGTTGATGTCATTTCATGTCAAGGATTCCGCAGACTCAATCAATGTTATTCTTTGTTTGACAATCTTTCTTGTTCTGGAATCAAATCTCACACTTCAAAGGTCATGTCTATTCAAGTCTAATTTTTGAAATGAAATCAGAGAGATATCAATTTTGGAAAAGATCTTTTAAAAATCAAGCTTTTTAGTCAAAGACCTAACACGCATCATTCAATGTAGTCCTTTGATTGTCTTGTATTTTGAAAACAGAAATTGACCCGTTGTAAGATTAAAATGGCCTTTCCAATGGTTCTTTGTGTCCACTTTAAACTCTAATTTTGGGTATATCTTTTTAATGGTCTGTGATGAGGTAACATTTTTGTGAATTTCAAAAATAAGATGCTCAGGCTTTATCAAGAGAAGTTGTTTCTTTTCTTAGCATTTATTTTATCAACATGCATAATAACCAGCAGCTTAATTCATGAAGTCACGACCCTTATAGAAAAGCTCTTCCAATTTTGAGAGTGCCATTTATCGGTTTAGATTGCTTACTTGAACGAAAAGGGCTTTTAAAAGCATGTAATGTAGGCTATGGTTCATGGCTATGAAAGAAAGGGAAATTCACAAGCTCAAAAAGGTGTTTGAAGGTTTCAAAGACTTATGATCAACATCAACTATTCATCAATTCTCTTTCTCTTGTTGTCTTTGTAGGGAAAGTGACATATAACCTTGTTAACCTCAAATATCATAATTCTCTTAACCTAGGTCATAAAACAAATCCAACTTCTTCCTTAATGAATAACCGATCTACTCATTAGAGGCTTTATCATTGATACCAAAAGACAATGTTTGTAACTCGGTATTTTTATGGCATTGACTTTTAGCGCATGCTGTGTCTTTTCTTAATTGAAACCTCATTTGCTCTTTTTAGCCTTGATAGGCGTTCTCCTTCCTTAATCTTTGACTTGCCTTTAAGTGTTGGCAATTTCCACTTTTTTTTTTCATAGCCTTCCTCAAAGTTTTCTTACATGCCCCCAGTCTATGTCTTTTTCTTTTAGACTTTTCCCAATCGTTGGACTTTTGTTCTTAACCTTCACCTTATCCATTGATTCTAACATTGTCTTCATCTTTGCTAACAAAAATCTCTTATTTGCCCCCCAGTATGGGGTGTGATCCTAGTCAAGGTTTCTTGAAAGAAATATTCTATCAGGCTCAAAATGGGTTTGCAAAGGATTAATATTTTTAGAAAGTGAGGGGATATCAAAGATGGCCTTTTCTCATTTCAAGCAAGGTCGGTTAGAACCGATAAATTTTGACCTCATCCAGTGTAATGATTTGGACTTGTAAGAATCATGATTCGCGAGTCCATAACTACCGAATCCACTACATGTCATTATGCATACTGTTAAAATTTATCTACACGGTGTGTGGTTCAATTTCCTGTGTGAGTTCAAAAATTTTTGGTCACCTCATACTGTTTATCTTGCCATTTTAACAAATATCAAGTCATTTCTGCAATCAAAACACTTTTAATCTTTTAGGATTGACTAGCCTTAATTTTGCATGTTGGAGTTTGATCAAAATATTTTGTCAAAATGCCCTTTGAAAGAAGCATCTCTTGATTTCAAAACAACCGGAAGATAAAGGAAAGACATGTTTCATTCAAGGATGAGATGTGACCCTAAAACAAAATGCAAAATGGCAAAAATCCACAACGAAATGATTGACAATTCAGCACAATTCTTGGATCAGCTTTTCTGGCAATATTTGTGTTTTGCCAAGCATTTTTGATCTTTTGTCAATCTGAGGATGTTCTAGTGACAATATGGTCGATGACATCATCTTTCACAAACTCAACTCGCTTCTTGCTCATCATTATCCGGTCTTGATTCTTGAAAATTTTGCAACTATTCAAATGAGTGGCCCAAGACCTCACCATGATATTCACATCTCTTGTCTAAATTATACCACCTAGGAAACAATGGTTGCATGGGATTTGACGGAGTTAGGCGACAATTCTGGAGTCTGACAGATGCTGGTAGACAAAGTCGAGTGGCAGAGGTATGTTAATGCTAATAGCAAACCCTGACTGAACCGCATAACCAAGGTTTCTCACCTTGAGTGTCATCTTTCAATTTATCTCTCATCATTGTTCTAGAATCCATGGCACCAATAGAGGGAGTTCTGCTCTATTGCAATTTCAATCTTCTTCATGTTTTTCAGTCTAGTCATGTCTCTTCTCTCTACTTCTGCGTTTTCATGTTGACACTAGTAGGAGAAAATTGTAGATGATCTGAAACCATTGCATTCCTTCTTGAATTCCATATTGGCAGATCCATAAATAGATCTCTGTGGAGAGAGCTCTGCTACATTGAAGTTCAAGGTATACTCAAGTTTTTTCAAATTAACATCTTGTGCTGCAGGACATGAATGGAGTATGGTGACTTTAAAGAAGGTCAGACACAAAAAGCTCACAGCTATGAAGGCGTTAGACAACTAATAGTGTAATTGAACCAGAAAGGACATTATCTTTCGTTGATGATTGAAGGCGTTGTGGCTGTTCATGACTGAAATGAAGGAGAGGTGGTGCCACTTCATTGTTTATGGCCCCTACTAGTGGAGTGCTGAGAAAAAGAGTTCATTATTTTTCCTTGTATGGGACATAAATTGACAGTGCTTCCACAAGAGGCTGTGCAGACATTCCCTTTCCACTCTTGAAGTTCAACACTTGTTCAAGTAGATCGAGTTTAGCTACTTCACATTTGATGCTCTAAATTTCCTTTTGACAAAGAGCCTTATCGGACCACATTCTTTATTTCCCAACTTTTCTCGGTCTAGTATAGTAGATCTCGGGTGAGGGAACCTATTTTTCATCTGGGTGCATGCATGACAAATGTATGAGCATGTAATCTATATGATGAACTCGCCCTTTGAGGGGTGATATATGGTCGTAACTCTTGTATAATGAAACAAGAATCGTGATTCTTACCCAAACTCTACAATAAAAATTTTCAGAGTGATGGCTATTGTGTCACCCACAAGTCTTGAGTTCAAGATGCTTTAATAAGGGTGTGCCCTGATGCAAATAACGATAGCACATACAACCTAAAGACAGGATCTATTCATTATGTGAACATGGGTAGGTTATCTATCTGGTCTCAAAGGGTCTCATATCTGTCCAGTGACGAGCTTTATAAAGACAGTATAGAGGCGTTGCAAGAAATGGTTAAGGTACGTATACACACCATTACCAAGTAGGCACTCAGATATGAGTTGAGTTTTCACGCATCTGAACCCTGACCAATAGTCATAGGGCAGATCGCTAATTCCTCACCTAACTGAAAAGCTTGTGTGTGCTTTCAAAAATAAATACATGTGATGCATGAGACAATTCTACAAAATGCATGGATAAAACAGAAATAAAATAAGACAAAAAATGAAAAAACATAAACACATCAAATACACAAAGATAGTACCTTCCCTAGTGGAGTCGTCATTCTGTCGCACGTCACCCGCACGGCGTCTGCTTGGCAATTTTTCGTTTGCGTTTGATTTTGATTGGTTCGTTGGGAGTTGCCACCTAGTATCTAATTGAGGGCTACTAGGAAACCCAGGTGTACTGGTCTTGTCAGAGATTCATGGGTAAGAGACTGGTTGTGGTTAGGGAAGGTATTAGCACCCCTAACGCACCCTACCTGAGGTAAGTTGCTTCGTGGCTTTGATGTGTTAAAAAAGTTCTAATAATTTTGTCTTTTCAAGGAATATTAAAAATACAACTTACGTATAAATTCATAATTTTTTATCGTGAGCCAATCAAAATATTAAATTCTTCTTTAATCTTTGCAATTTTATCATAAATAAAAAAAAAATCCATAAAACAAATACAAACACACACATACACTTTTACTATATCTTTTTCCTTTTTTTCTTTTTCTTTTTATTTTTTACACACTACAAATTATACAAATTTAGAAGCAACTAAACAAAAATTACATTAAACACTTTAAAAATTATAAAAACAGACCCCCAAAAATCCATAACAGTGCTGGGAAACCTTCTGGACCTGCATGAACAGTGGTGGCGCGTCTCCTCAACGCACCACCGCCACTGGCAGCGCGTGGGTTCACGAGCCACCGCACAAAACACCAAAAAAAGCAGGGGTCAGTCACAGCTTCCTTCCCTCTTCCCGTCCTCGCCGGTGTGACCTGCAAAACACCCAAAAACACAATAGGCAATCGATTTTAGTTTTTCTTTCCTTTGTTTTCAGATCTGCGTCTCTTTCTCTTTTTCTCCATTTCGGATCGGCTCCTCTACAGATCGGTTCTTTTCCTTTTTGTTTCCCCTTCTCTGTTTCAGGTGGTTGGCTGTATGACCAAGAGGCCCACCGGCTGCTAGGCTTTTGTCAGGTCTGGCCGGCAGAGATAGAGAAGAGATCTGTTGTCGCCTGCGGTCACTGGAGCTGCTGTGGAGATGGGAGAGGTGGTTGGCGGTGTTGAGGTAGAGATATCACCGGGGAAGGCCGGTCTGTGGTTCTGGTGATGATGGGGACGACTCTGTAGGCACTGTTGTGGCTGACGGAGAGGAGCTTGTCCGGTGTGTGCAGCGGCGGCTGACTTTTATAGGTGAAGAAGAAAAGCAAGCCGGCTGGGAAAGGAGAGGATATCGGGAGTGTTGGCTGTAGTGGAGGGAAATGGGGGCTGGTGTGCAGGACGTGGGGATGGCTTTGGGTAGCGGCCAGGGAGGAGGGTTAGAGGTAGCTGTGAAGGGGAAAAAAATGGCCAGCGGGAGGGGGTGGCTCCTGGCTTTGAAAGTGATGGTTTAGGGTTAGGTTTTTTTTGTGTTTTTTTTAATGTGCAAAATTGCCTCTCCTCCCTTTTGTGTGTGTTGTAGAGACTAGTATTTATAGGTAAAAATATTGCTAGATTTTCAAACTTGGTCCCTCAACTTCTTTCTTTTTTTGTAAATTTGATTTTTCTTATTTTTTTGGATTTTTCTTATCAACATCGACTTGAATGAGAAAAATTGGTGATTTTAAAAATAACGCCTTAAAAGTCGAACGCGTTCCAAAAACCTTTGAAATTTTAAATTTTTTTGAGACGATGCTAAAAATGCTAAAAACGATGCAAATATATATAAAAAAGTATTTTTTTGGATTTTCATTGTTTTTTGCTATTTTTGGATTTTTCGGAAAATTTATCAAAACATGGGTCAAAAATTGGGTAGCAACAGATATGTTAGTAATGGAGATGAGATTGAAGAGCATGCTTATGGTAGAACATATTCATTGATTGAATTTGAGAGATTTAAACACATGAGTGTTGGAGTGTATATCAATGAGAGGACCTATCACTTTGGTATGGCATAGATTTCATTTAAATCCTGACGATTAATTGAGTTTTGAAGTTTGCATGTAAATAAATTCATGAAAATTTATACTCTTTATCCTTCTTAATTGTGTTCTTGTTTATAATGCATATATTCTTGGATATTGATGGGAGATTAGGAGATTAGCCATAATGATTTGATTTCATTTAACTTCAATTTGATTTTACCTATCCTTTCTCGAGGACGAGCAAGAGCTAAATGTGGGGGTATTTTATGCAACCATATTATTCGATAGTTTCACCCACATTTAACTAGTGTTTTGCCTATGTTTTATATATAAAATGCCTTGATATCCTTTGTTTTATATTTTGAAGGCATTTTTGGATGAAAGATGCAAAAGGGAGTAAATTGGAGATAATTGGCAGATTTGACCTTCAGTCTATGTTTTATGTAGAGTTTGAGCTCTAGAGGTTGAAATGAAGTGATTCTAGTGGCATTAAAAATCTAACATCCATACTTTTTTGGAAATCTAAGGCAAGAAAATAAAATAAGGAAGAGCATGGAAATCATAGCCTTTAAAGTCAAATCTCATAATCTGCCAATGTTGACCTTCGGCCAATCTGACTTGAATATCTGGAGCTAAGGAAGTCTAATTAATACAAAGTTAATTGTTTTGGATTCGTAACTCAAAGGGCTATAAACGCTCCAAATTTCAGCCAAACACGATGTTATATGAGGGAGATATGATTTTTCAAAGATGACAACTGAATTCTGCCAGCAAACAGGTTTCGTGAAGAAACGAGTCCAAATTACATTTCGAAGCATCTAAATCGATATCCAAGTTTTTATTTCAGCAATTTAGCTCCTCTAAGTCAAAGCTTGAAGATTTCATGCAAGGCTATTTCTCTTTTTTTAGGAAAATAGTTATTGAAGTACTTAAATGTAAATAGTCTACTTAAGGAAGGACTATTTTGTAAAATAGAGACTAGGGTTTCCTAGGATATAAAAAGAATGAGAGAAGAGAATGGGGGCAGCCAGCCAAGAGGAGAAAAATGCCCCCCTCTTCTAAGAAACTCGAAATTATGCATTCTTCCTTCTTTTTGATTAGTTGTTCAACAAACATGCAAGGCTAAACACTTTTTCCTGGTTGCAAGGACACGTAAACCTTCAGATTTCAAGAACTGTGAGATTTATTTTACCTTTTCTTTTCAGTTTATATGATGAATATGTTTGTTCTCCTATGCTTATTTTTCATATGATTGTTTATTTTAATTGCTAGAGCGGACTCTAAGTTATTATTGTAGATAATCTATTGCTAAGTTTGATATCAAAACCGGAGTTGTGGTATATGAACTTGTGAAGCAACTGAGTTTAATATTTGTGCAGATCTACATTATTAATCTTAGGGAGAACATTCAATCAAATCAAACATAGACTGTGGACAATTATGTTTTCTTGATTAATCAACTTATCTAATTCTTAAGGCTGCCATTGAATTAAATTACTAGTGCGGACACTGTGGTTGTTTGATAGTTATGGTTAGTTATACAGCAGATCCGTTAACTAACCAATGTTAAGAAGAGATAAATATTCAGAATATAAATTGATGTTTCGTTTCCATGATCAGTTCTGATTTCTATAGGTGGATGTGTGCTTGCAACCAAGGTTTGTTCTCTTGATAATTTTCTGATTTTATTAAATTTTGTTTGATAGTTTTCTGTTTTCTTTTTCTTTAGCCTAGATAACGTCCAAAACCCCCCCCCCCCAAATTGCATATCATCTAGCATAAAAATCTGACTTGAATCTTTCTCGTGTGTATGACCCCTTGCTTTCTCTATACTATCTTGTGTGTTATGTTTGAAGCTAGGGTAATTAATTTGTGAGACCGCGACATCGCAATAATTCATTAATCAAATATTAGATTCATTAATTAAATATTTGATGAATATTAAAGATAAATAAATCTTTAAATTAAATATGTTTATATAAACAAAATTAATATCATATGTGACTAATCAATTGACTATGGAACATATATACAAAAAAAAAAAAAGACATGTGCACCATTTGTTTGCTACTACAGGATTATAAAGAGCATTGGAGCGTGAAAATAGGTTGGATATACTCAGAAAGTGTAATGTTTGATGAGCATGGCTAGGACAATTTTCGCCTCAACAGTGTCTAAATTTTGACCGACCCTAATTTTAGGGCCTAATCTAAATGGGAAAAATGAAGCTAGGTGCTTTCGGGACTTGTTAAATCTCAAGGAATGAATTCATTGGCATATTCTCCCCATATATCAGTGTTGTCACACGTCCCCGCGCGTCGTTGATGGCAATTTAAATTCATTTGCTTGATTTGGAAGTCGCCACCTAGTATTCGATTCAAGGTTACTAGGAAACCTGAATGTACTGGTCTTTATCAGAGATTCACGGGTAAGGGACTGATTGTGGCTAAGGAAGGTATTAGCACCCCTAACACACCTTACTTGAGGTAAGCTGCTTCGAAAAAATATTAACCAAATTCTCAAGGCTTTAATAAATCAGTTATTAAATCCTAAAATATATGTAGAAACAAGTTCTTACATTTTCATGGGAAATACAACATGATTTTATTTATCCTTCAGATACTTGACCATTTACAAATTAAAACATTAAATTCTTTTTTTGTCTTTTTGATTTTATAATTCAATAACATACATAAAAAAATACAAACACACCCCCCATCACCTTTTACTATCTTTACTCACCCATAGCTACAAGCTTCCAATTACAAGTTTACAATGTAAAAAGAAATCAAAATTACCCAAACACAAACCTTGACAATTCTGAAATTACAGAATAAACTCCTCAAAAATAACAGGAACTGCAGGGAAGCCTTCTGGAATCTGCAGGAATAGTGGTAGCGGGTGGACCTCACGCACCCCCGCCACTGGCGGCGCGTTGATTAGTATTTAAAAGTGCATTTTTATCAAGGTTTTATATCATCATATTGCACTTAAAGTATCATTAAATTCCCTAACTTAAGTACGTTTTATAATAACAAGTATGATAATACAAGATATCTTTAATTTATAGGAAATGCTCATTTCAAATACAGGCGTGTTTCACAATTGATTGATTGATTTGTTTAACTATTGAAATTGAGAAGACAAAGAGAGGGTTAAGCTTGGAAAAGAGATGTTGGTTCAATTCAAATTGAAACACCATTCAGTTATTGGATCATAACTGGAGCTGTAGAACTTGGATTTAGGTCTGGTATATATGGATGGAAAGCTAAGACATAGTCTTAAAATTTTCATGTGGAGTCCAAGATTGAAAATAATTGTTTTCAAGCTCAAATTGTAGCAACAAAAGAGATGTCGGAATCTGTCCTGTAGCCCAGACACTGTTCAGTGTTCAGCTTGTATCTCGAGTTCTAGAAGTCCAAATAAGCTCATTCTTATTTTGTTGAAAAACTAAGACAAATTCCCAGAACTTTCATGCGGACTATCTATTCAAATTCGGACATTAGCAATGATGTTTTCTTCAGACAAGAAGATAATGGTTGTCACCAAGTCAAGAGGTAGCCACCCACTCAATAATTAGTCATCAAATCAATAGTTCTGAATTTTAGCCTATAAAAGGAGGCATTTGCCATACATTTAGACATCTTGGTGTTCAAATCAAGATCACTCTCTTTGTATTTTGTAATGTTCAAGTTTTATTTCATGTTATATTAATCTCTTGTTTATGCTTTTGATTTCATTTACTATACTTAGTTAACTTTCATCATAACTATGTTCTTATCTAGTTTATTTATGTTTCTCTTATTCACAATGTTTAGCTAAGTTTATTATATAAAGGTGAAAAGGTTTTACTAATGTTGTTAGAATAGGTATAATATAAACTTAACATGGACTTCAATGTTTATATCTATGAAAGTTTGTTATTAACATGTCTTATCTTTTTATATTACTAATTCTTAATACCTTGCTTGTTAAATGATTAATCTAGATTTGTGTTGTACAACCCCTGATACAACAAATACTTGGCACTTTCATAGCCTACTGTATGGTATAACCGATACTTATGCTATGAAAGGAACTTGATTTGTTGTTAACATAAGTTAACATCATGAATTCCTAACAATATTTAAAAGTATGGTGTTACTAAAATAAGATAATTAATATGATCATGTTAAAAATTTATAATGAACTATTAAGCATAAATCATCCGATTAGAACCTTCTTTGTGTGTGGTTTCCAGTTGATTAATAAAAAGAGTTTATACTATATTTATTTCTAATACTATTAGTGGATCCTCTAACCTTGACAATTGCTTTTATCTTTGATTAATATTCACATCAATATCACATCTCAAAAGTTCTCTTCAACTCCTTTTCATTTGTTGTTTATAATTTTATATAGTTCACCTCTTTGTGGTTCGACCCCTGTCTTGCCGGGTTATTTATTACTTCGACACTCCTGCACTGCAAACTTGACAAGATCTAAAGATCTTGTGATGAATATATATATATAATGAATAGCTCTGAATTTTAGCCTATAAAAGGAGGCATTTGCCATTCATTTAGGAATCTTGGTTCTTCATATCAAGATCATGTTCTTGCTCTCTCTTTATATTTTTGTAATGCTTAAGTTTTGCTTTCATTAATCTCTTGTTCATGCTTTTCATTTCCTTTACTATACTTAATTAACTTATATCATGTTTATCTTCTTATATTGTTTATTTACGTTTTTCTTCTTCATTATGTTTAGCTAGTAATTTTGTCAAGGTGAAAAGGGTACACTAGTGGTGTAAGAGTAAGTATAATATAAATTCAACATGGACTTTAATGTTTAATACTAACATGTTTTGTATTTATTATCTTACTCACTTTTAATACCTTGCTTGTTAAATGGTTAATCTAGATTTGTTCTGTACAACCCTTGGTACAATAAATACTTGTTAAATGGTATAACCGACACTTGTGCTATGACAGAAACTTGATTTCTTGTTAACATAAGTTACACCATGAATACCTGACCACATTTACAAGCATTGGCATTACTCAAATAAGATAATTAATATAATCATGTTAATAATTTATAATCCGATTGGAACCTCCTTTCTGTGTGGTTTCCAGTTGAGTAATAAAAAGAGTTTATACTATACTTGTTTGAAATACCATTAGTGGACCCTCTAACCTTGACAATTGTTTTATCCTTGTTTAATTCTTACATCAATATTACATCTTAAAAGTTCTCTTCAACTCCTTTTCATTTATTATTTATAATTTTATATAGTTCACCTCCCTGTGGTTCGACCCCGGTCTTGCCGGCTTATTTATTACTTCGACACTCCTGCACTTGGGATAAGACATCAATCTTTTGATCGTGTCATGCATGGATCCATGTGCCATCGCCGACAAAGACCAGCAAACTGGTGGATCGGGATCGTCTCCTTCTTCTCTTCTCACTCGTACCGGCGGTGGATCTCCTAGTCACCTGTAAGGCAACCCAACAAACACAAGCAGTAGATTTCACTTTTGTTTTCCCCTTTTTCTTTTAGATCAACCACTATCTCCCTTCGTTAATCCTTTCTTCTTATGGGTTCAATGTCACCATTGCTTGTTGCCATCTGAATGGTTGAAGATGGGAGAAGAAGCTATCGCGGTTGGTGGCGTGTCTGCACACGCGACGATGGGACTCAAGGGGAATCGACTTAAGGGACTGACCGCTACTGCTAGATGAGAGAGTGGTTCGGTGATTCATCTGTAGGCCATCCATGGCCACTATGAGTGGAAAAGGAAGGGAACTAAGTGGTGGTCGATCTATAGGGAGGCTGAGTTATGGTGGGGTTGTTCAGCTGGAAGTGAGGCTGGAAGGTGGTCTGTGCGGGCTGATTTTGGGTTTGTCGGGTGGAGATGGGAAAAGGCAAGTGACGACTGCTTTGCCCAAGGGAGGGGCGAAGGAAAAGAGAGGAAATGTAGAGGCTCGTCTCTGTGGGGAAGAAAATAGTGAGGGAGATGGAGAGGGGAGTGGCGGATAGTGTGTGAGAGGTAGAAAATGGGCACTCTAGTTTGTTTTAAATAATTCCTTCATGACTCTCTTCCTCTTCAGATTTAGCAGTATATCATCCATGTATACCTCAATCTCTTTGTGCATCATGTCATGAAATAAAGTCAACATGACCCTTTGATAGGTGGCCCCGACATTCTTCAAACCAAATGGCATGACCTTGTAACAAAAGGTTCCCCATAGTGTTACAAATGTTGTCTTCTTCTTATCCTCTTACACCATTTTTATCTGATTGTAGCCCGAAAATCCGTTCATAAAGGAATATGTGGAACTACGTGCTGCATTGTCAAACATATCTATGTGTGGTAGACAAATTCTGATTTTATCTTCCTTTTTTTGGGTACAACCACTATGTTGGACACCCTTCAGGGATATTTGACTACTTCTAAAAAATCAGCATTCCACTGCTTTTCAATTTCTGTCTTTACTTTGATTAAGACATTTGGATTGGTCATTCTTAACCTTTGCTTAACCAGTTTGCATCCTTCTACTAGTGGTACCCTATCCACCAGGCATGTCTTTACAGGACCAGACAAAGATATCTATATAATCTCGGAGTAATGCAATTAACTCTTCTCTTAATTTATGAGTGATCACAATCCTTATCCTCACTTTTTCTCTTAATTTTTCATTGCCCACATCTACGGTTACAAGTTCCTCTCTAGCGGGTTTTCAAGCTTGTTCATGTTGTCCTATTAATTTTGTGAATTCCCTAATGTTGTATTCTTTAAAGTTCGACCATTTATTTTCGATGTAAAGTGCAGGTGTCTGTTATGGAAGATCCGCTTTCAGGGTTTCTAAAAGCGGAAAGTGATGTGTAAAAACATAAAGATGAACTTTTGAAAATGCATGATCTCATTGAAAGGAAAAGTTTGGCTAAGAAAAACAAGGATAAAATCCAATTGATATTTGGAACCTCGATTTAAAAAAGTGAAAAGGCAAACAACACAATATCATGATCAAACAAGCATTATTGATTAAATTTTGAACACCAATGGAGCTTCTCGGGTCTCCCAATTATGGAACATCTCTCCCTTGGGTAGCTTTTGAATGAAGGTCTTGAGATTCAAGATGCTTTGAACTTAGGCTTGTTTGGATGCAAAAAGATATTATGGAGCATACACCCTAATGATAGGTTCTAGTTCCTTTATGTGAGACATAGGGTAGGTTTACTACTTGGTCTCTAAAAAGGGTCTCTTGTTGTCCCAATGATCACCCTCGTAAAGGCAATATGGGGGCTCAGCAGATAGTGGAATGGAACGTATACCAATCACTACCAGTTTAAGCACTCACCAAATAGTTGGGGTTTACACAAACTTAAACCTTGACTCAAGTCATAAGGCAAGCTGTTAGTCCCCCACCTAACTTAAAGTTAAATGTGTGTGCTCTCAAAAAGAAAATGATAATAAAGTGATGAATGACTACCATGTATGACAAAATGTAAAGATGCATGCTAGAGCTTTTAAACAAAGTATCATTCATAGTAAAAAGAAACAACAACACATATAGTAAAAAGAAACAACAACACATAGCATAACAAAAAACAATTACCAAGCTTAGTCAAAAGATCCCTAGTGGAGTCGCCATCCTATCGCACCCTCGCGGCGTCGCGGCGATCCTCGATTGGTTTCGGGTTCTTTGTTTGTTTTTATGAATAAGGGAGTCGCCACCTAGTGTTATGGTCACTAGAAAACCTAACTGGTCTTTCAGAGATTCTAAGGTAAGGGATTGGTTGCGTAAAGGGAAGGTATTAGCCCCCCTAGTACGCCCTACCTAAGGTAAGCTGCTTGGTGTTTGGTTTGCCTTATAATTGCTATGGTGTTGGTGTTCTCTTAAAATAGGTTTTCTAGGACAGGTTTGCTATGATGAATGGATATGGGTTCAAAGTCTAAAAGCAAGAACCCTTGGCCAATATTGATCATACCTTTAGATATGTCTATAAAGTGTCAAAGAGAACCAATACAGATCTCTTGAAATCTGTGTTTAATTCAAATTTAATTTATTAAGATAGAAATCCAAGGAGATTCCATGTGCATTAAAAGCTCATTTTTCCCTTAGTATTTCAAGAGTTTTGCGACTCGTAAATCGCAAGGAGGAGGGACAAAAATTTAGGAATTTAAAGAAAGTCAGGGCGCTTTAAAAGCCTATTTTTGCCTTAGTGTTCCATACTCTCATGGCTTATAAACCGTGGAGTTAGAAATTGAAATGTCCTCAATTATAATCAATGCTTTTTTCAAGGATGTGCGATGACTTATTCTTCCTAGAAAATTATTTTGGATATTTACCACTTAGGGTTTCTTTATCCAAATATTAATAGTGAATAATAACAAGTTATTCCCAATAATATTTTGGATATTCATCCCTTTGGGATTTCTTTATCCAAACATTACCGGTGAATAATAGATGAATTTTCCAAAACAAATAAGATTTTTATATTTTTTGGAATATTGGACAACACCCTTTGGAGTTTTACAAACATGTTGTAAAATCTAGAATGCAAGAAAATATTTTTTTTTGTGTTTAAGAATTCCATGCTAAAACACATTTTCTTTTAAACTTCAAATATTTTTTTTAAAAAAGGAAATTTAAAATATGTTAGGGTATTAGCCGTATACAACACACAAAAAAACTTTTGTTTTTATTTTTCAAACATATATAGCAACATTTCATGGAAAAACCGGGTATTTTAATACCAGATTTGTATTTTCACAATATAAAAAATACAAACCATAAACTAAATACACTAGAAAACCAACGATATTACTCTTCTTTTTTTCTGGCTCCAGCTCGACCCATGTGGCTGGGCTAAACCCAACAGGCCTAACCAGGTCACCGATCCAAATCAGTGACCCGGTTGGGCACTGTGCAATGCAAGCGTGAATTACCTTCGCACAATGCCAATTCTTTTAAATGCAGAATGCAGAATTGAGAAGGGAGAGAAACGGCTTACCTGGTCAGGCAGCGGCTGGAGGCGAAGTGGAGGGAAACGACTGGTTGCTGCTCACGAAAGACGTCCCTCCTCGTTGTTCACGGTGGAGCCAGGTTTGTCGCAATGCTGGACGTGTTGCAGACACGGTGCTGATGAGGACAAACTGGCAAGGTGTAAGGTTGTCACGGTAAAGGGCGGTGTCTCTTAGAGAGAGATTCAACAGCCTAAGGGGTGCACCTTCTCTGTTTCTAAAAAGAAAACAAATGGAAGATGGTGGTGTGGTTGGTTTAAGTTGTTAGTTCCTAGAGAGAAAAATAAACATGGGCAGGGAGCGGTGGCTACTAGTCTAGGTTTTGCCAAGGAAAGGGGTATGTCTGGTTTGTCCTTAGCAAAGAAAGGGAGGGCTGGCCGAGAGATGGAATGGGGACCAACGGGGAAAGGGAGAAGAAAGAAGCTGAAATGGCTGGCTGGCAAAGGGAAATTAGAGGTGACTTCTGTGTAGAGAAAGGGAGGGGAGAGTCTGTGGCTGAAGGGAGAAGGGCAACTGGTGTGCAGAGGGAAAGTTTTGGCTGAGGAAGGGGCAATGACGGCTATGAGAGAGAGAGCGTTGGGTCTCAAAGTTTGTTGGGGAAAGTAGCAACAAAGGAGGAAGGTAGGAGGCTGTGTAACAGAGGGCGGGAAATGCGAAAAATGGTGCAGGCCGGTCAGGGCATACTGGTTTTGGCGAGAGAGAAGGAAGGGACAGCGAGGTGGTGTTTGGGTGAGAGATGATTCTCTGGTTTGTTTAGCAAAGGCAGGGGGGAGGTTCTTGGTTCTGCAGGGAAGATGGAGATGGGAGTGGTGGCTTCGTTTCGGCCAGGAGAAAAAATTAGGTTTAGGGTTTTGTTTTTTTTCGTGGTTGCCCACAAATTTTCTCTTTAAAAATTGTCCTATGTAAATTTCTCTTCCCCTGTGCATATGGTTAGAGGTTCACTTATATAGAAAATGTCTACACGTGCTATTTAAGGAAATATTGCAATAATTATTGTAGAGATTGTCTTCTATAACCAGCACCAACAAATCCTATATATATGGTATTTTATATTACAATGATTATTTTCCATAACCAGTACAAATCAAATCATATATCTATGGTATTTTATATTACAGTAATTATCTCTTTGACATATTGCTTACTTAATATTAGCCTTAATGCTTTATGTTATCACCACATGTAAACCCTTATTTCTTTATTTTTGAAAATTTATCAAAACATGGGTCAAAAATTGGGTAGCAACAGCCATGTCGGAGATGATAAACCAAGATGAAAATATGAAAATATCTTTCAAGTGCAGCGCTGCTCATCAATTACTGCTCCAATTCACTAGCATGGACTGTCTTTGCCCTCAATTGATCTGGATATGTTCATTCACTGATTATTTTTCTTTGAATCACATTGTCCTCAGTTCATTGATTCATCATTTAATCATCTTTCCTTGCCCCCAACTGATCTAAATACTATTTGTTTTCCTTCTCAAGTTCCACTATATTGCCCTTAGATGGTCTTCTTTTCAAGGAGTGTTGAGAAGTGTAGATGTCATTTCTGTCAAAGAGTTTGCAAATTCGATCGATGTTCTTCTTATTTGACAATCTTTCTTGTTCTGGAATCAAATCTCACATTTCAAAGGGCATGTCTATTCAAGTCTAAATTGTTTAAATGAAATCAAAGATGTCAATTTTGAAAAGCATTTTTGAAAATTAAACTTGTTCAATCAAAGATCCAACATATGCCATTCAATGTAGTCCTTCGATTGTCTTGTATTTTGAAAATAGAAATTGAACCGTTGTAAGATTAAAATGGCTTTTCCATAGTTCTTTGTATCCATTTAAACTCTGATTTCAGGTACATCTTTTGATGGTCTGTGATGAGGTGACCTTTTTGTGAATTTCAAGAAACAAAATGCTCAAGTCAAAACTCGAGGTTTATCAACAAAGATTTTTTCCTTTTTTTGAGCACCAATTTTATCAGCATGCATAATACTCAGTAGTTTGATTCATGAAGTCACCACCCTTATGGAACAACTCTTCAAGTTTTAAGATTGTCATTTATCGATTCAGATTGTTTACTTGATTAAAAAGGGCTTTTAAAAGCATCTAATGCAGGCTATGGTTCATGGCTATGAAAGAAAGGAATTTCACAAGCTCAAAAAGTGTTTGATGGTTTCAAGAACCTATGATCCACATCAATTATTCATCAATCTCTTTTCCTCTCGTTGTCTATGTAGAGGAAATGACATAGAACCATGTTAGCTTCATCAGAATTTTCTTAACATGAGTTATAATGCAAATCCAACTTTTTCTTTAATGAATAACCAATCTAATCTTTTTGAAGACACTAGAGGCTTTATCATAGACACACCAAAAGACATGAAGCTCGATCTTTTTTGGTGTTGACTTTTGGCATTTGCTGTGTCTTTCTTCAATTGAAACCTCTTTTGCCCCTCTTAGAATTGATAGGCATTCTCCTTCCTTTCCACTTTTTTTTTCTTTTACATAGCCTTCCTCAAAGTTTTATTGGATGGCCCTCAGTCCATGGCTTTTCTTCTTCTAACCCTTTCTCAATCATTGGACTTTTGTTCTAAGCCTTTCTTTTATCCATTAATTCTATTAGTGTCTTCAAAATATCCCTCATTTGCCCCTAGTGTGAGGTGTGATCCTGGTCAGGGTTTCTTTTGAAAAGAAATATTTTATTAGGCTCCAATGGGGATTGCAAGGGATATATATCTTTAGAAAGTGAATGGATGAACAAAGATGGCCTTTCTCATTTCAAGCAAGGTTGGTTAGAACCGATAAATTTTGACCTCGTCCAGTGTAATGATTTGGACTTGTAAGAATCATGATTCATGAGTCCATAACTACTAAATCCACTACGTGTCATTATGCATATTGCTAAAACTTAGCTACATGATGTGTGGTTCGGTTTCATGTGTAGGTTCAAAATTTGTTTTGTCACCTCATGTCATTCTAACAAACATCGAGTCATTTCTGTAATCAAAACAATTTTAATCTTTTAGGATTGACTAACCTTAATTTTGCATGTTGGAGTTCGATCAAAATATTTCATCAAAATACCATTTGAAAGAAGCATCTCTTGATTTCAAAAACAATAAGAAGACAAAGAAAAGACATGTTTTGTTCAAGGATGAGATGTGACCCCAAAACAAAATGCAAAATGGAAAAAATCCATAACAAAAATGATTGACAGTTCAACACCCTTCTTGGATTAGTTTTTTTCTAGCAATATCAGTGTTTTGCCAAGCATTTTTTATCACCAGTCAATTTGAGGATGTTGTGGTGACAATATGGCCGATGACATCATTTTTCGCAAACTCAATTCGCTTCTTGCACACCAAACTCCGACTCAGTTCTTCAAATTCTTAGAACTGTTCAACTAAGATGGTTTAGGACCCCACCATGATATTCACATCTCTTGCCTGGATTATACCACTGATTAGAACTTAAAAGTGCATTCTCATTAAGGCTTTATATCATCATATTGCACTAAAGTATCATTAAATTCCCTAACTAAAGCATGTTTTATAATAACAAGTTTGATAATATAATATATCTTTAATTTATGGTAAATGCTTGTTTAGAATGCAGGTATGTCTCACAATTCAAAGGATTGATTGATGTGATTAACTATTGAAATTAAGAAGACAAAGAAAGGGCTAAGAGAAGAGATGTTGGTTCAAACTAGAACACCATTCAATTATTGGATCATAACTGGAGTTGTAGACCTTGGATTTAGGTTTGGTTTATATGGATGGAAAGCTAAGACATAGACCTAAAACTTTCATGGGGAGTATAAGAATCAATTCTGCCGTTTTCAAGTTCAAATCTTAGCAACAACGAAGAAGTCAGAATCTGTCCTGCAGCTCAGACACTGTTCGGTGTTCAGCTCATATCTTGAGTTCTAGAAGTCCAAATGAGCTCTGGTTTTTTTGTTGGAAAGATGAGATAATTGCCCACAACTTTCATAGGTACAATGGGCTCTAATTCTGATATTAGCAATGACGTTTTGGCCAGCCAATAATATCAATAACCAACCAACAATGTCAATAACCAGCAGCCAACAATGTCAAAAACCGGCCTCCAAATCAATGGCTGGCCACCAACTAAATAGTTTGTCAACCAATCAATAGTTTCAAATTTTAGCCTATAAAAGGAGGCATTTGCCATGTATTTAATCATCTTGGTTTTCAGATCAAGATCATGTTCTTGCTTTCTTTTTTTAATATTTTTGTAATGTTTAAGTTTTGCTTTCATTAATCTCTTGTTTATGCTTTTCATCATAACTATGTTCTTATCTAGTTTATTTATGTTCTTCTTCTTCATTATGTTTAGCTAAGATTATTATGTCAAAGTGAAAAGGTTTCACTAATGGTATTAGAATAGGTATATTATAAACTCAACATGGGCTTTAATGTTTATATCCAATAAAGTTTGTTATTAACATGTCTTATCTTTTTATCTTACTAATTATTAATACATTGCTTGTTAAATGGTTAACCGGATTTGTGTTGTATAACACTTGGTACATCAAATGCTTGATCCTTCATAGTCTTCGGCCAACATCGTTGTTATGCGAGGAACTTGATTTGTTGTTAACATAAGTTAGCAAGATGAATGCCTGATGATATTTATAAGTATGGTGTTACTTAAATAAGATAATTAATATGATCATGTTAATACTTTATAATGAGCCATTAATGATAAATCATCTTATTGGAACCTCCTTTGTGTGTGGTTTTCAATTGAGCAATAAAAAGAGTTTATATTATATTTATTTGAAATACTATTAGTGGATCCTCTAACCTTGACAACTGTTTTTATCATTATTTAGTCTTCACATTTCAAAGTCCTCTTTAAATCATCATCATCATCATCATCATCATCATCATTATCATCATCATCATTATTATTATTTATAATTTATATTGTTAACCTCCTTGTGGTTCGACCCCGGTCTTGTCAGGTTATTTATTACTTCGACACTCCTGCACTTGGGATAAGACATCAACTTTTTTATCGTGTCAACCACCTAGGAAATGATGGTTGCATGGGATTTGACAGAGTCGGGGCAACAAGTTTGGAATCTGGCAAATGCTGTTATGCAAACTTGAGTGGCAAAGGTATGTCAATCTTTGGTAAAGACATTTGAGTAGTTGATACTTGAGCGAGACTTGACTAGACCACATAACTATGGTTTCCCACCTTCAGAGTCATCTCCTTATTCATCTCTCATCATTGTTATGGGATCCATGATAGTAACTTCAATTTTTCCCCTTTTCATAACTTGTTCAATTCTTTCAACAATCCTCACAACATCATGTCAATCTTCCCATGTTGTTGTGGTTGTTTGAGGATTGTTGGAACCTCCAAACAGTTAGGTAATCTTGGCAGCGCCCGAAACATACAGCATCGCCACTACCGATGTGTGAAATGATGCATTGTCTTTATTGGAGGAGAAACTGATGAATCTGAAATTCCTCTATTTCCTCTTTGATTCCTCACTAACAGTGCAGCAAACAGCCACTTGTAGAGGGAGTTATATTTTGTTGAAGTTTCAGTCTTCTTCATGTTGTTTAGTCCAGGTTTGTCTTTTCTCCCTACTTCTGTATTTTAATGCTGACACTGGTGGGAGAAAATTATAGATGATCTGAAACTACTACATCCCCTCTTGAATTCCCCACTTGTAGATCCACAAACAAATATCTACAGAGAGAGCTCTGTCGCATAGAAGTTCGATGTCTGCTCATGTTTTTCAGAACAAGTCTGGCTCTTCAACCTACTACAGTGTCTTGGTGCTGACACTAATGAGAGAAATTTTTATAGCGTATGCAACTACTAAATCCCCTCTTGCATTCCCAACTTGCATAGCCACAAACAGATTTTTGTAGAGAGAGCTCTGCCACATAGAAGTTCAGTGTCTAATCATATTTTTTTTAGGCCAACATCGTGTGCTGCTGAACTGGAATTGAGCTCACAATGGGAGTAACTTCAAAGAAGGCTAATGCATCATGCACAGAAGGCTAGCAGCTATTGGGTGCCATTGGAAGATATGAAGGCTTTGAATGACTATCAGTGCAGTTGAACAAGAACAAGGGTTGTCATTAGTTGATGACTGAAGGCATTGCTGCCATTGTTCATAACTGAAAATGAGAGGTGCAGCTTCAATGATACATGGACAAGTAGTGTTCCCACAGACATTCCCTTTCCATTTGATGCTCAACACTTGTTCAAGAAAATTTGAGTCTAGCTACTTCACCTTTGATGCTCCAATTTTCTTTTGATAATGAGCCTCTATCTGACCTCTTTCTTTATTTTTCATCTTTTTTCAATCAGTGCAATTGACCTCAGATGGGGGAACCTACTTTTCATCCTGGTGCATGCATGATAAATGTATGAACATGTAATTTGTATGATGAACTTGCCCTTTGATGGGTGACATATGGTCATAACTCTTGCATAATGAAACAAGAATTTTTATTATTGCTCAAACTCTACAATAGAAATTTCTTAAGTGATGACCATTATATCCCCCGTAAGTCCTGAATTCAAGATGCTTCAACAAGGGTTTACTCAGATGCAAAACAATGTTTATGGAGCATACATCATAAAGGCAGGTTCTAATCTTTTTTAAGGGAGACAAAGAGTAGGTTTACTACTTGGTCTCTAAAAAGGGTCTCTCATTGTCCCAGTAATCACCCTCTTGAAGGCAATATGAGGGCCCAGTAGGCAATAGGTTGGCACATATACCAATCACTACCAGTCTAAGCACTCAACAAAGAGTTGGGGTTTACACAAACTTAAACCTTGACTAAAAGTCGTAAGGTAAGCTGCTAGTCCTCCACCTAACCTGAAGCTTGTGTATGCTTACAAAAATTAAAACTTGTGATGCATGAGAGAACTCTATACAATGCATGAATAAAACAAAAATAAAACAAAACAAAACATAATAAAACTTGAACACATCAAAACACAAAGCTGAGTCCAATAATGTCGAAAACAGTACCTTCCCTAGTGGAGTCGTCATTCTATCGCACGTGCCTGCACGGCATTGATTGTAATTTTTGTTCGTTTGCTTGATTTGGGAGTCACCACCTAGTATTCAATTCAAGATTACTAGGAAACCTGAATGTACTGGTTTGTATTAGAAATTCACGGGTAAAGGATTGGTTGTGGCTAGGGAAGGTATTAGCACCCCTAGCACACCCTACCTGAGGTAAGCTGCTTCGTGATTTAATGTGATTTAAAAACAAATATTAACCAAATTCTCAAGGCTTTAATAAATCAGTTATTAAATCCCAAAATATTTGTAGAAACATGTTCTTACATTTTCACGGGAAATACAACATGATTTTATTTGTCCTTCAGATACTTGACCATATACAAATTAAAACATTAAAAAAAATTGTCTTTTTAATTTTATAATTTAATAACATACATAAAAAAAATACAAACACACCCCTATCACTTTTTACTATGTTTACTCACCCATAGTTACAAGCTTCCAATTACAAGTTTACAATGTAAACAAAAATCAAAATTACCCAAACAAAAACCTTGACAATTCCAAAATTACATAATACACTCCTAAAAAATAACAGGAGCTGCAGGGAAGCCTTCTGGAATCTGCAAGAACAGTGGCGGTGCGTAGACTGACACGACCAAAGAGTTGATGTCTTCTTCCAAGTGTAGGAGTGTCGAAGTAATAAATAACCCGGCAAGACTAGGGTCGAACCACAGGGAGGTTAACTGTATAAACTACAAATAAAGAAATAGATAATAACAGAAAGGGAGTTGAAGAGAGCTTTGAGATATGATATTGATATAAGGATTAAACAAGGATAAAATAATTGTCAAGGTTAGAGGATCCACTAATGGTATTTCAAACAAGTATAGTATAAACTCTTTTTATTACTCAACTAGAAACCACACACAAAGGAGGTTCCAATCGGATTTTAAATTGTTAACATGATTACATTAGTTATCTTATTCAAATAATGCTAGTACTTGTAAATGTTGTCAGGTATTCATGATTATAACTTATGTTGACAACAAATCAAGTTCCTTTTATAGCACAAGTGTCGGTTATACCATACGGTTAGACTATGAAAGTGCCAAGTATTTATTGTACCAAGGGTTATACAACATAAATCTAGATTATCCATTTAACAAGCAAAGTATTAAAAGTGAACAAGATAACAAATACAAAACATGTTAGTATCAAACATTAAAGTCCATGTTAAGTTTACACTATAGTTATGCTTACACCATTAGTGTAACTTTTTCACCTTGACATAATAAACTTAGCTAAACATTATGAGTAAAAGAAACATAAATAAACAAGATAAGAACATAAATAAGATATAAGTTAAATAAGTAAAGGAAATGAAATGAAAAGCATAAACAAGAGATTAATATAAACAAAACTTAAGCATTACAAAAATATAAAGAGAGCAAGAACATGATCTTGATTTGAAAATCAAGATGTCTAAATACATGGCAAATGCCTCCTTTTATAGGCCAAAATTTGGAACTATTGATTTGATGGCTAATTATTGAGTGGGTGGCCACATCTTGACTTGATGACAATCCTTATCTTCTTCTCTAAACAAAACGTCATTGCTAACATCATAATTTGAACAGATTGTCCATATGAAAGTTCTAGAAAATTGTCTCAACTTTCCAAAAATAAAAAAGAATCAGTGCATTTGGACTTCTAGAACTCGAGATATGGGCTGAACACTGAACAGTATCTGGGCTGGAGGATAGATTATGAGTTCTCCATTATTGCTAAGATTTGGACTTCCAAACAGCAGAATTGAGTCTTTCACTCCCATGAATGTTTTAGGCCTATGTCTTAGCTTTCTAGTCATATAAACCAAATTGAAATCCAAGATCTACAGCTTCAGATATGACCCAATGACTGAACAGTGTTCTAGTTTGGACTGAACCAGCATCTCTTTTCTAAGCTTAACCCTCTCTTTGTCTTCTCAATTTCAGTAGTTAAACTCATCAATCAATCCTTTGATTTATGTGATAGGCCTACATTTAAGATGAACATTTACCATAAATTAAAGGTATCTTATAGTATCAAACTTGTTATTATAAAGCATGCTTTAGTTAAGGAGTTATTGATGCTTTAAGTGCAAATGATGATATAAAACCTTGATAAAAATGCACTTTAAAATACTAATCACACCCCTCAACCAGCTTATTACTAGTCCCTAATAATCAAGGTGTTAAAATAGAAAAACAATTTGCAAGTTCCACAAAGCAAGGCATTCATCATTCAACTTCCATTAATTTATCCAGATAAACAAACTCTCATTAAATTTATATATCTGCTCAATACCTCTTAAACAAAATATTAATAAACCTTCCTTTTTATGTGCTCAATATATGAAAACATAGATGATGGGCTTTTATTGGAAGAAAACAATATTTTGTTCTAATGTTTAAGGTTAACTTTCTTGGGTTGGGATTATTATCTTTTCCTTTTTTTCCTTTTTTTCTTTTTTTAATATATACATATAACTTAAAACACAATGCATCTTTAACCCATGTAACGAGCTTTCAGCTAATGACTCCCAGACTAGTTGGTCTTAGGATATTTAGGTGTTGAGACACCCCTACGAGCTTAGTAACTCGAGTTGCAGATACTGATATGTAGATAGTGCAATGTTTGATTCCCTTAAAATTTTCTCCTTAACCCATGTAACAAGCTTTGGGCCAATAGCTCCCAAGTCAATTGACTTTAGGGTATTAGGTGTTAAAACACCCTTTCGGGCTTAATTGGTTAAGTTAAGGAGGCTATGAAACCAAACTTATCTACATTTTTATTATCATCAATATTATCAATTTGTTTTTTTTTTTTTTTTGCAAATTATATACTATCCATTTCCCTTAGTTGTTACCTTTAACAAAAGAACATAAATAATGTAATAATCCAATGTGCAACCCACAATCATATGTTAGAGTGTGTGTGTGTGTGTGTGTGTGTGTGTGTGAAAATGAAGGTTTAAGAATACTTGTTAAATGAGTATATAAGCATAATCAAGTGATAACAATGCGAGAGTTTGTAAACCTGAATATTTCAAGAAGTATTCTGATAGACCTTGATAAGAATATTTACTAGGATGCGTCTCAAAAGTCAATAAATTCCCTCCTTACTCTACCATCCTAATAACAGTTTTGTCAAATGGTTTTAATAATAGCAAAAACAGTTAGTAAGTTAGTTTTATTTTTTTTATATCAACTATTACCCTCTCCCCCCAACCAGAACGAGACAATGTCCTCAATGCCATAAGGTAGAAAGATAGAGTATAGAAGACATCACCCGAAATAATGAACATTGACAAACCTGAAACACACTTAAATAAATATAACAAAACACAATAATATGCTATTAATAAAACCAAAAGACACAAGGATTCACAAATGAAGGCTCAAATCCAATCTAAGCTTTTTACAGCTTTCCTTAGTTGACCAATTTATGCGACTCATAGAGGGATCAATTACAGGGATAAAAGATTGTGGTTGGTCAATCAATTGTTCAGCAGTAGCAGCAGAGATTATGATTTGTCATGCCGAAGATGTTAGAAACTCTTGTTCCACAGCTTGATCAAGAAAAGACAACAAATTATCATAAAAACCATTAACATTTAACATACCTATGGGTTTATGGTGAATGTGCAATTGGGCCCAAGAGAAAATATGAAAGATCTCTTCCAATGTGCCCAGACCACCTGGCAAAGCAATGAAGGCATCATCATGGTTAAACATTGCATTCAGTCAATCAGACATTGTGGGGACCTGTAGTTCCTCTCTAATTATTTTGCCAATGATGTCCCCTTTTGCTAAAGCTTTGGGGACGACCTCCAAAACTTGACTGCTTCCTAAAAATGAAAATATTGACACACCCCCCATTAACCCAAGGTTGTCTCCCCTATACACTAAATGAATCTTTCTCTCAGCTAGTACCTGACTAAGATGATTTGCTGATTCTAAAAACTCTTTTTCTTTCCCAGGACTAGATCCACCGAAAACACAAATATTTCTTATATGATGATTTGAGAAACCTGCATTTCTACACATTTCTATATCTGTTGAATGTATGAGTTGAGTAGAAATGAAGGGAAGGAAGAGAAGATTTTATAGATGAGAAATTGAAAATGTAATCATACCACCTATATATAGGCCAGCTAGAGTCTCACTCTCTCTCTCTCTCTCTCTATTTATTTATTTATTTATATATTTATTTTTAAAAAGCATGTGTATGTACAGGTAGTTGTGATTGTGGCTTACATCTTCCCTTGGTTTTACGTCCAAGAACGCCTTAAACGCCCTCTATGGCTCGAGGATAGGCTTCCTATCCAGTTTTCTTAAAAACTGGCGAACAGGGTCTTTTTTAGTCAGATTCCCAAGACTATGTCGAGCATGTTCTTTATGGAATTGTGGCCATAAATCATGAATTGCACGATGCACATCTCCACTAGGATGCGTCTCAAGAGTCAATAGAAGATTATCTAAAGACCCCTTACTCGGGCCATCCTTAATGAATTGTATTTTATCTTCACGATTTATAGATACTATTCCTAAAGAACGACATTGTGCATTACAAGTCCATCTAGTACATCGCTGACAGACTTTCAGTCGTTTTGCATGACGTTTCCTTGCAAAAGTGCTTTTACATGTCCCAAGCATGTATGAAATCAAAGAATTAGAGGACTCACCTGATAATCAGACCTTTGCTTTAATTAGCCAGCTAATATCTTCAGGAATTCCATGATTCATTAACAACCTCAATCTTGCACACCTAGCACGGTAAATTTTTGCAATCGCATTTGAAGGCAAAGCGAGAAAATACTTTTTCAATTTTTCAAGAGTGGTGTCCATTTTCAAATGAGAGTTGGAGAAGAGATTCAAAGAAGGGAGAAAGAGCAAAGAATTGCACAGTTATCATGGGAAACTGAAAGAACCGACTTAACTCACGGAGTACCGTTACCCGCCATTTAACCGGGGTGAGAGAGACTAGCAAAACAAAATTCACACCAAAAAGAAACACAAAACAATGTGAGAAAAAGAATCAAACTTTATATACAGGATCACTCAATTCAATAGAGTCATGCTCAACTGAAAAATTATCAAAGTAAACTTTCAAATGATGTCCATTTACCTGAAAACATTGTCATTCTTTGGATTCTCGATATCACAGGCCCCATATGGATACACATGTTTCACAATAAAAGGACCGCTCCATCTTGATCTTAGTTTTCCAGGAAATAAATGGAGTTGAGAATTATAAAGCAAGACTTTTTGACCAACATTGAATGTTTTTCTCAGTATTTTCTTGTCATGAAACTCTTTGATTCTTGCTTTATGAATTCTTAAATTTTCATATGCATCATTTCTTATTTCCTCAAGCTCATTTAGTTGTAATTTTCACAGCTGATTAGCATCATCAAGGTTAGAATTGAAAGCTTTAATAGCCCAATAAGTTTTATATTCAAGTTCCACAGGCAACTGACAGGGTTTTCCATAGACTGGTCTATAAGGTGACATACCTAATGATGTTTTATAAGCAGTTTGATAAGCCCAAAGTGCATCATTAAGTCTTAAAGACCAGTCTTTTCTATTAGGGTTCACTGTTTTCTCCAAGATCTGTTTGATCTCCCTATTAGCAAGCTTTACTTGTCCACTTTTCTGAGGGTGATAAGGGGTGGCAACTTTGTGTGTGATTCCATATTTCTTCATTAAAAGACTCAAATGACTTGTTATAGAAATGTGTTCCACCATCACTTATCATTGCTCGAGGGATTCCAAACTGACTCAAAATATTTTCTTTCAAAAACTTTATCACTGTTTTATGGTCATTGTTTCAACTTGGAATTGCCTCTGTCTATTTTGAAACATAATCTATTGTGACTAATATGTACAAGAAACCAAATGATGGAGGAAATGGACCCATGAAATCTATACCCTAACATTCAAAGATCTCAATGACAAGAATAGAATTTAAAGGCATCATGTGACGTTTTGAAATAGATCCTAACTTTTGACAATTTTCACAAGTCTTGTAGAATGCATGTGAGTCCTTGAACATGGTGGGCCAGTAAAATCCACTTTGTAAGATTTTTGCAGTTGTCTTTCTTGATGAGAAATGACATGCCTCAGAATGAAAAAATTTAATGACACTACTTACCTTATTGTCAGGAATGCATCTTCAAAATATTTGATTAGGACAATATTTGAATAAATAAAGGTCATCCCAATAAAATTTCTTCACTTCGTTCAAGAACTTTCTTTTGTCTTGGGTACCCCAATGAGCTGGCAAATATCCTGAAATAAGAAAATTAACAATATTAGCAAATCAAGGCATTGTAGAGACAGAAAATAAAGATTCATCAGGAAAGTAGTCATCGATTGGTGTGATGTCAGATCTCGAATTTGTTGTCAATCTTGACAAATGATCTGCGACAACATTTTTGGTGCCTTTCTTGTCTTTGATTGTGATATCAAATTCTTGAAGTAACAAAATCCACCGCACCAATCTAGCCTTAGAATCTTTCTTAGAAAGAAGATATTTCAATGTCGTATGATCACTAAAAACAACAACAGGTGAGCCAACAAGATAAGACCTGAATTTTTCACATGCAAATACTACTGCAAGTAATTCTTTTTCAGTGGTGGTGTAATTCATTTGAGCACTATTTAAAGTTTTACTTGCATAGTAAATCACATAAGGTTTCTTATCTTTTCTTTGTCCCAAGACAGCACCCACGGCATAATCACTAGCGTCACACATTATTTCAAAAGGTAATGACCAATCAGGAGGTTGAATGACAAGAGCAGAAGTAAGCAAGTTTTTAAGTTTAACAAAGGCTTCTTCACAATATTCAGTCCATTCAAAAATATTATCCTTTGTTAGAAGGTTACTCAAGGGCTTAGATATTACACTAAAATCTTTGATAAACCTTCTATAAAAACCAGCATGTCCTAAGAATGATCTAACATCTTTAATAGATTTTGGTGTTGGCAAGTTAGCAATTAACTTGATTTTAGATTTGTCAACCTCAATTCCTATTGATGAAACAATGTGACCAAGTACAATGCTGTTTGTTACCATAAAGTGATATTTTTTCCAATTCAGTACAAGATTCTTCTCTTCACACCTGCTCAAAACCTTTTCTAAGTTAGTCAAACAATCATCAAATGAATCACCAAAAATAGAAAAATCATCCATAAAAATATGTTAAGCATGTATCTTTGAAACGTGGCTGGTGCATTACATAATCCGAAAGGCATCCTTTGATATGCAAAAGTACCAAATAGACATGTGAAAGCAGTCTTCTTTTGATCTTCCAATGCAATTTCAATTTGGTTCTAAGCTGAATAGCCATTTAGGAAACAATAAAATTCATGACCTGCAACTCTTTCTAGGATTTGATCCATGAAAGGTAAAGTAAAATGATCTTTTCTAGTCATTGAATTAAGTTTCCTATAGTCAATGCACATGCACCAACCAGTAATAGTACTAGTTGGAATTAACTCATTTTTCTCATTTGTTATCACAGTGACTCCAGACTTCTTGGGTACAACTTGGGTAGGACTTACCCATTTGCTGTCAAAAATAGGATAAATGATTCCATTATCTAGAAGCTTAATGACTTTATTTTTCACTACTTCTTTCATATTATGATTAAGCCTTCGTTGCATTTCTCTAGAAGGTTTAGCATTTTCCTCCAAATAGATCCTATGTGTGCAAATCAAAGGACTAATTCCTTTTATGTCAGCTATGGTCCATCCTAATGCATTTTTGTGCATTTTCAGAGTTTATAATAACTTATCTTTTTTATGTGCATTAAGTTTGGAAGAGATTATTACCGAAAAAGTTTCATTTTCTCTCAAAAATGAGTATTTGAGATTGAATGGTAACGGCTTCAAATCAGGTTTTGGTGGTTGAACACTTGAAGGTATAGACTCAATTGATCGTGGTGGAAATTCCTCAATTTTTTATCTCCAATTATTTACCTTTGATTCTTCCTGAAAATAAACCATTTGCACATCGTCAGATTCATCAATCTTAGTTTCACTGGAAGTGGTTTGAAATTGATCATGAACTAATTTTTCAGTAAAGTCCACTTCCTGTAAATCATTATCATCTCCAGGTTGCTTGCAAATGTTGAAAATATTCATCTCCAATGTCATGTTTCTAAAAGATAGCTTTATCAGTCCATTCCTACAATTAATCAATGCATTAGAAGTTGCAAGAAACGGACGTCCTAAAATAACATGAAATGAATTACATGCTTCAACAGGTTGTGTGTCCAAGATAATAAAATCCATAGGATAAATGAATTTATCAACTTGTACTAACACATCTTCAACTATTCATTTAGGCATTTTTACAGATCTATCAGCAAGTAAGAGAGTTACAGAAGTTGGTTTTAACTCACCTAAACTGAGACTCTGAAAGACTGAATATGGAAGTAAATCCACACTAGCTCCAAGATCAAGTAAAGCTCTTTAGGACAACAAGGGTCTTTATATTTCAAAGCATTATTGTTCTGAAGAATGACACTTACTTGTTCGGCTAAAAAGGCTTTCTTTTTCACATTCAATTTTATTTTCACAGTGCACAGATCTTTCAAAAATTTAGCATAGAAAGGTACCTGTTTAATAGCATCCAAAAAAGGTATATTGATTCTTACCTATTTGAAAGTTTTAAAGATTTTAGAGTTGTGATTGATTTTCCTTTGTTTGGTCATGACATGTGGAAATGGAAGTGCTGGCGGGAAATCTATCTTTTCTTTGTAATGTTCAGATTCAACCCCTTCCTTACCCTCAGAGATTGACTCATCATTTTTCTCACAAGGTTCAAGAATGGGTTTTTCAATAACCTTACCACTACGAAGAGTAGTGACTAATTTGATTTGATCCATGTTTGGATTCCAGAACTACTTGCATTTGCATTGTATTACCCCTTTGGATTTTGTTGTGGTTGAGATGGAAACTTACCTTTCTCTTGAAAACTAAGAGCAGATGTCAATTTTTCAAGAGTATCTTTAAAATCTGTCATGCTTTGAGCAAGTTGAGTGTTGATTGTCTCCTGCTTTTCAATGAATGCATGCAATGTTTCCTTAAGATTTCTTATAGGAGGTGGAGCATAAGGAAGTGTATATCTATGAGAATTTTAGAAATTATGGTGTGCTTGAAACGGTGGTTGTGAAGTTTATGCATCACTCTTCCAACTGAAAATTGGGTGATTTCTTCAACCAGGATTATACGTTTGTGAGTATGGGTTATAATTAGGCCTTTGGAAACTGTTTAAAGCATAGGCTTGTTCATGGAGACATTCCTTAAAAGAAGGTAAAGTTGGACAGTCATTGGTTGAATGTTTATTGGTTTCACAGATTTGACATACAATGTCTCAAACAAATTTTAATTGGCCACTCTTTTTCAATTCTAATGCCTCGACTTTTCTAGCTAAAGATGCAAACTTGGCTTGGAGGTCATGATCTTCCCTAAGGTTGTACATACCTCCACTAGATATATGAGGTTGGGTTTTACTTGGTGCCTTATAAGTGCCTGTAGTGTCCCAATTTTGAGCATTTTCAGCTAGCAAGTCTAGGTACTCCATTGCTTCATTAGGGTCTTTATCTTCAAAAAATTTATTACATATCAATTCAATCATTTGCCTATCTCTAGGTGTTAACCCTTCATAAAAATATGAAACCAATCTCCATGTTTCAAAACCATGATGAGGGCAAGTATTAAGCAAGTCTCGATACCTATCCCAACATTGGTAAAATGTTTCTCCTGGTTTTTAAGTGAAAGTGATGATTTATCTTTTGAAAGAGTTTGTTCTATGAGACGGAAAAAATTTCTTTAAAAATTATTGTTGCATTTCATCCCAAGCACGAATGGATCCTGGCCTAAGATTTTGTAGCCATGTTTTTAGCTTTATTTTTTAATGAAAAGGGAAAAAGCTTTAATCTGATGGTGTTCATGCTACAATTTAAGTCATTATAGATGTTATAGACCTCCTCAAATTCTCTCAAATGCAAGTATGGATTTTCTAGATCTAAGCCATGAAAAGAAGGTAAAAGTTGAATAATGTCTAGCTTAAAACTAAAATGAGATGCATCAGGAGGAAAAACTATGCATGAGGGTGCACTTGTTCTTGTAGGATTCATGTGGTCTCTAAGTGTTCTAACACGGTTATTCTCATTATTCTCATTATGAAGCGACTGGTTATCTTCTTCGGCCATATTTTTTAAAAATGATGAGGATACCCTACAAAGTCTACCACTTAATATACGTGACCAAACTCTCATGCACATGTAGGAAGAGAATAAAAGGAAGAAAACAAAAGAAAAAAAAACAAAACAAAACAAAAGAAACAAAAGTTAGATAAAATGAAAAGTGAAAAGAGAAAATAAACTAAATATTATAATTTATACAAGAATTTACCTCCTCGGCAACGGCACCAAAAACTTGACACGACCAAGGAGTTGATGTCTTCTCCCCAGTGTAGGAGTGTCGAAGTAATAAATAATTCGGCAAGACCGAGATCAAACCACAGGGAGGTTAACTGTATAAACTACAAATAAAGAAATAGATAATAACAGAAAGGGAGTTGAAGAGAGCTTTGAGATATGATATTGATATAAGGATTAAACAAAGATAAAATAATTGTCAAGGTTAGAGGATCCACTAATGGTATTTCAAACAAGTATAGTATAAACTCTTTTTATTACTCAACTAGAAACCACACACAAAGGAGGTTCCAATCGGATTTTAAATTGTTAACATGATTACATTAGTTATCTTATTCGAATAATGCTAGTACTTGTAAATGTTGTCAGGTATTCATGATTATAACTTATGTTGACAACAAATCAAGATTAACCATTTAACAAACAAAGTATTAAAAGTGAACAAGATAACAAATACAAAACATGTTAGTATCAAACATCAAAGTCCATGTTGAGTTTACACTATACTTATTCTTACACCATTAGTGTAACCTTTTAAAAAATATAAACAAAACTTAAGCATTACAAAAATATAAAGAGAGCAAGAACATGATCTTGATCTGAAAACCAAGATGCCTAAATACATGTCAAATGCCTCCTTTTACATACCAAAATTTGGAACTATTGATTTGATGACTAATTGTTGAATAGGTGACCATATCTTGACTTGGTGACAATCCTTATCTTCTTGTCTGAACAAAATGTCATTGCTAACATCATAATTTGAATAGATTGTCCCTTGAAAGTTCTAGGAAATTGTCTCAACTTTCCAACAAAAAAAGAATCAGTGCATTTGGACTTCTAGAACTCAAGATATGGGCTGAACACTGAACAGTGTCTGGGCTACAGGACAGATTCCGACTTCTCCGTTGTTGCTAAGATTTGGACTTCCAAATAGCAAAATTGAGTCTTTCACTCCCATGAATGTTTTAGGCCTATGTCTTAGCTTTCTAGCCATATAAACCAAATTGAAATCCAAGATCTACATCTTCAGATATGACCTAATGATTGAACAGTGTTCCAGTTTGGACTAAACCAGCATCTCTTTTCTAAGCTTAACCCTCTCTTTGTCTTCTCAATTTCAGTAGTTAAACTCATCAATCAATCCTTTGATTTATGTTATAGGCCTGCATTTAAGATGCACATTTACCATAAATTAAAGGTATCTTATAGTATCAGACTTATGATTATAAAACATGCTTTAGTTAAGGGAGTTATTGATCCTTTAAGTGCAAAATGATGATATAAAACCTTGATAAAAATACACTTTTAAGTACTAATCATGGACCTCACGCACCACCGCCACTGGCAGCGCGTGGATCCACGTGCAGTCGTCGGCGAAGACCAGCAAACTGGTGGATCAGGATAGTCTCCTTCTTCTCTTCCCGCTCGTACCAGCGATGGATCTCCCAGTCACCTGCAAGGCAACCTAACAAACACAAGCATTAGATTTCACTTTTGTTTTCCCCTTTTTCTTTAGATCTGCCATTATCTCCCTTCGTTAATCCTTTCTTCTTCTGGGTTCAACACCGCCATTGCTTGTTACCATCTGAATGGTTGAAGATGGGAGAAGAAGTTGTCGTGGCTAGTGGCATGTTTGCACACGCGACGATGGGACTCGGGGGGAATCGACTTAAGGGACTGGCTGCTATTGCTGGATGAGAGAGCGGTTTAATGATTCATCCGCAGGCCGTCCATGGCCACTATGAGTGGAAAAGGAAGGGAACTAAGTGGAGGTCGGTCTGTAGGGAGGCTGAGTAGTGGTAGGGTTGTTCAGCTGGAAGTGAGGCTAGAAAGTGGTTTATATGGGAAAAGGCAATTGATGGCTGCTTTGGCCAAGGGAGGGCGAAGGAAAAGAGAGGAAATGCAGAGGCCTGTCTTTGTAGGGAAGAGATAATGAGGGAGATGGAGAGGGGAGTGGCAGAGAAATGTTTTGGGAAAGGGGAGAACCTATGTTTTTGATAAATTTTCAAAAAAAAACAAAAATAGTAAAAAAACAACGAAAACCCAAAAAAATTCATTCTTGATATATTTGCATCGTTTTTAGCATTTTCAACGTCATCTTAGAAGAATTTAAAATTTTCAAAGGTATTTTGAACGCGTTCAACTTTTAACGCATTAATTTTACAATAACTGATTTTCCTTGTTGAGTCGACGGTGATATTGTTTATTTTCAAAATAAATTCAAAATACAAAAAAAACATTATGATGAATAGTGGCACCCAACCTTTTGGTGTTGAGATTACTAACAAATTTGCAAAGATCATGACGGACCAAAAGGATTGCAAGAAGATTTTGCATGCTTAGATGAGTGAGTGATTTTGAATTTGGGATTCGAGATCTCTATCATATTGATATTCCATTATTATTGATGTTATGTTTTGTCAAGTTGATTCAATTTAAATTGAATGTGAAATATTTTTTAACTACTTCCGCTCACATGATCCAAACCAAACTTTAAAACACTATAAATTCCAATCTAATAGTAAAGATTTGGAAGGTTGCAGCCCAACTAATTGCTAAGACCCTGTTTTCTTCGGTCAAGTAAGCCCAGTGTAATAAGATATTTGGGCCCAATGTGTAATAAATAATAATCGCAAAAAAGTAAGGTCTATTAAACCCAATTACAAAAATTGGTGACATTAAAAACTTAGTTTGTGATCCTCCTATGACGAGCCTATTTCTCAAGCCCAACAAGCCGCGGATTAAATGGAGTCTTCTCACCTGTATTTATTAAAATCTTCTTAATCATATATATACGATCTAAACTAGTAGAGAAAAGTCTTCACATACTTGCGTCCCTACTCGTGGTACAATGAAGCCACCCGGTGAAGGACGTCATGATTGATAGGCATTGATTTTGGCTGCCGCAGCAGCATATGAACGTCGGAACTCCGCCAAGTTGCCGAAGATAAGACTGTATTTTGGGCCACTTATGCCTTCCTTCTTGAAATGGATTTTGAGAATGTGAATTTAAAGATGCAAATAAGTGGCGGGGGGGCTAAAGGAGTGTTTAGTGTTTGAAGTGATAATGGTGTTTAGTTAGTATTTATGTGGGTATGTAGCTGAAAACTAGAATATTTTATGTTTGTATAGCTTAGAGTTAATCGATTTCGTTTGCTGACTTCGGTTGGGAATAATTGAAATCGTGGGCTGCGTAAGGTGTCAATTATGGCCGGAAAGTAGCAAAGAAATTATTAAATTGTTTATAAGTAAAGGGAAAGAATATGTGCTTAGTGGAATACTTAGCTCACGTGAAAATCCCAAACTAATGGGTCACACTTTGGAACTAACTTCAATCCATCTCCAAATTGTTTATAAGTTTTACGTCAAATATGTTTTTGCGTTGTGTGTGTATATTGCCACTTGAGATATATAGTAGGGTTATGATCATGTTTGTAAATGGGTTAATAACTCGGTGAAAATGACAGTGAGAATAAATAATTTGACCGGCCATCTCCAACGAGCTGAGCAGAAAACAAAAGCTGAAAATGGCAACCTTCCCTCGTAAGGGAACCCACAAGGCCACAAATCATGACACGAAAGCAGCTGCCAACTCACGACATTAACGCACTGTTTTTTTTATATATTTTAAATTAATATTTTATTATTATTTTAAAGTGCAAATAAAAAAATTATTGTAGTACATTTTCAAATAAAAAATAAAAATAATTTATATTATATTTTAATTCTAAGGTATTTTTTAAAAATACTTTTTGCTTGTAACTATATTAAAATAATATTTTTATTATTATATTTTAAAAATTTATTTCTAATATAAGCACATAAAAAATCTTTAAAATAAACAATTTAAAAAAAAAAACACGTTATCACAACGTAATCAAACACCCTATAGACTTGTGCAGGAAGGAGAACGCTAAACAGAGTAACCATTGTTGAGTGCATGACCCCGGTTGACCGGCCTTTTTCTAAGTACAACTATCATTCAATTAAAGAGGCCACCGTCTTCCATCTCAATATCATTTTCTTGTCCCCCGCTGCTCATGTGTGAAAACACTCCCTTGGATAGCTGCCGCAGCCCTCGTAATCAATGTCCCATCCAAACTTAAAGTCCGCACTAAAATCTTATTTTCCTATCTTTTAAAAACAAACTGAAGTTCAAAGATGTGATTAAAAGAGAACAAATATTTAAGATGCTTGCTAGGTATTAATTAGTAGTAGGCAGTAACAAGTTCACTGTACACTGCGACCAATAGATTTCGATTCTGAACTTGGCCTTCAAAAAAATATAAATAAAGCAACTACGCACGATCGAGCCAAAAAAATATACAATGGTATGGAGACACAAAAGGTGTGTATCTATATATAAAGCTACGAGAGACGCCCGTGAAAGGCCAGCTTTTCCACCCGTGACAAAAAACACCTTGGAAAAGTGAGGGTACATGAATTGAGCTGGGAGCTCAAGCTCCTGTAGATCCATAAGGCTTCCTCTCAGGCACACCATCCCATGTTTCTTCAGAAGTCCCTCTACCTCCTCCTCCACCATATGCTGCGGCAGTGGCTGCTCCAACATTAAAGCCACCACTATAGGAATTTAGCAAAGCAGAACTAGCAGCATCCATGCCAAGCCCAAGAAGGTCAAGTGTCGTTGGTTTGTTTCCAAACAATGAAGATGAACCCATCATAACATCACTGGAGGGAAGCCCAAGGCCTAGTCCAGCTGCAACAGTGGTGTTGTTCTCTGGCTTCACATCCCATTTATTGCAATTACTGTCTTGATTGGTTGAACGGGGTAATCCTAAACCACGGAGAAATGATGGGTTTGATGTCGTTGCACCCATTTGTGCTGCTTTTTGAAGCAATGCAGTGGCAGACATGGCTGGTTGCGGAGATGGTTTGTAATGGTAGTGGTCTTGCTCTGTGCTGAAGAGAGACGAAGTATTGTTGGAGAGATAAAAAGATGGTGAAAGAGAGAGTGATGGGGGTTCTATCGCTCTAGGTGTTGGCATAGTAGTGGGACAATCAGAGCGAGCTAAGCCGCAAAACAGATTTGGGAAAGAGGATGGTACTGATGCTTGTTGTGGGATAGCAGCTGGTGTTGCTGTCGAAGAGGCAAATGTAGTCGCAAATACATTACTGGTTGAGCTAGTTGAGCTTGTGCTTGTATCCGAGGCACATGCTATTGGTGGTGGTGAAAGTCCAATTGGATTTTCTGCTAATTCTGTGACAAGAAACACAGAGAAAACGAACATTAACCCAAAGTAAAGAAAAGGGACTTTAAAAAGAAAAAAGAACAATGCAATCCAATGATCCCAAATACCAAAGAAAAAGGATATACTAGCAAAAAGAATGTACTTTTTGGAGGAACATGAGGGGTGTGGTGATGAAACTGCTGTAAAAGCTAAGCAATTATGGAGTCCTTTCTATCCATCTCTCCAAATCTCAATTCACTTTATTATTGCGTAAATGTTTTATTTTTGAGCTTATAATTTTAGTAGTATTGGTATTATAGTAACGATTGGATTTCATTAAAATAATATTTTTTTATTTTTAAAATTTATTTTTAATATTAACATATTAAAACAGTATAAAAACATAAAAAATTAATTTAAAAAAAATCAAGAACATGGTAAGACCACGAAAAAACACCTTATTGACTGTGGTGGCAGCAGCAGCTACTCGTGAAACACAACGTAAAACCCTTCTCTCCTCACACACACACACCTACCACATCTGTTAATATTCTCTAGCCCAACATCCACACGAGAAGGACATCAACAAGAGACAAAACACTCGAACATAACCTAACCTGTTTACCCAAAACCATAAACTTCAATCTATTTTGTCCACGGCCACAAGAAAACAATAGAAAATACAGCCATGATTCATGAACCTTAGGCAAGTCAAATACTTGTCTTGGCCAACATAGCTAGGCAATGTATTAATAACGGATCGGACGCACTAGCTAGCAAGCTTAGGCTAAATTAATTACCTGAGCTTTGAACTGATAAACCCGGAGACACCACACTAGTAGACGGCGTAAGTGGTGGAGGCGGTGGTGAAGCACCCACACGCTTCATGTCACAACCATTCCCTTCCTTTCCCATTATCGCTAGGGTTTGTGCCCTTGCACTCTCCTCCGCTAACGCATCGCAAAATGCTCTGTGTGTTACAAAACTATCCCTCCTGTATAACAAAACAAAACCAAATAACATAACATAATTAAGTTAAAATCAATGGCAAACAAAACATAAGGTATAAAAAACAAAATTAGTTGACATTCACCTTGAAAACAAAGTGCCACAATCACATTTATACTCTTTAGTGCCACAAGTTTTCAAGTGAGCTTTCCAATCAGACTGGACAGCATATTTCTTCGAACATCTCTCACACTTCCACTTTTTCTCACCATGCTTTCTGTAGAAGTGCTTTTTAATGCCAGTAAGATCACCAAGAGCTCTAGCTGGGTTGTGATGTACACAAGATGACTCTGGACAAACATAGACACGCTTCCTTGGCTCTTTGTTGGTTCGTTGCTTTAGCTTCCATGGTAAGTTATGGCCTCGTCTGTGAAGTTGGAGGTTCTGGTCTCTTTGAAAGCCCTTGTTACAGATCTCACACACGAATCTGACTGTGGCTACTAAAGTCTTTGGTGATAACGCAACGACTTCTGCATCTGGATCTGAAAAAGAAAGAAAATTGAGTCTATTAATAATTAGCTTACAAAAACATTACCAAGTTTTTGAAATGTTGGGGTCATGGTACTGGTGTTGAGAGTTAACTACCTGGCATTCCAGGGAGATTTCGCTTCTTCTTTGGTGGTGGCACTGTAATAGAGTGTGGCATGCCTTGGTTACCAAAAGAAGAAACATTGCTAATTGTGTCTTCTCCAGAAGCTTTGGATACTGTGATTCTGGATAAATTCTCACCACCCACCATTCTATTTCTTTCAGAAACTTCTAGTTAAGATGAAACGAATTCTTTGAAGTCACCAAGAAAAATTTCTACTTTTCCAAGTCTCTAAGGTTACAAAAGATATATGGGGTAGTAATAGTACTGTTCTAGGCTTTTGATTTAAAAGATCAACTGACAAGAGAGGAAATGGATGATTACACCTGACGTGAATCCTTGGAAATCACCAGAAAACCAATTCACTTGACCTGGTGTGTTTGAATGCTGAGATTCTGATTTCTTTTAGAATTCAAGAGAGAGAGAGATAAACAGCTATGTATGTTTAGAAAAATTCTTGGCTTGTGTTTCTTTGATCAGCTATCGATCACGATGGAGGGGAATGAGGCACCGTTTTGACTCATTCTGTGACTCGTTACCCTGAGTTTCATGGTCCTAAAAGGCGGCTACTTGAATCCATACTCATCTTCGCCGAGTGGGGGAGAGAGAGTGTGCAGATACAGACATGGATAACTTTGAAGAGAAGAGAGGAATTTTAAATGAAGTGGAGAAAGTAAATTTAAGAAAAAAAAAATTTGAGTTAAAGCGGCGCCAGTTAACTATGGCTAACTTTGAACCTGGGCCTTTTGGATTTATTTAACTATAGTTAAGAGAGCATGTGTATGCGTTTAGCCGGTGCAACAAGTCTCTCCTGCTGCCCTGCGCAATCAAATTCGTCCGTCCACGTGTCAAGCTATGCTGCTTGCTGAAATTTGTCTGAACTATCGGGCTAGGCGGTGCTTGTCGTTTTGTAGAAAAAACAATATTTTAATCATATCTCCCTGCAAGTTTTTTTTGAAAGAGCAGAACGGAAAGACATTAGTACCCATGCTTGGTTAAGATTTTTCATTAAATAAACTGCCATGACAGTTCGGCTTATCGGCAAATATTTTTAAAAAATTTATTTGGAAATGTGGGTAAATTTATGTTTTTAAAAAATTTAAAAATTTTATTTATTTTATTAAAAATTAATTTTTTTATATTTTAAATTATTTTGATGCGCTGATTTAAAATAATTTTTTAAAAATAAATAAAATATTATTTTAATGCATTTCAGAATAAAAAAACTTTAAAAAATAACCGTAACTCACTAACAAAACAAGTTAAGGCCTTTTTTGTTTTTTACTTTAAGTAGATTAATAATGTTTTTTAAAGAAATTTTTTAAATATATTAAAAAAATTATATTTTTTATTTTAAATATCAAAATAAAAAAACATTAATTTAAATTTTAAAAAATATATATAATTTCTTTTAAAAATACAATAACACTCCCTATAACATTCTCTTAAACTAAATAAATATACAATATGTTATTAATGAATCATGTGATTATTTTTAGTAAATAATTATTTAAAAGCTGATGGATGTATAATAAAGGTGTTCAAATGTATATTATGTGTTTGCATTTAGTTGTGAAAAAAATGTATCTTTAAATGGGTTTGAGGATGGAATATCCACGCTTTTTTCGGTCAACTTGCATCATCTCTAGGGCACCAGAGTATTTTCATTTCACAACTTTAACTCAGGTAAAAAAAACAAAAGTGTTCAACTGTATTTTCTGCTGCTGTAACGTCTTGAGACTAGTACAATTTAAGATTAAAATAATTTAATTGAATTTTAAAATAATTATCTCAACTTATTTTTACATGTTCTTGCATATCTAATTGATCTTCATTTGTTTTTATTTTATTGTTTATCTCTCAACATTCTCTTCTAAATTAATAAAAAATACCTCTCAAATAATAAATTTAAATTCAATCTGATTTATTATAAAAATTACTTGAAAAAAATGAATCATGACATATTAAAACTCGGATTTTTTATATTTATTTATTTATTAGTGGATCAAGTGGGATTTTTAAAAAAAAATTAGATATATATTTTTTTTAATTTAAATGAAAAAATGAACAAAAAATAGATTGAAGAGTAATTATATATTTCAAAGACAAATGGGATGCGATTAATTAAATTTTTGCAAATAGATTGATACCTTGATTAAAAATTAAACTTATTTTATTTAAGTTGTACAAATAATTATTTTTCTTAGACATTAGAGAATATTTTTCATCATAGTTTGAATCATGATCAAGGCTAAATAATTTATTCTAGTAATTTCTAACATATATCATCCATGTTGATATAAATATACTAGTTTTGATTAAATAAATTATGATGAATGCTGACATAAAAAAATTCCAAGTCGAAAGGTGATACAAGGAAATAAATCTATTTCATCACTTGGGTTACCCACTTTAGGGTTAACAACATGCACATATATAACGGTTTAACAAAATTATTACAAATAAAACTAAAACTTATTATTGTTTTATCATGGATTGTGCACGGTATAATTTATAATAAAACGATTAATAAGCTCTTTAATAACCAAAAAAATAACCACATACTTAAAATTAGAATAATATTTTCACATATTTATTGCATAATATAATTATTTTCATGCCCTTGAAAAGAAAAGAAACAACATAGCTAATGTTTGAGGGGGGTTTTTTGGATTTTCACATTTTTATATAGTATAATTATCATATAACTTTCGGGGTCAACTTTTTTTTTCTAAGGTCAAGGGGGTACTTTTGTTTTTTATCCACAAGTTTCTTGTGATTATCCCAGGAGGTCAAGGGTGTTTTAATCTTTCTATAATTTTTAAAAAAATTGATGACATGTACAGAGTACGCATCTGCAAGTGGGAGGCATCTGTGCTCTTTGGGCAACACGTGTGGCGCCTCCCAGTGGCCAATGGTGGCCTCTAGGGCGGTGTCTGAAGCATCACACCACCCGCTACATGGTAGGGCGGTGCGTGTCGGCATTCATGACATGAAGGAGCTTTGGCGATAATCCCCCCCTTCTTTTCTATCTCCTCCACCTTAAAAGACATGATGGCCTTGCAAAATTAAAAAGTGGTCCTCCATATTTTAATTATATCGAATTTGATTTATTCATTTTCAATTTCATCCCTTGATATTTGATTTTTTATGTTTTTTTTATCAAATCTGATCCTCATTCTTTTGATTCATATTTATTTTACTTTTAATCTTTTTTCTAATTGGATTTTATTTTTCAATTTAATCCCTAATCATTTGATTTTAATTTTTTTTTGTTGAATTTGATCTCCATTTTTATGATTGAAATTACTTTTATTTTGAGTTATCTTCTTAATTAATTGTTTAGTGGCAATTTCATAAATCATTGTTTAATTTCATTGAATTTTCATATCATATTTGGTGTTTATTTTTTATCATACTTTTAAAACCTGACCTGAGAGTCGACCCCCGTCATGTCCTGGGTCCTGGGTTGGGTTGAATAACCAGGGTTATTGAGATTCAATCGGATTTTTTTATTATGCATGAAATAAAAATGATATTATTTTGATAAAAAAAAAAATGGGAAAACAAATAATCAACAGGTGTTAACATGATTTTCTTCTAATTAATCGCTTGATTTTTTATTCAGCTAAAAGTAAAAATAGTTTTATTTTGATATAAAAAAACAATGGAGAAAAAAATCAATTATCATCCTCTTTCTTTTGATTGGTCTTTCTTTTTTTGATTTTTTTAAATTGTTTTTGTTTTTCAATTTTATCTCTTTCTATTTGATTTTGTTTTGTTTTTACATTAAATATGGTATTCATTCTCTTGATTTTTTTTATCCTTTTCTTTATTTCATTTCTTTTTTTCCCATATTAGTTCTTATTTGTTATCCTTTTCTTAATTATTTTTTTCATTCAATTTTTTCCCTCAACATTTTATTTCATTTTTATATTCAATTTTGGTTATCATTCTTTTAATTACTCTTTTTTTATCCTTTTTCTTTTTTATTTTATTTTTCAATTAAATCCCTCATTATTTTCTTTCATTAGTTTTTATACCATATTTGGTCCACATTGTTTTGATTGCTATTTATTTTATTTTTAATTTTTTTATGGTTAAGAATTTTGTTCTAGATTTTTTGTTGGTCTTCTGTATGGTCATCTTGGTCTCATGACAAAAGTAACTGGTTTCGAAGATTAACCTGATTTAACTTTGATCTTTTTTTATTTTTTTATTTTATCCTTTGACTTTAGACTATTGGGCCTTGAGCTTTCTATTTTTTTCTCTTTCCTTTCTCTAGGTTATCCTGGATCGTGGGTTAATCAAGTTAACTCGGGTTCACTCAGATTATCACCATTTAAATATCTTTATTTTTTGTTAGAAAAAAATTGACCCACCTCACGGCGTATTGCAGACAAATAAATCTAGTACCCTATACTAAAAGAGATCAGCATTTCACTGTGAATTCACACAATGAAATGTTGATTTTATCCTTTGGTGAGCAAACTAACAAAGCTTGGATTTAGGGATAGGAGAGTCTTTTTCACGGAACATGTTGGTCATTGTTATAAAAGGAGGGGTTAGAGGGTATTTTTATATTTTCTTTGAACGATGTGATTGCTTAATTGTCATTGAAAGACAAAAAGAAACTTGGGTCAATGAGTTTCTTAGTCTTTGACTTAATTTTTAAACAAGTAAATTACTTCATTGCCTTTGAAAATTAAAAAAAAAATGATTGTCTTTGACTTGGGGGTTCTTTTCTTATTTAAATGTGGTGATTTGATAGTTATTGAGTACCATTAAGGGCAATAGAGTGATTTGATAAATAAGAAAAATAAAAAAAATTCAAAAACATTCACACATTGTCCGTTGATTTTGGACGGCACGTGAGGCGCCGTCCGGCGACCAAAACCATGATTCCAGGGCGACGGTTGAAGCGTTTCAGCATTCCCTTCACGAATAAGTGACACGTATAGCCCAATAGTGGTCGGGGTGGCGCATGTGGCATTTTGTTTTTTTTCTCTTTTCCCTCTCAATTCCTCAATTTTCATGTTGGCCTTAAAAAGTCAAATCAACCCCTAGGTTTGTTGTATTTAAAATTTCATCCCTATTCTTTTTATTATAATTTTTAAAATTCAAAATAATTTATGAAATTAAGGATTTTTTTCAATATCGTCATTGTTCTCTTTATTGCATTTTTTTTTTATAGAATAATTTATTCAATTAAGAATTTGTTTCAATTTCATCCATAATAGATATTTTCATCTATTATATTTGGTTCATACTCTTTTTATTACTATTTTTTAGATGATTTTTGTAAAAAAAAATTTTTGCAATTTCATCCTTCTTTAGTTTTTTTCATGTCAAATCTACTTTTATTTTATTTTTTTTACCTTGAAAGATTTTTTTAGATTGATTTTTAGTTGAGTTTGGGTCTAGGATTTAACGGTTTGCTGATTTAAAAGATTAACTCTGATTTACGAAGTTAACACGGGTTTTCTTGGATTTTTTTCCTTTTTTTAAGCTTTTTTTTTTCATCTTCCAGCATTTTGTTATTGTCTTAATTCACTTTCTATGGTATTTTTTTAGTCGTTTTGAAAACAACACAGGTTGTCATGGTTTTTGTTTTTTTTTTTTGTCTTTGTTAAATTTAGCTTTTTTAAAGAAATTTTGTTTTTAAATTGAATTAGATTAATTAATTTTATTTTTCCAACATTTAATTTTTTAGGTGTTGAGCTTCTGGGTTGAATCTGAATCAAGAATTTAACGGTAGCAGGTTTGAGAGTTTAACACAAGTTTACAAGGTTCGCTCGGGCTTGCTTGATTTTTTATTTTTAATCTCTATTTGTCTTTTCAGATTTCATCCTCTAACATTCTTTTTTATTCTCTTTCTATGTGATTCATCTTTCTTTTTAAAATAACAAGGGTTGCATCATGTTTTTTTTTCCGGTCTTTGTTAAATCTAGCTTCTTTAAAAGGAATTTTATTTTTTAATTAAATTAAATTTATTGATTTCACCATATAGCATTTAATTTGGAATGTTTTGAGCTATTTAGTTTAGCCCAATTATATAATTTAATGGGTTATAAGTTTGAGAGATTAACCTGAGTTTACAAAGTTCACTCGGGCTTACTTGATTTTTTTTGAAGTTTTTTTTTTAATTTCATCCACAAATATTTTGTTATTTTTTTTTCTTTTTTTTATGGGATTTATTTTATGGTTTTGAAAGAAACAAGGGTTAACTTAGATTTCTTTTTACCTTTGTTGAATCTAACTTCTTTAAAAGGATTTTATTTTTTGATTAAATTAAATTAACTACGTGAAAGTAAGCATGAATTGCTCAATTCATTGTGTTTTACTTTTGCTTGTTTTCTGGGCTACTGCTTTAATAACACATATGACCTCTTTTAGTTACTAAATTCTTATATTTTTCTTATTTTTTATAAAATATTGATATCACATGAACATCCATTTTTAAATTTGTAAAAAATTAACTCGTAGTGTAGCGCGAACCATTTATATAGTTTGAACTAAAACTGAATACAATTTGTTTTTTACCTTCATATTGCTGTCAAGTGCTTTGCTTGAAGAATATTTTATGTTCCATAGAATCGACAAGGATGAGCGAGACATAAAAGACAAACATTAACAATTGGTCCCCGTGCTTTCTCGTATTTTTTAGGAGTGTTTGAGAATGCAGCCAAAACGCTATTTACCTAAAATTTGAATTATTTTTTGCTTTAATTTTTTTAAATATATTTGAATCACTTTGATGTGTTGATGTCAAAAATGAACTTAAAAAAATAAAATAAAAATATTATTTTAATGTATTTTTTAGTGAAAAGCACTTTAAAATGGAACATCTACCACACTACCAAACAAGCTTTTTTAAGTGAGCTCACACAACTATGTTGTGTTTTCTTATAATAGTAAATAACAATTTTTTTATGCATTGAGAAAAAAAGATTGCACTCCAATCGAACCTTCCTCCACGTACAAACAAAAGTTTATGTGTTTGATATTATGATAAACTATTGTATAAAAAGCAGGTTTAATTTTTTTATATAAATTATAGTTTTTTCTCAAATCTAAGTTTTTTTTACTGTAATTCATGATTAAACATAGGTTTAAACAATGAAAATCAAATAATTTTTGAAGTTGTGGCTAGCATATTCAATCGTACTACACCACAACGTCAAATAGATAATAAATCTATTTGGTAATGTGGTGTAGGATATTTTTAAAAAATATTTTTAAATTAAAAATATATCAAAATAATATATTTTTTATATTTTATATTTTTTTATGTAAGCACAACAAAATTATCAAAAAAAATTATAAAGCATTAATTTAATTTTTTTAGATAAAAACAATTTAAAAATCACTTTAAAAGCATGTTTAACAAAAAAATATGATTTTCATTATTTTATTTAATTTGTAGGTTGTCCGTGATAATACTCTTAGCTAATGACAAATGGTCCTTCAAGCCATCTATTGCTTATAGATCTGTACTCAACCCTTCATAGCCGAGTATTGATCTCATTATTTCGACATTTTCACTATGTTTGATTGTTATATGGTGTTAGTAAGATTCTGGGTATGGAAACAAATAAAGAGTATAATCAATTGGCCTAGAGACGTGAAAACACTATTTTTAAAATGTTTATTTGTCTCATACAAAGACAACCCCCCAGGATACAATTAAGTCATCTAAACCTCTAAAATAATAAGAAAAAAAGACAAAAGACATGAAATACTTTTTTTTATATATATATATATATAGTTTTTCTTGGTGTAATAACAAGTTTATATAGTTTTAAAATATTTTAATGAAACTATATGACTATTATTAAGACAATTATATTTTGACTTAAATTGAATAGTTGATATTTAGTTTTATCTCAACAATCATAAATGTCAAAATTAATTACAAAAATTAAAAGAAATTAACTCAATAAAAAATTAATCTTACTGGCAAATTAAGTTATAAGTTTCAAGTACCAAGTCCCATCTTTTGATATTATAAATCTATATAATAGCATTAGGAAGCCCGCTAGGAAAGTCCATCTACCATAACTCTCACTTAATTTACTACATGATAAAAACTCACACTAATAAACATTTAGAAGAAAGTGTTTCTTTCTAATATGATATATAAATCTTTTTCTTCTTTATTCACTTACAAACTACACCAACATTTGGTATTGTGGCCAACGCAAACTCTAGCAGTCACTTGCTCAATCAATCTCTCTCTTGTTACCTATTGGATTTGGTCTAGATAGACTGTCCAAGGTGGCTAAAAATCTAAAATTAAGATTAATATAAATGAGTATTTATATATTGATGATATGTCGAAAAATCCAAGTAGCTCAGGAATAGAGCTCCTAAGTTGGATAATTGGTTAATCAATTGGTCATAGCAATTCCATCCATTCTCCTTGACTATGGTAGCTTATACTTGGTGCTTGGTAGACCAATGTGGCTAGTACCTACAAAAGGTCCACTTTGATGGAGATGAGGACTTTTCAATGCTTAAATAAGTATCTTTTTAAAAATAAAAAATACAATAATATTCTAGAGAGAGATACTCTGAAAATATACATGCAGTAGAAAATGAAGGATGTGAACCTTTGTTCTGAAGGTCTTATGGTGTATTTATAGCATGTAACAGCCCAGCCCAACATGTCACATATTGTCTGTTTTGGGCCTTACTGCCCTCACGGTTTTTGTTCTTGGTGAAGTGAGCCCACTTCTAAGCCTGATGCCCCAAAACGCGTACAACATGTTAGCAACCAACACTATTTATAAGGCCAGCTACCAAACCTTCACCTACCGATGTGGGATATTATAATCCACCCCCCTTAAGGAGCCCGACGACCCTATCGGCACAACCGGACAGCCAGTGAGGTCAGCTCTTATACCAAATGTAACAGCCTGACCCAACATGTCGTATATTGTCTGCTTTGGGCCTTACCGCCCTCACGGTTTTGTTCTTGGTGACGCGAGCTCACTTTTGAGCCTGACGTCCCAAAACGCATATAACATGTTAACAACCATCACTATTAATAAGGCCAGCTACCAAACCCTCACTCGCCGATGTGGGATATTATAGTAAAGTAATTGTGTATGCCTCAAGACAGTTAAAGGCTCACGAGATCAATTACCCAGTGCATGATTTAGAATTAACCGCTATGGTGTTTGCCTTAAGAGTATGGAGGCACTACTTATATGAGTCTCGGGTTCAAATATTCACGTATTATAAGAGTTTGAGGTATCTAATGACACAGAAGGAATTAAATATGCGGCAAAGACGCTGGGTGGAATTGATAAAGGATCATGATTGTGTAATCGATTGTCATCCGAGGAAAGCAAATGTAGTCGTAAATGCTCTTAGTCGTAAGGTCAAGACAATGGATGCTTAGTGGGAGGATTGAGATGAAAAGGAATAGCTAGAATTAAGAAAGATTGATGCCCAAGTAGAGGCAGGACCGGATGAGTCATTAGTGGCTCAATTAAAAGTAAGGCCAACACTCCTAGACATGGTACTAGAAGCTCAGCAAGAAGATCTTGAAGTTTGTAAGATAAGAGAAAAGGTGAGGTCAGGAATCGAGACGTCGTTCCAAATTTAGAAAGATGGAATGGTAGTCCTTGGAAGACGAATGTACTTACAAGATGATCAAACGCTGAAAAGGGAAGTTTTACAGGAGGCCCACGAGTCTAGACTTGCAACACACCCTGGAAGTACTAAAATGTACCAGGATTTAAAAGATCTATATTGGTGGCCGAATATGAAGAATGAAGTGGCTGAATATATGGCAAAGTTTGGGATTTGCCAACAGGTAAAGGTGGAACACCAAAACCCAACTGGGTTTTTACAACCATTATTGATACATGTATGGAAATGGGAAAGTATCACGATGGACTTTGTATTTGGATTACCTAGAGGAAAAAAAGGAAGCGATGCTATTTGGGTCATTATGGACCGATTGACTAATCTGCACTCTTTTTGGCAATGAAAATGACAGACTTAGTGGAGAAATTGGCAAAATTATACATGGATGAAGTTGTAAGGTTACACAGTGTGCCAGTGTCAATAGTTTCAGATCGAGATCCAAGGTTTACCTCTCGATTATGGCCAAGTGTTTAACAGGCTCTCGGAACGAAGTTGAATTTAAGCACAGCTTTTCATCCTCAGACTGATGGTCAATCTGAGAGGACTGGTCAAATATTAGAGGATTTACTAGGAGCCTGTATATTGGAGTTCAGAGGAAATTGGGAAGATCATCTACCGTTAGTAAAATTCATTTACAACAACAGCTACCATGCTACAATAGGAATGGCTCCCTATGAAGCCTTATACAGTAGAAGATGTCGGACGCCAGTATGTTGGGAAGAAGTAGGGGATAAACAACTAATTAGACCAGAGCTGGTACAGATTACCTCTGAAAAGATAAAGATCATAAGGAATAGAATGAAAACGGCCCAAGATAGACAGGAGAGTTATGCGGATAATAGAAGAAGAACCCTAAAGTTTGAAATTGGTGACAAAGTATTTTTGAAAGTCGCCCCATGGAAACAAGTGTTAAGATTAGGCTTGAAAGGGAAATTGGCACCGAGGTACGTTGGGCTTTTTGAGGTCACCAAAACGATTAGGCTTGTGGCCTACAGATTGGCTCTACCTCCACACCTAGCTAAAATCCATGATGTGTTTCATGTGTCTCTATTAAGAAAGGCTGAAGTGGATCCATCTCGGGTCTTGCCTCAAATTCCTCTAGAAATTGATGAGAATTTAACATTGGAAATGAAGCTGGCGAAGGTCTTATATTAAAGTGTGAAGGAATTGAGAAATAAGAAGATTCCAATTATCAAGATATTGTGGAGGAATTCCCAAATCGAGGAGGTGACTTGGGAAAGAGAATTCAAATGAGACAGAAACACCTCAAATTATTTCTAGATTCAGGTACGAGGTTCAATTTTGAGGACAAAATTTTTTTTAGAGGAGGAGAATGTGATAAACCGCTAAATTATAATCTGAGTAAAATAAATAAAGTACCGAATAGATTAAATAAAAGGATTTCAAGTATTGTAATTGGATACAATAGAATAAAAAATAAGATGTTATGGTGTAAATTAAGTAAAAATAAGAGTTGAGTGACAAAAATAGAAATGAGAAGAAATGAGGGTCAATGTGTAAATAGATAAAAGTTAGACTATAAATGCTCTATTTTTTTCTCTTTTGGTCGTGAGTTTGAAACAAGAGATGGGGGAAGGATTGTGTGATTTTTCTACTTAAATTCTCATTGATTTCACTAATTAAAGTAAGTAATTAGAGTGATTAACTTAATTAAACATCAAGATGGGGTGATTTTAAGGTGGTGAGTGCATTGGAGAAAGGATTTCAAGCTAAGGTTTGAAGAGGGAAAAGAAGAAAACTTGATTTTTCTTGCAATCTTTCCTTAAATCCTTATCAAAGTGAGGTAAATAACATGCTCCAAATGATTAATTCCTTTAATTTTATGTTTGATGAAGGATTATGCAAAATTATGATTATGTGAAGTTGTGGATTTATGTTATAATTTATAGAAATAATGCAAATTATGTTTGAACCATATTAGAAAGCATGAATTATGATTGGGTAAGTATTTAATTTTAAATAAAAGAAACAAAAATTATTTTCCCCCATTTTAATTGAATATTTGGCCAAAAGATGAATAATTTAGGGGATTTGAGGTTTTAATACAATTGTTTGGAAAATATGGGAAGATAAAAGTTTATAAGTGTTATTCTATGAATGGAGTAAGAATTTTTCAAAGAGAAAAAAAAAATCTTCACTTCCTTCCCTAGGTTATTTTCGGCTAAATGGAGAAGAAAAATTAGAGAATGGAGTTCTAATAATATTATTGAGAAATCTTGCCAAATTGAAGACAATTGATGTTGATAGGTTAAATTGAATAGGGATTTTTGTTGAAAAAAATAAGTAAATGATTCAAAAATAGGGGTTTTATCCTCCTTAAATTAAAAGTCAATTAAGCTTAATTAAGGATGTTGGATTTAATCAAAGAATATGGAAAGGGTATTAGAATTTTACCGGTTCAAATGAATGAACAATGACAAAGTAAGTTTTGTTAGTACAGAGGAGTCCACAGGACCTAATCAACAACAAGGGACCTCTTCGCGTGCACAAACACCAGGTAGATGTTTGACACCTTAGAGTAATTAATTAGTTTATATTTTTTTTTGTAGAAGAATTTTTTATAGATTGTAATTTTTAGTGCTGGTTATTGAAAATAATACCCTGTTGAATGGGTAAGCCTTGAAGATTATTTCCTGATTATTGGAATTAATGCCTGGTTGAATGGCCATGTTAAGAAAATTAACTTACGAATTAATGAGATAATCACTCGATGTAAAATAAATTAATTGTAAAACTTTGTTTTGAAGTTAAATATGTGGGTTTGTGGGAGACACTCTTGATATTTTTATCTTAGTAGATTTATCTCTATATCTAGAAGAGAATTTATGAAATTAGAAATTTTAAAAAGCAAATAAGACAATTTATTTGATGATATGAAAATCACTTTAATGTATATGAATAGTTAGTCCTTAATCAATTACTTATTGAAATGTGCAATTTTTAATCATGTTTAATATGATTATGTTTTTAGGTACATCACACCCTCGATCCCGAAAGTAGATGCTTTGATAAATAATTTTGTTATGTGATTAATGTAATTGTAATATTTTGTTGTAATATACTTTCATATCTAAAAATTGTAATGTTTAACTTATTATCTTATGTATGATGTAATTTATAATGTTATTATTATTAAGTGGAATTATGGTTGGTTGTATATATATTTTGAGCACAAATACTTAAAAAAAAACGAAGAGACGATGCGTGTTATGAATTTATTAGCTTTTATTATAGTGTTCTATAGAAAATAGAATTGAGATACTGAAATATGCTTGAGTTTTGGAAGTCCAAATGATGGGACGAATATTGTGATTGATTTTACAGGTTGAGAAATGATTGAGTCGATAACTTGGTATCTAAAGAATACAAAGGAAACCCTGCCAAAATTTCAGGAAAGTATATAGAAAAAAATATTGGTAACTGCGAATATATGTCATATAATTTGAGTTTACAAGTTTGAGACTGTTACATTTACCATGTTGCATCAATACACACCCTAGTCCCTTCTTCGATGCATCATTATAGACCACTAATCCTCCGGTTCCTGATGGGATTGTTAACATCGGTGCAGTAGTGAGTCTTTTTTTCAGTTCTTGGAAGCTTTCTTCACATTCCTGAGTCCACTCCCACTTTGTCTCTTTCTGAGTCAACCGAGTCATAGGAATAGCTATGGTAGAAAATCCCTCGATAAATCTTCGATAGTACCCTGGTAACTCAAGAAAACTATGAATTTCACTGATATTGGTAGGTCTTTTCCATTTCAATACTGCTTCAACTTTTCTAGGATCCACCGATATTCCTTCAGTCGATATAATGTGGCCTAGAAAAATCACTTCCTTCAGCCAGAACTCGTATTTGCTAAATTTGGCATATAGCCAATGCTCCCTTAAGGCCATCAATACTTGCCTTAGATGTTGTTCATGCTCCAAATATGACTTTGAATAAACTAAGATGTTGTCTATAAATACCACCACAAACTTGTCTAATTATGGTCGGAAGATCCGGTTCATCAAATCCATGAACACAGCTAGTGCATTTGTTAGCCCAAACGGCATTACTAAGAACTCGTAATGTCCATATCGAGTTCTGAATGTGGTTTTTGCTATATCTAGTTCCTTAAACCTCAACTGATAGTATCCCGGCCTTATATCTATTTTTTAAAACACTCTTGCCCCCTTTAGCTGATCAAACAAATCATCTATCCGAGGGAGCGGATATTTGTTCTTTATTATTACTCTATTCAACTGCCTATAATCTATACAAAGCCTAAAGGTCCCATCTTTTTTCTTCACAAACAGCACAAGAGCTCCCTAGAGTGAACTACTTAGACGAATAAACCCTTTATTTAGAAATTCTTGTAGTTGGATCTTTAGTTCGGCCAACTCGGCTGGCGCCATCATATACGGTGATTGGGCTATCGAAGACGTACCAGGCAGTACATCAATAGTGACCTTCACTTCTCTCTCCGAGGGGATTCCCGACAGTTCATCCGAAAATACATAAGGAAATTCCCTTACTATTAGAACATTTGACACTTGAATATCTCCCATTTTGGTCTCTAAGACATTGGCAAGGTAAGCCTCACATCCCCTTTTTTTTTATCATTTTCCTAGCGGCCATAGCTGAGATAATACAGTTTGAGATGTCATTTCTCCCCCCCTAAACACTATCTTTTTACCATTGGGCCCTTGAAGAGTTACTGTTTTTGTGAAACAGTCCATTTGAGTTTTATTCATACTTAGCCAGTCCATTCCCAAGATGACATCAAAATCATGTAATTCTAGTGGTAATAAATCTACTTTTAACTCACAACCACCTGTATTAATCTGGAACCCTTTATACATATGATCAACATTCACAGTTTCACTTAATGGAGTGCTTATAATAAACCTATTTTCTATTCTACAAGGATTTCTCCCTAATCCCCCCACAAGTTTATTTGCAACAAATGAGTGTGTGGCACCCGAATCAAACAATACATGAATAGACATAGAATTTAATTGCAAAGTTATATTTGGAGCATGAACAACATCTGAGGCAAGTATTGATGACCTTAAGGGAGCATCGACTATATGTCAAACTTAGCAAGTGCGAGTCTAGCTGAAGGAAGTGATTTTTCTAAGACACATTATATCGACTGAAGGAATATCGGTGGATCCTAAAAACATTGAAGTAGTATTGAAATGTGAAAGACCTACCAATATCACTGAAATTCATAGTTTTCTTGAGTTATCAGGGTACTATCGAAGATTTATCGAGGGATTTTCTACCATAGCTATTCCCATGACTCGGTTGACTCAGAAAGAGACAAAGTGGGAGTGGACTCAGGAATGCGAAGAAAGCTTCCAAGAACTAAAAAAAGACTTAACTACTACACCGATGTTAACACTCTCATCAGGAACCGCAGGATTAGTGGGCTATAATGATGCATCGAAGAAGGGACTAGGGTGTGTATTGATGCAACATGTAACAGTCTCAAACTTGTAAACTCAAATTATATGACATATATTCGCAGTTACCAATTTTTTTTTTCTATATATTTTCCTGAAATTTTGGCAGGGTTTCCTTTGTATTCTTTAGATACCAAGTTATCGACTCAATCATTTCTCAACCTGTATAATCAATCACAATATTCGTCCCATCATTTGGACTTCCAAAACTCAACCATATTTCAATATCTCAATTTTATTTTCTATAGAACACTATGATAAAAGCTAATAAATTCATAACATGCATCGTCTCTTTCTTTTCTTTTCTTTTTTAAAGTATTTGTGCTCAAAATATATATACAACCAACCATAATTTAACTTAATAATAATAACATTATAAATTATATCATACACAAGATAATAAGTTAAACATTACAATTTTTAGATATGAAAGTATATTACAACAAAATATTACAATTACATTAATCACATAACAAAATTATTTATCAAAGCATCTACTTTCGAGATCGAGGGTGTGATGTACCTAAAAACATAATCGCATTAAACATGATTAAAAATTACACATTTCAATAAGTAATTGATTAAGGACTAACTATTCATATACATTAAAGTGATTTACATATTATCAAATAAATTGTCTTATTTTCTTTTTAAAATTTCTAATTTCATAAATTCTCTTCTAGATATAGAGATAAATCTACTAAGATAAAAATATCAAGAGTGTCTCCCATAAACCTGCATATTTAACTTCAAAACAAAGTTTTACAATTAATTTATTTTACATCGAGTGATTATCCCATTAATTCGTAAGTTAATTTTCTTAATATGGCCATTCAACCAGGCATTAATTCCAGTAATCAGGAAATAATCTTCAAAACTTGCCCATTCAACAGGGCATTATTTCCAGTAACCAGGAAATAATTTTTTCAAGGCTTGCCCATTCAACAGAGCATTAGTTCCAGTAACTAGCACTAAAAATTACAATCTATAAAAAATTCTTCTACAATAAAAAATATAAACTAATTAATTACTCCAAGGTGTTAAACACCTACCTGGTGTCTGTGCGCGCGAAGAGGTCCCTTGTTGTTGATTAGGTCCTGCGGACTCCTCTGTACCAACAAAATTTACTTTGTCATTGTTCATTTATTTGATCCGGTAAAAATCTAATACCCATTACATATTCTTTAATTAAATCCAATACCCTTAATTAAGTTTAATTGACTTTTAATTTAAGGAGGATAAAACCCCCCCCCCCCCCCTTTTTGAATCATTTACTTATTTTTTTTTCACAAAAGTCTCTATTCAATTTAACCTATCAACATCAATTGTCTTCAATTTGGCAAGATTTCTCAATAATATTATTAGAACTCCATTCTCCAATTTTTCTTCTCCATTTAGCCAAAAATAACCTAGGGAAGGAAGTGAAGATTTTTCTTTTCTCTTTGAAAAATTCTTACTCCATTCATATAATAACACTTATGAACCTTTATCTTCTCATATTTTCCAAACAATTGTATTAAAACCTCAAATCCCCTAAATTATTCCTCTTTTGGCCAAATATTCAATTAAAATGGGGAAAAATAATTTTTGTTTCTTTTATTTAAAATTAAACACTTACCAAATCATAATTCATGTTTTCTAACATGGTTCAAACATAATTTGCATTATTCTTATAAATTATAACATAAATCCACAACTTCACATAATCATAATTTTGCATAATCTTTCATCAAACATAAAATTAAAGGAATTAATCATTTGGAGCATGTTATTTACCTCATTTTGATAAGAATTTAAGGAAAGAATGCAAGAAAAATCAAGTTTTCTTCTTCTCTCTCTTCAAACCCTAGTTTGAAATCCTTCCTCCAATGCACTCACCACCTTAAAATCACCCCCTCTTGATGTTTAATTAAGTTAATCACTCTAATTACTCATTTTAATTAGTGAAATCAATGAGATTTAAATAGAAAAATCACACAATCCTTCCCCCCTCTCTTTATTTCAAGCTCATGGCCAAAAGAAAAAAAAATAGAGCATTTATAGTCTAACTTTTACCTATTTACACATTGGCCCTCATTTCTTCTCATTTCTATTTTTATCACTCAACTCTTCTTTTTACTTAATTTACACCATAACATCTAATTTTTTATTCTATTGTATCCAATTACAATACTTGAAATCCTTTTATTTAATCTGTTCGGTACTTTATTTATTTTACTCAGATTATAATTTAGCGGTTTTTCACATAGCACATGAATTTTGTATTTTTTGTGAAGATAAGTGTCTAAGTGTAATTTTACCCTGATAGCATTTAATAAGGAATACATATATCTTATATCTATATTAATATTTGATGAAAATATGATGGGTTCTTGGAGGATATTTATACACCTAAAAGGTGTAGGAAAATTAAGGTTCAAGATGTTAAATGTAATTGAACTCATGAAGACTAAGATTTTCCCTTAGGCTAGACCCAAATCAGGTGGGTCCTTCCCTTAGCTGGGTCCAACAGATGATCAATTTGTCTCTTGGTGAGCCCTATGGAGGTTGGGCACGTCCCTTGGATGAGCTCAAGGGATACCGGGTTTGTCCGTAGGGCATGTCCAAGGGGAAAACATCATTCATTTGATCGTGTCTAAGGGAGGATGGGTTCGTCCTTTGGCTGAGTTCAATGAAGGATGGTCCTCGGGGTTTTTTTGGTCCATTAAATTTAGGTTTATCAAATATGCAGTATAAGTATAAAAATTCAGAACAATAATTGAGTGATCTAAATCAAATGAAAAAAAAATAATCCTTGGAGTTACTCTTATTGGTGGTAACACTAAAAGAAAAAAACACCTTAGACATTTGTTATAAAAATACATCAAAATTAGTTTTTTTTTTAATTTTTGATATCAGTACATCAAAATCATTAGAAAACAATAAAAAAATCAATTAAAAACTTTTTCAAGCCAAAAAATACTTTTGAAAAATATCTAAAAACAAAAACAAAAGTTATATCAATCACCCCGAAATACGATGATGTGTTTCTAAATGTAATTACAATCCTTACTTATTTAAATTGGTTCAATTTTTGGATCCTCAAGAGTCGTTTATCTAACAAACTTATTAATAGGTGTTAATAGGTGATATATATATATATATATATATATATTATCAGTCAATTTCTAAAATTTAAATTACTACAATCCAAGCCATCCATACCTTATTTATCCTTTGTTTTGTTATGTTTGTAATGTTGTTTTTATTGTGTTGTGTTATAAAGTTAAATAATCATATTTCTATAAAAGAATTATTGTGTTGTGAGTGAATTAAGTTAAATTTAAAAAAAAACACCATTAGAAACATAATTAAAATCCTCATTTTATAATATTAAAAAAACTAAATGAACAGTTTGAAAATGAATTTTATGTTTGAAAAGCATACAAATATTATAAAAAACAAATAAAAAAGAAACAATCAAAATATTATATTTCTTAAGTAAATAGGACTTTTAAATAATTTGATTAAGATTATATATATGTTTTCTTATTCCAGAAAAATAGTTTTCGAACTCTAACAATTTTAAAAGAAAAGTAAACTATTTCTACATTTACCGAAAGAAACAAAACACTGGTTCATCAAAGGTATTCTATTTCTAAAAGAAATAATAAATAAATTTTCAAAATAAAAAAGAAATCCAATTCTATTATTTGAATTTAGAGAAGTATATGAATTAAATGAAACTAAAAGTAAAAAAAAATTCATCAATCAATAATTGGATTATGCATAAATTTTCCACTTGAATTCGATCTATAGATTGGATAAACTATTCACTAACAGAAAAAAAAAAAATGAAAGATCTGAATGCCAGAACAAAGACAATAAGAAATCAAATAGAAAAAATTACAAAAAAAAAGAAAAAATGATGTCTCGTATTTCTCGAAAAAGTGATTCGATTGATGAGATCTGATATGATACTTATGAGATCGATGAGATTGATATTCAAAAATTTCTTCTTAGAACATATTGATTTGACCCCGTAAGCGGGACCACCACCCCATAATATGTTGCCGCTAGAAGCAGAACCTCGTATTTCTTCTAGCAAATCTCCTAATTGTTCTATAGTAACTAGAAATAAATTCTTTAACCAGAAAGAATTCAGTTCAGACGTAGGATACCCATCCAGAAGTTTTCGCAACTCAATCATGTATATGATGGAATCATCAAAGATTTGATCTTTTCGAACTCTGTTTGTAACTCATTATAGGCTCGGGAAACAAAAAGAAGATGTGTACGAACGAGATATCCTGCAACAAGAAGAAGGGAGGGCGGAGCTTTTGGTTTTTTTTTTTTTCATTTTGTCAAAGAGTTCAACAATAAAAATAGATGGCGAGTACTAGATCGAATTGATCGAGTCATGTAGAAACAAGGCTCAAGTCTACTGGTATGTTAGGATGCCTCAGCTGCATACATCACTGCACTTTCACTTGACACCTATTGTAATGATAAACGGCTCGTCTCGCCGTGGTCTTCTCTTGAATTTTCAAAACTTCTGTCACTCTATCCCCGCAGGGGTAGAGAACCCGTTGTTGTCTCAGTTATGCTACCAGAGGCCCTAGGAAAGTCAGAATATGAGAGCACTTGCTCTTGCCGCCCATGCTTAAACTGGCTAACTTAGACTCCAGTCCTTTAAGAAGAAAGAGTGCTTCCAGAAAGAAAACTGTTTTTCATTTGACTTCCTGATTTCATTGCTCGGAGAGCTTAGTGGCTTAAAATAGCTCTTTTCCCCTGATCTGGCTCTCGAAGACTCCTTCAGCAGGCCCTGAGAAGTGAGCGAAGGAAGGGCTGGCTTCGAATAACGTATATTTCTAAATGAAATAGCTGAACAAATCAACCAAAGTTAGGAAAATAGAGGTGAAAACAGTATTGGCAGTAAAAAGAGATTAGATTTGGTTGTCCTACGTAATCTTACTTTTTTTTTACTTGAACCGGTAAAAGTAGCTTGTCTTTTTACGTAAAGGGAGTATAGCAGAGACTATCAGATTAGATGAGCCACTACGAGGGGGCACAGTTTCAAATCTAAAATGATTGCTGCCTAGGGGTACTTCCGACTTTTGAGATTGCATGTGCCAATTAAAGCCACTCTGGCCCCCACCAAGTTCAATCTATCCACTTGCTTAGTCCAGGTGTATCTATTGTGTGGCCCATCACTGTGGGTCTAAGACTAGATGCTATATGGCCGGTCTGATCTGACGGGTGCTGGGATGGGCCACCGTTAGACAGACCATCTCACCACTTATTTTCTAGCCACTGATCATCGACAAATAATTACTAGTAGAATATTAGATCTTAAGTTATTAACAATTTATGAGGAAATAATTCACACGCACATAATCATCAAGTGTGAACATGAGGCAAGGCAGCGCAGCAAATCTTTGAAGTTTCCGAGGAAATTAAATTGTCTGATGTCAAGATGCCGATCCATACAAGCAAGAATCCATGATGGGGTTATGTGGAAAAGAATTGTACTCGCACTCAAAAAGTCGAATCTCTGTTTTAATATCAAATATATTTTATATTCTTTCGTGTTGACCCTTATCCGAGCTTAATTATGAGGGTTTAGAGCTTATCTTTTCAGGAGTGTATTATCATTATGCTTTTTAAAAAATGGAGGACAAAACACAGCAATTTGAATTAGGTCAGGTTTGATAGCATTAATTTACTAGTTATTGATAAGCAACAATCAAAGTGTTCAGAGTTAAGAGTTAAATTTTGTTTTTAAAAAAAACTTTGATTTTTATTTATCTCAAGTTTTATATATATATATATATATAAACCATCACAATATCATATTCTGTGTGAGATTTAAATTTTATTTGTTACCGCAATAACGATTGTTTTTCAAATAATTTTTTACTTATAAATATATTAAAATAATAATTTTTTAAAAAAATTTATTTTTAACATCAATATATTAAGATGAAATAAAAACATAAAAAAATAATTTAAAATAAAAAAAATTAAATTTTTTTTTCAAAAATACTTTTAAAATAAAAAAATAAACAAACTCTTACCTACATAGCTACAAATCTATTTGTTGTTAGTTGGTACTTTTAAAAATATTTTTTAGTTAAAAATATATTAAAATTATTATTATTATTTTTTATATTAACATGTTAAGATTATAAAACAAAAAAAAATAATTTTAAAAATATATTCAATCATAAAAACAAATACTCTTCTTTTATCTTTCATTTGTGTATATTCATTTAGGTATTTCGTGGATTATTATGTTATAAATCTATTAGTTTCTAATAAAAATTTATCACTATTTTCTTTTCTGGAAAGAAATATAAGTTATGTCTGTTTGTGTTTGATTTTGTGGTGAAAATTGCTTTTTAATTGAAAATGTATCTAGGTAATATATTTTTGTATTTTTTATTTTTAATATTAACATATCAAAATCATTTAAAAACACTTAAAAAAATTAATTTAATATTAAAAAACATTTGAAAATTTGATTTTTTTTCCAGAAAAAAATAGATTATAACCTAGAAATAACACAGATGCTGAAAGAAAAGAAAAGAGGTGTCCGATGAATGGAGTCTCCTTCCTCTCTTTCTATCAGGCTGCAATTATTGAAAACCAATGGAATAGATTAGAAAACACCCTTTACTAATTCAATTTCAAAGCAATCTGCTACTCTTAACAAGCTTGGCAGTACTGAGGGGAATCTGAGAACACATACACTACGCTACACATTTCTAAAACCTGTATACTAACAAAGTTGATGGACCAAAGGGAATAAAGAATAAGACTACAAGTCAGCGAGCAAAGCACAAAACAAAAGGCAGAGAAGGGTGACAGGTCCACGAAGTAATGATAGCCAATTTGATTATCTTGAGGTTGCTTTTCCGATTCCAGCAGGCACACCTTTAACCTTGATGGTTTCATCCCTCCCTCCATACCTTTTCTCCTTTATAAAAAGGTTTGCCCCACTCTTGCTATTCCGATTCCAGTACATGAAGTTGATTGCGTAACTTTGATAATTTCCAACCGAGGTGAAATGGGGTTTTTAAGTGTTAATCGGGCACGGCATCAGAAATTTCTTTCAAGCCTCATCTCAAATATCCCAAAAGAATCTCTGAAACACACGGATTACACGTTGAAGGTCAGACGTCATGCCGCAGGCATTGCCTTCTCTATTTGCACACATGTATGTTTTTATTATGAAAAAACAAAAAAAAAAAGGTCAGGTACATTATGAACAGAATATAATGACGTTCAGGCAACATTTACATTTATGCTACTACTACATATGGCATAATACTGCTGATGGTTACGAGTCTTTAGTTTCAAGCAGGGGGGAGAAAGCACACACCTGGCCACTTGGAAGGGTAATGCCAGGTGCTGATCGGCTAACGTCATGCCAGGAGAATCCTAGAAATGGTTCTTTGAATGTACCGTTATATTCTCATCCAGAATTACTTTGCCTCAGCACCACCAGTAAAGCAGTTCATGCAGGTGGACAAACCATTTCATCTTTACAGTACAAAAAGTTTCCATGGATAATTACAAAAACAATATACTCAATGCATGGAGCACTGCCAATATTTATGATCGGCATGCGTTGAAGATCTCACCCCGCATGACATCTATATATTGGCATGTGCTCTAGCGTATAACGCTCGATCGATCCGGACCTAGATACATGCCTGTCTTTTCCAGAAGAGCAAGCCCTTCATCCCTCCCATATCTCGAAGTACAGATCTGGAGTACTCGAAAAGTCCTGATAGAATAACAAAAGGTGAAAAAATAATCAAAACATGAAACATGTATTATAGACAAACCCGGCACCATCCATCCATTCACAACTCTAGCTTCCTCGTGGGCGCGTGTTAGAAAGAGTGCGCCAAGCATTGATAATTTTCAATTACTACATCCATGGCACTCGTGTGGGATTCCGAGTTTAGCATGGAGAATATTTGAATGGTCCATAACGAGCCAAAACAAGAAAAATGTCTGCAATGGAAAAACAGGATTCAAGCCACTAAGTGTGCGCTATCTAGCATAATAGAAGCAACTGGCTGACGGGAAGATGAGAACACCTAGCCTGGATAGTACCTGAAGCTGATCTGCTTACAGGCTAACATTTCATTGCCAGAAAAAAAAAAAGCAAGGATTTATAACCAAAATCCATCACTTGGCAGTAGGCAACGCCAAAATCTTATCTGCTCGCAGGCAAACATTTCTTTGTCAGAGAAAAAGAAAGGGAAAGCAAGGATTTATAGCTGTTCTAATTTATGAATGAATGAGAAACTATGAATATTAGCCTTCCCATAGCAGTTGGCACCCCAGTACAGAAAACCGGTTCCACCTTCTTTCCATACACGCCTAAAGAGAGCAAGGTGTTCAGTAACACATCCCAATATGCGAATTGGGATGAGGATCAGAGGGTCCCAAACACACATATGTTCACCATTCCTGCACAAGGTATAAGCTCACCTCGCTTCAGAATAACTACACATGACACTGAAAACAAGCACTGTACATCCAAGTTCTAAAACATGATACTTTCAGAGAAATAACAGTCAAAATAAAAATTAGAACCCCGGGGATTAAAACTTATTGTAAAGCATGCTCGCTTCTAAATAATAATGGTAAGCAAAAAAACTTAAGCAGTCCTGAATAACAACACCCTGTGCCGATTTAGAATCATCATATTATCAGATTGAAGCTACTTGTTTCTTTATATAGTAGCAGAGACTTGGAACTAGTGCTTCTATTAACAAACTGAAATACTACAATCTGTCTACTTCCCTTTATATGCCAGCAAGAACCAAAGCGTCATAGACTAGCCTGCAGTTACAAAGCTGATAAGAGAACTGTGGGTGTCATGCTTTTTGAACTAAATGGGAATGATTTAGCATGCCCGGACCCAATTAATATGCTTAGTAACTCATATATTATGTATGGAACTTATGAACCTCCTATGGAAGTTCCATTTTCAGCTGCGGAGAAAAGATTCCTCTTTTTTTTTTTAGTATTTTAGTCATGATATCACAATTCTATTTGTAGAAACAAAGAGAAGCATCTATTCTATACCAGAAGAATGTCAAAAAGAACTTGATATGGTTTGATTTTATCTCTTGAGCTTAAAGGTCAAGTCGAGGCTTGTGATAAGATTATTAATCTCCTTCTTTCGACAATTTGATCTATTTTTCTTGGCGAAATGGTTGATGGTTTATGCTCAATACCTACAAAAGGTTCTCTCCTATGAAACTCCCTTTTTTAGTTGCGGAGAAAGATTCCCTTTTTTTTTAGTATTTTAGTCATGATGTTACAATTCTATTTGTAAAAACAAAGCGAAGCATCTATTCTATATCAGAAAAATATCAATAAAGTTGTTTAGTTCTCAAAATGATAGAACTTAATACGGTTCGATTTTATCTCTTGAGCTTAAAGGTCAAGTCGAGGCTTGTGATAAGATTATTAATCTCCTTGTTTTGACAATTTGGTTTATTTTTTCTTGGCAAAATGGTTGATGATTTATGCTCAATATCTACAAAAGGTCCCCTCCCTAAAGTTTTGGGACTTTCTGGCGATTAAGTCAATATCATATGAGGGAAAAAACATTCTTTTAAAAGATAACCCTAGAAATAGATATATGTTATTTGTAGTAGAGAAAATCAAACCTCATTAGTGGCACTATCAGTGGAAAAATGATCAAAAAGTCATTGATATCTCCTTCATGAGCCAGGCCATTATCATTCCTAATTACCAATGGATTTGGAGCCTTGAAGTTTTGGAAGATTTTCAACAAGTACCATCAGCATATTGGTTCAAATCATGTAACTTCAAAAGTTATTGAAAACTAATGGCTTCGTTGCCATTATCATCCTTAATTACTATCATCATTGGAACTTCGAGGTTTTGAAAAGCCTTCAATGGCTACAAATAGAGAGTTGGTTCAATCTATATAACTTTAGGAATTATTGCTAAATAAAGACTCCTACTAAGCTTATGGACCTTACAGGGTAAATGACCAGGGAGGTTACATTTTCTTTCGCTAGTCATATTTTCATAATAATTGAAGAAACTATGTTTATCTGGGAAGAGTCCTTTTAACGACTACCCATAAAACTTTCATTGGAGAAACGCAATTTCCTCTCCTCTATAGGGCCCCAAAGCATGATAGAAATGTATTATGGTCAATGACTAGAAATGTAAGTTTCTTGTATATAAATTATATTGTTTAAAATAACTAATGTTTTCTACTCTTTAGATCTCAAATCTTTCAAAGATGAGATGAATTTACTTTTTCTAGTACGAGAACACATTTACTTTGAAAGTAATGAATGTCTCCCTAGTGCTATGACACATTTTACCATAGAAAAGATTGACATGTTCTTCCTAATACGATCACGCTTTTATCCAAGGATGGGATAGACGTTGTATCAGCAATGGGGATTGATACGGTCTTCCTAGGGCATAAGCCTCTCAAATCTTCCAAAGATTAGATGGATTTACTCTCCCCATTACAATAACATATTTACTTTGGAAGTAATGAACATTTCCTTAATGCTACAACACATTTTATCTTGGAAAGGATTAAAATGTTCTCCCTAGTATGATCACACTTTTCTCTAGGAATGGGATAGACGTTGTATCAACAACGAGGATGGATATGGTCTCTTCAAGGCGCAAGACTCTCAAATCTTCCAAAGATGGGATGGATTTACTCTCTTGAGTGCGATAACACATTTACTTTGGAAGTAATGAATGTCTCCCTAGTGCTAAGACATATTTTACCTTGGAAGGGATTGACATGTTCTCCTTGGTACGATCCCACTTTTCTCTAAGGATGAGATAGACGCTACATCAATAACGAGGATGGATATGGTCTCTCCAGGGCGTAAGCCTTTCAAATCTTTCAAAAATGGGATGAATTTACTCTCTCTAGTGTGACAACATATTTACTTTGGAAGTAATGAACATCTCTCTAGTGCTACAACATTTTACCTTAGAATGGATTGACATATTCTTCCTAGTGCGATCACTCTTTTCTCCAAAGATGGGATAAATGTTGCATTATCAATAAACAAACGTTTACAAATGATATCCCTTTTCGGTTCCCAGAAGGCATGCCCATCCTAAACTCTTATAAGGTTAGATGATTCATAACTCATTGCCATAAATTATTTTCTAAGTATGGGCGTTGGACCTGGTAACGATTTTCTAAGTATGAGCGTTAGACCAAGAAACAATTTTCTAAGTATAGGTGTTGGACCCAAAAATAATTTTTTATGTATAAGCATTGAACCCATACAAGGAATCTAAACTCGTGGAAAGCAATATAGAGGTAAAAGAATTATAATATATAAAAAAAGATGTACATGAAAGAATAATACATATATACAAAGGGGTCTAAAAATTTAGCTTAGGCTCCCCTGCTAGATACTCCTCTCACTGGTATACAGCAGCCTTGATCAGGAATACATCTTTGAAATCAAGGAATGAGACTGAATGGAAGGTCGCAATGAAATCCACATGTATTCTTATTGAAAGATTGAAGAAGTACAAGTTTGACATGGCCAAGAAAATCTTGTCTCCCATCATCCCGGTCAAAGCTGCTAAACCCTTGAAAAATTCTTAAAACTCCCCAGGAGAGTCCCTTAGGGGCTTCAACTTCGTCTGGGAATACTGGGTTTTTTCCTTGGCGGTGGCAATAAGCTCAGTTCATGTAGCAGCAAGCTCACATTACAAACTAACTTGGGAGGCCTTGGCTTCAAAAAGCTCCTGCCTTAGGGGAACCACCTTGTTATAGGAGGCCTCAAGTGCTTTTTCCTTGAAACCTAACTCAAAGGCAAAGCCTTGAGCTTGGTCCTTTAACGTGGAAGGGCAAGGCCTTGAGCTTGGTCCTTTAGTGTGATATAGGCCACCTCAATACTTTGCAGCTTGGCCTTTATAACAATTTTTTCCTCTTGTAGTTGTTCAAAGGCAATCTAATTTTTCCTGTTCACAGCAACGATTGCCCTTACATAACCCCTTTCGGTCACCAATGTCTTTAAAAGTGGGCACACATTATAAAGGTTTGTGACACGACCAAAAGATTGATGTCTTCTCCCAAGTGCAGGAGTGTTGAAGTAATAAATAACTCGGTAAGACCGGAGTCGAACCACATGGAGGTTAACTATATAAATTATAAATAACAACAACAACAAGAAGAAGAAGTTAAAGAGAGCTTTGAGATGTGATATTGATATAAGGATTAAACAAGGATAAAATAATTGTCAAGGTTAGAGGATCCACTAATGGTATTTTAAACAAGTACAGTATAAACTCTTTTTATTACTCAACTGGAAACCACACACAAAGGAGGTTCCAATCGGATTATAAATTATTAACATGATTACATTAGTTATCTTATTCGAATAATGCTAATATTTGTAAATGTTGTCAGGCATTCATGATTATAACTTATGTTAACAACAAATCAAGTTCCTTTCATAGCACAGGTGTCGATTATACCATACGATTGGGCTATGAAAGTGCCTAGATTTATACCATACGATTGGGCTATGAAAGTGCCAAGTATTTGTTGTACCAAAGGTTATACAACATAAATCTAGATTAACCATTTAATAAGCAAAGTATTAAAAGTGAACAAGATAACAAATATAAAACATGTTAATATCAAACATTAAGGTCCATGTTGAGTTTATATTATACTTATTCTTACATCATTAGTGTAACTTTTTCACCTTGACATGATAAACTTAGCTAAACATAATAAAAGAGAGAAACATAAATAAACAAGGAAAGGAAATGAAAGCACAAGTAAGAGATTAATATAAGCAAAACTTAAGCATTACAAAATATAAAGAGAGAGCAAAAGCATGATCTTGATCTGAAAACCAATATGTTTAAATATATGGCAAATGTCTCCTTTTATATTCCAAAATTCGGAACTATTGATTTATTGACTAATTGCTGAGTGGGTGGCCACATCTTGACTTGGTGACAATCCTTATCTTCTTGTATGCAAAAAACATCATTAATAATGTCATAACTTGAACAGACTTAAACCATGAAAGTTCTAGGAAATTGTCTCGGCTTTCCAGGAAAAAAAAGTTGAGGTCATTTGGACTTCTAGAACTCAAGATATGGGTTGAACACTGAACAGTGTCTGGACTGCAGGACAGATTCGGACTTCTCCGTTGTTGCTAAAATTTGGACTTGAAAACAGCCTTTTTAAATCTTGGACTCCCATGAAAGGTTTAGGCCTATGTCTTAGCTTTCTATCCATATAAGGCAGACCTAAATCCAAGATCTACAGCTCCAGATATGATCCGATGACTGAACAATGTTCCGGTTTGGACTGAACCAGCATCTCTTTTCTAAGTTTGGCCCTCTCTTTGTCCTTTCAATTTTCGTACTTAAACTCATCAATCAATCCTTTTATTTATGTGATAGGCCTGCATTTAAGATAAACATTTACCATAAATTAAAGGTATCTTATGGTATCAGACTTGTTATTATAAAACATGCTTTAATTAAGGAGTTATTGATACTTCAAGTGCAAAATGATGATATAAAACCTTGATAAAAATACACTTTTAAGTACTAATCAGTTTGCCAAGGATAAATGTTGAAAAATATAATCATCAAACCAAAGCAAAAAAGAAATAGGAGTTTATTTTTCCTTACATTAAAAGTCATTTGTCTGATGATGAAAGCTTTCATCAGACATTGTTGAGATATCTGATGGGATGGTAATGACCCTCTCCAATATTCTCACCATCTCGAAGTCCATTTTCCCTCCAAACATAGCCTCCATGAATTTCCTCTCCTCACTCGTTAGAGTTGAAAAATCAATCGAATTATGACCTAGAGCTAAGTTAGAGAAAACACCTTTAAACTCCTTGGTGCTAGCTCTAGTGGAGGTCCTAGTTGCTGTTTCCTCAACTAGTAACGCAAGAAGTTGAGGCAAAGGGAACACCGTCGCAAAAGCCTCTGTCAATGGGACTAGAACACGGGTTTCAAGTAGGGTAGAGATTTTTCTCTTCTTGAAGTGGATGGTTGCATCCGCAATCATGACAGGAGGAGCCAAGTTTACTTATTCCCGAGATAAAGAAAGATCACGGCCCTCAGCATTTAGAGGGACTATATCCCTCACTATTATCTCTATAGAGACAAGGCTCTCAAGAAAAAAAAAGTTCTTCGATGAGGATTAAGGGAGTTTCCCCTCCCCTCTTCACTCCGGCCTCTACTAGTGGTATGAGACAAAAAAAACCCTTGGGCAAGCTCTTTACAGGAAATCCCATGACGCATCTCCTCCTCCTTCATTTACTAACCCTGTAAGGATAAAGAGAGGTTAGATTTTGAAACAAGGTGAAAACAAAGAAAAATGGTAAAGCAATTTTATACCTTGAAAAATAGCCCGGTAATATCCCTTGGTCATCTTATCAACTTCACAGTCAGTGATTCGTACTTAAAAGTACATTTTTATCAAAGTTTTATATCATCATTTTGCACTTAAAATATCAATAACTCCTTAACTATAGCACGTTTTATAATAACATGTCTAATAATATAAGATACCTTTAATTTATGGTAAATGTTCATCTTAAATGCAGGCCTATCACATAAATCAAAGGATTGATTGATGAGTTTAACTACTGAAATTGAGAAGACAAAGAGAGCGTTAAGCTTAAAAAAATATATTGGTTTAGTCCAAACTGGAACACTATTCGGTTATTGGATCATACCTGGAGCTGTAGAACTTGGATTTAGGTCTGGTCTATATGGATGGAAAGCTAAGACATAGGCCTAAAACTTTCATGAAGATTCCAAGATTCAAAATGGCCGTTTTCAAGTTCAAATTGTAGCACCAACGGAGAAGTCAGAATCTATCATGCAGCCCAGACATTGTTCAGTATTCAGCCCATATCTCGAGTTCTAGAAGTCCAAATGCGCTGATTCTTGTTTTGTTGGAAAGCTAAGACAATTTAATATAACTTTCATGAGGACTATCTGTTCAAATTCTAATGTTAGCAATGACATTTTGTTCAGATAATAAGATAAGGATTGTCATCAAGTAAAGATGTGGCCACCCACTCAACAATTAGTCATCAAATCAATAGTTCTGAATTTTAGCCTATAAAAGAAGGCATTTGCCATGCATTTAGGCATCTTGGTTTTCAAATCAGATCATGTTCTTGTTCTCTTTCTTTATATTTTTGTAATGCTTAAGTTTTGTTTATATTAATCTCTTGTTTATGCTTTTCATTTCCTTTCCTTTACTTAGTTAACTTATATCTTATTTATGTTCTTATCTTATTTATTTATGTTTCTCTCTTTCATTATGTTTAGCTAAGTTTATTATGTCAAAGTGAAAAGGTTACACTAATGGTGTAAGAATAAGTATAGTATAAACTCAACATGGACTTTAATGTTTAATACTAACATGTTTTGTATTTGTTATCTTGTTCACTTTTAATACTTTGCTTGTTAAATGATTAATCTAGATTTATGTTGTATAACCCTTGGTACAACAAATACTTGGCACTTTCATAGCCCAACTGTATGGTATAACCGACACCTATGCTATGAAAGGAATTTGATTTGTTGTTAACATAAGTTATAATCACGAATGCCTGACAACATTTACAAGTATAAGCATTATTCGAATAAGATAACTAATGTAATCATGTTAACAATTTATAATCCGATTGAAACCTCCTTTGTGTGTGGTTTCCAGTTGAGTAATAAAAGAAGTTTATACTATACTTATTTCAAAAACCATTAGTGGATCCTCTAACCTTGACAATTATTTTATCCTTGTTTAATCCTTATATCAATATCACATCTCAAAGCTCTCTTCAACTCCTTTTTTGTTATTATCTATTTCTTTATTTGTAGTTTATACAGTTAACCTCCCTGTAGTTCGACCCGGGTCTTGCCGGGTTATTTATTACTTCGACACTCCTACACTTGGGAGAAGGCATCAACTCTTTGATCGTGTCAGTCAGTACGGGTTGAATCCAGCATGACACAATATTTCTCCTCATTCGAGCTTAAACAAGGCTTGATGTTTACTTCATGGAGGTGACCTTCCAATAGTAGGAATAACTCCAAATTAATTGCAATGCCTCTCGATGAATGATCGTCCCAACATATATTATAACCAGTCATTTTCCCCTCCACTTCTTAACAGACGTTGGCTTCCTAGTCAACGTGTTCTTCATAGCACCATTGCTCCTATTAGCAAAGGTGAAGAACCATCGCACATCGTTACTGTGATAACCCATTTCTAGATTCTTCCTCAAATCTAGGTTCTTCCTAAAAAAAAAAAGCTGACAACGTGGAGAAAACAGGTTGGGAAGAATTCCAAAAAATACATAAAATCAAGCTGCAATTTTAGAGGAAATTTAAGGCCTAATTGTACCCCCACTATGTCCCACAATAGAGAAACAATGCAAATTCAAAGTTAAATTAAATGATTATTGAATGAATCTGTATAAAAATTAAGTTCAAGAACATAATTAAATTTTTAAGAGGCTAATTTGATTTAATCATGGGCCAAATTAAATTTTAATTATGTTTAAGAATTCATTTGGGTTCAATTAAAGAATTTAATTAGATGCAAGGACTTAATTATACTTTAAAAGGGTCAAATTAATTTTATTAGGGGCTTAATTGGTGAAAAATTAAGTTTGAGAGCCCAATTTGGCTTAATTGAGAAAATTAGAATTTTAACAGATCAAAATTAATTTTTATCAAGTCAATGACTTGAAATCAGGGGCAAAATCACAAGAAAATCAAAGTTTTTGGGTCAATTAAGGGTTAAATTGGAAAATTTCACAGCTAATAACCATTTTGTAAAAGATACCGAATTATAGGGCTTAATTGATTGAAATCGGAGGTAAAATTGAAGAAATTTAAACTAAATTAAACTTTGGCCAAAACCCTAAATTAAAACCCTAAAAACCCTAAAATGACGTCATTTTAAATAATTATAAAAAAGGAACCAGACGACGTGTCGTGTCGTTACTGTTTATTATCTTCTTTAATTTTTGCCTGAAAAGACTGCTTAGGAAGCTACTTTTCATGTGCATTTAATGCTTCATATGTCCATCAAATTTGACAAAACTTGCACCAAAACAATCACGTGACATATTGTCCGTTCAGGCCGATTGACACTACATTGACCGCGACGCTGGCCTAAAGTGGCCGACTCATGTAGCCTTGAACTGTTAGATTTTACAGTTCATGGTGCCTACTTTGAACAAACAATTGAGATCCTTCCCAACCGAAACAAAAGCCAAGATTTGGCATAATTAAAGAAAAAACTTCCCTCTTCCACCCCCTAAAAATAACGGTGGATTTCATGGCCTGAGTATGAAGAAAATCAAGTCCAAAGTTGGCCAAAAACCAACCTTCCCAATTTTTCCAGCCGACATCTCTCTCTCTCTTCTTTTTCTCTCTCCACTACTTCTTTTTCCACCACAACCTTCTTCATGTTGTGACAGATAGCGGCTCAGCCTCCCTATGAACTCATCTCCTCATCGGTGATAATGGCAACCACCGCCAGCTCCTCCCTCTCCCCTCTGCAGATTTCTTGCTTTTCTTATTCTTCCAACTGCGATAGCGGCGAAACTCTCCACCAACGCCGCCATCAGCCTCTTGTCAACCACCCAGACTAGCAGCTCCTCCCACTTGCGTCAAGTGGCCTCCTTTTTCTTCTTCCTCCATTCCTTCCCCCGATTCTCGTGGCCATTGCATGCAAGAGATATGTTGCATGCAATGGCAGAATAACTAACTCCTAAAGGTGGGCTAGATTTGTGTCAACCTAGCCCAGGTGGTTGAGCTGAGTCTGGCCCACCCCCTAAAAAAAAGAAAAAAAAAGGTCAGATCTGTTGGGCCGATCTCAGCCCAACCTGGTTGGGCTCGGCCTAGCCTATATATATAATTTTAAAAATCTTTTCAAAAAAAATTATGATTTTCTTACATGTTTTTCTATCAATTTTGCATAATATTAGGTTGTATATTTATATTGTAAGATATATATCCGATATTAGAATACCTGATTTTCTCCGAAATATTTCTAAAAAAAAATCAAAAAAAATCTCAAAATGTTTAAATTAATTTCTCTTTTCAAAAGAAAAAAAAAAGATAAAAATATTTTGTTTTCATGCATACGACCAAATCCTAAAAAGTTTCCAAGCATATAAAAATAAAAAGATAAAAAATTGCATCTTTCTCATGTTTTAAAAATCCAAAAAATATGGATATCATAACCAGTTTATGATTATCCGTTGGGATTTGGTCAAAATGTCAAAAACCCTTCACTAATCATTTTTTAGAGATTTTGATGTAGACATTAATATCTGGAGGTGTAAAATAAATGTGATGCTAAAATTTGAATTTTAAAACAGTTAGGACTTTATCCAATAAGGTAGAGACTCTTACGAAGGAAGATCCACCTTAAACCTTAGATGAAACCAACAAATAGAAACTCGACCTAGAAAAACAATCAAACAACAATGCACCTTACCTTAGGTAGAGTGGATGTGTCTTCTCCTTGCTCAACCAGTCCTTTACTCATAATTTTATGATTAAACTTTAAACTTTTTCCTTCCCAATAACAACACCTCTTCAGGAGGCATGAACAACTCGTCAGAGCCCCCGACGTCGCACCCGCGACAGTTGCCACCATCAGTACTGGTGACCCAATGTGGCAAATTTTGAAAACATTTATCGTGGGCTCGAGCCCAATCATTCTATAGAATTTCTTGAAAAAGGACATGATTGTCCATCCTTGAAGAAGGAAGGAGTATCCCATTGTATACATGCAGATGGGAGCAGTAATTTCAAAATAACCCTGAGAGGTGCTCAAGGTCAGCTGGTCGATACACTTATCAGGGGTGAGGCACTTGTGCCATGTACTCGTCAGGTTGGTGACAAGTCATGAATTCCGTGTCCACAACACATATGTTACTAGGGACATCGTTTTTAAGAGTCTTAGGCAACCTCCCTCTCTCCTGAAAGTCTTTGAAAAGGGTGCCAATATAGCACTTTCTCTCGTCCTAGGTCCCAAACTGAGGGACCTGTGTCCCCTATCACTTCTTTCATGTTTTGGTTGAATCTCCTCATTAAGGGATGAAGCGCTTCTCTTTTTAAAGATATGTCTGATGTTCCTAGGATCCATTTTTGCTCTAAGTAAAAGATAATTTGGGGTCTGAGTAGATTTTCAAAAAGCACAAAGAATGAAAGTAAAAGAAAAGTCACAAACAAGAACAACTAAAGTTAAAAAAGAATCTCTTTACTCCAATCATTGGATGAATGATTTTTCATATTATTACATATCTTTAGAAGTTCACTCAATTACCGTATTTAATACAAGCTGTCATTTTGTTTCCTAAGGGACACCTTCTTCCAATGAAGACAAGCCACCTAGGCATGAAGATTCCAACAGTCTAGTCTTATACGGGACATGTAAATGAATATTTTTCCCCTTCCATGAAAGGAGATGATCTCAAGAGCTATAAAAGAGACCATCTCCATGAGGCATGTTCAATTTTCTCTACTACAAATGACATATGTCTATTTCTAGGGCTTTCTTCTACAAGAAGAATGTTTTTTTTTTCGCTCATATGATAATGATTTAATCGTTGGAGAGTCTCAAAACTCTAAGGAGGGGACTTTTTGCAGGTATTGAACATAATCCATCATCAGCCATTTCACCAAAAAAAGATAAACTAGATTATTAGATTCAGTAAATTAATAATCTTATCTCAGGACTTAGCTTAGCTTTCAAACCCATGAGATAAAATCGGACCTCATTTGCACAGCATCAATGTGCTGTCAGTTTTGTGAGCACCAATTTACCCCAAGCATTGGTTTATGCAAGGCCAAACAATGAAAGAAATGTACTAAAACCAGGATAGCAGCAAAGTTATTATTGCCAAAAAGAGCAAAGCACCTACACATGCAAGGCACATGTCATGACAGAAGGCCTTAAATCCCAAGTGCTGGATATAGAACATGTAGGCATGCTCTAAATTAAAAGCTCTATATTTCAGATATTTAAATACAAATGTCATCATTCATCATGACAGAATCACAATAAGGACCAGGATATGTTAGTATATCTTTTTTTCTGTTAAGGGAAAGCACGACGTTGGTAAGAATTACCTCACCATTCTCTGGCAGCAGTTCAGCGACAGTTTCCTTGGCCAGATCCTCTTGATTACCAAGCACCCGCTCACTGCACAGAAAACTAATAAATAAACCATACCACTTCCGCCTTTTTCGCTGATGATAAATAAATCACATCATTGAGAACACTTGGAAGGTCTTAGCTATATGAAACAATACTAGCATGTCCCAAATAACCTTATGCAACTAAATGAAAGTCAATTTAGGATAACTGACAACCAACAAAGTAGAAGTCCATCTTGTTATCTTAGGCGCACAACATGTGAGGTACGTACATCAACATACTCTTAATTGGAGTTCCCTCCAAAAAATGGACAAAATTATCAGCCTCTTAGATCTAAATAGCCATGGTAGTCCATATCCCACTGATAAGCTTTTGAATCCATATGGACTGCAAAGAAGGCCACTTACTATTGCATAACCAAGCATCAACTGCTTTGACCGAAAAAAGGAAGGAAGAAAAATCCATAAAAAATGGAATATGCATATGATTCTGAATCTGATGCAACTTTTATATATTGATTTGGATGGTGCAATGGGGAGACATAACATTCCTTTAAGTATGGAGATGTATTGATGCGCGTATACAAGCCACGTTGATAATAAAATAGTACAAGTGCCTTGCTGATAACACGAGTATATAAAATGGCATGCATGCATGTGTGCAAAGAAACATGCATACGCGGCAGGACACCTACAAACATATGTAAATGGCATGTAAAGAAGCAATTGACAGCAATACCTTGTACAATAAATTTGAGTATGAGGGCCGATACCTTGTATTTTGGAACTCTCACAAAAGCCTCGAAAGGAGCAGGCCCGATACCCGAGTGGTGCATCATTTGGTCCTTCATCAAAAAGATAGGACGGAAAAAAAGCATAATCAACTAATGACTGGATTAATGGTTAAGCCATAGTTTCGCACACTGCAAACGTCTTTTTTAAGGTTCAAAGCAGAATGAATATGGTGTTAAAGGGGAAAAGAAAAGAGAGAAAGATTCAGTTTTTTATGCTACATGAAATGAATTCCGTTAATTGCAATTGGTCGGAGAAGTGTCACAATCACTACAATAAGAAAGAATACATCTTGAATCCTTACAAAATTTAAGACCAAGGTTTATCATCATTACATGGATGGTGCAGAATAAAGTCCAGTAAGAGAACCAAAGATAGGAAATTCTACTATATCATTCATTTATTCCAAATTGGCATTTCCCTTGTGATAATTCACATGACTGCAACATTTGATGATTGGGATTCACCACAGATGCCTGAAATCAAGAGGAGGAATTAGACTGCAATTTTCTTTTTTCTGAGACAAAATAATCAATTCAGGGACAATAAGCAGCATTTCAGTATCATTTTGTCGTGCCTGCTTGAATATTTTGATTGAATAGTAACACTATATTCCCCAGTTCACATCGCCAGAATGTCTTCATTCCATGGGACAGTGGGATGCATAAGGATTGACCAAACAATGTAAGAATTCTTAAATAGAGTTAATGTAAGATATGCATGGATAGCCATGAGCCAGTGTAGTTCCACTCTAGACGAAGTAACTCAGGATCTAAGATAAGACGATAGTCTTGGAAGGACGGTGGTGGGAATCAGTCAATTAAGGGTAGAGGCAATAGATCGAAGAAATTGATTTTGGAGACTGAACAGTATCCAAAAATGTGATGGATCAAACAAGAAACTAAGATTACTAGAAGAATTGATGAAACTGACAGCAGAGAAGAAAAAGAACAAGCTCTTGAAGGTCAGGAGAGAACGAGAAGATAAGCAGAGTGCAGAATGCATCAGGAAGGCAGTTTAATCTTCATACCAGAAAGAGGGAAATTGGAAGCTATGGAACTTCTTGATCGTCAAGGATTAAGAAAAGGCCTCCAGTCGTATAACATTATCTTGCAACAAGGACTAAGCAAAAGGATCTCTAACGCTAAAAGCAATGTATGCATGGAATATCAGAACACTCACTCAATCCATTTCCCTCTAATTTACAATCCTTTTCCATTCTTGTTGCTCTCCGTTGTGACTCAAGACCCTGAAATTTTTATTGCTCTACATTCTAACATGGGGGGCTACAATCTAGTGATTATCCCCCAATATGATATTAAATCAACTGGACTCGGATTTGGTCTAATCGAATCTTTAAAGAAAAATCTATTTAGATATGCAGGGATTGCTGGAGTTTTGAAACAGTAAAAACTGAAAGAATTCCAAGTTCAAAAAGTTCAATTTCTAGAGATTCAAATTCAAAGATGGTGAGAGTATTGATGCTACGTACCTCTTGCAAAAGTCAGTGACGTATCGCGATCCATTGTAGAAGATGAACCACATCAACACGATCACCAGAATATCTGCCAAAATTTAGGGACTCGCAAACTCGAATTCTATATTCAGAATTCAAAATGAATTAAGACAGAAAGATGAAGTAAAACGGATCTATCTGATCTAACAAAATAAAAGAGGATACTGAAAAGGCAACGCTCCCACCAATCCAACATGAAAAGACCAAAAGTGACATTGTAGAGGTAGATCTTACGTTGAACCCAGTTCATAGCTCTGACCCTAAAAACAACTTGTGGGAGCCGGTAATAAGATCTGTTGAGAAAGAAGAGAGGTTGTTAATTTTGAAAGAGCTGAGTTCGGATCTCCGAGAAAGAGATTTGTCTTGTGATTTTGGAAGCTTAGTCGGTTGTAAGTTCTAACGATTTGCCTAGCCTATTACTACATGTTATTGTATGGTACCAGTCAAGCTTATCTTGAAATTCTAGCCGTTATGCTTTGTACGTGTGGACGTCTTGCCTAATTGTTGATGGGTTTTCTCAATCCAATTGTTGTTTGATTTTTTAAGAGAAAAAGGATGGATAGAATTGTCATTTCCTGTCTTAATAATGTTATTTTCGGCTTTACCCCAAAGTTTTGTCACAATTCAGTTATTATTTTCCTTATACCATAAAATGATAATGTATGTGCAATATGTTTGTTATATGTAAGAAAATTCATAGAAATTCACTTAAAAATTGAACACTTTTTTTATCTTTTATATTTTTTATTCTAAAACAATAAACAAATATAACCTAGATTTTTTTATTATTTAAAGTGATAATTTATTTTTAAATATGTAATTTCTAAAAACAAAGTTATAATACATGCAAATTTTAGAGAATTAGTACATGATCAATGATCTTTCCTCTGTTCTTATATTATTATTATTTTAACCAATAATTTTATTACGAGGATTCTCTAGGCCTTCAAAAAAAAAATATTTAGTTGATGGTCTAGTAATAAGAGCTTGAGATCAAAAAATTTGTTTTTTTATGGTTTCAAATTCGAGCCATGTAATTGCTAATATTGATGTCCACTGGAGGCTTACCTAGTAATTAACTTCAAGATTCATGAGGATTAATTAAAGTACACACAAGTCGGCTCAGACACAAAACATAAATAAAAAAAATTGTAAGCCAACAATAAGTTATACAACAATACAAATCCCGAGGAGGTATATGCAAACATACCAACCAAATTAACGAAAATGCCATGGAGCAGCCATCACTCATAACGGGACTCAACTTGTTATAAGAACAATGCTATAAACAACCTCACGTCTTGTAAAAACATTGAATTTTGTTACTTTGATAATTATTTTTTAAAAATATTTGTTATTTAAAAATAATTAAAATAATATTTTTTTTATTTTTAAAAATTATTTTTAATATTAATATATTAAGTTATCTAAAAATATAAAAAAATTAAAATTTTAATCAAACGTGTTTAAAACACAATTCTAGTGGTTAAAAAATTATAAAAATTTAATTTTTTTTTTAAATTATTGTTTTATATTTTTAAATAGTTAGTTGTGTTAATATTAAAAAAATTTAAAAATTTATTTTAATACTATAAAAATTAATTGTTATTACAATATTAATTAAAAAATAATTATTTTTGGAATCACTGTTGAAACCGAGAAGGAGCGCTAAATATAAAAGAAATTGGGGCTTAGGTCTCAACCAGAAAAGAAAATTGACAGACAAAGACATGGAGGGTGCCTTCGCCGGTGCCTCGGCTATTACTGACCAGAGGCAAAAGATCGAACAGTACAAGCACATTCTCTCCTCCGTTTTTTCCTCCAACGACATCGTTCAATCCAAGAAATTCATCGATCACAGTAGGTTTTCCTTCAACTGTTTTTTTTTTATCATTTTAATCTCTTATGGCCTTACCCTATCTTTGAAAAACGACATGTAGTGTTGTCGGACGACGTACCGTTGGTAGTGTCGAGGCAGCTATTGCAGACTTTTGCTCATGAGTTAGGGAGGTTGGAGCCGGAGACTGAAAAGGAGATTGCCATTTATACCCTTGCTCAGATTCAGCCTCGAGTTGTTTCTTTCGAAGAGCAGGTCTCTTTTTTACGTTTTTGGAAGTTAATTTTCTTTTAACTAGGCTGGATTTATGAGAATGTGCTTCCTTCATAGGCGTTTTGCTACTTGAAAGTCCGATGGGCTGACTGTATGATCTTTCTTGCTAACAAAAGTCACTTCCTTTATTATTGGTGATCCGAAATCTTTTTTTTAATTTTATGAGTAACAGGTGCTAATAATTAGAGAGAAACTTGCTGAACTATTCGAGTCAGAACAGCAATGGTCAAAGGCAGCTCAGATGCTCAGTGGCATTGATCTAGACTCTGGAATGAGGTCTGAGTTATATTTTTAACTATAAGAGCATGCATTTCTACTGACTATTGAGATACCCCTATTTGACATTCTATATATATATATGTATGTATATTTATAATTTGTCCTTCAGGATCATTGATGATACATTCAGATTATCTAAGTGTGTCCAAATTGCTCGCTTGTATCTCGAGGTATTGAATTTCTCATGCATGCATAGGATTTGCGATGAACTCATCAATAGTCAACAACTTGGTAGTCACTGGACTTCTGTGGATATTGTTTGATTTTATATGCTTATTAGAAATTAAAGGCAGTTTTCTTCTAAAATTTTAGAGTGAGAGGAGTGGTTTTGTTTTTTTTTTTGAGATCAATCCACATCTGGATGAAACTGTGCCTCCAAGTTCCAAAATCTGAGTTTATTTTAATGCAAGTTGAGGGAATTTTCTCGCTTATAGGTCTCATAAAACAGTTTGTGATTGCTACTGTTATTTCCCACTGTTTATATATGCAGGATGATGATGCAGTTAATGCAGAAGCTTTCATCAACAAAGCTTCATTTTTGGTTAGCAACAGCCAACATGAAGTGTTGAACTTGCAATACAAGGTTCAGATAATCAATTGGTTCCAAGGATGATTTAATACAAGGCTGAAAAGTTCATTGTTTTGTTAAGTTGTTTGCTTCTTATTTCATGTTGTCAGGTGTGTTATGCAAGAATTTTGGATTTAAAGAGGAAGTTTTTGGAAGCAGCTCTGCGTTACTATAACATCTCTCAAATTGAGAAGAGACAAATAGGAGATGAGTATGTAAAACTAGGTTTATATTTATCATGATTGTTTGGTACATTTATTTTTTTGTTTTCATTCTCTGTGGAATCTTAGATTCTTATCCAATTGTGTTTTTCTAGTTTTGTTTTTTTAGTCTTATAGATTGTTATCCAAGCATTGAATCTTTTCCTGCTTCTGCACTACCTGTGATTGTCCTTATAGCAGCACTGAATGCCACATCTGCTATGATTCTCTCCAAATTACCTTAAATAAATTTTGGATATGGAAACATAATTCAGAAGACTGTTTACTTGTAACTAATGCAGTACCTTGCATTTTATGCTTATGAATTATCCAACTCCATGTGAAAGTATATCGTTTAATATAGCCTTTCATATTTGAATATTTCAGCTTGTTTTTTATGGTTGTCTTTGTGCTCAGCTTTAAAATATAAAATTTATCATCTGCAACAAAAAATTGCTGCTGTTCTCAACTTTTAATAAATAAAATTTATTATCTGCAAAGAGATGGTGCACATCCACTCTCCTGTTCCTATTTAAAAATTGTTGGTGTGTTGATACACTGATATACGTAGTTATTTACATTATTCTGTTGTGTTCATCATAGAACTATTGATGAGGAAGCATTGGAGCAAGCTCTATCTGCTGCTGTGACATGTACAATCTTGGCTGCTGCTGGTCCTCAACGATCACGTGTTCTTGCTACTCTGTACAAGGTAAACAATCCTAGCATATGCACTTGAGAAATTGATTCACATTATACTGCTGGGAGATATACTGATATATTGAAGCATGGTCTAGGATGAACGATGCTCGAAGTTAAAAATTTATCCTATATTACAAAAGGTTCTCTCTCTCCCTCTCTCTCTCTCTCACACACACACACACTTTCACCATACTGCACCAATATTTCTGTTTTCATTTTTATGTTTTTTCACCCTCAATGCCTCCCAAGTTTTATTAATGGATACCTTGTATGAATTTACCAGGTGTATTTGGAGAGAATTTTGAGAAAACCTGAAATCGATGCATTTTCTGAGGAACTCAAAGCACATCAGGTTAAAACATCTTTTCCACACTGTTTATTGATGCTACCTTCACTTGATTATGATTTATGATTGGTACCCTTTTGCTTATTCAACAGAAAGCACTTCTGCCAGACAATTTCACTGTACTGGATCGTGCTATGATTGAGCACAATCTTTTGAGTGCAAGCAAACTGTACACAAATATTAGGTTGGAGATGCAATGGTCTTGTTGGTCCTCTTGGATTAACTTTTCCTTTAGGTTCCCTGGCATAACATCTGTACTGTTTTTGTTTTTGTTTTCGTATTTTTTCTGTAGCTTTGATGAGTTGGGCACCTTGCTGGGAATCCCTCCGCACAAGGTTGGTTTGTCATGATTTGCCAAGGTTCTCACTTAATTGATGTTCTACTGATCATATTGCATGCCATGTTTTCCTTAAATATTTCCTCCTTTGATGTTATGTTTTGAAATCTGATGGGAGTTCGGTCTTCCTATGAATATTCATGGGTTTTCCATATGCTTGGATCCATCCATTGACTGGTGCGTCTCAGATGATAAGAGCATGCATACTAGAAATTTTGTGCCTATTTAATCTTGTTTTAGTCATTTCTTTATCTGCAATGCTTTATGATGCTTGCTTATTTGGGTCATGCTTTGAATATCAAGCCTCTGCTAGTGTTGGTTCTGTCCTTTCATTTTCCTCTTCTTCTTTTTTCCTCCTCAGAATATGCTTTAACAGTGCTTATCGTTTTTGGAGCTTGAACATATGTACTTTGCTTTGCAGGCAGAGAAGATAGCATCAAGAATGATTTACGAGGATAGAATGAGGGGAACGATTGATCAGGTATGAACTATGAAATTCTGATTGTGGATTTCTAAATTTCACACTTTTGATTTTCAGACTACATATCATTTTGAGGACCATGATGGACTTGGGATCATTTTTATCCTATTTTTTATTATACTATAGTTGAGCTTTTGTTGTGGCTTGCCTCATTCATTTCATCATTTTTTCCTGCTAGCAGCCACCTGTTTTGCAACAAAACTAATATGTTCTACTGGGACTGTGTTGCTCCCATCACATCAAATTTAAACTGTCTGGGGATTAATCTTATTTGCTTTTTTAGCCTTGGGCTCGCTCTCCATCTGTTTCCTAGCAAGTTTAGGAACGTTGTCTTCCTTCATTTTGCACTGCTGCATCTAATATACCTTCTTATGCTAGGTCGAAGCTGTCATACATTTTGAGGATGACACAGAAGAGCTGCAACAATGGGATCAACAGGTGATTCCTTGCCATGATTACAAATTTCATGGAATTTAACCAGTGCTAGGTTGCTTTTCAATTTGCTTCATATACTACATATAAGCAGCTCTTAACCCTTGTCTTCTACATTATTTTGCAGATTGTTGGGTTGTGTCAAGCGCTGAATGATGTCCTCGATAGCATGGCAAAGAAGGGCTTGTCTGTTCCTGTCTGATTGGTTTTTTTGATAGCAAGTTAGAAGATGGAGATGGATGACTTCACGTATATATGCACAAAGGCAGAGAAATTAACTTTCCATGGGTTTCTCATTATTTTTGTGAAGTTAGAATATTTTGTAAGTTTTATTTGCTTGTTTATCTTGTCAAGAAATTTCAGTTTTTACTCTTAGCAGCACAACGTACAGCAATTGAGTAATTTATTGTTAATTTATTCTTTTCCCATCATGTTTTTCTTGCCAGAGGTACGGTGGCTAGTTGGTTACCGGTCTCGATTCATTGATTACATGTGTTGGTGTGTGGCCTTTTTCTAGCAGCCTTCGTTATTACTGTATAAGATGTCTTGAAATGAATGGATTGGGTTTGCAGTACCTCACGCTCAACTGAATGTTGAGAAGTTATCTTTCTACCACTCGTGTTGGTTCCTTTTCTATTCACTCTGCAACCACTTGCTGGTCGAGGAGTTAGAACTGATTTCCAAGCTCGCAGCAGCAGGCTGCAATGCTTTATTTTAAGGTTCAAAGCTGCACGTATGCTGTTGGTAGTTTCTGTTTGTTTTTGTCGTACTTGCAGCTTGCATTTTTTTCTCAACTATATAGGTGAAAGTGTTTGGTTAATTAATAATTTTGCATGGATTGCACCCGAAACTTTACTGAAAGCTTGGTTAAAAAAATCTATAATTCGTAATTGTTTTTCAATCTATTTTTTGAATTTGCAGTGGTTAAAAGTATTTTATCTTGAAAAATATTAAATTGATTTTATTTTAGTAATTTTAATGCACAGTATATTTAATGTATTTTCAAGTGTATTAAAGCATAAAACACTTTTAAAAAATATATGCATCACAATACCTACCAAACAGAAACGCCAGGAAGATTCAGTTTGTGAAGCTACATGAACACGAAATTCCATCAATTGCAATTGATCGGAAAAGTTTCACGATCACTATAGAGAAGAATACATTCTTGAATCCTTGCAAAAATTGAAGACCGAGATTTGTAATCATTACAAAGATGGTGCATAATCAAGCCCAAGAAGAGCACTAAAGGTGAAATTTTCATGTCAGACTAGATCCAGGAGCATGCCACTATCGCTTTTTCCCTTGTGATCCGTTCACGTTACCGGGATTCACCCTAGGTGCCTGAAATCAAGGGGAGGAATCAGACTGCAATTTTCTATTTCTTAGAAAAAAGAATGAATTTAGGGACAAGAAGCAGCATTTTAGTACCATCTTACAGTGCCTGCTTGAATATTTTGAATGGACAGCAACATTATGTTCCCCAATTTTTTAAAGGAGATATCGTCGGCCCAAACAATCCTCTAGAAAATGTTTTCATTTCATGGCACAGGGGGACACGGAATGATTACCCAAACGACAGAGTAAGATTATTTACAAATCAAAGTTGAAGATCGGAAGCAGATAACTATCTGGAAGTTCATCATTCCCACATGCCAACTCATTCAAATTTTGAAATAAAGAAGCAAGAAAAATATTTTGTTCACTCATGCGCACTGTTTGTAGCACTGCATACAAACAAAGCCATCGGATATTGAATATCGATTTACTGATCCACGATTTTTGGAAACATTGCTGATCCAAATGAATTCTTAAATAAAGTTGATGTAAGATGTGCAATTAGCAGTGCAGTTCCATTCTAGACAGGTAGCAAGTAATTCAGGATAGTATGGGGAAACCTAACAAATGTTGGGGATCAAAACAATAAACGAAGATTACTAGAAGAATTGATGAAACTGACAAAAGAAAAGCTCTTAAAGGTCAGGCGTATGAGAAGATAAGCAGAGTGCAGAATGCATAGGGAAAGCAGTTTAGTCTTCATTCCAGAGAGAGGGCAATTGGAAGCTATGGAACTTCTTGATTGTTAAGGATTAAGAAAAGGCCTCCAATCACATAACATTACCTTGCAACAAGCACTAAGCAAAGAGATCTCTAACACTAAAAAGCAATGTATGCATGGAATATCAAAACACTTCGGGCAATCAAAAACGGATGTACTGAAGAAAAAGCATCCTGTACTGGGAGCAAGGAATTGCTTGACAACCTCATATAATTGAAATTTCTACTATGAATAATCCTTGTAAAACTCCAACAACACGTGTTGGCTGTTACAGGTTGCTATTTCAATTCTAAAATCCACAACACTATAATAACACAAAAGCTTAGTTCAATATACAAGGCAATGATCTGTATGTGTATCAACTTACTCACTAGAGGGGGGGAAGGGGTGTGGAATGCAGTAGGAAGTAAAAAATTCAAAGACAACAGAATAATAGAAAAGATTTGTCTTCTGAGGATTTGGAGCCGAAGTCATTAAATTCCTGACAAAAATGGATACTGGACCTGCGAGATTGCTTGAACTAAAGCCATAACTTCCCAGGTGACAGCTAAATCTCAAGATACTGGCCTAGTACTGCTGTAAACATACATGGGCATAGCTTCTAATATCCCCAGATTTCAACAGAGCGAAAATAAGGGCTAAGATGAAAGAAACTCAATGGGAGGTCCAGATGCAAAGTCTAGAACTTCCAGTTTCACTGGAAGCATAAATCTTGTTAAAGATCTGGATGGTTCTATGAGGGTATTCTAGTACCCTTTTCCAAGTGGAAAGAATAATAATCCAATCTAACAAAGGAATGTATTAAATCCAGTCTATGAATTCTTCAAGCATGCCAAATATCCAGAGCTCAAAGGGTGTGTATACTATCTATTGCACCAGTTAATCCAATCCCTTCTCTATGACACAACTAAACTATGGTGGCTACAAACAAGTGATTGCCCCCAATATGATATTAAATCAACTGGACTCGGATTTGGTCTAATCGAATCTTTAAAGAAAAATCAAGTTAGATATGCAGGGATTGATCGAGTTTTGAAAAAGTTATATCTGAAAGAATTCCAAGTTCAAAAAGTTGAATTTCTGGTGATTCAAATTCAAAGATGGTGAGAGTATTGATCCCACTTACCTCTTGCAAAAGTCAGTGACATATCGCGATCCATTGTAGAAAATGAACCACATCAACACGATCACCAGAATATCTGCCAAAGTTTAGGAACTCGCAAACTCGAATTATATATTCAAAATGAATTAAAACAGAAAGATGAAATAAAACTGATCTATCTGATCAAATAAAATAAAAGAGGATACTGAAAAGGTAACGCTCCCACCAATCCAACATGAAAAGACCAAAAGTGACATTATAGAGGTAGATCTTCCGTTGAACCCAGTTCATAGCTCTTGAGCCTGAAAACTACAGGAGGTTTGTGGGAACCAGTTAGAATCGAGCTGATTTTGTTAAAGTCATTTCAAATAACCAGTTAGAGTCAAGCTGATTTTGTTAAAGTCACTTCAAATAAAAGAGGATACTGAAAAGATCTGTTGAGAAAGATGAGAGGTTAATGTTGTTAATGTTTGAAAGAGCTGACTTCGGGGTTAATGTTTGAAAGAGCTGACTTCGGGGTTAATGTTTGAAAGAGCTGACTTCGGGTTTAATATCCTACCATTTCAAGTACAATTCCTAATTAAGTTAAAGAAATTTTGATACGTCTAAAACAAAATGGATACTGATTCAATTCCATAAAAAAAAACAGCCAAAAACAAAATTCAATTAAAGACAAACGAAAACAAATTCAAGCAAGAAATTAAAATATTCAGAAACTGTAGAATCAGAAAATTAAGCGGGCCAATCTCTTTCCTTTTTTTTTTTTGCTAAACAACTAGGAATGGCAATGGATCGGATTGGGGACGGGTTTTTCACCACCTAATTCTGACTCAGAATATTTGCATCCACCACCCGTCTCCGACTCCAGGTCAGCTAGTAGCTGGGCACCCGACCTGATCTGGTTTTCTTTAAATCAATTTCTCCATCTATAGATCATAAGACCATCGAATATAGTTCGAACTTCAAATCCTTGTATAAAATCATTAAAATCCTCCATGAAACTTCCGCATTATATTGAAAATTAAAATCTTCCAAACATCATAAAAATAAGATTTCTATAAACAAATCGAAAATCAAGAAACTGTTGATTAAAGGCAACTTGTGCTACATTAAAGCAAAATCAATTAGTATCAGCAAGACAAGTTACTGATTGCAAATTCTGTTGAGTATAGACACTAAACAGTAATCCAACAAAATCTCAAATTGTCTCGTAAAATACACATTCAGTATTAAAAGCCAATTTCACAAAAATTCACTGTTGTTGGCAGTTCTCGGCAAATTGGAAGATAATTTCCAAAGAACTAATTCAAGCGCGCTAAAAAACTGATGTAAAATTTCCGTCATCCCATAACATTGAATATCAAAATGTTATTCCGCTAAATGAGTACCTGTTTGTGCTGGAGACGCTGGATGCTTCTGTTTTGGGTGAAGAGGTTATAGGAATGAGGACAGGGGAGTGAAGAGCGGTGGGTGGCCGGCGAATGCACTCAACCAGAGGGATCTGCTGTGGATTGTGACGAGTGAATTGTGAGCTTGAGGGAGGCAGGGATTGGCTGTTTGGGCTAGAAATAGAATCTGGTCGTGTTTTTTCCCCACAAATCTTTATAAATAAACCCGGTTGGGAGATGGTTCGGATAAATTCTCTATCCGCCACTACATCTGTCCCGGTCAAATCGGATTTCTTAATTTACATAATTTTGCAAGTTTTATCTGATTGTTTATCTTGTCAAGAAGTTTCTGCGTTTCCTTTTAGCAGCACAACTTGCAGCATTTGAGTAATTTATTGTTAACATGTGTTGGTGTTTGGCCTTTTTCTAGCAGCCTTCGTTATTACTGTATAAGATGTCTTGAAATGTATGAATGTTTGCAGTTCTTCGCAATGTGTTTAGCTTGTCGACTGAAAGATCAATAGAGTTCTTATTCTACTCTTCTTGCTGTTAAAGTCCTTGTTTGCGACCTTTTGTGCTCCATATGGCCTCATGGCACTTTCTGATGTCATTTCAAATGTTTTTCAACTCAACTACTGCTGCCATTGGAGAATCTGCTGTTAATGGCCGCGTAAACCTTTTTACCATGGAGTTTGCATAAAAACCCTGATGTTCCATTCATCCAGGTCCTTTCCGCCTCCCCCTTCCATGTTGTGTTGAATCGATGGAACTGGAGCAGCAGGAAAAGAAGAATACAGGTAGAGATTTCAGTAACGATCTCAAACAGGACCGCAAAAAAGAGAATCCTGACATTTCCAGGGAGTGCTTGCTTTCGTCCCAACAAATTCAGTCGGTGAATTCTCAACTAAATTAAAGCAATGAAAAAGAATAATGCTTTTCTTTTGATTTAACTATATATTTACAAAAAGAAAGGACATCTTCCCATTTCATTCCTACATGATCAAAGCTATGAGCTGCGATTTATACGAGGGGGAGAGGACTGAGTAACAATTGCTGCTCCTCTCACTTGATTTCCCTAGCAAATAATCGGTTATGAACACTGTTACCTGTAAGAATGTATCCATCACGGAACACTACAGTAAACTATGTGTTTGGCGCAGCTCTAGATGGAGAGAACTTTGCAGGATCCTTTCCTAAGAGCACGTCATGATTGATGGACGCCAATTGTGACAGATTCTGCATCAAAATTACATCTTCAATGACCTCGTTTAAAAAATAAACAACCTTCCATGGGGAGTCTGAAATTATGTTTCACAAGCCTCTTGCAACATGAAAATTTACATCATCCAAATGTTTAAACAAGCTATAGCAGCAGTTGCAATAAATTAGAGTGTAAAAGATAACACCCTATAGCCAGCAGCACCCAGGAACATGATAATCCAACAAGGCCCCTGATTATTCTGCCCTTTCCCCAAAACTCTCATCTAGTGGATAGTACGTGTGAGTGACTGAGCAAAGCATGTGTTTCAGTACTAAAACTTTTGGATATCCACTCAAAGTTGGTCATACGATGTACAGGAATTCAATAAATTAGAACATTTCATCTTTAGCAACTTGCAAGTTAGCTTACCTTGAAAGAGAAATTTATCAATGAGATATCAAGTGGAGAAGAATCAAAATCAGCAAGGTCACCACATTCATCCATCTGGCAAAAGAAATAGAAGACAATGAAACAATTGCAATCATGACTTCTAGCATTCATATGAAAATGGATAAGAGACATCAGCTCTCGACCAAAGAAAAAAGAAAAAAAGAAAGTGTTGTAGAGACTAGATTAGCGCCATTAATGCGAGTCTAGCAATGACAGAAAAAGTAATCTTCATGCAATCACTCAAGTCTATGCAACAACACTTGTAGCTGATAATAAAATTTGTCATGAAAAGACTTTGGCGTAAAAATCTTGAAAATACAATATCATGCAATGGATAAATGCCCAATTCTCATATAACTCCTTGATGTAGTATCCATAAAAATTATCAAACCAACTATTACTGCAAATATAAATATAAGACATCCTTCTGCTAATATTTTCAAAGACCAGCCACCTGTTCCCTGTTTTGTGCCAGAGGGGTGGGGGGCAGACCAAATCCATTGATTCAAATAGTACAAGCAAGATCCCAGAACTTAGCAGAATCATGAAGATAAATTAGGTTTCCTACCTCAACACCAGAATTTGAAGATGAGTCATGCATGTCGCTGTCAGAATGGCTACTAGCATTATCATTTGGCATTCCAACAGACATTTGAGGAAACCTTGACACAAAATAGCTCGTGTCATCTACACTGTTAGGGTTTGGAACAAAGGCAGCCTATGGACAAAATTAGTGATAGAAAAGTTAGCAATAAATAACAGATTCCAGTGAAATTATTTTTAAAAAAATCTTGCTGGTATCTATCAAAGTTTTAAAGTCAGGCATGCATAATTTTTTTATGCACATATAGAAACATAAAAACATTATGGAGTGGCCTAGTTGATGCCATAGCTCCACTTAGCAATAAACAGCAGATTCCAGCGAAATTATTTATAAAAAAATCTTGCTGGTGTCTTTCAAAGTTTTATAGTCAGGCATGCATAATATTTTTATGCACATATAGAAACATAAAAACAGGATGGAGCGGGCTAGTTGATGCCACAGCTCCACTAAGCAAACGGGATTAGTACTTGTATACTTGTTGAACTTGGCCTCAGAAGAAAGCATTTTCACTGTGCACAAATGATGTCAGGTGTTTGCACTTGGAATATATTGGATTATCTAAATTGTAAGAAAAGCCCAGAAGAGATTATAATGGGATGATTTTGATACAATCAGATTTAAGACAGCACATTCTTGATTAGTAATATTCCCCAGCTGACCTAATCTTCACATAAATAACTTTTTTGGGTAACTTTGATTCCTGTTCCAGCATCAAATGACTTGAATAAGGTAATTGTAACTCATAAACTCCACAAAAACTTCTGCTTGCAAGGATGCAAGTGACAATGTAGGGGGAATAGAGTGACAGCATGATTTTTGGTCATTTTGAACTTGAGAACTATGAATCTAAACCTCCCATTATGAATATGACGGTATGAATTCACACCTTTTGCAGAGCAAGGTTGTCCCAATCAACTCCTCTGAAAAAAGGATGTGCTTTGACCTATAAGATTTCATAAGCAAGGCACAATAAAAGCCAATTTGAAAATTCATTAGGTCATCTTTCGAGTTTTAGTGGCCCGGGGAAAACATTTGATTCTTAATCAACAAAGGTATACAGTAAAATACAACCTCTGTCGATCCATTTGCTCCTAACCGTTGACTTGGATTATGAATAATCAACCTATATAGAAAAGAATTGAAGCTGAATGAGTAATATGGCAGTGTAAAGTTGAGTCCATTCTTTGATGATAACTTATACTACAGTGTACACAAATAGCAACTTCAAGGCATAGGTAGTAAAATGTGAATGCTAAACAAATCCTCCATCACATCAAAATGGTAGAATTTTCATTTCATTACCTGAAAAGCTACAAGGTAATGAAAAATAAATATGAAAATAACATTGATGAGGGTGATGTTGAAGCTAAGGTATGGTGTCGCCAGGTTTCCATGAGTAAAAATTATAAATGGTTGGACATCATAAATTTTGGAGAAAAAAATGAGAATGATTATAATGATTATGCAAAGAAGTCGATTTTGGCGTTATACTGGAGCCTTAGGCCCCGTTTCCAAGAAACAAACACACCCTTAGTTGACACTGAATTATATAAGGGTATATAGAAGTCTCATTATCAGTGTAATTTATTTAAAGCTACAGGATACAAGCTTCTAAAATTATCAAGCACTGTCCTAAACACATGCATGCACAAGATCTGAACTTGCAAATCTGCAACTTCCTGTTTTTAAGCATCAAGTGAGTAGGGAAGATCACCCTGCAATTTATGATTGATGTTTACCCAATTAATCAATACTTTTCTTGTCCAGGACTTCTATCTATTTGAGCTATCAATAATCTTCTGGTGGTAGCATCCCATAGTCAGTAATAGTTCCAAGCCTTATTTAATATATAGGAACACTAGTCATTTTCTTAAAAAAAAAGGTGAATTAGAAACTAAGATAAATTCCATTGTGTCAAGGGATGGAGAAAATAAAAGTCATTTATCGACATCTTACAAATTCAAAGCTGATTGCCAACCTGTTGATCAAGTCTTGGGCCTCATATGACATGTCATCAGGAACAGAAGGCCAAGGGATTTTTCTATTAAGAATGTTGTCAAAGATTATCTGTGGCCATGACAAGACAAAAAACTTAACACAATTAATTTTGAGCACAGAGTATCTTTTTTTAGAGTAATATAAAGAAATTATGTCCACTAACAGCATCGAGGAAAATCAAGAGAACATTAAATATAAACATACCTCAGGACGTTCAGCAGTGAACGGTGGAATTCCAGTTATAAATTCAAATAAGATTATTCCAACAGACCACCAATCTGCAGCATAACCTGCATGAATGCCAGAAGGCAACTTCACTTGCCTGGTAAAGTTGAGATGAATATAAATATTAGTTTAGGTAGAAAGTAACCATGCTCAGTTCCAAGAAGAATTTCAGGGGCAAGATAGTCAGGCGTCCCAACTGCTGAGTGCCGATTTCTGTCCTCTGTTTGTTGAGCATTTGGATTAGGAGGATCTGAAGATGCATTTCTATCTGTATCAGGTCCTGATAAATCAATGGTGCTGTTTATGAGGCCAATTTTTGATAATCCGAAATCTGTAAGCTGGTCACAAACGCAATCATTAGTACATCACCAGTAGCAAGAACTGAAGATGCAGAACACTCAAAACTACAAGATATAGGGATAAATATGGACATTTTATTTGATGCATATTAGATGGGAATCACCTATCTGGCAAGAAAACTAAAAGGATGTTTCCAAACGTTTTAGCCAATAGATTCATTCAATACTCCAGTTCCTAAAAAGCGCAATAATATATGTGCAAAAGCAACTTTGAAAGTGCACTAGGTCAATTCTGCAACCAAGAGAATATATATAAATGTAAACTATTATCCCCCATGTGAGCGGATTGAGAACAACAATTATTTATGCAAGTGCGCATCATCAAAAATGCGCACAGTGTATGTGCTCACATCCACCACCTGCACAGATGCACACATTCCAAGGAGACACATGCAAATATGGCTTATTAATGATTTTATCAATTTGTACATGTAGCAACAGTAAAATTGTGAACTTTAAAGACCAGACCTTGATGTGCCCATCATGTGCAATCAATATATTGTCTGGTTTCAGATCACGATGCACAATTCCATGAGAATGGAGATCCTCTAAAGCAAGAACCTGGAACAGACATAAGCTATTTAAGTTGAGATACAGAACTTAAATAAGCATATAAAGACATTCATGATTTTGTTCTAACAGACCAGTTCTGCAATATATATACGAGCTACATCTTCCTCAAGGCAACCAACTTTTCTCAGCAAAGAGTATAGATCACCTCCAATAAGATACTCCATAACGAGATACAGGTTATCTCTGCAGGTGAATGAATAAAAAAATCGAACCTGCAATGATAAGACCCATGTTTTTATAGCCCATTCAAATACAGAGGTTCAGAAGTTCTAGAAACAAAATATTGACCATCATTTTTAATTGGCTAGCTAATGATAGAAAGCAGGTTCAAGAAGGTATGGAAACGACCAATAAAAGGGGTTGTGGAAGTGCTCAAGTTCAATGTAAATACGAAAGCAATCAAGACTTGAACATTACCACAAATGGATTCCGAACTGTTATCAATATGTTACGCTCTGCTAATATGCGCTGAACATCATTCTTGCGTAACATATCCAATTTCTTGAGCACCTACAAAAGGCATTATATTATGAGAATATATACCAAAATAGTTGACCAATAATGGAAAACAGAAATGCAAAATTTGTAGAGAAATTACTTGCTGGTACATTCCATGAGAATAATGGATAAATAGAGATGCTTTTTAGTACTTCGACAATGATCTATGAAGAACACAAAGATTTATAGATTACACCAAGCTGCGTAGCTTCCATAATGACCCATTGTTCAATAAGTGATATGGGTAGAATTAAACTGCTAAGATTTAAGGCTTTGTTTGGTAGAGCTGATAGGTGATAATTGTTTTACATTAGCAATAAGGTGGAGAACACATTAAAATGCACATATTAAAGTCACATTTCTAGCTCATACAGCTAAACCTTAATTATCACCTAGCTTAGCTAATTCTCCTAACCTCCCCAACTTGATCCATGATTTTTTAGCCTTTTTCTACACTCTGTAGTGCCTTCAAGTTCAAGAAAAAAATGTCATTTTGCTGCAATGGTACGTATTCATTTATATAATCAAGTGCTGCATCAGACCTTTTCTGTCTCAACTCATCAACCTGGTACCAACATGTAGCTTGTGTACTTATGCATAGGCCTCTATTTTTTTAACATTGAGCACAAATCAATTAGAAACATGGAGCTTGCTGCAAAATTTCCATACAAAGAACAACTTGCATATGCCTTACTTGCAAACCAGCTGGGGTTGGCATTGATTTTTTACCTTTATTGCAAATAGATCTCCTGTTGTTCGTTTGCGTGCAAGAAAGACTTTTCCAAAGGCACCTCTACTAATTGGTTTAATGATTTCAAAATCATCAATGCTCGTCCGCTCTTTATTTGATACATGCACAGGTGTCGATGCCGCACTGCTTTGAGATGCATTATCAAATGGAAGTCTCAAGTTTTCCTTAGATCTCTCATCAATAATTGGACTTTTTGTATCCATTAAATCACAAGCAAGTATATACTTTTCCCTGCATATGTCATAGGAAATTTGACATGAATAATTCAACAACTTGAGGGTTGTAGTAATATAAGAAATCTCTTTCAAATGCTCTTGAATTACCGCAGAAGTTTCTCTATTCGGCCTCCAAAAGTGTCAATTACAAGAGCTTTGAGTTTGCTATGCTGTAAAACATCCTGCAAATCTTGCATACAAGCGAGCAAAAATTCAGATGACCCTTCTTTTGAAAGATCAGTGCCTGCCACACAGCGTGCTATGTCTGCTAGGTCAATCATCTGCCAGAAAAAAAAAGAATATGATAAAGTGCAGATTCAGTCTTCATTTAACCTTGTAAGAATAACTATGTCTATAAGGAACAAGAACTGAATGCTTGAAAAATACTAATAAATATACTAAAAGAAATGCTAATAAATTACCAGAAAGAATAGTTAACATGCTTCACTGCCATAAAATAATCTCAAAAGAAAGAATTGATAAGGACGCCATCATTAAACACTAAATGCATAGCACAAGTTGTGACTTTCAAAAACTGCTATCATGGAGAGTTGGCTACCATGAATGATCCAATTTAGGAGAAAAAGAAAGTTTTATACCCCATTAAAGTAACATAACCATCCATGACATGATTACAAACCTCAAATGCTCAAACTAGGTCGAGCTTCAAACAAGTGAAGGGTGTTGGCCACCAACTTAAGATTGTTTCTACATTTTTCTCTAGAATTAGTTTTTTTTCAATTGCAACCATGACAAATTCAAAGCTTGATTAAGCTGTTGAATCAATGGCTACAAGTGAGTGGCACAAGATAACCTCTAAAATGGAAAGTAAAACCAATTCTTGATAAATGATATTGCTGGTGAAGTAGATTGTGCAGTCTCAGAATCTAACTTTGTTCTCCATGTAAGTTTCATTTCTGAGATAGAAGAAGGTTTTCTAAATAAAAAACTTCTGCTAGAACCAACTAACCTGCTGGACATCTTCTAGCTCAGGAGGATTGTTGTGCTCTAACCAGAAGGAATCAAAATGACCAGCCCTGGGGGTATTTGCGGAGGAAATCGATGTCATGCTCCCAGCTGGTGAGGATGCACCATGGTTGGGTAACTTTGCACCCAAGTGGCCTTTAAAGTTAACAGAGGGGGAGTGAGAATCATCTATAAAGGCAGTGTCCATCTCATGTATGTCCTCAAACATCCCTTCAACGCCTCTATTTCTCCATTCACTTATTTTGGGAGACTGACCTTCAGTAATGACAGAGTTTGTACTTTGTACTCTCAAATTTTCAGGACTGCCATATGATGGATGAAAATTCATATTGCGCGAGTCGATAATCTGCTCCAGTATCTCTTCAAGGTTTGAGAGGCGTTCATCTATGTCTAGGAAATTTAAGTCACATTTATCTGCATATGCACATATATAAGAATGGGATTCGAGATGAGAAATTGGAACAATTTCTTCGCATATCCTACAGATTACTAAATCAGATCCGTCTAGAACTCGCCCCTGGTTGTCAATAGGATCATCTAAATTTTGTCCCTGCTCATGAAGCGAACTACAGTTCTGATTGTAACTAATATTCCCAGCAGACCTGTTATTGCCCTGACAAAAATGTTGCACTTGTGAAACTGAGTCATTTTTGGATTTTTGTGATTGCAACTTTTGTTCCAAAAACAGAGAATCCTTGTTGGAATTTAAGTCACTCTGATCAGTTGGCTGTTCAGAGCAGCAATATATTTCTGCAGGGAGAGAAGACGCAGCAATTTGTCCCTGCAACTTTTGCTTTACATCAACTTTCTGATTTAAAGCATAACCACTATCAGAATCAGCAATCCCACGCTTGGCAGCCCAGCTCATTTCAACAGAAGGGACACTTTCCAGACATTTTTTCAATTTACGAAGAGATTTCTCATCAATTGGTTCACTGTCTTTCTGGAACTGTAATAGTCTTGTGCAGCGTGTCAATATGAAAAGCATGCGAGTAAACAGCCACTTGAGGATTCCTGTTTGACACTGTTGCCTTTTCTCTGTCAGATCTTGAACAATGTCTTCACATTTCGTACGAAACTGTGAACACTTCATCTCCATACAGAATCGAGACAGTGTCAGAAGATCTACAGCCAATTTCTGCTCTTCTTGCAAGGAGAAGTCAGTTTTCTCAAGGACATCCATGGCATCCCCGATTAAACTAGCCAGCTCTGTGTTTGCTACTGCTTTAGCAGCATCAAATCTTGAATGCAATGAACCCAACAGCTCCTGTTATCAACTCATGAGATAGAGAGAAAGAAAGTAGTAAAATTATTCTTGATGCATAGAGCCAATAGAGTGAATTAAGATTTTCATCAAAGAAGCACATACATAACAGAGAAGTCTCCTTTTGTTTCACATACAATGCAAATAATTCAAGAATCTTTCGAATGGGGTTTTAATCAGTTTATGGCATACCAGTAGTGACTTTTTATATGATATAACCGTCATCTCTCAGAGAGATAATTTAGAATATATGGGTCATAAGAGATCAACAATGGCCCATTGAGAAAGGGGAAGTTAATAACCTGTTGAAGTAACAGGCTGTTGAAATATGACTAAGAAATTGATGCTACCATTAAAAAAAAATTTATGCATCACCTAATCAATTATTCTTTAAGTATACCTTCAAATCACTGTAGCTATGAGCCCGTGGTTGGGCAGGAGGAATGCCACCCTTTGGTCCTAATTCATGGGAAAAGCTTTTTAAGCCTTTTGACACTTTACTCCGGTTTGGATTCTCTGATGAAGAAATTTCCTCATTTAAATAATTGCATCCACTGGTAAATTCAGTTCCTGCACTCTCCTTTCTATCAGGCGTCTTAGCTTCCAAATTCCCCTCCTGCCCACGAAGATGCGTGCTTAATTAGTGATTCCACTAAAGTACAGAGTCCAATCAAGCATAGAAGTACTACAAACAAACCTCAGAAGGATGCTAACCCCAGGCTCACCTCAACATTTGGAGAAACATCATTAATAACTTGAATGGATTCCTTTGATAAATAAGATGTGATCCATTGAGCTATGCTCTTTCCTTTACGGGAATCTTCAAAGAACATAAAATTAGAAAGTTATTTCAATTCAAGAAATAAACAGCAGTGTGATATCAGATTGAATTGTTCACTAAAAACAGATATATTATTTTACACAAATGATCACAGAAGGAAAGTGAATCTGTAGAAAGCCTTCAAAGAAATTTCCCTGGACTAAAATATTAGCTTTTCACCAACAAGTATAGGATTCCAATCTATTGGAACAGATGTCACCATATGGCATAACCTTAAAAGGAAACCATATCTCGTTCATTCCTAATAAGAAAGGAAGGGGATATGGTTTACCTACCACCACTCCAGGAGGGCCATCAACAAGAGGAAGAACAATATATTTGATCCTGCTAGTGCCAAGGACAAAAACTAAAAACTTAGTCTTGGCAAACAAGGACATCACTACATCATTTTAACTAGCCATTATGCAGGCATATCCATCTTTATAGATTATGCTCGATATCCAACTAACAGAATCCAATTAGACCTTAAATCAATTCCTTCAGCTCTGCAGTGTCTCCCTCGCCAAATAATTCATTTATCAGCGAAGAAAAAAAAGTACTTCACAATTAGTTCTTATCCATAAAAATCATACTCAGTACCTTCTTTAAGCTCCATCAAGAAAAGAACCATAAGCCATGCTGTCAACTCTTATTTTGACCTAACTTCTCGTGAGCCTTAAACATTTGATAATTTCACACAAGCACATGCCTCTATAGTGGGACTCCATAAAAGAACACAAAAACTAAAATTTCACACCAATCCCCTCACGTTTTCCTCGTTATCTCCTTATTACAGTAACATTCTCTTCAACAAAAATTTCATTAGTTGAGCATTCCCTATAACTTGTTCAGATGAGTTGTCATCATTAATACCCACGCAACTAATTAACCCTGAAAATTGCTTTGCAGCTTGAAAAATCTCAATCAACTAGGAATTGATCAAATCAATTTTACACAGTTCCGCCAATTGGATTCCTATTTTAATTGTATTACTGCTTAATATAAATATATATATATATATAGTAAATAACGAGCTGGCTTTCATTTCCTTTATCCAAAAAAAAAGGAAAAAAAAACAGCTGAGTTTCGTTTCTATCTCTAGTAAATAAATTAGCTTATCCTTCTTTACTGACTACTAATTTTAATTAAGATTCATCTTAACTATACATAATTAACACCAAAAACAACGGAACAAAATCAATCTGAACTTTAAAATAAAATAAAATCGGACCTGCTTTGAAAGAAGCGCTCTTTCCACGACCCTGAGCCATCGGTTTCTGTTTATCCTTCACAGGAGGCCTTGAAGAAGCTACGACATGAGTCTTAGACTCAGTCAACTCGTCAGGTTTTGAGCTCAGTTGTTCCTTCGATGATACTCGCCGAGTCTTAATCCGATTCAGCCCCGTTGGAATTCCATTAGTAGCCTCTGCTGTTAATTCTTCGCTGCTCGGTTCCGTCATCTTAGAAATTTCTTCGAGAAAAAAGGTAACAAACCAGTTGACACTCGTTTTGCTCTTGCGATCTTTTTGTAACTGAAACTAAAAAAAAGGACAGAGCCAATGGAGATACAAGCCAAAGTTAGTTAGTTAGGATTGAATTGAAACGCCCACGCAAGAGCAAGGAAGGGTCGTTTCTGGTGGTTCGTTGGTTTGCTTTGTTCTATTCAAACTTTGAGAGAGAGCGTCAAAACATAATATATTATTATTCTTATGTTAGGCAAGCCTTTTTTTAAACAAAAAAAAAATCTTTTTTTTTTTTTTGTGACTGTGGAGTTCGGTTTTATGATTAGGAAATAATTGAAAAGGGAATAATTGAAATTATTAAATAAATCAGAAATAAAGATACAAAGCTTCTCACCATGTCCTCGATGATCCGTGGAAATGCGATCTGTAAAAAGTTTGAGTTTCTCTCTTCTACCTGCTGGAAATCTAAGGAAATTCCATTTCCATAGAAGAGAGAAACTTGAGAGAAAATTCTCTACTTTTTTTTTTTTTATATATATATATATAGAAACACATGAGGGGTGATTATGGATTAGATTAGATCCCATTTAAACCCGTAATCCGCTTTAATCGTTCGTTTTAGGACGGAAAATAATTTAATTATTTTCTTTTTAAAAAAATAGAATTCTTTTTCTTTTTTATAAGGTGGAAATAGAATCTAGTTTGTCATGTTCGACATCAAGTATTTAATTTTAGGGTATAAAATGTGAATGGGTTTTATTATGTTTATCAACAAAAAAAAAATACCCATAATATGAAATTAAAAACAAAATATTTAATCTTAGTGTATAAATATCACTTTCTACCTTGAGTTATCTAAATTCTGGTCCGCTGAGTATGGCACTGGTATCCTTCCACTAGGATTGGATAGAGTCTTCTCTTAGTGCTCTCAACATCAAGTGGAGGACACGTGGATTCATCGGTGGAGGGGATTATACATGTGCAGTAATTAACACCGAACACATATTATACTAGATATTAAAACACGAAGGATACCGGCACTGTTCATGCACCCACTGACCCACAGAGTATTTTTTTGACAATTTATTTTGTTTTTTTAAGTTTTATTTTAGGTGCTTATGATTTCATGGTTAAGTACGGGATTCAAAGAATAATAACTCAAATGAAAAAGGATTCAAATATAAATAGTATTCCAAAAGTTTTAATAAAAATACATTTTAATTCTTTAATTTTTAAAATAACACAAATTATATGTTTTTGATGCCTTAATTTTTTTCAAAGTCAATTTTGATATAAAAACTTATTATTTTATTTTTTTAGTTCCTGAAAGATGAGAGGAAGATCGCTAGATTTCGGCGATAAAGAGAGAAAAATGTTATTGACACTGATTTATACCACCAAAACAGTCGTTGTTTATATCAAATAGTTTCATTTGATGAAGAGATTTCATATTAGTTTTCTTAACTTTAAAGTTCAAGAAAAAATATATCTGATTTTGGTTTGATTTTTTATTTTGGATTGATTTTGATTTTTTATACAGTTTTTTTTGTTTTTTTACGTCATAGTTTATAATGGTTCCAAATGTGTTTTTAGATGTTTTTTTGTCAAAATTTGGTTCAAATACAAATTTTTTGATCAAAAAAAAACTTAAGCTATGATTTTTCAGTTATCACATTAACTGAAATCTGATCAAATCAAATTGGTAAGACAACATGTTTTTTGTCCTAGATGCATCAAAAAATAAATAAAGGCCCGGTTGTGGGACCTAACAAAATGGGTCAGGTCTAGGAACTCATGACCTTTGCTTATTTCTTTCTGTTTTTTTAAAATATTTTTTTTATTCTTTTTTAAATTTAATGCTTTTTTATATGGTCTTCTCTAATTTTTCTATTTATTTATATTTAGATTAATATATGTTCTCTTTTTTATTTTGTTTAGAAACCATCTTTTAAATGGTAATTATATTTTTGGTTATGCATTTAAAATTTAAAGAGTTTTTAAGATTCATCTATATTTTTTTTTATCTTTTGTTTATACGAACTTTATTTTTAAAAATAAAAAAAATATATTATTTTCAGATAATATTTCTAATATGTGCAGTTTTGTATTGTGTTTTTTTCTCTTTTTATTTTATTCAATCAATTTAATTTATATCTCTATTTCTATTATTGTTTGCTTGAATAAAAATATTATTTTAGTAAACAAATTTAGCAAACACGGCATAATAAATGTCTCATCTTGAGAGATTAAATATCTTATTTTACATTTGTTTCTTAATTTTTTTTTTTTTTTATTTTATTTTTAGTTATCGTTTTTAGTTTTTTTCATTTATTAGCACGCATAGCTCTCGATTTATTTGATTACATATATGCATAAGTTTTTTTATTTTCATTTAAAAAATACAAAAACATGTTGAAAAAGCTTGTGTATACAATTTTTTAATTTGAAAAAAAATATTTGACCCGCAGCAAAACACAGGTCAAGTATCTAGTATTTTATAATTATCCGTGAGTTTTTTTGTTATAATTTTTTTAATTTGTTTTACCTGAAAGTTTATTAAATTAATATTTTTAGATGATTTTAATGTACTAATATTAAAATTAAAAAAATATTATATTGATTATTTCCTATTAAAAAATACATAAAAAAAAAACTTACATCACAATATCAAATATATAAATAGAAATCAAATATATAAATAGGAATGTTTTCATCAAAGATAACATTAGAATTGATGTTTTCTAAAATAATTATTAAAATAAAAACTAAATGTTTTTTTTCTTAAACAACAACTAAAAGTACAGTGTTTGGGGACGAACAAACTCCAACTCGCATTCCTCTTAAGATTGTGGATGTGATATGTTTTCAAATCCAAATCAGGATGCTCGACAGTTGTATCAAATTTGAAGGGTTTAATACGTGATTGTTGCTGTGATTTAAAATATCTTTTAAAGATTTTTTTTATTTAAAAATATATTAAAATAATATTTTTTTAATAGTAGGACATCAAAGATATTAAAAAACATCAATTTAATATTTAATATTTTATCGAGCTATCCATACTTTTAAAACACAGTTTAAAGCTCACAAACAAACAGTGCTTAATCTTTAATCTTGTGCTGGGGGGCAAGTTAGATCAGGTAAAGACTAGTCTCAATGACATGGGAATAACATCTTATCCATTATTATTAACCTTGTGCGAGTGCGACTACAGGCTAATTAAGTTACAACACTGAAGGCTCAAACGGCGCTGGTAATGCAGAAGAACAGTCCAAGGACGAATCTAAAAAGAATACCAACACCACAAGTTGGAATGTTACAGCAAATTTATCCTGTAACTCAATTGCTATCATCCACAACTTGATTGTTTGCATATAGATTCTCCCTTCTTTTAGGGTAACCTGTAGATTCCAGGGCTGGACCCCTAAATTTTAGCTCTGAAGATGCTCTGTAATTGGGATCAACAGAAGTAGGTCTAGCATTGGCATCAGCAGAACTCGGCCTGAAGGAACTGGTTGCTCCCCCGGGGTATCGAGAAGGAGAAGGATACCTCCTTGATGGAGGTCTCAATCCACTAGCCCTTAAGTCCATCATATCACTACTTCTTGAAGATGAATCTACAAATGACCTGTCTGCAGAGGCCGACGACCCTAATGGAGCTCCAGTTGTAGCAGATGTGGAGCTGAAAGGATCGTCAGGCCCCCACGATGTAAGTGCTTCCTTCTTCTTGGCAAAGAATTGCCATGCTCCAAACAGAAAGAGTATGAAGAACAACACGGGACTTGTCCATAGCATTGTGTTGAATTCTCCTTTAAATATTGGAAGGTTAGAACGATACATTCCCACATACCCGCTCCCGAGGCCAAGAACAAGAAGTTTTTCACGGTCACTCGCAATTAATGGTATCACCCTTCTTCTCTCGATGTTTGCATCTGCAGACTGATAATTCAGAAATGACGATTTGATCTCATCCAGAAGAGCAGAGAAGAGAAGGCGAGGCCCCCCAACCCTAACATAATGCTGAGATGAAACATTGTACACAAAAACCTTCTCTTCGTTAACAACAAACAAGTAGCCCTTAATCGATTGTAAGGCAAGAGGTCCATCCATGTCGAATTTTCTCTTGGATCTGACCCTGCATTTGAAGTTCATTATATCCCCTAACAACAATACATTAATCAAATCCCCATCTGATGTAAATCCATATGCTTTAGACCGTTCAGTGGCATCAAAAACATAATTCCGAGCAAGAGTTTGGTTCAAACCTTCACATTCAGATTCTCTGACTTTCATGCTCCTCAAATCTATTGACCCTGCACCACTTTCTGTCAAAAACAAAAGCCTTTGCTTCAAGAATGCAAGTGGTCTACTTGTGGGAATAGCAGAACCATGAACAGTCCCATTTTCCCTAAAAACCCTAATCACCCCACTAACATCCGATGACAAGATATACCTTGATCTGCCAACATGATGCACTTCCAAGATACTTATAGGTGAACCTTGTTCCCCATTCTCAAGGAACGCAAACTTACCAACATTTTCCATAGAAATTGTGCTCCAATCCTCCCCGTTCGACACATCACGAAGTTTATGCACCAAAACTGCCCCATTCTGATGCCCTGTTACCACAGTACTCTCATTCCTATAAGCCGATAAATACGAAACCATAGCTGTAATTGGTGAAGAAGACATTGTGTAAAACTCAACCACAACATCCCCATTCCTTAAAAACACATAAACCCTCCCTCTATCATCACCAACAGCTACATACTTGCTAAGCCCCTCGTAATCTCTAAATGGCAAAACATGGATACAAGTTGCATCAGAATCTAATTTCACAGCAGACACGAATTGAAACCTCTCTGACCAAAATGGACTGTACTTTGTAACTGAAACAGCCCCCACTCTCTCTCCATCTCTGGTCTTGGCCTCTATTCCCTCTTCTTCAACTTTTTGAACCAATCTCTTACCATCAAAACTTCCCTGATTAACCCTTTCTGGCTCTTGATTCTGTTCTTTATCAACAGATGCTACTTTTGGTAACTCGGATAATTTAGGCTCTAATTTAGCAACTATTTCACTGAGGTTCCTCACTAGTTGTTCAAGTTTATTTAATAAAACTTCTTGTTGATTAAGCTCAATTCTAGAGTCAGTCTCGCGTTCACAATAAGGAGCATAGTGGATATCATGCTCGAGCTCTTGCTGGGTTGAGACGGAGCTAGAGTCTGCGAAAATTCTAGACGGGGAACAAGAAATGAAAAGCAAATAGAGGAAAAAGAACAACTTGCCTTGGTGGGTATTTGCCATTGAAGAAGCTTGACAAAGTTGTGTATCAGGGTGTTGCTGTTGACATATTTTGTACAGTGGAATTGCAGATCTTAGGTGTCTGGATCTAAATATTGTAGGGAAGTTAGCTGGAATCTATGCTAGTTTTGCTAAATCTAAGGTGCGAGACATAAGATATTTCGGATCAGAGGATGGTTTTTTTTTTTTAGGTTATTCTTGACTTGTAGCATCCACGACCTTGTTAGCTGATTTCTAGCTACATTATCAACGTTAAAAACAAAATTAAAAGAAGAAGCACTTCTCCTTCTTTTCTTTTCTTTTCCTTTTTTTTTTTTTTCAAGTCAATGCTTTTTTTTAATTTTATTATTTAATATTAAATTTATTTTTATGAGGTTTCATACTCTCTCGATCGGATCATAAGTTTAATGAATTAACCCAATTAACTCAGGTTATTTTTTCTTTTCTTAATTAATTTTTTTTAAAAAAATATATTCTTTAATATTGGATTGATTGAAAATTAGGTCTCATAATTTGTTTTATTTGCTTTCTATTAGATTATTTTGACCTCAACACCGAGAACAGTGTTTAACGGATTAACTCGAGTTGAATCAGGTTTTTATGTCCTTTTTTAATTGATTTTTTTTAATTCCATCATTCATATTGAGTTGGTTGAAAATTAATCTTTATAATTTGTTTTATTTAACTTTATGTAGAGATATCTTGGTCTCATGATTAGGATTGTGAGTTTTGATATTTTACCCTAGTTAAATCAAGTTAATTTTAAAATTTTAATTTATAAAAGGTTATCTCAACCTCAAGACCCGAGTCAAGGGTCCTTCAACACTGAATTTGCTTTTTATTGGGTTATCCACGTATCATGACTCAGGTCAAAAGTTTGACGTGTTAACCAAATTGACTCGGTTTTTTTAATTGACTTTTTTTTTTCTCAATCTCATCATTTAATATTGTGTTTGATTAGAAATTATATTTCATGATTTATTTTAGTTTGTTTTTTATTAGGTTATCTCGACCTCATGAGTTGGAAATAATATTTAACAGGTTAATCCAAGTTGATTTAGCTTATTTTTGTGTTATTTTTTTAATTAAATTTTTTATAGATTTCATCGTTTAACGTTGGGTACGACATGGTTGATTAAGAATTGAGCTTAATAATTTGTTTTGATTTGCTCTCTATAAAATTATCTCAATCTTATGACCAAAGTCACGCATTTGATAGGCTAACCCGGGTCGAATCAAGTTGTTTTTTTTCTTTATGAGGTTATCTCGGGTCATAACCCAGATCACATGTTTGGCGGATTTACTAAGGTTATTTTTTAATATATTTTTTTAATCTTATCCTTCAATATTGGGTTAATTAGAAATTAAACTTTGTAATTTATTTCAATTGTTTTCTATAGAGTTATCTTAGTCTTATGACCCGGGTTGTGAGTTTGACAAGTTAGTTCAAGTCACTTTTTTAGATTTGTTATTTAATTGATTATTTTTTTCAATTTATTTCTCCAACATTGGGTTAATCGAGAATAAAGTTTAATAATTTATTTTGATTTGTTGCTTTCATAATTTATTTTGATATGCTTTCTATGTGGTTATCATAATATCATAACCTGGGTAGCAGACTTGATATGTTAACCCGGATTAATTCAAGTGAATCTACTATGTTGTTATCTTAATATTAAAAAAAAAATTATTTTGAAATTTTTTTGAATCAAACTATATTTTTACAGGTAATCTGAGTTGTTTTTTGATATGCAAGATCAACTACATCACATCAGATCAACCCACACACAATTTAAATATTTTTCAACTATAAAATAAATATTAGCAACATCTAAAAAAAAATTAACATTAAATTTTTGTTTTATCAAACCCGTTATGTGTAACATAACACGAGTTAAAATTTTAATTTTAGCTAAAATAGCTACAAAGTCATTTTAACCGCATTTAAAAGAGTCATGCATATTTTATAATAATTGTTTTTGAATAGCTTGAGATTCAAATACTATATTTTAACGCTATCTTTGCTCAATCGTCCTCCCTGGTCTTCTTCAAATTAATCTTGCTCAGTTGCCCTGCATCTCTAGTCCAGACACCAACCATAGCAAACCATTTTCTTGAAGCCACTTTTGAATCAAATCCAAACTTGTATTTCTTCCCAACCTCCAAAGATGGTCGATTAAAAGTATTGGCATGAATCCGGACACCAATGCTTTCCTCCCTCGTCAAGTCAACCTTGATAATCCCTGCACCCTTCTATTTCAATGGCATCAACTAGATCATCAATCAGTTCATCAGGGATGCCGTTCTCCAATTTCTTTCTCTCTTCATGTCAAACACAGATTTGGGGACATCATTCTTGTAAACATAAACCCTTGACAAATTCCCAAATAAAAGATGAAAACTAAAATAACAGCAAAGCATCCTCTTGTTTAAGGTTAGCAAAGATGTACTACGCACAACAAAGCTCTAATTAGAAGGGGCCAAAGTCTTTCAAAAATCCATATCCACTAAGAACACAAGATCTTCATTTGGTTGCAAGAACCCAGGATTCAAAAACTAAAGTTGCCTCATTCCCTCCAATATCTTGGAAAAAAATATTATAAGTTCTAGCAGAGTAGACTTGGGTCTGAACCCTAAACCGAAAAACAGAGATTCTATTACCATACTATAAGGATCAATACCATCCAGATTGAAGAAAGGAAACTCAAATCTAGAAAAGCACTATTCAATGAAACTCGTGGCAATGCTAAGAGACTGGTGAATGAAACCCCATGAAAACAAGTATACGCATCTTGGAAATAACTCGTAGTAATAATAAAGATGCCCATATAAACAAACAAAGGGGAAAGCAGATCAAGCATTAAATGCAAATTATAATTTAAAGAATCCCTTTTGAGATCGAGCTAAATAGACATATTAAACACAAGCCAGACCCAAATTGAATCATTACTAAACCCAAATTCCCCTGATTTAGCCTTGGTATTCTGTTTGGGTACTTAGAAACCAGAGCAAAAGAGATGCTTTTACTTCAACTTGCAATCTTATATATACTAAATGCTCAAAAAAACCAAAATTCTTTTATCTATAAAATGAGTTACTCAAGTAAAAAAATTTCAGCTTTCTTTCATTTTCTAGCATTTTCTCAGCGACTGAACAAGAACCCATTTTCATTTTAATCTTCTAAAACCATAAGAGGAGCTCTTGCTCTATCTACGGGAGAACAAAGTAAACAATTATCAACAAACGTCAACATTCCGCATGAACATTTCTAAATATATAATACTTTGTTAGAGCAAATGCCCCATGTATAGCACACTACTCCTCATTTATGATCATTCCGGGAAGAAAAAAAAATCTTGTTTTCCTCGCTAGAAAAAAAGAGAGAGAAAAAAACCTTACTCGGAAGATTTTATAAAAATTATTTTTTAAAGTATTTCTTATTTATAAATATATTAAAATAATATTTTTTAAAATTTGTTTTAAAATAATTCAACCGCACTTTGCACGGCTTAGCGTATGTGGCAACGTTTTTATTTAATTGTGAATTCATCTTGTTTGGTTACAAAATAGAATGCAATTTTCATGCATGAGCCTCACCATTAAATGCGTTCAAAACTCAGTTTTGTATAAGTTATTTTTACATGCTTTTCGCAATGCTACGTTTCTACTCTGTTTATTTTTGTAAACAGGAGGTGAGAAGGAGAAGAGGAAAAACAGAGAAAAAAAAAGGACCGCTGTCCAACAGTGGAGAGCAGGTCTCTTTCATCATCGACCTTCATCGTTCCCACCGTCGCGCTGCTCTTCCCTTTCTCCTTCTCATTCGTTGTCTTCTGCATTCTCCACTATTCTGCAACGTGAACAGTGGAGAGTGAATTAATTCATTGTTCACTGTTCACATTACATGTGAACACTAGAGAGTGACTGGCCTCCAGCGTTTCCACCGCCTCTCGATCCATCACTGCCGCACTGCTCTTCCCCTTCCCCTTCTCCTTCGTTTAGGCTGCTCTTCACTGTTTACATTGCATGTAAACAATGAAGAGTGACCAGCCTCCGGCATTTCCACCATCCCTCAGTCCATCACCGCCGCGCTTCCCTTCCCCTTCTCCTTTGTTTGGGCTGCTTTCCAGTGTTCACGTTGCATGTGAACAGTGGAGAGTGTCTCCATTGTTCATGGCCGAACCGGTCCAACCCAAACCTAAATGTGTTGGACCGGTCCGACCTAGTAAAATAAAAAAATCCAAATTTTTTTTCTCAGATATTGTGTTTTATTAAAAAAAAACTTGTGTTTAACATTAATCAATGGCACTACATAATTACATTAAAAGAAGATCGCATGATGATGTAGCATTTGCAGAATTTAATCGTAATCTCAATTTTGTTCCGCTGATATTTTACCTGATGTTGTTGTACGCTCAGAAAACCATAGAAACTGTAGTCCTTATCAGATGAATTTCGTACGTTATGGAATTACAAATTGTTTAATGGAACAATAAATAATGTTTTATATAAAATATTATTATTTCATGATATAATAATAGTAGTTAAATCTACAATATTAAAATTAAAAACCATCAATATATATATATATATATATATATATATATATATATATATATATATATATTTTAGTTATTTTATAACCTCAATTTCAAAAATATTTTTAACCAAACACATTAAACAATTTTTTATTCAACCTCAATTTTAACCATAATTTTAACCATACATATATTTTAACAACCTAATCTTAACTAAAATTACTTTTTATAAAACAATTATAAAACTATCACAATACCAATCAAAGGAATTGGACTTGAACTTTATCCAGGGCAAAGCTTTCCTTCTTTATTACAAGAAATTTATATACCGATGCGTGTATTCATCATTTATAATTTGATAACGGAACACCGGTCACATCCTTTCTTTTAAGGGCAAAAAATGATAGGCGTCCCTCATGTAGGACCCGGAGCAAATTTCTAATCGCGTGTTCTGGGATTTAAGAGAAAACACTGCACTTGTCTGCCAAAAGTAGATGCATCACATAATTTATCAAAGCAGCACCAAAAGTGTAGGTGTATTATTTCACCAATAAAGAAGTCTACACTAATCAACATCCATACAGCATTTAGTATCCAGTGACAGCATAACCTCAGGTGACACTATACGCAGTTCTTATAGATACTCTAGGTTCGTTCTTTCTCTGATTCCGATCCAATTTGAAAGCATCATATATGGCTTCAACTTGGCCAGCCATAATATTACTATTGTAGTGGCTAGATTGCAGAGAAGGGCACCTTAATATCTCGTGTAGCGACGGACCAGATTTCATTTCTGTGGCAGCTTGTGTGTTTTGGGTACTCGATCTAATTTGCGAGCCACTGAACTTGGCCGAAACAGTTTTCCTTGGTCTATTCTCACTCTGGATCTGCAAATCAGATAAAACCTATTGAAGTTTGCAAAGATAAACAAAAAACGTCATGTTTTCATGTCTTCGCACTACAGCATCAATTAAATGAAGACCACGATACAGAAATTGAGTTTATCACCAAGTGGGATTATAGCAGCTTTGAATGATAGAACTAGTTCTACTCTTGTTTCAGATAAACAGAAGAACCACCTTTCTGTTCTCACATTACATAAGGATCAAATGGTAAAATCTGAATTGCACCAAGAAATTAAAATCAAACAAATAACTTCAAAAAAGATGAAGCAAATTATGATAAACTTTCTGCTTATTTAAAGCTTTGCAAACTTCTAAAGCTTACCAAATTTGAAGAATCCTCTGGCATTGAGATTGCACTCCTGCTACTGCTGTCATCTCTTTCGAATACAAAAGAACGAACCATGCTTGATCCATGCTTCCGGGACGATGGCAGAGAACTTTTTGACCCCCGCCCTAGAAAAGATGACTGCAATATTTTCCAAAGGAAATTTATTGTCGGTGGAATTCGCAAGAAAAAAAAATGACTCAATTAACATTGATTTGGTCAAATTTGCGATATTCATTAAGGAGTAGGGTGCTAGGGTTCTTCTGTAAATAAGATGCGCCATTGACAGCATAGACAACAAGACATCAATCGTGACAAAAAAGCAAACCATTTACCTTTGATGACATATTCCTATTTCCTGTTATGGATCGCATATGAGAAAAGGCTGCAAAATAAGTATAGTGAATACAAGATCAGAACCATACTAGTAAAACTGAAACTCAGTTGCATGAAAGCAATGAGTCAACAATTTAGATGACGTGACAGATCATAGCAACAACCAAGTCTCAATCCCAAATTAATTGGGGTCAGCTATATGGATCCTTCTATGCCATTCCACACGATCATATACCAAATCTGCCTCGATACCAAGAGATTATATGATATATAAATGATCATGCATAAAAATATATAAGATCATACATGTTATCTTAGCTTTCTTTCTTGTGTCATGCACACCATTCAGCTTCTTTATAAGACCAAAGATTTCTTTGGATCCTTCAGCCTCTGCTGGTGACAAGAATGTAGCCTGATCTTCCTGTTTCAAATCATGACCAGTTACCATCTTGCAATTGAAACCATAATATTCAGAAGAAAATCATAAAATCATATAAAACCTATGGGCCAGAAGATCTGTATCAGCATAGGACTTGCTAATTGGAAGAATATATATAACCACAACTCTTGAGAGAACATGATTATAGATCTGCTAAAAACTCACTGCTTTATAAGAAAGTTGCTCCTTAACAAGCCTCGTTTCTGTTTCCTCGTCATCAGATGATATATATACATCATCCTTATCTGTGAACATTTGAGAAATCATTTCCTTCGCTTTCTTTAAGTTCATCCGGACAACATTTCTTGTAACTTCTGCAGCCTCATCTAGAAACTCTTCTTCATCTACTTCAGCTTCTTCATCTTCTTTGCCTTCATATTCTTTCTCTTCAAGCAAAGTCGTTTCCCTTTGTTTAGAACCACATTTCAGTTTCCGCAACAGATTTTCTGTTCCATCAGCATCCTGTTTCTCAAGCCACTTTTGATGAAGCTGATTGCGAATTTCATTATCAAATGGCTTTTCTTTGTAACCAGTTTCTATCATATCATTAAGTTCCTCAGAGTCCAAGTCATCCTCATCTTCCTCAGAATCTCCAAATCGCATTAGATCATGATCACTGTCATCTTCTACTTCAGCTTCTTCATCAATATAAGCTTTCATAGGATCACCTTTAGGAGATAAAGATAGATCAGCCAACCCATGTGGGATTGGATCGATGTTCTCCTTATCATTGTCCTCTTCATCAGAACTAGTTAACAGAAAACACAACAATTTCACTTTTAGAAGAGTGAGCTATTAAATAATCAGATGTTCACAAGGTAAGCTACATAATTCTAGATTTCAGTCACTTTCCAGTCAAAAATAGAAAGGAATGCACCTGCAACAGGACAAATGAATATAGAATGAACAGATTGTTTGAAGTGCTAGACACAAGGAGTGATTTCTGGGGACATGCATTGGTAGATAAAAACATTTGTACGCTCACTTTTAGCAATCAAACTCTAGAAGTGTGCTTATGATCAGGTTTGATGATAAGACGCTTGCAACGGCAAAGGAAGCAAGATTTTAGGACTTACAACTCATCAGGAGGAGCAGAATCGAGCTTCAAGTTCATTGCAAGTAAGGACGGTGCTTGAACTCCATCCATAGGACTGCTGGGTGGATCATCTGAAATCTCATCTTTGGAGGTGCTTTTTTGGGAATCAAAACTCAGATCCTAAAACATGGATATTAAAAACCATTACATACAGGAATTCCATTTAAAGAGTGGCAATCACAAAACTAAAATGCGATGGAAACCTGAGTATCATCAACAGGAGCTCGAAATGTTTGTTTTGACTCTCCATTTGAATCCTGCAATTCAACAGATTTAATAGACTTGTATGTACAAACAAGTTAAAAAAGCTAAAACTTGAGAAGACATGCTCCTTCCAACCAGCGAAAAATTACATTCATCCAGTAAATGTGACGTCTTTAACTCACCATCAGAGAAGCCATAGTTTTAGGACTGTGACTTGCTGTCCTCTTAGAACCTTCAACACTCAAGGAATCTAAACTGTTCTCCTCGTCAAAAGGATCCGCATTCGTTTCACTGTCTGCTCTTGCAACCTTTTGAACTTCTATATCCTCAATAAGATCATTTTCAAATCCACACTCCAGTACAACTTCTCTTGAAAAAGCATCATCCGAGTCATTAAAAGAACTTGTGTTTACAGAAACCAATCTGTCACCCATGAGAGTAGCATAGAATAATTGATTAAATAAGACATTGATTTAGAAAAACCCACACAAAGTCAAAGCCAAGAGAACATAACTCACTTCTTTGAAACCTCACGCTTCCTTAGCCTAATCTTCTCTAAAACAGAAGATACGGGCTTTTGAACAATTGGGACTGGTTTAAATGATGCTTCTCTAGTTTCTAAACACGTTGAATACACAGATAAAGAGTTTATAAAGCATCCAGATAGTAACTAATATTCAGGAAACAACAAGACTTGCATAATTTAATACAATCCAATTTCTACCTCTCAACAATTTCTGAGATTCGATAATGAGCTCCTTATGCCTCTCTCTGCTTTCCTGTTTAATTGAAATCAACTTTATAAATAATCCATCGAAGAAAACTAAGGAAAAATTCATTACTGGTACAGCCACACAAAAAATACACATACCTTCGCTTCCCTTCTTTTGTTGGTGTGAACCGAAAACTGCTCATCTCCATAGCCATCATCTCCACTTTTTGATCTCTTCTTCTTCTTCTTCTTCTTCTCTTTCTGCTCCTCGAAACCATCAAAATCAGGTAGTTTCTTATCCAAATCCTCCTCGGTCCTAAAATCCCCAATCTCCTCTTCCATTCCTTGTCCATTGAATTCCTCATCCACGGAATCAAATTCCAGAGCTCTCTTAACATCAGCTACACTATCCTCGTTTCCCGAGCCACTAAAATCAGTATCCAAATCGTTTCCCTCCTCGAGATTTTCCAGATCACCAGGTTCAGATCTCAAAATCGGTTCGCTGAAATCTTCCCCGGTCTGCTCTTCTGCGTCTAGGGTTTCAAGATCGGGGGAGTCTGTTGGTTGTATGGAAGGTGAAGGTGAAGGTGACGGTGGAGTGTCGTTCGGAGGATTGAGGAGGGGATCTTGAGAGATTTTGACAGTATTGGTGGCTTTTTTTAGACGTTTGAATTTTCTTTGAGGGAGAGGAGAGGATGGCTGTTCGGTATCTGAGGATGGGAGGAGTTCTTCTTCGCTGTCCATTCTCTGTTCAAAGATTTGCCAACGGAGGAGAGCTAGGGTTTTAGTTTTGCCAGTTGAAATAGAGGTGGGTTCTTTTTGTTAAGAAGATCAGGATCTCATTTAGGCGGCAAATGTTTCAAAACAATTAGGATTTTCTGATATTGAACCGCCAAAATTAGCAAGCGGGGATCATGTAAAGTGTCGCCTTCGCTATTTAATATTTATATCGACTATTTATTATTTTTTTACTATAAATAATTTTTTTTAAAAAAACCAAAAGTTGCTATAAATATCCTATATTTTTTTATTATGAAAGATTCAAAAACAAAAGTTACGTTTTCTAAAGAAGAGTTTTTTCTTTGTTACTCTCTCTTGCATTTATTTATGGTTTATATTTACTAGATAATTTTTTTTTATTAATATGGGAGTTCGGGTTAGTTTACTTGTACCTCGATTAATCTCACGGGCCCTGAAGTTAATGACCATATAAGCCTTCAATAGCCATGAGATTTATAAGACTCAAATTGATGACTTCTAGAAAGCAAATCTAGGCCTGACCAGCTGAGCAGCCCTTTTTTATTTGTGTAACTTATTTTATAAAATTGTTATATTTTAAGATGAAAGAATGAAAAAAAAAATGTTGAGTTCTAAATGATTTATTTAAAGTCTTCAAAAATAAACTTTATTTTTTTGTATGTATTGTAGATGAAAATATTAATTTTATATTTCCATCTAGATGTTGGGTAGTTTTTAAAGGGTTCATACTTTTTAAAATTAGAGATGTTACATAATCTTGTTATTAAAGTTTATTACAAGGAGAGTTTATTCTACATTATAACTATTAGTACATATAAAAAATTAAAATACATGATTATAAGAGAAAACTTTTGAACTAATACATTATGTTGTAGGAAAAAAAAAATACTATACATGTAAAAGACTAATTATCCTTTTAACTATATTAATTTGTGTAATTTTCTACGTGATTTCTTCACTAAAATTATAGATTAATAAAAAAATAATTAAGTAAATTTTAGAAATGCGCGTGGTTAATGTTCCAAAATAGAAGAAAAAAATATAGAAAAAAATAAAAATATATTCGGTTAGAAAAACAAAAATGAAAATACAAAATAAATATGTTTTTAGAATAATTATAAGTGAATTTCTATATATATATATATATATATATATATATATCTGGCAATCATATCAAACTCAAGGTGCATAAATCATTCCAAATCTAAGTATTATAAGTCTGACATGACAACTAAATTCAAACGTCTTGAATCTGATAAGAAATTGAGTATAAATTTATAAATTAATCCATTTAATTAAATTTAATAACACCATTAAAATATTATAACATTAACCGCAGAGCACAAATCAATATACTGATCTTTGTTAAAACAACAAGAAAACGAAAGTTAACACACAATTCTCGAATAGAAAAAGTTAACATGTGAATAAAATTGAGAACGAGATTTTCATTATTTCAACTACATTTAATTTTGCCTTTCCCCCTTTATTTTTTCATCTACTGTAAGAATTTAAATAGCCTATCTTAAAAATGCAAATGAAAAGAGAAAAGAGGAACTATAGAAATATCACAACTGAAGAATCTAATAAAAAAATCAATAACAAAACAAAGATTTAGATATATAAATTTATTTTTTAAAAGTAAATAATTAAAGATACACGAACAATTTATTTTTTAAGAAAATATTTTAGAAAACATTTAAAAAATCAAATTCTTTTGAAAAGAATAAAAATAAAATATGAACATACTGGTCAATTATATCTATGAAACTCTTTAATTTTTATTTTCTAAAATTGAACTTTTTAAAACCACAACAGATAAGTATTGACGGATGCTTTCCAGGTTCACTGTTGCGGGAGTAGGATACTACAACGGTAAGACAATCAAGCCTAGGTCACATTTGGCATCCCTCGCCTTTGAAAGTCTTTGTTCACTTTAAATTAATATTTTTAAAAATCATTTTGTTATACTAATTTTATAAAATAAAATACAAATTTTAAAAATTATTTGAATATATTTTTGAATAAAAAATAAATTTAAAAACAACCTCCACAACATCCCCTTAAATGACTAGAGGATTTGACAAGGTTTGAGATTCTTCCACGATTTCCACAAGTACCATGACAATTATAAACAAGTATCAATTGACTTGAGAACACAATCCCCAGGACAAGAACTATTGACAGTTCCTGAGAGGGGCTTTCTCAACCTGATAGTTTTCAACTGGGTGTTGAACGACTGGGTGTTTTCAATCAAGGCGTTTTCGACCGACTATTCTCCACCTGGTAGTTCTCAAATCAGGCATTCTCAGAACGAGCAATCTCAATCTCATAGTTCTCCACCCATGCACTCTCGACCTGTACTTTCTCAACCAGGTAGTTTTTGACCTGAGCATTCTCAACCCAAGCATTCTCAACCCGATCGAGAATGCCTGGATCGAGAACTACCAGGTTGCGCCTTGGATGAGGATGACCGGGCCAAGAACTACCAGGTCTAGAATAGATTAAGAACTACCAGGTCTAGAATAGATTAAGAACTACCAGTTTGAGCCATGTCTTGATAAACAACTCTTAAACTTGCAAGCATAAACCGCTCAGCATTTCTGCAGCTTCCTCAGACGAGACCCAATCTTACATACCATACCCATGCAAAAATATGTCACTAACCTCACCATAACCATAATCTTCCATCCTCGCAAAAGGAAAACACACATAAGATACAAGATATTGCAACAAAAGGGACCGAATGCATATCTCAAAAGAGAGATTTAACAGTTTGAAAAATGGTGCTACAGAGCTGCCCCTAGCCAGGTGATCAGCTCAGTTATAACTATTGGCAATATTCAAGGAAAAAAAATGCTCAAAGCAACTGGGGGCGCAGCCAGAGGTGGAGCTCTTTGTTTAAATAACCGGTAAATGTTACAACCAAGAAAGAATACTGATGAAACATGGGGGCACAGCCAGAGGTGAGCTGTTTGTTTAAATAACCGGTAAATGTTACAACCAAGAAAGAATACTGATGAAACATATCACATCTCAAAGTTCCACATACTCTCAGCACTTAATTTTGGCATTTTTGACTCCTCAGCCAAATTGACGGATGCAGAAAACTGGGATAAAGAAGGGCCAAGATTAGAATATCATTTTTGAGTTAAAATCACATAAAATAGAGAAGATTTTGGAATCCTAGAAATGCTTAAAGAGGCTTATCCAAACAGGTCAAAGCACACGACAACCACCAGATAAAATTAAGCAGCTCACAAGCATCAACCTAGCATCCAAATAGCTGAAAGTTAAGCAACCACCCATTTTGTGATATCACCAGCAATCCCAGACATGTATTGCTTCAAGCCATAAAAAGTATAGGTATTTTATCGAAAACTATAGAGTCATTGATTCAGAATTCTCTTTAAAAGAACATCAACATGCCAGTGCCTTTTCGTGATTGAAAAATGGAAGCAAAATATAAACATTATGCTTTCCACGAACAGAACATTGTCAGTTATAATTCAATTGAAAACCTAGAAAAAACAAACATGCTTGTGTTGCAGAATCAATAAGATGCATCTAGGAATTATAAAATGGAGATACAACATGCAAACAAAGAGTACTCTAGAAACACAATTCCTATCAATGAACCGATACCTTTAAGATCCAAAACCATAACCATGTCCAGTTTAATGGAGGATCAAATTCTTAAAGCATGCAATAGATTGCTAAATTTATGCTCAATTCCAAGATGAGGCTCATACAAGTTACTATCAATTAGAATAAGAACCTACAGTAATTTCAACTGGTGCTTTTTTCAACTTCTACTTCTTGATTTTACTTATTAATTTAGAAACCAAATTCCAGCAACTAGCCAATAAGCATATTAATTCAAGAGATTACCTTGAAGTTCCCATTCAGCTTTGAATTCGTTGACCACTCCAAGCCCAGATTCTTGCTTGACGTTTGATACGTAGCCTTGAGCACATCATCACTATAGACCTTCTGAGATACCGCAAAATCCCATGAATTCTTTGCCAAGTCATAACACGGCTCAAATGTCATCAACCCACGATGCACATAAGTGTACTTCAACTTGCAATTCTCCGTCCCGACCATATAATTAGCAGATATTTTGTTCGCTGAATCAATCACAAGAGTCCCATCCAAAATAGTACGTTTATCCCCTCTACTATGAATGTATGTCAGATTCAAGGGCTTGTCCACAACCTTAACAGCATTCATAAACTGAAACCTAAAATCCTGCACCACAAAACCAGTTGAAAATCAAGTCAATGTCAGTTACAAAATCGTACTAAAAAAAATTCTAGCTTTCCTTAATTTCACAGCTTCAAGGGATAAAAACATGTTACTAATCAGTAACTGAAACCCTAGATTTTTTAAAATGAATCCCTTATTTTAGAGATTCAAAAACCCTAATCCCTAAGAAGTTAATTTTGTTAGGAAGCCAAACTCGCAGTCAATTGATTCGAAATCAAAGTCAGCAAAGCAAGTTCAAACTACCTGCCCAGTCGAAAACCCTAGTTACCTACAAAATTGTCAGCAACCAAACAGACCTTATGCGATTAAGAAAGCAGAGCAATGGAGTTTGAGGAGGAGTTACCTTTTTGGGAACGTTGTAGTCTACTATGAAGAAGCCAGGTTTCTCGACACCTAGAGACAAGCCGTTTAAGCTAGGGCCGTTGACGAAGGTGGCGTCGGTTACAGAAGCCCGAAGTTTAACATCGCCGGTGTTGAAGGCGACAGTAGCAGCGCCGGTGCTTTTGTCATTTTCGTACCTGCCCTTCAAAGACGCTCTCATTTCGTGAAAAACGAGAAACACAAGGCAAGAGGATTATCAGTGCCAGCAATATTAATCGGTGGTTGGTAAGTGTGCAAAGTTATATTTATACGCGGGGTTGTTTTAGAGAGTGTTATGACCAAGGTTTATTAAGAGTTTGTAGAGGCTTATATATATATATATATATATATATATATATATATATTAAAAAAATTAATTTAAAATAAAAAAATAAAAAAATCCAATTTTAAAAAAAATAAAAAAAACAAATTTTAATTCCTCTATTAATTAATTATTTTTTAAAATATATATTTAATCTCTATTATATTTTTAAATTCATTTATAACTTGATCCTTTCTATCCATTTCTTATTTTTCCTATTTCTTTAAATATAAAAATAAAAAATGAATAAGATAAAAAGATAAAAAAAAAACATTTTATAAAACAAAATATTATTTGATGCTTCATCTTAAAACCAATAGTTTTAGCAGCTTTTATAATAATAAAATCATCTATTAAAAGGTATTAATAACCGATTTAGTAGTAGAGTAGAAATAATTATTTTTTAAAATATTTTTTATTTGAAAAAATATTAAAATAATATTTTTTTATTTTTAAAATTTATTTTAATATTAGTATATTAAAACAATCTGAAAATATTAAAGAAATAATTTGAAGTGAATAAAAAATAAAATTTTTTAATTTTTTAAAATATAAAAATAAATGTACTCAAATACCACAAAAACCAATGCATTAACTATTATATAATACAATTGTAATTCATTAAAAACTCATGCACATTGGCATTCAATATTTCCTAGCACAATATTAGCTATATTACTTGGACGCTAGGCTCAGTACGAGTAGCATCACTTAGCCAAACACGAACATGTAATAGGAAAAAGGTCACCATAGAGTAAAAAAGAAGAAGAAAGATGATAGAATGGAGGCCTAAGTGGCTGTTGTAATCAACTCACCAGTATCGTCTGGCTACTAGCGATGGCAGGATAGCGTGGTTGCGGGCTTTTGCGACCCCGACAGTACTCGCCCTTTCTAAAGCCCGCAGTCCGTCCGGGTGCATTCAACAAAATCGAAATACGGGGATTTCTTGGGCTCTGGTTTTGCTATTAATACGGGGATTTGTATTGAGTTATGAGGGGGTGATTACAAGGTTAGAGTTGGCTTAGTTTTTGGGATTACATAAAATTATTTTGGAATTTAATTCCTTGGTTGTGATGGGTCTGTTCTTGATTGCCTTGGTTAACAGAGCTTGCGAAGCTCGTAGAGGTTGAGTAGCCCAAATGCAATATTCTTACAGGAAGTAAATGCTGCTACTAATTAGATTGCTAACTTTGGCTTTCCATGCATCTATTTTTCAGGGAGGATTCAATTATTAATGATCCTCTAGAAGGCTTGTATTAATTTTTTTTTTAGTTTAATGTGGGTACGTGCATCTCGACTAATCCCACGGGCCCTGAAGTTAACGACCATGTAAGCTTTCAGTGACCATCATATGAGCAACCACAGGTCCACAGGGCTCGAACCTGAGACCATAGAAGGAACAAATTTCTTGGTCTCAAGCTCTTACTACTGGACCGCCACCTAGATGGTTGCTTGTATTAGTTTTTATACTATAACTTGGTTCCCTCATTTAATTTAATTTTTAGCTTTATCCCTATTTATAACAAAAAAAAATAAAATCAAAATAACATCTGTGCGAATTATGGTAATAAACAAGAGGACAATAATTCAAATGAAGCGTGAAAGAAAAGTTCAAGTTGAAGGCTAGAAATGCAATAAACAAGAGGATAGCGAGACCAAAAGTAATAATTCAAATCAAGGAAATATATAAAATAACCCTTAAAATACCCTAAAAAAAACAATAAATTTATAAAAATAAATTACATACAAGGATAAATCAAATACAGCAATCTAGTTGGCGCCAAAAACATATTGGGCGGGCGCCCCATTTCTTCCTCCCCCCTCTCCCTATCTATCAATCGCACGGTACCTAACTCTTTCCCTCAGTGCAGATCCCCCAAACTCTTGAATCTCAGGTAAATTCCTTTTCTGCTCCATGTTTACTTTACAATAATTTTGATTAAGCAGTGAAGGAAGGCTAGACCTGAATTTTCGGTTGAGCTAGATCTACGATTTCTGTAGCTCAGGTTGCCGAGCTAGAGCTACGACCGATCAGTCGACGACTAGACTGAATCCGTGTTCGAATCTCAGGTAAATTCCTAACTCATGCTTATTCATTCATCTTATACCTTAATTGATGGATCCAAGCATTCTTCTTCTCTAACAGAAACTCTGTACCTTCATTCCTATCGCTCTTTTTTTTCTTACAAGATATCCTCTGAATTCCAAGTTTGTGCCTGCAAATTGCAAGATGACAATATTTTATTTGTGGTGTATCAATGCATTGCTTATGCTAGCATGCTTTCTTAATATGAAAAGTTTGTCTTGCTATAGGGCTTTGCATTCTAGGCTCTAGGATAGCAGTGAGGAAAGAACAATTTCAGGTGAATTGGATGATGTTAACTTTGGTAGTATGACACTGAAGCAAATTAAGGAGAGATGCGAAGCAAAGAAAAGGAAACCTGGAATGTTCAGGGATGTCATCATTCAAAGCTACAACATCTTCCTGAAGGGCTCCTTTCAAACTGGAAGGTGTGCATCATCCATAGCACGTACATCTGTTTATTTTTCTCTTATATTACCCTGAATTTAATCAGGCAGTGCTTACATTTTCAGGCAATTTCTCCAGCATCTCAGAAAAAACTGTGCAAGGCTATGGAGTCTAGTGACTTAGGTGATGAAGATTATTACAGTAAGTGAATAAGATATCATGTTCAGATTTATGGACTATGCATTTTCTTTTCCTGGAGCTGATAAAAAAAATATTTAGTTTCAGTTTTCATTTGCAAACTCCTCCAAATTTAAAATAATTTTGATGGGTTGTTGATGATTGCAGAGTATGCTAGGAAATTATGCTACAGGAATTTGAATGAAAATAAGATCGGTAGGCTTGGAAGAGCCTATCAGAACCGGATATTTGATCTCACTATTAGCCCTGAGCGGATCATCAGGAAACTGAAAAAGCGGATCATCAGGAAACTGAAAAGTGAGGAATATGGTTTCCATTATAAAGACATTCTTAAGGTTCCTCATCCTTCTCGAACTATACCGTGTTTTGCCACTGGGAGCCCTCTGTCCAAAGTTGTTCAGAGACTGCCATTTCATTTCACAGAAGCAAATGCGTGATATTGAATCTATTACAACTAAACTTACAAAAGAGGTGAACTCCGTGAAGGACATTGTTCAAGAAACATGGCAGTCCAAGGTCTATCCAGCTATGCCCTTGAAACACAGGGCAGACGAGGTATGTTAAGATACAAGATTGAGGCAGTTTGGCTGTACATCCAACCTATGCCAATCCTTAATTTTTCCTTGCTCAGAAGAATAGTTGAAATATAAATTTAAAACTGTTGCTTCTTATGTTATATTTTGGATGCTATCAGTAAAATGCAAACAATCAAGTAGAAAGGCATAATGTTAGAGAATAATATAAATTATATTTTGAGACCTCATCTAAAAACTTAAGCTATTGGGATGGTTCTTTGACACATAACACACTGAAGAGGCCTTCTGAAACCAAATGAACTTGTGTTCTCTTGTCTTTTTCCAAGTTCATTTTGTTTTATCTTAATCACATAACATCAGCATGACTACGAGGTGGATTTGGAGTTCTTATTAACTTTCCTCTAACTCCATCCAGTCCTGCATTGCAATTTTTGTTCTTGCATCTTGATGAAGTTCTCTGCCACAATGCCCATATTTCTGAGTTCTGAACTCACTGTAACTCTTTATACTTGTGTGACACTTTTCCATTCACTCAGTGGATTGCTTCCATGTTTAGACCAATAAATTATACAATCACACTCCACTCTCTCTATTCTTTTAATTTGATTTTTTGCCTTGTCCGTTTTTCATAAGAGTGGAAGGTGTTTTGGCTAAACAAAGAATGATGATTTTGAGTTCTGACAAACACTTCAGCGCTAACAGTTTAGCCCCCTTTTGAAGGCTGCTCAAGGACTCAACCTTTGTATTCAACCTATTTTAGATAAAACCACACAGTTGATTTGATATCATCTGTGTTTTGTGTCCTTGCAGTCCTGACACATCTTTGTTACCTTGTGAAATTGATTAGAGTTTGGTAAAACCGATTTCTTTTCACTATCATTGGAAGCTCAAACTTTTTATGGTAGAATACAAACTGTGCGGAATGTTATTAACAACGATGTTTTCTTACATATTTTTAGTTGCTTTTCTTTGCGTTCGGATTTATGGCTGCAGGTATGTACAGTATGCTATAGCGTAAATTCTCTTGATTTGGCAGGTGAATTCAAAATGCAACTAGAGTGGAAGAAATTAAGTGCAAGAAGATGGCTTTCCATCATGGCAAGGGATTGTAACCGATTTTGTAAAATCATGGTTTGTTTCTTGTCATACACTTGTTTCAGTGCATGCGTTTGAAAAACATACACCAGTCATATACTTAATTATGATGTGAGGATATTTGCTGATATTTTATTTGATTGATCTCAGAAATTGACCGACAGAGCTTCTGCAACGTTTCTGGGAATGCTGTCCACAAGGAGAAGAGAAAGATAGTTTTTGCTGATGAGGCTGGCGGAAAGCTTTGTGATGTCAAGACTTTCGAGAATGACAGGGCTTCTTTTACAGGGTCTAGTAGTGACAAACAGGTAAATTTCGATTAAATAAAGGATGAAGCTTTTATCCATTGTACATTAAATCTTTCCATTTTCTTCACTTTTCGAGAGTGATTCTTTCAGATATTTGAGTGGCTATTTGATGCTTTCTAGAACGGCAAAATGGATGTATAGAATAGTTTTGGCATGTCTAAATCTAGGGTAAGGTGTGCCTGAGATCAGGAGTGAAGCTACCATAACACAGATGAATTCAGCTAGAAAGCTGGTGCTCACTCCAAAGCTAGTTTACTGATCACTGAGAGCTAGAGAATAGGATAAACTTTGTTTATACTTTTCTTGCCTCTTTACTTGAGATTGAAGCATGTTGTAACAACAATTTTGTGTTCTTGTCCCAAGCCAATGAACAAATGTTTATTTGTGCTTGGAATTTCCAATGATGTTAGCTTTATGTCAAGACGAAAGAGAATCCCAGTTTTCGGCCTACATATTCTCTTTTATTCATTAAAAGATGCTTAGCTGGTTCTCATCCCTCCTGCCATGGTTAGAATTAATCCTCTTTTTTTTTGCCATTAATTATTATCGCCTAGCAATTGATCTTGTCAACTTTCTGTACATCGCATCAACATTTATATACATCAAGTAAATAATCAACCACAATAAAATATTTTTTGTGGGTTGTAGATTGCATAACCAATCAACCAAAAAAATTACTAACAAGATATCTTAATATTAATATACAAAAGAATTTTATTTTCTTAATCATACACAAGAATATTTTTAAAATCCTTTTGTGTCTGCTTAAGTGTATTGTTTTGGGTTTTTACCTATCACCAGGTCTTTTTTGCTTGAGACTAATTACCTTTTGGCTGGAAGCGTGAAGGTGAAAGCTCTCTTAACAATTACATTTTCGAGAGATCAAACTTGTGTTCTCATCTTTTCCGAGGTAAAAGCTGTTTTTACCACCTTAAAAGGACATCATATATTATGCATCCTAAATGGAAGAAATTTTAATAATAAGAAAGATGGTAGCATGATTTCATTGTTAGGAAATTGTCATTATTGTGGTAACTACCCCCACTTCAACTTGTACAAAGTGGAAGCACATGTAGTGGTATAATTGATGCCTTATTTTGTGGCTTTCTTGTCCCCTCCATGTTGACAAATGTGCTGGAGAAACTCACCATATTTGCCTATAAAAGAGACATGGTTTTAGAGAGCAAAGTGAGAGTGTGAGAAAACGTGAGAGAGAGTGAGAGAGAACATGAGAATAGAGAGAAAGAGAGAGCTGCAAGAGCATAAAAAAGAGAGAGTAGAGTAGATGTGATCCTCCTCCTCCATGTATTTATTGTATCCTTTCTCTATCTCTAATAAAATGGACCTCTCCCGTGGATGTAGTTGATTTTCTGAACCACGTTAAATATTGTGTCAGTGTGCTTAGCCTCCAATGGGCAAATATCAGTACATCACCGGTTCGAATTCCCAACAATTGGTATAAGAGCTTATGGTTTAAAGTGGTGTTTAATTTTTGCTAAAATTGTCAAAATTACGTTTTGACCATACCACTGTGTAGAGGAGGAAGAGACGAAGCCACTGGTGAAAACCGTGTCGAAATCGGACGTCGAAAACGGCCACACGCGCTGTCATGTGCCGGCGGGGTGGCTGGCCACGCGCGCCACGCGTCACACGTGTCTTCTTCGCCTGGATGAGCTGACCCGACCCGAATACCAGACGACCTGACCCACATGCTAGACTCGGATAAGGATGACGTTAGCATGCACAGTTGACATGCCATGTTAGCGTCCAGTCAGCTGACACGTCAGCATAGTAGGACCCACCTGCCACGTCATTAGCCGCGAGTCGAGGGATAAGATTCTGTGCAGCGGAGTTTATGTGCAACTAGATTTGAGATTGAATTTGGGTCGCTCATCAGGCTGGAATTGTTTTGATCAAATCTTAGCCGTCTGAAATGCGATTTGAACGATTTCAGACTTGTTTCCGGCTAATTTGAACGTTCCAGATGCAATGGTATGGTCCGATCGTTGAGATTTGAGACCGAAAGTTATGGTGGTGAATTAACGATTGCCTGATCAGGAAGTATCTAAAGGTCATCGTGGTGGTCGATGGAGATAAAAAAGAAGTTGCACACATTTGCCCAATTATGTGTGCTGAATTGATTAGTGAGGGAATGATACTTGCCTTGAGTGAAGACAAAATTGGGACACTCTAGACACGATCAAGTGGACAATTAGAGGTGTAGAGTGAAAATTGATGAAGATCAATCTTGACGAATCTAAGCACTGGTAGTCTCGCCAGATGTTGAGAAATCATGTACTAAACTAGTATATTCCAGATCACTTGTAAAAAAAAGCCGCAACAAAGCTAGCAAATGGTTGTATATATGGAAAGACAGTACGATGGATAGATATGGCCCAATAAGTTCTGTCTAGGAGATTGGGTTTTAAGCGGGACTAGTGTGACCCCTCCAATCTTTCCTGGGAACTTGCTTAGTGGAAGGATTTTCCATACGGTACTATTTTCGTATATATAACAGTTTGTAATGAAACGGTTGAAGACTAGCAAGATGACGGCACAAGGGAACAATTTGGTTCCGTATGTTCAAGGATCCGATGAAGTGGTGATTTCTCCAAAGAAGTTAGATTCGGTGACTGTGATTTCTCGAGGGGAGAATTGATGAAGACCCTGATAATGGAAGAGAAATACAGCAAGGAAATAAAGATTGGCACCCTATTTTGACTTGGACAGGTGTTGTGACAGGATGAGCTGCTGTCAAACATAAGCAAGGAATAGGGAGAATCTGGAGAACAAAAATTGCACGAGAGCACATGGAGATTGTGCAAGAGTACCCGTAGGATCCAATGAGGTGCTGTAATGAGACAACAAGTGCAAGGAGAAGAAGTGTTCCCAGATCAAGCTCAGAGCAGAGACTGTTAAAAGGAAGTCTCTTGTGCTCTTGATGAAGACAACAGACGAAGACCTTTCCAATGCATGCAAGGATGGAAAGAGAGCTGTTGCAGAGGCACCTAATTGAGGGGGTGCAAACGCCTGTGATAAAAAGCGACCACCTATGATGAAAGGCGAAGACACCAAAGAGAGTTGGTGTAGGTGGAGCTGTCAAACAGAAAGGCATAGAAGCTCCAAACATAGAAATCAAGGTGGAGGATTGCAAGGAGTATACCACAACTTTCTCTTTCTATGTAATCTGTGGCAGTAATCTCTTCCATAGTCCACATGGTGGTAGAGAATTGTTTATAGCCACTTTGAAGCATCTCAGCTGAAGAAGGATGCGATCACTTATGAAAGGTGAAGACACCTTAGATGGAAGATGTGTAAGGGTTATAAGAGGAGCCCTAGTTCAGACCGCCTTATAACAACAGGCGAACACACCTTAGAGAAGGTGTGAGGGCCATGAAAGGAGCCCAAGTTCAGAACGCCCTAGAGCCAATGTGATGGCTAGATATAAGCGGACAGGTGTATAGCCAATGAAGTGGCTATGATGAGCATGAAGATAAATGCAGGATTGACTTTCATGAATATTGCCCCCATGCTAAAGATCAATGAGCTAGAAGACATTTGCCTTGGACAATAAGTGGATGACTTATGGAGCATTAAGACGCGGCTGCTATGAAGGAGCAGAGGGCATGCGCAGGTTTCGGGAACAAGTTGACTTTTGTCAAGGTAGTGAGCTCGGTAATGGCATTGTAATACTCAGAGTATGAAGACAGATATGGATCAACCTTTAATGGGTTGCCCCCATAGTTAAAGGTGGAGAGCTACCTGAACTCTTAGGACTAAGAGCGAGAGACTCACGGAGAAGTAAGGCGTGGTTCCTAAGGTGTAACAGAGGGCAGGCGCAACTCCTTGATGAGTAGACTCTCGGAAGAGTGGTGAGCTTGTAATCACATTGAAATACTCAATGATTGTCGCACATGGGAATATTCATTTGAGGGGGTGTTGTAAGCCTTGGTGTAAGGCTTGACAAATCATTTCGGACCGAGCATGGTTAATACGCTCGAAGGGGAATGTTGTGTTGAAGACGCTCTCAGAATGGAAGCTTGGAAAAGCTGCATGATGCAAGCTTGTGCTGATGAAGCAAGAGAACAATTGCCCACATAAATGGCAAAGAGGGTGATTGTTAGGAAATTGTCATTATTGTGGTAACTACCCCCACTTCAACTTGTACAAAGTGGAAGCACATGTAGTGGCATAATTGATGCCTTATTTTGTGGCTTTCTTGTCCCCTCCATGTTGACAAATGTGCTGGAGAAACTTGCCATATTTGCCTATAAAAGAGGCATGGTTTTAGAGAGCAAAGTGAGAGTGTGAGAAAACGTGAGAGAGAGTGAGAGAGAACATGAGAATAGAGAGAAAGAGAGAGCTACAATGGCAGCAGCTGCAAGAGCATAAAAAAGAGAGAGTAGAGTGGATGTGATCCTCTTCCTCCATGTATTTATTGTATCCTTTCTATATCTCTAATAAAATAGACCTCTCTCGTGGATGTAGGTGATTTGCCGAACCACATTAAATATTGTATCAGTATGCTTAGCCTCCAATAGGCAAATATCAGTACATCACTGGTCTGAATTCCCAACATTCATATAGGAGAAAGAACATATAGTTAATTTGCGAAGTGCGTTCATTATAACTTCATTTCTCACGCTCGCTATCAAGTGGGAAAAAGAAATCATTTGCAAACAAATATGACATCGAGCTACCTATTAATTAAAAAAATAAAATGTAATGAAATAGAGGATCATGTTGCCCACCCCTTCTATCTTAATTTCTGATAGAAGCTCTCTTCTACAGGAGAATCACAGAAAACGATCTCCCAAACCTCCGAGAATGCCTGCACGATAACTCCATGATACTGTCTTGAATTCAAGGACAAAAAACACTGCAAAAGTTCCTGTAAATCCTCGACCTCAAATATTTGCTTTTCTAATATCATCTCCAACATAGACCTCTTAAAGTCCCGGTGTGGGTTCTGTGATTTCTTCACCACCGCCACGCTCTCCTTCACTCTCCCATCAACCTTGCGTGATATCACCTGCTTCAAAACGGATGATCTCACTGGTGAAGGAATCTCTGGAGACGTCACAGTCTTTGATCTTTTCCACTTGTTCAATGAAACTTGGTGTCCAAGCTTTTTAATTTTCTTTAGGTTACTCACTTTCTTGTTCCCTATAGGCTTATTAAACGCTTCATGATATTCTGATTGCCTGGCTATAGTATCCAATGAATGGCTGAATTCACAAGAAGAATCATAGGAGAAACTTCTTGAAGAACAAAGTAGGGTTTCATTTTCTTCACCAGCAACATCAGTACTGCTAAAGCACCCACTAGTATCAACAGACAAGACACCTGTCTTGACCTTGTTTTTCTTGATATTAATTTCTCTGTTTTTGTTTTTTCCAGTTACCATAAAGGGTGACATGTCCCCACTCTCATCAGAAAATGAGAAGGGCACGTTTAGGTGAGGTTTGGCTTGCCACCTGGCTTCTTTCTTGCACGCAAAATCGGGCGATTCAATGCTCCAATCTGACATGCAGCAGCGCGGGCACGATCGCGATTGGCATTTGCAGCAGACGGAAATGGTCTTCCTTGACACTTGGCATTTGTAATAAGGTGTTGATGGTGGTGGTGTTGGGAGGTTACAAGGGTAATTGATGTCAAGTGCTTTAGGGTTGAAAGGAGAGAGCCTGTGGATAGCTGGAGTTGGAGCTTCGGGACAAGAAGGGTCTTTGGATCTACAGAGTTGGAATGAGGTGATAACACGAGAGAGCTTATGCTTGAGACGATTAGGCATCTTGTGGAAGTTCATGACCGTGAAAACGTCTGTAGTTTTGAGACAACGTGCTAAGGCTTAGCTATAAGAGGTTGGATATATAATGGAAAGAGGCCGGCATTCAAGATGAAAGACAACAGCTTGTACCTACTGGGTTTCAAAAGTATTAATTTAAAGGATCTGCACGCCTGGTTAGAACGACCAAATCCAAGTGATGATGTATGCTTTTTGCCTGAAAGCTACATGGAATTCCAGAGTGACCGTAACTCTCACCCTGGAAATGAAATGTAACATTCAAATTTATTAGATTTGGGTTTTGTGAGAAAACAATCTCTCTAATCATGGTTAATTAGTGAGTTGGATCAGTAATTCTTAAGCATAAAAATGAAGGCTGTGAATAATTTTCATGATGATTTCTATGTTTATGCAAAATGAGAGAGCACACTCCCAATATATTACCTAATAGTTTTTTTTTTTTAATAGATAGAACCATGACTAATATAGATCAATTCCATATATTAATAATTTTCAATACAACCTGTAAGCGAGTTTACTAGCCGGTGGTGTTTGATTATTGTTTTACAGTAGAAAAAACAGAAACATGTTTTGTTGAAAAAATAGAGACATGGCTGGAATAAACCACCATCATTTTCAGAGATGCCTCCTATTATCTTCCATGGATCTCGAAGACAAGATACGTGAAAGAAGCAATCGAGACCATGCTTGTTGCCCAGGGCCAAAAAATTGTTTAGAAAATAATTTCAAGATGCTTGACATCTTAACTTTTTGGTAGCAATATGTATTTGGATCATGGCTTCCGACTTGGCCTGGCCGTAGCTCTCTCGAGTCTGCTAATCCTGCTCTTGTTTTCTATTGTTGAGATAATATTGCGAAGGACAAGGGTTGTATCCAGCCGTAGTTATCTTGACTCATTCCACTCAGACCCAAACTCGAGAAAAAAACTAGCAGTCAGGTCCCCCAAACATTTTTCAATTACTCTTACGTTCTGCTTTCCAAGTTTGGGTGTCATTTTCAGTACCGGAGCCCTTGCTGAGATGGCAAAAAAACAAAAAAAAACCCTACAATCTACTCGAGGACCTTGCAATTTGCAGTCAGGTAGTTCCCCATCTGATGAACACCTGGACAAGAATGCACAAGCTACAATACAAAAATAAAATAAATAGAACGAAGGAAGTTTTCTGCCTCAGTTCATGCACACGCGTTTTGGATCTTTGACCCCATCACTAAGCAAGAAACCAGGAAAAAATCCAGCTCAGTAGCAGCAGGGTAACTGTATTAGCCGGAGTGTGAAGATTGTTCACAAAAAGTAAGCCAATTGAACCCAAATAACAATTATATATATTCACCTCTTTTTTAAGAATATATGAACTGCAAAATAGGCTCAACAGGTGACCCAAGTTCTATAGATAGATCAAACCAGCTGTCAACCTTCTTCTTCTTCTTCTTCTTGTTTTTTTTTTTTTTTTTTTGACAATGATGGAAAGCTGTTTACACTAAAAAAAACCTTATTTTTGGTGTAGATCCAATCGTGAATGAAGGATTGAAGCCTGCGGGTTACGAGCCAGATTGAGTTCGATCTCTTGATCTAAATGTTGACATTATGGATATTGGGAACCCCATTTTTGGATTAGAAACTCTTATTTTCATGAATCCAATCTGGATGTGCTCCAGCTTTATTGGGTCTAAGTGACAAATCTTTATATTAAAAGCTTTAGAGTCTATCATCTCAGGAAAATCATCATCATTATAAATCCTAATTATCTCTTTGAAGTTGGAGAAACAATCAAAGTGTTTGGATTAGATCCAACCAGCTGGACAAGAGTTTTAGATTTGTTAGCATATAATCTAAATTGCATTAGAGGTTTAATGCATAGATGTTTTATCATTTGTAATCCTTGATGATCTCTTTTATATCCATATTTAATGCATTTTTTTGTTATATATATATATATATATATATAATATTTTCTTGGTAGTTGTCACAAAAGTGTACTTCGAAAGTTGAAGGATTGATTAAGAAATTGAAGAAAAAAAAATGATGGAATTAAGTTCAGTCTATCAGGTCCCCTCATTAAAGCTTAAAACAATTAACTATTAATGTATATATTTTATTTAAAAGGTATTTTAGAGGATATAAAATATTTTTTATTTTAAATAAAATTATTGCTATATTAAAATTTTAATATAACTTTAAAGAAACAAATAGCGTTGTCGTTTAATCATGGTTTTGTAAATTTTTAATTTTTTTGAATTGTTTTGATATTTTTTATGTGCTGATGTTAAAAATAAATTTTTAAAAATAAAAAAATATATTATTTTAATATATTTTCAAAATAAAAATACACTTTAAAAAATAACTTTTACTATTATACCAAACAACCCCTAAAATGTCTGGATCATATACTTGATATTATCTTCTGTGCAAATGATTGTGTTTGTTTGAAGAAACTGTTTTCAATCAAATTATGATTAGCTTGAAAAAACATAAGAAATAATATTTTTTCAAGCTCAAAGTTAAACACATTCTGAAACATTGTATTACCTTGTTAACACATTCACATGAACTATAAAACCTTTTTCGCCTCTTGTAGTGGTGTGATCGCTAGAAATTTGCCGGGTGGCTTTTGCCTCAACATTTTTGTTCGCTGAAAATGCATGCTTCTTTGTGGATTGCAAATCTCTTGTAATGTTAGATAGTATTTAAAGGTTGACAAAGGTGAAGTTCAATTTGATTTTTTCTTGGGGGGGAAAACACCCACCAAAATCCTCCAGATGCTTACTTCGTTGTCATGGAGATTAGAATTTGACAGTGCAATCTCATTGTCTTGATACAGGTACGGAAAAATAGCATTCAAGTGTCCATAAACAATGGTTATGATGAAAAACAGAGCTAGATCATCACTCTATCGTCCAGGACCTCCATGTTCGTTTCAGCCATATTAATTCTCTCAAAAGCAGGCGCAGCAGGGTAGGCAAATGCCCCCATCCAATCTGCGCCATCTGCAATTCCACTTCACGGGCCAGGATCGAGTGTCGATATGATAACTTACGATCGCCAATTTATTTTGAGACATGAGACCGAAGCAAACAGGTCGAGAATCTAGCAAGAAGTGGGGTTTTGGTTGGCTAAATGAGATGGGGGCAAGTTGAAACTAGTCCAATAGCAAGGTGCCATCTGCTCCCCAAATTTAGCAAATATTGAAGAAACCCCTGAAATCGTGCACCCACGATTGCTACGCGCAAGGAACACCCCAGACAGGAAAAGGAAAAGGAAAAGGACGCAGTCTTTCATCTCCCTCTCGTTGATTGTCCGGCATTTCAATCAAGATTTAGATTTCATTTCCTACTCTCTCTCTATCCTGTTGGGCTGCTCTCTTGGATTCAATCAAAGTGAAAAGGGTTTTTTCCTGGAATTCTATGAGGAAGTTGTGTCCTAATTATGACAGGGAACATGCACTTGACACCGTCTTGGAGGTGCCTATACCTGAAGAGATGTTCACAAAAATGGGCAACAGTTCAGCTTCTCGTTGGCAAAACATGCGCGCATTGATGAGAGCTCAGGCTGCTGCTGATAAATCAACCCATCTCCAATCTAAATCAGATAATGAATTTATAGCATTGCTTAAGCTTGTTGGCTCTCCTCTTATCCCTTTTCAGGTGAACCCTGACCAGCCTCTCACTCGTCCTCTTAAAGATTGTAACATTGTATGTATGACTCTTTCATTTTCCTCTTCAAGTTTTTCTTCCTTTATTTTCTTTTTGGGTTAAATCTGAACATGGAAATGGAAGGTACATAATTAAGGTACGGAATTCATTGCTGGACTTCATGTAATTTGAGAGATTATCTGAAAATCTTGGTGTGCTATAATGGTGAGCATGCTTCGTTGTTTTGAAAACATTCCCTGCAAAGGTTAAGGTACCACTCAGCATTTTCAAAATTGAGAATCATTGGCAGTTTCAGCATGTTATTAACTCACCTATACGCCTGCTATGGCCATAAGGATATTCACTTAATTACTTCACATTTCATTTCTGATACGGAAGAGAAAGGAAACAATGAAAAGGGAAACATTAACCCTCAACATTTCCAAAACTACAACTTTTCATTCTACTTTTTATTGATTAGCTAGGCTGATGAGAACGCAGCTCGATGCCTTCAACTGGACCTGGAAATGTTACTTGTGATTAACAATGCATAGATCGTTTACTAACAGTGACTTGTTTCGTGAACAGGAAGCCTCTACCGCGAAATACATAGTACAACAATATATAGCAGCAATTGGAGGATCGTTGGCACTGAATTCAGTGAAAAGCATGTATGCAGTAGGGCAGGTGAAGATGACTGCATCAGAAATGCACCAAGGTGATGGCAGTGTGCACCCAGGAGGAAAGTACGAGGTTGGAGGGTTTGTGCTATGGCAAAAAAACCCTGATTTATGGTACCTAGAACTAGTTGTTTCGGGTTACAAGGTCAGTGCAGGCAGTGATGGCAAGGTTGCTTGGAACCAATCCTCGTCTCAGGCTTCTCATGCTAAAAGAGGTCCCCCAAGACCCTTGCGGCGGTTCTTCCAGGTATAACCTTCTCTGAATGTGTATCTTCTAGTGACAAAATAATCGCTGTATGTAATCTAAGACTATTGATTCCGTATCTTTTTGGAATGTCAAGATGATTGAAGATGGTTTTCTTTGTGATGCCAATAGGGATTGGATCCAAGGTGCACTGCCAACTTGTTCTTAGAAGCAGTAGGCGTTGCAGAGAAGGCAGTGAACAATGAAGACTGCTTTGTACTCAAGCTCGAGACCGATTCAAACACCCTTAAAGCTCAAAGTTCATCCAATACAGAAATCGTACACCATACAATATGGGGCTACTTCAGCCAAAGAACAGGACTGCTTGTCAAATTCGAGGACACGAAACTAGTGAAGATGAAACCAATTAAAGGAAATGATAATGTGTTTTGGGAGACAAGTATAGAGTCAGTGATCGGAGATTACAGATACATTGAAGGCATCAATATAGCACATAGTGGAAAGACCATCGCTACACTTTACAGATATGGAGCATCACATAATCATAAGAGGAAAATAGAGGAAACATGGATGATTGAAGAAGTTGATTTTAACATATGTGGGTTGTCGATGGATTGCTTTTTACCTCCTGCTGATCTTAAGAGAGAACAAGAAGGTGGAGAGCTGTGACCATACAGTTTATTCGAGTTACAGGAACAAAAATGTGACTCAAAGGAAATTCCCTGTATATATAGGTGAGTTGGAAGCTGAGAAGTTTTCTTATAAATGGTATGACTGTAGGAAGTGAGAAATATTTTTTTCTTTAAATATACAGAACCATTCATTGAAAAAAGAAGACGACCCAACAAATTTATCTCTGAAATATCTTTTTCATTCCATCAAATTAAAGAAACAGGTTAATTTTCTTGTAAAATACATCAAGAATAAGTTGTTGAATTTACATGTTTACACGCATCTATTCGACATCTAATTTGAATGGAACCAACCCAACAAGTAATTCGTTCAGAATGTGATAAATATGAGATGGTATTTGGTAAATATAATGATTTAAGGATAAGTGGATGCCTTGTCTCAAAGAAAGAGTTAAGTTAAAGACCATTGGAAGCGTTTTGCTTGATTAGGATCTCAAGTTCTCTACTTCCATGCGTAGCAACAACAACCTCTTACAAATAGGGTACTTAGTTGCAGCTTGCAAGGGCTTTTATGTTGCAAAATTGCTCTAACAATTAGTTCAGCAAACAATCTACATTAAGAGGACTTCTTCTTCATTAGTGGAGGAACTATCTATTTTGGGTAGTGGTACACTCCAATTGCCGACCAAACCCCCCCAATAGCCCTCTCCCAGGCCAGACCCCTTGTCGAGCAATTATAACAGAATCCAGCAAGGGCTTTACCTCCGGCATTTTATGATGCCCAAACCTCCTGATCTTAAGCGTTGCCAAGAACAACATCAGCCCAGGGATCTTATCAATGACTAGAGTCAAAAGTAGAACAAACGATAGAAATATGTGGGCTTCAGTGATGTTTTTTTCAACCACCTGAACCATCCTCGCCAGCATCCCTGGCCACAAAAACTGGCGAGAGCAAGGGACCTGAACATAATTAACTATATCACGATTGAACTAGGAGAAAACGTAACCGATTTCCAGCTTCGTATAACCCACCTTGACATAAATGCATACAAATGAAGCCACCAACTTCAGCCAAAACATTTCCCACCCGCCCTCTGACTGGTGTTATAAATATATTACTCTAGGGCTGAAAATTAACTTGCTCCTTCGTAACTGGACAACATGAATGGACCAAAAACAGGGAACCGACGAAAACAATGCACCAGTCAAGGTTGCCTTCATGGTTTATGATAAATCTTCGTTATTCTCTGACAAAAAAGACAGTAACTCTACCGCAGGAATTTTAGTCCACAAAATTGCTTGAGCAGATCAAATTGATACTGCTGCTGTTGATCTATGTAGAGAAACTTGATCCTAATGTAAAACATTTACTAACAGTGTAGTCAAAGCGTATTTACAACTACCATCCAAAACTCCTAGTCTTCTAGTGTCTGAATCTCGCCCATCATGATCCGGTTACTGACAACATTAAATCCTAAAACAGAAGGGTTGACCTTCTTCCCCTTTTTCCCTTTCTTCTTGCTTCCACCCTTCCCCGACCCATCTTCACGGTCATAATCTTCAACACCTGCATTGTCAAAAGTCACATCTTTGGCACTGATCCCACTGGTCTTCCAATCATTCTGCCTTTGAAAGGCTATTTCAAGAACATCTGCTCCTAACATCTCTTTGCAATTGAGGAATTTGTCGATGAACTCGTGATCAGGATCAAATGATGCAAGATTTTCTATCAGAAGCATCTCCGCCTCTGATCTGGATTGCTTCAAGCAGTATTCCAAGAAACTTGTATCTATCACAAGGGATTCCATTGCATGAGATAAAACTTAAAGACCAACAAAAAGTGTTTAAGTCAACATGTCAGATGCATGAACAGAGTTTTGTATTGAACCATGGGTTACAGCCAAAGGAAAGTAGAAAACTATTTAAATCTCTGCGTTACATGAAATTTGACCTATCTGGCATAGAAGCCATACTACTAAAGACCATGGTACTTGTTATATGTATGCTTGAAAGATCGTAATCTTTTAAGTGGGAAAAGTAAAGTTTGTAACAAGTATATTTATCGATCTGCAAAAGATACTTGTTACCCAAATGCTTAAAATCAAGTTCGATGAAAAATCACAATTCTAGTAAATAAATGTCAAGCAAAAGAAGAAAGAAAATAGAATGGTACCTTTAGTCCCAACAAGTCTAACACATTCATTTTCACACCAAGCCCTGAACTCCATGGCCTCTGAAAAAATATAAACATAACAGGTCAACAACAATTCTTGACAGGTTAAGATGAACAGCCTATTGTCACTTTACCTGAATGCTTGTTCATCGTATCTCGTTTCCCTTTAAGAGACGACTGAGTAGTGGCTGTTGAAGATGAAAGTGAATGCTCTGCAGGTCTGCCGCCCACAGATTTCTGTCTCCCTAGTGATGCAACTGGTGCTCCTTTTACAGGAGTATTTTTGGTTCCCCAACTTCCCTGGCTTGAAATATGAGGGAATTCTGACCTGTTTAGAAGAAAGATATAAAAATTTACTTTCAATTTCTCCCATCAGGGGCGTTGACTGAGGAGACAGCAAGGGGTAATGATGTAAAGAAAGCAACAAATAGACAGAGGCTTACCCAACAAACAACGACAAAAAAAATCTAACAGTCCTTTGAATTTTGGCAAAATATGCCAAGTTCAAAAGCAAAGTACCAACAATCACTAAACTTAGTACACCTGTTCATGTGAAATTTACAAAGGAGCTCTCACATTTGAACTTTTATGTGGACTAAAAATAAGTTGAAACCCAACTTATTTCAGTAAGTCACAAACATTTCACAACAAATTCATTTAACTTTTGAGCTGAATCACTGTTCTGACTAAACCCTGCACCACTGAGCTTAACTTCCATGTCTTCACATGAATGGTTCCCACAAGAAAGAAATTCTTTGGCAACAAATGGTAGCTCATGTTACAAATGCTTAAAAAATATTTTCTATTAGGCAACTAGAACAGGTCAAATGCTATCATTTTGGAGAATCACTGGAATAATTAAGGGACTCGAAAACATGGGAAGACAAAATGGGAAGTGGACAGAAACAACAAGTTATTCCGTCACTAGTTTAAGCTGGTTGAAGAGGGACCAATTAATCAGCAGCCTTGCAATATAGCCATTTTTTATAGGCGAGTAAACAGCAACAAAAAGAAATGCAGAATCCCAAACAGGAAAAATCTACTAATCAAACAGGTAAAAACATACTGCAAAATATAATAAACCAGATCAAATTTACATGGCACCTGCAGAAAACCAGTATGCTCACAAGAGCAGCTCTAAGAATAGAAAGAATGGTTCAACTAAAGAAGCAATGTTTGATAAACTAAAAGCTAGTTAGATAGGCAAAGAAAGGATCGTACTGCTTAGGCTCCTGCTTAGATTGATCAATCGGGCCCCAAAATAGTTCATCATCTCCTTTGTATTTTGACTGAGAAGAAGCACGGGAATTTATCTGGATAGGAGAAGCAGCCTTTGAAGGAGAAGATGCAGAATGCGACCATGAAGAGCCACTTCCATGTGCGGATTGAGCGGGCTGAGGTTTCTGAGGAATTGGTATTTGATTCTGAGGCTGGGCAGAAGAGACCTTTTTCTCCTGTTCCTTTTGGATGTCCCTTAAAGATGTGGGCTTTGGAAGCTTCTTGGAGTCAGCAGACCATGCTGGAGAAGGAGAATGGTTTGCTGGCTCTCCCTTCCAAAAAACAAAATCTCCCAAAGAAGGGCCAGATGGAATTGCAGGCAATACTTCCTTCTCCTGCTGCACAGAGCGAGAGCCTTTCCCTTTCTCAATGGGACTTGAACTAACAGCCATTTCAGTAGAAGGTATAGGCACTACCACCTTAGCTCCAGCCCCCTTTGCTTTAGCAGACCTTTTGCGATTCTTTTTGGTGTCTTTAGCCTCAATAAAGTTTCCATCATCTATAGATTCTAAACTGTTAGTTGCAACTGGTTGAGTAGTCAGGCCAGATAAAGATTCAGAAACTCCCATCTCTCTTTCATTAGATTTTGCCAAAACTTCTTCTGCCAATAGATCATGTAATTGACTTTTCTTGCTCTTAGAAGAGAGTGAAATTTCTGCTTTTCCCACATTTATGTCAGTATTATTCATTTCTCTTTGAATATCTCTAGAAATTTTTGGGTCTGAACTAGCCACAACCCCAGCCCAAGGAGTTGATGAACTTGCGTGGTTGACAGAAGTGCTGGTCTCAGAAACTGCCAGGCCAACCTGAGCCTTCCTTTGCTCTTCCTGTTGAATTTCCAACAATGACTTCGGTTTGAAACCAGGAGCAGGTTTCCAAGCACGTTGACTTGATTGAATCTGTGCACTAAGAACCGGAACGGACCCAGCCAGTTTCGATTCGCCCTCGCCAGAATTGATGGCAGGCAATGAACTAGTAACCTGCTGGGATTCAACAACTTCTGCAGAAGTCCCAAATTTGTTGTCTCTTGCCTTTTGTGGAGATGTCCCAGAAAGATTTTCTCCAGTTCCATTATGTGATTCAAATCTTGTTAGACCAGCATTTGGCCCCTCATTTTCAGATTGCTTTGATTGCTGCAAAGACAAAGCCTTTATTGCTACCTTTGCCTGGTCAGAAGAGGAGTTTGACTTGGCAGATTTTTGCTTTCTGGATTTCTTCTCAGAAGCTTTTCTTGTCTCACGAATTTCAATGTTTTTCACTACTGTTGCCACTTCAGGCTCAGTATTCAATCGATCTCTATCAACCTGCTGTTCATCAAGTGAGCTATCTAGTTCAACTTTTAGAGCACTGGCATGTTCGGGCTTTGAAATTGCATTCTCACCAGTTCCTGCTGACGCTACTGGATCAGAGATTTCATGAGAATCCTGATGAACAGAATCTGCAGTAGCCTCAGATACCAAAACCTTTGCACTTTCTTCAGTTCTCCAAGGGACTTCTGATGTATGATCCAGTGAAAGAGGAACTCGGAAGTCAGAAGAGGGGACAGGTTCAGATGCAACAGAAGCCTCATGTGAAGATTTGTTCATCCGCCCTGGCAAGGGTGAGCTATCAACAAATGGTGATGCTGGTAAAGATTCTTTCGGATGAATATCACCTAGTTTTCCTGGACTTGTACCCCAGCTTTTTTGAAGATTAACATTCCCAAACATTTGATGTGGAAGATGGAGAGAAGATGCTTCAGAATTGACATTATAAGTGACATCATGGGTAAATGCTTCAGAATTGACATTATAAGTGGCATCATGGGTAACTTGAGGTGGCAAATTCAATAAATGTTCATCTTGAACATTTGAAACTGGCAACTGTAGACCAGTTGTAAGCAATTCTTTAGACAGCTGAAGCCGAGAAGGATCCACAGGAGCATTTCCTGTAGCTATTGAAGCAGTCTGTAATTTTCCATAAGTTGGCTCACCAAAACGCTGATGAGAATGGTGCTCTGGCATAGCTTGGGAAAGTAACTGTTGTTGCCACAACAACTGTTGATGCTCCTCCTGTTTTTGCTGCTGCTTGAGTAACAAAAGCTTATCTAACACTGAAAGCTGCTGTGTTTGAATAGGAGCCTGGGAATGTGACTGCAGCAAGTACTGCTGTTGCAACAAGTTGAGTAATTGTGGATCCTGGGGTAAAGCTGAGGGCAACAATTTTTCAGGTGTCAAAATACCAGACGGGTTATCTATACCTTGACCAAGCAGGTTTGTTAAAGGTGGGTTCTGCCGCTGCAGTCTCTGTTGTTGCCCAAAGAGAACTTGTGGTGGAAAATTCTGAGCATGGAGCAAGTCAATCTTATCCTTAAGTGGATCCAAGCTCTCCTGGGCAGGGAAATTTGACCAACCACTAACGCCATTATTTATGCCAGAGACAGGCCTGTCAGATAGGCCTTGAAGAATGGACATCAAATCAGCATTTTGAGAAAGAGGAGGCTGATGCGGATTGTCAGACAAAGAGGATAGGAGTTTTGCATGTTGCATCAGGGAGTCTGGGTGAACTTCTGACTTTGAAACTATGGATGGAGCATCTCTTCCCTGCCAAAATGGATAAGGACCAGGTAATGATCTCTGTCGTTCAAGTGCCATTTTCTTTGCCATCAGGTGTAGATCGTTCCCACCATCAACTCCCAATGATGGCACACCACCAGAACTATTTCCAGTAAATCCTTGAGAACCTAAAGAGAAAACATAACCATCAAGTTCACATAAAGATGCAACAAGATGACAACTACATTTAGAAACCAAGGGGAAATGCCCAAAGCATAGGGCTGCTCAATAAAACAGAGTTCATTTGTAAAAAATGAAAATAAGCTGGGTGTAACCGAACCTTGTGACGAAGGACCCAAGTTTCCAGACATCAGTGACTCTAAGAATCGGTTTTCAGCTTCTGTTGCTGAACCAGGTTTAGACCTTGGATCATTTCTTATAATATCAAACTCCTTTAAGCTAGGATGCATGTTTCCAAAGCTGCTAATGTTTGGCCTGCTAGATGTGTCAGTGAATTCATTCTGTTTTGTCCCAGCAAACCCAGGTGGTGGCCTTGCCTTGGCTCGCAAATGAGGCATGACATCACCAAGCAACAAAAAGGGTGAGTCCTGTGATGCATTTGCCAGCCGAACTTGCAAATCTATGCCAAAATATCCAGTCTCGAACCACCCAATGATATCACTGCCAGAAAAGGGACCTTGAATTTCACCCTGGGGATCCTTATAATACAGAACCAGGTTCTCAGGAGAGGGTTGTGAAAACTTCTTGACCTCTTGCTCCCTGTCCAGAGCAGCAGATGGCTGCCTTTTCATAATGGGATCCTCATTGGTCTGCCATTTTGCTTCGTCTCTAGAGAATGATGGATTGGCCGCATTGCTTTCCCATGGATTTTCAGAATCTTTTGGGGGTTGATTCCGGGCCATATCAGCAGCCCTTGACCTGACATCACTGGAAGCATCTCTCCAGTCATGCGAGACAGTATTGAACTGTTCTACCAATGATGGGGCTCGCCATGGAGTTCCAGAATGCGCAGAAGTATTTCCCTCCACATTCAATTCCCTACTTCTAGGCACCTCATCATCCTTTTTGTAAGGACTGGTTTCTCTAAAAGCTGCATATGGAAAATAATAATTATTATAATGCACCAGGACTATGGGCACTTTAAATGGAGCACACTCTCATACAGCAACATACCAAAGTTTTACAGACTGGATTAAGAGTAAAAGGGGGCAGACAGTAAAAGCACAGATGAAAATTATCTTAACCAAAAACCAAATTATAACAAGCAACAAACACAAATTTTTAATTTGAGTTCAAGATAATTATTTTTCTAGTCTTGTTAAGTTTGAAGAAAAAGGGCCACCTTCATAGCTTATTGAATGATTTCAAAGGCAGCCAGCTCAGCTTAATAAACACATGCACAAACCACTTTTGTGTCAGTTACCTTCAACTTTGAGCTTGTCATCAGAATACATCTTAGGTTCCTGCATCATTTCCAATTTTGAGCTCGACCCATGATATTGTGTCTGTCTTTCATGAGACAATCCATCAGAATATGTTCCATGACCGCCCGTCAAAATGTCGAGGCTTTCATCTTTACCATTATCAAAAGAGTGTGGCACATCTTCCTTACCACCTACAAAGACATGCCAATCCAAACAGAATTATTTCCTTACTCTAGAATATGTGCAAGTACAATGGAATAAAAAAAGCTTTGAAAAATAAAGTACCAGGCTTGGCTCTCATTGGTTGTGTAGAATCAATTGAGTTCCGACCAAGAGATCCTTCTTTTGATATCTGAGGTGCACCACTGCTTACTATGTCCCCTTTGTCAATTCCTTTCAAAACTACCTACTCAGGCAATAAGAAATCAAATAAATATAATGCAATGCTAGTATCCACCCAGATAATCAATATATAAAAATTTACCAATTCCTCAGGATTGGGTGCACAGAGTGCCAGTGGCTCTGAGGGCTCTTCCAGTGTAAGCAAAGGCACTTGCACAAACCCATTCAGTAGTTGGCGTGATTTCATGTCAGTCATCCTGTATACATCTACCAATTTAGTCCTACTATAGCTTAACTGACCACTTTCTCCTTTGTCTGAAATACCTCCCGAATTTTGAGAATTAGTAGAAACGCTGTTCGTGGAGATTCCACCAGAGCTAAGCCTTCCACGACCAAGAGGATACGTTGGAGTACTTTCCCCACGTCCTCGACCATACGAAAATGTTGGAACCTGCTTGTTCGGTGTTAAAGATTGGTGATGAGGTGGCTCTCCCCTCCCTCGACCTTGGGAGGAGTTAGATCTCCATGGACGATAATGATCAACCTCCCGTTCATCTTTTCCATGGCCAGAATGATGAGACAGCCCCTTTTCAAATGGTGTGTCACCATCTCTGCCAGAGTCTGACCACTTCTCACGCGAACCTTCTGTATCTTTGTTGTCCGGCCCCCAGCGTGTGTTCCATTTGCTCTCACGCCGCTGATCATAATTAGTTTCCCTGTTACTTGAATCAGTCCAGCGCTCGGAAGGGGCACGGCGTGCTTCATAGTGTTTGGTGGATGAATTCTCTGTCCAGCGCTCCATCCGCCGGCTATCGCCAAGCTCTTTATCTCCATCTCTCCAGCGATCTTTACGCATGGTAGAATTGGTGTCTCTTTCTTCATCACGCCAACGATCACGACGACCAGTTTCCATATCAAGCAAGGAAGGCCGAAAAACATCCTTTTTCTTCTGGTCATGCATCTCCTCGGTGTTTCCTGATGACTTCATGCTATCTGAGCGATTGCCATAAGCTGGAAGCGGGCTGCTTTCCTGTATACCCCATCAACAGCACAAAAAGAAGAGGATTAAATTGCTGGCTGAAGCAATCACATCAAAGAGTTTACATGGATTGCATGGTGACAGCAAGAGGGTACATTCATCTAAGGAATACAATGTAAAAAACAAAAATTTGTCCATGAATAAGCAAGTTCTGATGGTAAAAGATCATTAATACAGTAAAAAGGTTGTGATATCAGACCCCTGTTCCCACTCCAGGTTTACTCTCGCCTGGTTTTGGCAGAAGCCACTGAGGTGACAGCGGAATAGGATTGTCAGAACCTTGAGCATCTGCATGTAATAAACAGAAGGAATCAACAAAAAAAACTTTCCACACGTTTTCAAAACAATAATTAAAATAGCATGCTCAGCTATTCCGTTGAATGACAGAAATTAATTGATGTGAACTCCGTTGATTTAGCCAAAGCAACATAGTTACTGAGAAACTGGCAACGGTGCCCCCGTTGCTTCTTGGATCAAACAACATTCAACTTCCATTCAGCATATGATTACAAATCTTATCCCATGAAACTTGTTACTTAATCCAAAGACACCTTCAAACTTAAAAAATCAGAGCATTCCATGGGAGACAATTGGAATAGAAATAGCAAAAAGAGAGCTTAACAACAACCAACTAGACAAAAAATTGAAAGATCCTTGTTTCTTCATTTGTACATTTAGAGCTTCTGTCAGCAGATTATAATCGCTTTTGGCCCAGAGGTGAAAACTAAACTGTCACTCTCTAGAGTAAGAGTTCCTGCAGCTAGATCTATTTGTCATAAATTCTAATGGATGATAACACAAGTAGCTTCTGACACTTAGGCGAAATATCACAAAAACAGAAATTTAATAGCATGTATTAATCAACAGGTCCCAATGTATAAACATAACAAATGTAATCCAAATCATGCAAATTTAATGAAGTCCATTTCTGGTTCAAATGTAATTTTACTGGCTTTTATCCGCAAGGAAAGTGAAAAAAAATCAAGTCTTCTGATGCAAACCCTAACATGCAGAACAAAATAAACAATAGCATGGGGTTGAAAGCAAAAAACTAAAAGCAGCAGAAAACACCACAAACAAAATTATATTATCATTCAAAAATATTAAAAAATTCCAAAAATGATAATCACTCCAGTTTATCCTCTAGAAACCCAAATGGAAAAAAAATAATTAAAAAATACTTAGCTAAAGACAGAAAATTAACAAATTCACTGCACTTTCACTCCTTCCCAACGTAATAAAAAATTTAACAGAAACCCAATAATATTATCGCATTTGCAAAAATAAACACAAAACCCTAAAAAAATAAAGAACAAACACCGACATTCAGTCAAAGAAAGCCACAAAATCCACAAATAAATACAAGTTCAAATGAAGAAAAGGAAAAGATAGGGTTCTGTTTTTCTCCCCGAAAAAAAGGCCAAATTAAACTAAAAGAAACTGAAAGAGGTTTAAGAGGCGCGAGAGAGAGAGAAATCGTTAACACCTTTGGAGATCTGGAAAGGAGGCGTGAGGGAGAGGCCGTGACGGGAATCGGAGACGGAATTATTAGCCATGGATGATCGGTGACCGAAACAGAAGCAGAGCGTCGAGAGAGAGATATTTGGGTGCTGCTTTTGATTTGTTTGAGCGAGGTGAGAAAATGGGGGCAAAGAAGGGAGAAGAGGGAATATAAAAAGGGTAGGTTAAAATGATATCCCTACCCGGCGTACGTTAGCATAAGGGTAGTTACATATTTGGTTGTCCGATTTTGTTTTGCTTAAACCTTTTTAATTATGCTCACGCGCTCTCTTTTCGTCTTGCTTAAAAAAAAGGAAAGAAGAATATTACTAACTAAGATGGAGAAAATTTTAGTCTCTCTGGATTTAACAATAAGGAAAAACCCTAAAATTTGATTAAATTATGTGACTCATAATTTGAAATTAGTTTAATCATACAAGTGTAAAAGCAATTCATTAAAAAAACTAATAAAAAATTAAAGTTGATTTATTTTTTTAATTTTTTGATATTATTTTTATAAATAAAATGAGAAGACATTTTGAAAAAATAAAGGGGATTAATGATTGAAGATAGAGTTTTTTGTTAAATCTTAATTAACTAATTTTTTATAAAATAGGTATTTATTCATTAGAATCCAAATTTGATTTTTGATGGAAACTTGAGATTTGATAAAATTTAGTGTTTATTTTAGGAAAGTAGTTTCTGTTTTTTAATGTTTTTTAAAAGTATGTTTTACTTGAACATGTAATAAAATAATTTTTTTATTTTTAATATTAGCACATCAAAATTATTATAAAAATATTAATTAAATATTTTTTAAAATCAAACTTATTTTTAAAACACGATACACAGTATCATAATGCAAAACCGTAATAAGCCAAAATGGAAAAGATTAATAAAATACACATCATCCAATAAAAGACTTTCTTTTGAGATAGATTTACTTGCGTGTTTTGCACGTGAGATATGGTGACGTGGTAGAGGGGTAATCGCGAGGTTTATCTTCATTTCCCCCGCTGAGGGTGCGTAATGAACCCACGAGACGCGCAAGTTACGGCGACTACCAAAACGACATTATAGAATGCGTGTCGAAGATAGAGAGGAGCAGATAACCCTAGCAGACCAGTAGACATCATAGTGTGCGCTGCCAGGCTTAGCTTAGGTTTAACTTGTGTAACGTTTTTTTTCTGTTTCCCTGTCTCAAAAGAAACAAAAAAGTCGAAAACCTCAAAAAATGGGTTTCTACTTGCTTCGCACCCTTTTTGTCTGCAACCATGTCTATCTCCACCGACATCCATGGCTAACGACAGCCCCAAAGCTAGTTTTCAGTCCCCAATATTCCCAGCCGCCGATGTTCCTTCAGTTTGTAGATTTGATCGTAAGTGCAAAAGCCAAAAGAGATAGTAATGAATTATGATCGGTTCTCTTGTAAAGAAAAGAAAAGAAAAGAAAAACTGGGTATAATTTGAAGTTAAAGGTGGGTGCAAGAATTGGTAACTGGAGCCAGCTAAAAGGCCGAGTTGCTGGCGGAGAGGGCTGAGATTGGATGGTCTAGTGGCAGTCTAGAGCTCCGGATCAGGGATCGTGGACACTCTGCTTTGTGGGGATGTTTTTGTTTGAGCCTGTTGTTGAGTTTTAGGCCACAGGCCATTGCTTTATTCCTGTCCTGTGGTTTTCTTTTTTCTTAAATGAAGAAGAAAAGGCGAGGACGGGATGTTGGAGCTCATAAGTCAAGGCAGAGAAGATCATGAGTCTTGAATCTGATTTAATAAAAATGTAGCGTCTTGACTGGACCATGTCATGAGGGATGGATCCAGACTCGAGTATACATCACAACAGTCCAAGTGTAATCCAAACCTTGCTCCTCTTTCTCTGGATTTCACAGGTGGGTTCAAGAATAATTCAATTGGCTTTCAAGCCCTTCAAAAACGTGGTAGTTGGACCTGGCAAGTGTCATTGTATTGGCAATAAACAATAATGTGGCAACGCAAGCTCAAACGCGAGAATGAGGTTCCCTGGAGCTGCGGGATTGTGTTGGCTCTACAGCCTAGAGCCTCTTTGGTATTGCTTTTCTATATAAAAAGGAGGTTGAGAAGCAACACCAGAAGGGGCCTTGGTTCGATAGAATGATAGCCTCGACAGTCATGCGAGAACCTGCAAGTCTAACTGCATGTATTCGTATAGCCTTGTTGTGTTGGAAAGGAGGAGATTAACTTAAGGAAAATTTCAGAAAATATGCCATCTCTTAAGATTCCAGGAAGTTGTATTACAAAGCTGCAAAGTGTGCAAAGTTATATCCGAGCTATATGAGTTGGAGGATTTGCTGGAACATCGGAACTTCCCTACAAAGTAAAACTAACTTCAGTGACAGTGCCATGGGGTTAATTTTAAGTTGCTGCAACTTCCTATAACTGTTCACAGAGTAGCTATTTGGCTGCAATGAATATTTTTTGTCAGCAGGTTATTCCTAAAGTAATATGTTTCTGCTGTCAGTTAAATACTAATAATATTCCCACATATCTCTAGATATTTTGTTAGAATTGTCGCCGTGCTGAAATTAAAGCCCTTAAACGGTTATCCATCCTTTGTACTGATTGTAACTTTAATTTTTTCAATTTTTATCTCAGATGATTTCTTTGATATAATATTAAAATTTTATAATTAAATAATTATAAGTTTAAAAATTGTTCATTTGATGATAAATTGTTAAACCATTTATCTGAAATTTACAATTATTTTTTAGCATGATTTTAACCAATAATATTTTAATCATATAAAATAAAATATTTATCTGATTGTATTAAATAAACTTGTATATTTAAATTAACAATATATAATAAAAATATAAATATAAATATAAATAAAATTGATTAAATAAACTCATGTTATAAAAAAATTATATATAAAGCCAAATATATTAGGATTATTATTTAAATATTTTTTATTTTAAAAAATAAAAATCATCTATATAAAACAAAAAATAAAAAAACAAGATGCGTGAATTTGCTTTATAACTTGAGTAGCGAATGATTATATCAAGAAAATAAAAGACATATTATGACTAAGAAATACTGAAAGGTAAATTGCAGAAGTAAGAACGGGAAAGGAAACATTATACTATATTTTAAAATGCGATGAAAAAACATTGTATATTTATTGTGGATATAAATTTAGACTATGTTTGGTAAGGAGGTTGTGTCTTATTTTGTTTAAAATACAGATGCAACCTGTTTGATAAAAAAAAATACACGGTTTCTTATGTATGGACCCTACATGTTTTTGCATCTGAGACGTAGGAAAAGGAAAAGCAGCAAAATGTTGCTTCTTGCTCATTGTGCAATTCCCTTGCATGTTCACTAAACAGTGCAATTAGCATGAACAGTATACATTGATACACTGTTCATGTGAACAGTGCAAGGGAATTGTACTGTTCACTTAAAAAAATGATGAACAGTGCAATTCACTTCACTGTTCACGTGAACATTTTTTTTTCAGTGTGTTAATTTTTTAATATTTTTTTTTATAAAAAAAAACTAGGTTAGAGTAAATTAAATTCACTCGCATTGTAATATCAATTTTATACCTGATAATATTTTATCTATGCTCAAAAAATTATGAAAACTGTAGTTTTTATCGGATGAATTTTGTACGTAATGGAATTATAAATAGTTTAATGGAATAATAAAAAATATTTTATATAAAGTATTTTTTATTTCGTGATGTAATATGAGTAATTAATTTTACAATATTTAAATTTAAAACCATCAATATTAATATATATTTTTTAAAATTATTTTATAACCTCAATTTCAAAAGCATTCTTAACCAAACACATTAAACTACTTTTTCTTCAACCTCAATTTCAACCACAGTTTTAACTAAACACCTATTTTTTCAAACCAACCTCAACTAAAAATACTTTTTATAAAACAACTTTTTTCAAACCACAACCACAACAGCTACCGCAATACCAAACACAATGACCACACTATAGATATAGAATATTTGCACTATGAACCACACTGTAGCACAAGGGGCGCTGTCTTCTCTATTTTTTAGTCAAAAAATGTTCCTATGAGGTATTGTTTTTTTGTGTATTCTGTGCCAAAAGTTGTTGGGTCTGGCTTGGTAGTCACACCCAAATTGCTTCCAATAGGTGTTGAGTCTTGCTTGGCAACCACACCAAACGTTATTGGGTCTGACTCCCAGCCAAACCCAAGGCTACTGGGTCCCGCTTTGAGCCAGACCCAAATATGTCAAAATTTAGTTCTTTTGCCTTCGTAGATTTTTTTCCTTTTCTCTTATTTTTTTTTTCATACGGTGAAGAAAAAATAAATAATTGGACTTGGTTATATTGTATTGTACAAAAGTTGGGTGAAAGTAATTGTTTTTCATTTGAGGTTGGATTGGTTAAATTTTTTTCCTCTTAGTGTTGGGCCATGTTGCTCAGCAGGACCCAATAGAGTTGGTCCGTGTTGCCAACTTTACTCATTCTAATTATCAAGATCCGACTACCTAAGTAAAAAAGATTTCTAATAACAAACAAAGTGAGGAAAACGATGTTTGTGTATTATTTTGATGTGATGATATAAAAAATCAATGTTAAAAAAATAAAAATACATTATCTTAATATATTTTTTAAAAAATATATATTGACAAATAATCATTACATAATAATATAATAACTAGCATATTAACCCACGCTCCGCAGCAGGTCAATAACAATTTTTTTTTGTCAAATGCAAAAATATTTGAATTAGGTTAAAAGCATGGAAAGTATCTGCACCATCACTATCTTCAAATAAAGTATTTTCTATAGTAGAATCATGAATAATACATAGAAGAGCAGCACCCAATACACCGGCAACTAATTTCTTTTACTTTTAAGATATTTCTAATTTGATTTTTTTTCCTTTTTGATTTTTTTTCTCTTATTGAATTTTTTTTCATACTGTAAAGATGAAATAAATTGATGTGACTTCTTTTATATTGTACAAAAATTGAGTGATGATAATTGTTTTTCATTTCAGGTTGGGTTAAATAAAAAATATATTATCTCAATATATTTTTTTAAAAAAATATTTTGAAAAATAACAATTATGTAATAATATAATAACTAACATATTGGCCTGCGCTCCGCAACGGGTCAATAACAATTTGTTTTTTTAAATGTAAAAATGTTTGAGGTGGGTTAAATGCACTAAATATATTTACATCATCACCATCTTCAAATAAAGTATTTTCAACAGTAGCACCATGAAAAGGGTATAGCAGAGCAACACTCAATACACCACCAACTAATTACTTACCCTTTATTTTTTTTCCTTTTAAGATATTTCCAATTTGATTTTTTTTCCTCTTTAGTTTTTTTTCTTTTCTATTATTGATTTTCTTTTTCATATTGTAAAGATGAAATAAATTGATGTGATTTTTTTTATATTGTACAAAAGTTGGGTGATGATAATTGTTTTTCATTTAAAGTTGGGTTGAATTTTCTTATTAAAGCATGTTTGCTTTTGCATTTCAAAAATTCTTTAAAAAATTTATTTTTTTAATTTTTTTCTTTACTTCAAATTAATATTTTTTGTATTATTTTGATGCGATGATATAAAAAATCAAATTTAAAAATAAAAAAAATATTATCTCAATATATTTATTTTTAAAATTATTTTTAAAAATAACCTTTATGTAATAATATAATAACTACCGTATTGGCCCGTGCTCTGCAGCGGATCAATAACAAAATTTTTTTTCAAATATAAAAATATTTAAGTTATGTAAATGCACAAAATATATTTGTACTATCAGCATCTTCAAATAAAGTATTTTCAACAATAACACCATGAAAAGGGTATAGCAGAGTAACACCCAATACTCTAGCAACTAATTTCTTTCCTTTCAATTTTTTTCCTTTTAAGATATTTTCAATTTGATTTTTTTTCCTTTTTAATTTTTTTTTCTCTTATTGAGTTTTTTTTCCCCTCATACTGTAAAGAGAAAATAAATTGATGTGATTTTTTTATATTATACAAAAGTTGGGTGATGATAATTGTTTTTCATTTTAAGTTGGGTTGAATTTCCTTATTAAAACATGTTTGTTTTTTCATTTCAAAAATGATTTAAAAAAATATTTTTTTTACTTCAAATTAAATTTTTTTTGATGTTTTTGTATTATTTTGATATGATGATATAAAAAATCAAATTTAAAAAATTAAAAATATTATCTCAATATATTTGTTTTTAAAATTATTTTTTAAAAATAACCATTATGTAATAATATAATAATTAATATATTGGCCCGCGCTCCACAACGAGTCAATAACAAAAAAAATTTTGAAATGTAAAATTGCTTGAGTTGGATTAAATACATGGAATGTATTTGTACCATCACCATTTTCAAATAAAGTATTTTTAACAATAGCATCATGAAAATGACATAACAGAGCAGCGCCCAATACACTGACAACTAATTTCTTTACCTTTAATTTTTTTTTTCTTTTAAGATATTTCAAATTTTAGTTTTTATCTATTTTATTTTTTTTCTTTTCTCTCGTTTAATTTTTTTTCCATACTATAAAGAGAAAATAAATTGATGTGACTTTTTTTATATTGTACAAAAGTTGGATAATGATATTTTTTTCCATTTGAGATTGGGTTGAATTTTCTTATTAAATCATGTTGTTTTTGCTTTTCAAAAAATTTAAATTTTATTTTATTTTTTTCTTCACTTCACATAAATATTTTTTGATGTTTTTGTATTATTTTGATATGATAACAAACCCAAAGAGCCAGACTGCTCAAACCTAAGGCTATTGGATCTAGCTCAGTCGCTAGACTCAAAACACTTAAAGTCACGTTTTATATTTTTTTATATTTAAAATAAAAATTGTTATTGACCCGCTACGGAGTACGGATAAAAATATATGTGTCAAATAACCATCTGAACCTAATAACTAATTAAGCTATTAGATGAGGTTCTCAACTATGATTTATATTATTCTCAAACACCCCTCAAGTGAAAGTCTTTTGAACTTGAAACTTGCATAGGCTCATATTACCTTGTGCTTAATTTTTATCAAATAAATAAGGATTGCGAGATTTGAACCCGTGATCGCTTGGTTATCAAGGCTCTAATACCATGTCAAGGAACTATTTCAACCAAATAACTTAAATTTTTAAATAAAATTTTCAGATATAATTTATATTATTCTCTATCAATATCCTTAGTATAGTTTAAACGAAAATATAATTATTGGATATGTTTCTTTGGTAAGGCTCAAACAACCAGTTCCTGTGGTGATTCATACCTATCCTAACTCAACTCCCCACTGGTCAAAAGAATTGATTCCCCATATGAAGGCTTGGACGGCAACTGCGTGTTCATAGATTGCCAGCAACTGAAAAGGACAGAATTCTTGTTATTATGCCACGGGTAGTTTATTTAGACAATATAGCAATGAAAGAATAGCCACGTGCCCCAGTTGTGCAAAAGGGCAACGGAAATCGAGTACGTGGAGGGCAACATGCAGAGCAAGGGGGCACCAGGTTAAAGCAAGTGTAAGCACTGGAAGAGTGGGCAAACCGTAAAATTAGGAGGGGTACATGAGATTTCTTTCTTTTTTCCATATGACGTTCATTTTGTAACATGCCTGGTGCTGGAAAATGATAATGAACTTGCTGCTGGAAAATTGAACGATGAATTGAAAAATAACAAAGCTAAGCCTTCTTACTAAGTCGAGGTCTCGCCAGCCTTCTGAATTTTCTCCAAACTAAGACATACTAAAATTCACTTAGAGATGCCCTGCTGTAGCCAGCAATAACTTTTATTTATACCGAGAAAATGGAATAGAAAAATACAAATGAAACTCGAAAAAAGAAATTCAAATTTCCTTCCCCTCCCCTGCTGCCAAGGAGTTTGAACTTCAATTTCTTATCTCCTTATACCTTATCTGCTTTGCCCTCAGAGTTAGTTTCCCAACCAATACCAGGAGCTCTATAAATCTTAAATTGCACTTTTATCTAATGCGGTAACATAAATGATAAAAAGAGAGTACAGAGTATTTGAAATTCAAAAATAATGATAGATTATTGATGACTATATTCTCCTAATCTTTCTATGGTTATTCATGATTTTTGTGTCCATTCAATACTCTAACATCTCCCTCAAACTGCGAGGGGGATATAAACACACAGTTTGTCTCTTAAGAAGCAAAAACGATCGGTAATATGATCTTTAATAAAAATATCTGCAATCTAGTCTTGCATTGAAATTAGCTTGGTCTAACTTCATTTCCCTTATATTATAGTTCTCAGTTAGAGAAAGGAGAGAGAGGGACTCATTAGATTTCAATGTTAAAGAGAGCAAATCGTCGTTGACAATGATTCCAACCACTAAAATTATCGATTTTGATATCAATGAGTTTCATTTGGTGAGAGAACTTCCATTTAGGTATTTTTAAACCTTAAAATTGCCTAAAAAAGAGACCTTTGTTGTACTGTTCACACATTCACAGGTTATCGTGTATATATTGTGCATTTTCCTCTTCCTGATGTAGTCATTTAACTTTTATTTTTTGTGATTTGACTCTAAATTAAAGGTCAATTGCTCATGATTTATTAGGAAAAGACAATGTTGAAAGAAGAAGGACCACTATGAAAAAGGCACCCGAAATGGGTGGTGTGTCTAGATTTTGCATAAAAAACACTCTCTGGTCCTTCCTCTTTACAAATAATATAATTTAGGTCTCTTTAAAGGTTTAAGATTAAATTTTGATCCAAAACTTCATTTCCCTTATATCATAGTTCTCAGTTAGAGAAGGAAGAGAGAGGGACTCGTTAGATTTCAATGTTAAAGAGAGCAAATTGTCGTTGACAATGATTCCGACCACTAAAATTATCGATCTTGATACTAATGAGTTTCATTTGGTGAGAGAGAGCTTCCATTTAGGTATTTTTAAATCTTAAAATTGCCTAAAAAAGAGACCTAAGCTCCATAATATTTTTGGTTTCGGGTTTTTATGTTGTTTTTTATACCCATTCAGGGGTTGATCAAGGGATTTATGGTCTATTCCAGGTGTTTTAGGTTAAAAATAGATTAAAAAAGAGCTTATAGGCCAAGAAACCTGATTTTCTAGCAACTTTAGCGGCTGAAATCTGGAGAATTCCAGAAGATGAGTCATTTGTTTTATTTATTTATTCAAGAAAATTAGGGCAGATAACATGTCGTCCACCCCATCAGCTTAAAAAAATAACAGCCCCCATCAGGTGTCCGGCTTGGCTTACCAAGCCTAGTTGCACCCGATTTTTTTTTTAATTTTAATATTTTTGTTTTAAATCAATACCTTTTTTAAAAATAATTTTTTAATTTATATTTCAATTAACACCCATTCTTTGTGATTTCTTTATGTGTGCTTATTTACCCTTTTTTTTTAAAAAAGATTATTTTTTAATTATTTTGTATGTATTTAATTTTTGAAGAGGTTATTATGATACATCTATATTTTTTTTTCATTTTATATATATGAACTTTATTTTTAAAAATAAAAAATATTTATTTTTGGATTGTATTTCTAATATGTGCAAATATGCATAATATTTGTTTTCCCTTTATCTTATTCAATCAATTTTATTTGAGTGTCAGTTTCTATTATTATTTGATTTAATAAAAAATATTACAATTAACAAACTAACTAAACACAATAATCGTAAATGTCTTGTATTGCGAGATTAAATATCTTGATTTATATTTGTCTTTTAATTTTTTCAAATTTATTTTTAGTTATTATTAATGACTTTTTTCTTCCATTTATTTACACAAATGACTCTCAATTTACTTAATTAGATGTGTGTATAAATGTTTTGATTTATATTTATATTTTTTATGTAAAAAAAGGCATCAAAAAGAGTCTACATGGTTAATTTTTTATTGGTAAATAAAATATTTGACCAGTGACAGAGCACGACTCAAATAGTTAGTTAAAACTCGTATGATGTTTGATTACTGAGTGTCTATCATTGTTATTTTTTTATAAAAAAAATCTTTCAACAATTATAAAATAATTTAAAACAAATAAAATAAAAAACAATAAGGATGATAGTTTTATCCGAACTAGATGGATATTGACGTAAACTGATTTGAATGGATATAAAATTTTTAGACTCAATCAGATTTGGGTAGAGTATAAACCAAGAACCTTCCAACCAGCTTAGTGGCTGAAATATGAGGAATTCTAGAAGATGTGTTGTTTATTTTATTTATTTATTTATTCAAAATAATTAGGGCAGATAACTTATCGCCCACCTTATCAGCTTAAAAAAGTGATTATTTATCACAAACCTGTTTTTTGTGTGTGCTTATTTACCTTTTTTCAAAAAAGTGATTATTTTTTAATTATTTTGTATGTATTTAATTTTTGAAGTAGTTATGTTCATCTATATTTTTTTCTTATTTTATATATGCAAACTTTATTTTTAAAAATAAAAAATATTTATTTTTAGATAGGTAACATGTCATCCACCCTATCAGCTTAAAAAAAAAAAATAGCTCACGTCAGGTGTATGACTTGGCTTACCATGCCCTAGTAGCACTCAATTTTTTAAAAAAAAACTTGATTTTTTTTGTTTTAAATCAATACCTTTTTTAAAAATGATTTTTTAATTAATATTACAATTAACACCCTTTTATGTGATATTTTTGTGTGTGCTTAAATAACTTTTTTAAACAATGATTATTTTTTAATTGTTTTGTGTGTATTTAATTTTTGAAATAGTTATGTTCATCTATATATATTTTTTTCATTTTATATAAATGAACTTTATTTTTAAAAATAAACTTTATTTTTAAAAATAAATTTTTTTTATTTGTGGATAATATTTCTAATATGTGCAGTTGTGCAATAGTATTTGTTTTCCTTTTATTGTATTCAATCAATTTTATACGCGTGTCAGTTTCTACTATCATTTGATTTAATAAAAAAACTATTACAATAAACAAACTCGCTAAACTATAACAATCGTAAATGACTTGTGGTGTAAGATTAAATATCTTGATTTACGTTTATTTTTTAATTTTTCCAGATTCATTTTTATTTATTATTAATGATTTTCTTTCCATTTATTTACTTAAATGACTCTTGATTTATTTAATTAGATGTGTGCATATACTTTTTAATTTACATTTTGATTTTTTTATGTAAAAATATGAGTTGAAGAAGTTTACATGTTTAACTCAAATAGGTAGTTCAAATACATTTAATGTTTGATTAGTGAGTGTTTGTCATTGTTGAATTTTTTTTTTAAAAAAAATCTTTCAATAATAATAAAATAATTTATAACAAATCAAATAAAAAAATAATAGGGATGATAATTTTACCTGAATTTGGTGGATGTCAACCCAAATTAATTTGAATGGAAATAAAATTTTTAAACCTGATCAGACTTGGATAGAATACAGATATTGATATGCCGAGCCCATCCCAACCTAAAATAAATAACATTATATATCTATGAAATTAATTATATACTAAATAATTATAATTCTAATTTTCAACGGGTACCCTAAATCTAATTAGACGGAGTTCAAGTACAAAAAATCCACGCCTTAGGTTTAGATAATTATTTTTGAATTTGAGACCCAAACCACGTGGGGGTGAGGGAGTAAAACAACAGCATTAAACCATACAAACCCGTTCATTTGATAGTCTACAATCCGGCGTGCAGCAGGATGGCGTTACTTTGTCCTATCCTGTAAAGGAAGTCTCAAGCGAAGTAAAAAATCCATGAAGACCGTTAGCGCTCGAAACACACCCTTCTCGTGTCTTGGCCTTTTCATGTGCCCTCCCCTCCTCTCTTCCTCGTCCCATAAAAGGTAAGAAAACCCAGAGCTCATCCATTCTTTTATCGGGCATTGTCTGTCGGTGATTAGTTCTCTTGCATCACTCATTTATTTCGGCGATCTCTTCTTCTCATGTATCGTCGTCTAGTGGTGACTAGTTCTCTTGCTTTACTCATGTATTTCGATGGTGTTTTTTTATTCTTTATTTATCGAACCCTGACCACATCATAGAAACAAAACTCCGATGGCTTCATCAACTATAATCTGCGAAACCCAGCCATGGAAGGACTTGAAGGTAAATAAAAAAAAATGCTTCTTATTTTTGAATTTTGTATCATATATATGAAAGAAAGAACCATCAGTATTTAATTGTTTATTTGCAGTCTCACGTTGATAAAATTAAAAAGACTCATTTACGAGATCTGTTGAGCGACGCTGACCGATGCAAGTCAACGATCCTGTAAGTCTCTTTATAGTTCTCGTTACAACGAATTCAGTTTGTAAATTGTAATGCATGTGTGCATGTTGATTTTGACGGAATTACGCTTGACTGCTCGCGCCAACAAGCCACTCTTTATACCGTGGACAAGATTTTTTACCTAGCAAAGGTATGCATTCTTTTTTTTTGTGGTATAAACAAAAATTCTAGAATTCTTACAAGCATTAATTGGTCCGAAATATTTGTGAATCAATTGATGTTGTTGAACATGTGGTGGCCGGAGAGGCTGGCCAAAACAGGAATTCTTTTTGTTCGTTTTCCAATGCTTGAAAGGATTTTTTGCAATGTAATTATCTGTGTAAGTTTTTGTTTTTCATGGCCCATTGAGCATGCGAGTTTGATTTTATTTCTGCAATCTATTTCATATTTACGTTTATGAGAAATTGGCGTACAGTATTTTTTTTTCTGCGAAGAAATTCGTTGTCCTTTATGAATATCTGAGGTGTGCTCCTAGATTTTTTCTTTATAATGCCTTACTTAACAGTCCCTTTTGTTAGAGCAAAGGGACATTACATGTCCAACTCTCTTGATTTTACTTGTTAATAATCATATCACTGATGTTTGCAAATTTTTTTTTTTTTGTATTTTTTTGACAATAGGGCTGGATTCTTTATTGGAGACGGAGCTGGTGTTGGTAAAGGTAGAACAATTGCGGGCTTGATATGGGAAAACTGGCACCATGCGAGGAGGAAAGCATTGTAAGTTTTGGGTGTTACACTCACTGATTTGCATGCAGACCTTCAGTCTATCCTCGTCCTCTGTTCATTTTTTGTGGCTATTACTAGATTGTTAAGTTATTAATTTGCATTCACAGCTAGGAAGGATGCTATATTTCAACCCATGTTCTACAATGTTTTTCATCTTCTCTAAAGTTCTTACACAGGTGGATTTCTGTTGGTTCAGACTTCAAGTTGTTCGATGCAAGAAGAGACCTGGATGATGTCACGCACATATTGAAGGTAAATTCTCAAGTCCTTGCTAGCTTATGTGATGATTTTATGCAATAACAATATTCTGATTTAGCTATTCGACAAATGGGACTAATGATTGAAGTAACATACCATTTGAAATCAGAATTATTTGTTCAAGATTGGGTGTGGTGTGGTTTGCTTTAACGTGTTGAGTTATCGGAATCTGGAAAACAAGAGTTTAGGGACCTGAGAGGATATTTGTCTTGCTTTGGTGGTAGAATAAATGTTTTGTTAATTAAATCTTCTGCAATATTTTTATATGGATTAGAGGAGCAAATGCGTAAACGTCAGATGTGAGTATACAGCAAATATATTTGGAAATATATTTAGGTTTAGTTTTTCTTTTATCATCGCCATTATTTTTGCTGTTGTTATTTTTCACATTAGCTTTTATTTGTGCTGAAGAGCACTTTTGGCCTTGCCTTGTTTGGATATTTCTGAGTTGTGATCATCTCATTGTACAGCGTTTGCATGCATGCAAATGTTTTATTCTATTTGTAAAAGCATAGTAAAGTAGATGGAGAAGTTTCTCTTAATAATTATTGAAGAGAAACTATGTTGCATACAGGTATTGTGTATCACAGGGGCTGGAGCTGACAAGAGATATTGATATGCCTTTTCTTTTCCTTTCCTATCCTTTTGTTTTGAGAGAAGGGGTAAAAGGGGATCGTTATTTCTATAGGCACTGGTGGCAGCTTCCCAGGTCCTCTTGTTGTGCACACTGCCCTTCAAACAAGTTTTCGGATGCTTTACTAAAGTTGCATCGTTCTGTTTTGGTGTCTTATTCTCATTGGGTTTTGATTCTTTTTCATAATACAATTTTTTGACCTTGTTTTACGGCAGAAGCTTGCTTAAATTATAGTTGTTTACGAATGCAATCAGATCCAGAGGCTAGCAAATGTGCTGTAGAACGCCAACAGCGATTGTAAGCAATTCCATGTCACTATAACTTCAAAAATCTTTGTTTTTTGTGCTAGTGTTTTACAAGTCTCTCATCCCACACTCACAGAGGTAGGCTTATTCAAATTGTTCTAGCAAGGCCCACTTGCTTTGAGCAATGATTATTGAGCTTGTGTGATAAAATTTAGAACTTATTGTATCCCACCTTAATTATTGAAGAGGAGCTCTAAACCATTCATGTTTGAAATTTTACCCGGGATTCAGAGAAACTATGTTGCATACAGATATTGTGTATCACAAGGGATGGAGCTGGCAAGAGATATTGACATGCCTTTTCTTTTCCTTTCCTATCCTTTTTTTTAGAGAAGGGGTAAAAGGGAACATCCAAATGCTAGTTGTACCCTAAAAGTGGCATTTTTTTACCTAGTGTATTTCAGGGGAACAGCGCATAATTTAACATGTTGCCCCTGAGTTAGAACTACACATCATGACTTCCTTCTAGAAGTGGTGTTAACATACAGTGGGCATGTTTCATGTGTGGACAGGTAATCATAGGTGCATTCATGGTTCAAGGGGTCATCTTGTATGCTGTATTTGATTGTGTCTATGCTTTCAAGACAACTGTGTCGTTAGATTGTTATGTGATGCACACTAATATTATTTTTTTTTGTATTTGTCAGGCTTGCAAATAAAGATCCAATTGATGTTGCTAGAAATATTGCAGGCCTCAAACCTGAAACTACTCTTGGTAAATAAAAGTTCATTTATTCATGTCACCAGTGGTGTTGTATTTCTTTTACTTGAGCTCATTTTCCTACTTCAAATTCTAAATCTTGTTTTTTTCCCTCTTTTTTTTTGTGATCACATGCAGTTGTTGTGGTCTCAAAAACCTTCACCAAAACTAAAACTATGCTGAATGCTCAAACACTGAGGGCATGGATTTCAAAAGAGCTCGGGTCAGTGCAGAAATTATACTGGTCTTTCTTCTTTCCGAATTCTCAAAGTACCTAGTATTGGATGATCTAGAAGTCAAGTTCAGAGCATCTTGGTAAAAATAAAAGATGAGAATTGATTTTTGTGATAATAGTTTGCTTGCTAAAATTAAGAGAGTAATGCTTATAAATAGTTTGCATAAATGCTCCATCTCTCTCCCTCTCTCTTGTGTTTTTTAAGATGCATTTATATGCCTTGCAATTGCTCTGTCTCTCTTTCTGTGACTATAACGTGTGACCATTCTGTCACTTATTCTTTGACCCTCTGCAGTTGCCAAGCATGTGGTCGCAGTTAGCATTAATCTTGTGGTATAGCGAATTCATTTTTGTCTGCACTCTCATATTCCTCAGACTTTGGGATAATTGAAGTTCTATGGTATTTCAAAATTCATTTTCGCTGCTCCCTTTTTATTGTTTTCTATTCATGGCTTTTCATTCTTCTTTTCATCTTTAAAGATGCCTTTTTTTGGTATTTAACCACTCTGGCTACTTGTATACTCCAACTGTGTTTTACTAATGCAGTTTGGGGAAAAGTTTGGCATCGATCCTATTAATGCTTTCGCATTCTGGGACTAGGTTGGTGGCAGATTTAGTGGTGGGTTTTCTCTCATTTTGTGGACAGAATCATGGAGAACTTCATGAAGAATCCTAATTGTGTTGTTGCTTGCAGTTTGCAGTGTTGTTGGTGTGTTGCCTTTGTCTCTCCACTATGGTTTCTCAATTGCTGGGAAGTATGGTAACTTCTGATCGTTTTAATTCACAAAGTTAGGTTTCTCTTTTACCGTTATTTTAGACGCTGCAAGAAACAATGTCAGAAGTGGCAAGAGTTCTCAATCTCTAGCATAGAAAGATGTATAACATACAATTAATACTTTTTTGCCATGAAGTGTTCAAAGAGTTTTGCTTCGTTGATTCCCTCGATATCTACTTTAGTTTCCTACTCCTCCCCTTGTTACTTGCATATAATGTGTTTGCTATTTTGTTAGGATTTGTTTTATAGTGATTAAAACTTTTATTTTTCTACTTGAAGGTTCTTGAAAGGAGCATTAAGCATTGATCAACATTCATATTCTGCACCATTTGAAAAAAATCTACCTGTAAGAGCTCCAATACCATGAACTTTTATCAGATCTATATTCTGCTTGTCCTAAAATGATTCTTTATCAGTGGTGTTGAATCACATTTAACATGTGATTATCCATTTTGTATGGTGTTTAATACATTGTTTGATGTCCTCTTGGTTATTGAGTAAGTTAGTATGGTGCTCTATCATTTGCCTTTTGATTATCCATTTGGGGCATTATCTGGTGAGGCATGAGTTCTTGGTGTGCTTTATGAGATTCCAGTTACATGTTGATAACATTTTGACTTTCTCCTTCAGGTACTTTTAGGTCTGTTAAGTGTGTGAAATGTTTTATTTTTTGGATATCCTGCAGGAGTGACTACTTCTCCCCAAGATCTATTTGAGTTGCGACTAATTTTTAGAATTCTTAATAACTGTAGCTTTATGAGTCTACTACTCCTTTAGACCATCTTACCTTATTCTAAAGCCGTGAAGAAATTTGCACCTCACATTCAACAAGCTAGCCTACTTGAACTCTAACTCTCTTTCCCTTGGTATTGAATATGTAAAAAAGAAGAGAGAAAATGTGCCTTTTAAAGTTTTCAATGCCCGTTTATTTTACTTAAATCTAGGTCAGCATGGAAAGTAATGGCAATGGGGCATCTATTGATGGTGTACTACTTCTCTTTGAGACTGGAAAAATTGAATTTGGCGAACCAGGAGCACATGGCCGGCATAGCTTTTATCAACTAATTCACCAGGTAATTTCTTGTTCCATTATGCATTTGGTTGAAGTGAAATTAGGTCATTGTATACCTATTTTGATTTTTAAAAATCAATTCTGGAATTCAAATGATTCCTTGTTCCTAAAATTCATTTTTTTAAAAAAATCCATGTATACATTTATTTCACTTCTTGATGTCTTTATTCAAAATTTGTCCTTGTTTCCCCGCACATACCCTGTCTTGGTAAACCTGATAATTTTGATGCTCATGATGCACATGCACCTCAACCACATGTCTTTTTTTTATGGAGCAAGAAGTTTAGTTCTGCATTTTGGATGGTTTCTAATTGAATAGTAGCATATGCGCCCAAAATGTACGTGTCATTAGCTTCAGTTCTCATTTGTTGTGCACTAGTTTCGGTGCCTGCGCTTCGCTGCGATGCCCAACTATTTTTTTTTTTTTTTTGTAGAAAATATAATGTTTAGGTATTGAAATGAGGTTATAAAATAACATAAAAACCCTTTCATGACAAATGTGTAACAATGCTAGTCAAGTTAAGCCAACATAAGATATCCTGCAAAATCTGCAGCCCAAATTATATGATTGAAACAACTCGATAAAAACATAAATAGAATCATAAAGCTTTTTTTTTTTATATAAAAAATATGTTAACTTTTTAAAGCTATAACCAGAGTCATTAGACCAAAATGATTGAATATGAAAACCATGAATTTAGGAAAACCATGAATTTCAATTTCCAATAAATTAAATATGAAATGATGAAATTAAAAAAAAAGAATTTCAATCATACAAAATGATTGAAAGAAATAGCAATTCAAAGAATAAAGATCAAATTTATTATTACTGCTATATTAATAAGTAATATCATCATCATCGTCAAAATTACTGCTATTATTAATAAGTAACATCATCATCATCATCAAAATTACTATTATTATTATTAGTATTATTGTTTATCGCTATCGCTATCGCTATCACTATTATTATTAGTATCATTATTATTAGTAATATTGTTACTATTATTACCATAAGTGGAATGCAGAACTAGATGGAAAAACATCAAACTTCTCTGCAGAAGAATTCATATTCAATTCCTCTATAAACAAAACATTGTATCAATTTACATTTCCCTTGTAAACACAATACTAGGTTGTAATCCATATCTCCAAACAATATCTCTTGTTTTGAAGCAATACAAAATTTCAAGTTTCATTTTTTTTAAACTTTACATGTTTATTTATATTTCTTTAAATATTCTGTAAAATTAAATATGCTCTGTGTTTGATCAAGGATCCTGACATTGCTGGTCTTGCCTTGTTCTTTTGTAACCATTCCGTTACAATTAATTTTGAACTTTTAAATTCTGCTGCAAAGGAATCCCACCATTTGATTTTGAATTTTCGAACAAGAACTGGATACCCTTGCTGGAGATTGTAATCAAAGAACTAGATTTTTGTTTCACTTTCATCCCTCTTTAATTTTATTTTTTTTGTATTTTAAATTTGGTCTTCATTCATTTTATTGCTATTTATTTTGTTTTAGATAAAAAATTTTATAATTTCATCTTCTTTAGTTTTTTTCCTATAAAAAATGATATCTATTCTTCTTATTGCTTTTTTTTTTTCACTTTGGGAATTTTTTTTACATTTTTTTTTTTTTTGATTTCATCATTTAACGTTAAATTGGTTTGGAATTGAGCTTCTTTGTTGAGTCTGGATCTAAAATTTCATGATTTGTGAGTTTTAGAGATTAACCTATGTTTAGAAAGATTTGTTAGGGTTATCATGGTTTTTTTAAACTAGTATTTTTTATTCTTTCTCATTTTATCTTTTAATATTAGATTGGTTTTGAAAAAACTTGTCATTTTTCATTGTTATAAACTTCCTTAAGCCTTGAAATCAGGGAAATATGGCAATTTTTTTTTTTTTTACATATTAGTATCATCTTTCCAACTTTATATTATCTAGAGCTCTACTGAAATTTTGACAAAATTTGCCTTTAACATGAACCTTTCCCATGTTATCAACTCATGCGTACATATTTATATCACAATCTCAATATTGTCTAAATTTTCTCTACCTTAATTGATCTCAATAGTTAAGAATAGAAGTAATCTATCCTTCCTAATTTTCTATTTAACAATTCATATACAAGTATAGTATAAATCATTCTACAACAAGTGACATAAATGAAATATATGAATATTATAAACTAAATACATACAATATTAATTTAATGAAACTAGAGTAGGTTTAAATCTCATATTACAACCCAATAAAGAAAGAGTAATAATTAAGTTACGAACATCCTTAGTAGTGATTTCATATATATACAAATTATTCTCACAATTACATTACAAAAAGTAATCAATGCATTCAAAATTTCATCGTTATCGCCCAACTAAAAGAAATGTTATGTAAGATCTACTGTTCTATCAGAGTCCGTGATAATCCTGAAAACAATTTATTTTTATAACATTATAATATATTGCAATTTATTTTTATACATATCAATGATATAAGAAGAAACCATTTACGATAACTTTTAGGTAAATACATCAATCTATGTTAGATTCTAATTTAGTGCCCTTCCTCCAATCCTTGATAAACTTATAGTTTCATCATAGTACTTATTTAACTATTGCAATCACATTATAGAAATTTTTATTCACAACACATTTAATTCATGCCACGATATGTTTCTTCAAACACATCCAATTCATACAATTATGTGTGTGCACGCACATATAAATTTTGTAACCTTTTGTTTCACAAACACATTCATGCCACTTCGACTTCTAAAATGTTCAATTTATTATAATCAAACACCGATGTTCATGAAATTTGTCATCTTAACTTTTGAGCAATTAATTACATAGTTTGATCTCTTGTAATCCATACTTATCATCACCAGGTTTCATCATTTCATTTTCTTTTATACCACCCATGTTATTTTTACACTATTTCCTTTTTCTTTTCTAAAAGGATTTAAGGCTTGCATTGTAACTCGACTTATTATATCCTCAATGGAAACTTTCTCAACTTAATGAAATTTTGGTGGAGTTTTTTTTATCCAAAAACTCTATCCAAATGTTGTAATAACCTCGATTTTCTACATCATTTTATGCAATTCATTGAAAATTTTCAGTAATTTTTTTTATACAGGTTCCACCAAAATTTCTACCAAAATTTCGGCGTAGTCTCCCCACCAAGAGACCTCAAGTTATCGACAAAAGCACATAGCACTTCCAATTTCTTTTCACAACCCGATCCAATCATCCTGGATCTCAATCTAACTCATCATCATCAACACAACAAATCTTATTCAATAACATCATACAATTCAAATTCACAAAATAACAATGCATAATTCAATTATTACATAATATCATCATATAAACTATATCTTGCATAATAACATCATATAATGTAATTCAAGTGAAGGATTTGATTTCAACTATAAACATACATGGTTAAATAGGTACTTAGAATTACAAATATTAGATGAAAGTCATATATCCAAATTTACAGGTTAATATTACATTTCAAGTTTTAGGAGATAAGTCTCTTAATTCACAAATAATTACATGGTCAAAAGCAAAAGGTAACTAAACTAAGATCACTCTTGACGTGACCCCGATGGATCTGAAAAAAAAAAAAACATATATATATATAAAGGTAGTAACCAATGTTGTCAAAAACGCTTTTTTAACACGACACGAAACATACAATATAAACTCGAATCGTAAAATTGCAACTAAAATATTTTAAACTAAATTACATGTTATGTCGCGGATCATTAAATCAATGATTCATGTCAATAGCTCAATTGGATCTTCTAATTTTTTTTTAATAAATTTATGTTTCATATAAATAAAAATTTTAAAAAATAGAATAAAAAAACTCATCAACAAGCCCAAATATATTGGGTCGTCAAGTCAAATATTTAATTTTATTGATGTCGATTTAAAGTTTGTGGCTATATCAATTAAATTTTTATAGTTATCTTTAAAAATGATATTTATATGTTGTATTTACTAAGCAGTTAAAAATATAATATTTTATCAAAAATATTTTTAAATAATATTATTATGTAAAAATATTTTAATTAAGGTGCATCGATCAGATAGATCAGATAGGACAAGAGATTTTTTTTTTCAAAATTAAAAAAAATTAAAACCTCTTGGGAAAGGAGTAAGGGGAAAGAAGAAAGGGGGTGGGTCAGTGGGTGGAGTGTTAGGCGGCTAGGAGGGGGGCTCATGGGAAAAGAGGAGTGTTGACTCAGCGGACAACAATCAGCAGTTTTTATAATTTTTACGGTGAAATCATAAAATCAATCCGTTTTTAACGATTTTAACGTGTTAAACCAATTTTATGCGAGTTTGACCGGGTTGTATTTACACGTTTTATATGTTTTGACTCGTAAAATCATATTATATTTTTTAATAAATAAATTAGCACCTTAATTAAAAGATTTTTACATAATAATATTATTTAAAAATATTATATTATTTAATAATATTTTTGATAAAATATTATATTTTTAACTTATTATGCTTAGTAAATACAACATATAAATATCATTTTTAAAGATAACTATAAAAATTTAATTGATATAGCCACAAACTTTGAATCGACATCAATAAAATTAAATATTTGACTTGACGACCCAATGTATTTGGCCTTGTTGATGAGTTTTTTTATTCTATTTTTTAAAATTTTTATTTATGTGAAACATAAATTTATTAAAAAAAAATTAGAAGATCCAATTGAGCTATTGACATGAATCACTGATTTAATAATCCGCGACATAACATGTAATTTCGTTAAAATATTTTACTTGTAATTTTACGATTCGAGTTTATATTGTATGTTTCGTGTTGTGTTAAAAAAGTGTTTTTGACTACCTTGTTATGGATGTACTGTGCATTTTCCTTTTCCTAATTTAGTCATTGAACTTTTAATTTTTGTGATTTGACCTTAAATTGAAGGTCAATTGCTCATGATTTATTAAGAAAAGACAACATTGAAAGAAAAGGGACTACTATGAAAAAGACAACCAAAATGGGTGGTTTGTCTAGATTTTGCACAAAAAACACATTATGGTCCTTCATCTTTCAAATAATATAAGTTAGGTCTCTTTGAAAGTTTTTAAGATTTAATTTTTAGTCCAAAACTTCATTTTCCTTGTATCCTAGTCCCTAGTTAGAGAAATGAGAGAGAGAGACTCATTAGATTTTGATATTAGAGAAAGAAATTGTCGTTGGCAATGATTTCGGCAACTAAAATTATGGATCTTGGTACCAACAGGTTCCATTTGGTGAGAGGGGGTCCATTTAGGTCTTTTTAAAAAATAATATTGCCTAGAAAACCAGACCTACGCCAGGGAAGATCTTTGATTTTGAGTTTTTATGTTGTTTTTTTATGCTCATTTATGGGTTTGTCAATGGGTTTATGGTCTTTTCCAGGTGTTTTGGGTAAAAAATAGAAAGAAAAAAGAAGAAGCTTATAGGCCAATAAACTAAGAGCCTTGATTTTCCAATCATCTTAGTGGCTGAAATACGAGGAATTCCCCAGAAGATGTGTCGTTTGTTTTATTTATTTATTCAAAATAATTAGAGTGGATAGCATGTCATCCACTTTATCAACTTAAAAATCTTTAACTGATAGTTTGCAAAGTGGATTGAATCTTTTGATGTTATGAAATCAAATGGAGGATTGTGGAATCAAATGAAATCATAGTAGAGATGGAGAGAATGTAAAACAATTTTAATGCTTTAATACCATGCAAAACACTAACAAATTATGTTGATAGATTTTAAAAATGTATATTACATTATGATAGCTAGTACACACACATATAGATGTTCATACAACTAATGCAGTGACAGAAAAGATAAAAAGAGCGTACAAGGTATTTAAAATTCAAAAAGAATGACAGACTATTGATGGCTATCTTCTCTTGATCTTTAGGTGGTTGTTATGCCACTCACCATACTCAATTATTGTCGACGAAAACCACAAACTATTACACATTCACAACATTTCCAAACTAAAATACAGATTACATGGCTATTGTTATATCATGGGAAATCTTTAATGGGTTATGAAAAATAAGACAACATGAGCTAGCAAAATTCCCATAGAAAGTAGAATCATTAACCAAAGTATCATACTCAAAGTTTTTTTATAAACATGATTAAAGTAGAATATTCTTAAGCATATGATTTCCAAATAGTAAACTTGCATTCAAATACTCTATTAACACAACTATTTCATTAAAAAGCACGAGCCACGAACGTGTCCAATTTTGTAAGCATTTAGTGACAAAAGTATGAGGTCGAGAGAAAGCCTATTGCCAGAGAAGGCCTGGGCAAGACAAAGCAATGCATAAGAATATTCATCTAGCGTTAAAGCTATGTTATAGTATGGGGATTCATCTTGTAAGGTACAAGAAGTTGCAAAACATTCTGTTTTTACAACTATTTTGGTGTCTACAAATAAAAAAACAATTAATAATTAGACATGCACCGCAGACAACCCCTTTCACTATGAGTTGGGTAGGGAATAAAATAATTTTGCCCTTATAGAATGCAAATATTGTTTATTATATCTTTTTTATTTCTTGTTTAGGGATACAAATGGTCTAAGCCTATTTTGCACCCTTCTGTTATCACTTTTATCAATTGTGCACTTGTATTTTCTATATAAGCTATAAATGAGTACAGTTTGGTTAAGGAGCATGGTGGGGTGGTGGGTCAAGACATTAACTGGAATGTGAGAAAAGTTGATGATCATAGAAACTCAAAGTAGTGAAGAACTGAAGTTAGCAACTCAATTGGCTTAGATAAATTTTCAATTTTAATTGGTGGGATTTTGAAATGCATGTGTTCATTTCACCAAATAAAAAAAAAAAAGGCCTTTTTGACCAAGTGGAAAAAACTCAAAATGCAAAAAATGGATTTAGCCTGTATTAATACTTAAACCTACCTTCCATGCGCTAGGGCATCTAGCTGGGAAAAAAAGATGGACATAAGCTATCATGGTTATTCACAATCTCTCACGTGAACAAATTAATTTGAAATATGATGAACCCTAAAAAAGAAACCTAAAAAACCCTCTCCTTATAACCATTAAATGTATAAAAGTCTTTTAAGGACCTACCATATTTTCATTGATATTAATGTTAGAAATACTTTTTTTCTTTAATATTATTACAACAATATTACACTGTAGTCTTTCTTCTCTATAAAAAGACTCAGGAGCTATAAATAGACTATAAATCCTTTAAACAAAGGGTTCAAAATCTTAATTCTCTACTATATATTTATTTCTACAGTATCTCTATCTTTTTGTATTATTATCTTAATTAAAAGATTTTTACATAATAATATTATTTAAAAATATTTTTGATAAAATATTATATTTTAACTTATTATGCTTAGTAAATAGTAAATACAACATATAAATATCATTTTTAAAGATAACTATAAAAATTTAATTGATATAGCCACAAACTTTAAATCGACATCAATAAAATTAAATATTTGACTTGATGACCCAATATATTTGGGCTTCTTGATGAGTTTTTTATTCTGTTTTTTTTTTAAATTTTTATTTAGGTGAAACATAAATTTATTTTAAAAAAAATAGAAGATCCAATTAAGCTATTGACATGAATCACTGATTTAATCATTTAATGATCCGCGACATAACATGTAATTTAGTTTAAAATATTTTACTTGGAATTTTATGATTTTACGATTCGAGTTTATATTGTATGTTTCGTGTCGTGTTAAAAAAGCGTTTTTGACAACATTGGTTACTACCTTTATATATATATATATATATATATATATATATATATATATATATATATATATATATATGTTTTTTTTTTTTTTCAGGTCCATCGGGGTCACGTCAAGAGTGATCTTAGTTTAGTTACCTTTTGCTTTTGACCATGTAATTATTTGTGAATTAAGAGACTTATCTCCTAAAACTTGAAATGTAATATTAACCTGTAAATTTGGATATATGACTTTCATCTAATATTTGTAATTCTAAGTACCTATTTAACCATGTATGTTTATAGTTGAAATCAAATCCTTCACTTGAATTACATTATATGATGTTATTATGCAAGATATAGTTTATATGATGATATTATGTAATAATTGAATTATGCATTGTTATTTTGTGAATTTGAATTGTATGATGTTATTGAATAAGATTTGTTGTGTTGATGATGATGAGTTAGATTGAGATCCAGGATGATTGGATCGGGTTGTGAAAAGAAATTGGAAGTGCTATGTGCTTTTGTCGATAACTTGAGGTCTCTTGGTGGGGAGACTACGCCGAAATTTTGGTAGAAATTTTGGTGGAACCTGTATAAAAAAAATTACTGAAAATTTTCAATGAATTGCATAAAATGATGTAGAAAATCGAGGTTATTACAACATTTGGATAGAGTTTTTGGATAAAAAAAACTCCACCAAAATTTCATTAAGTTGAGAAAGTTTCCATTGAGGATATAATAAGTCGAGTTACAATGCAAGCCTTAAATCCTTTTAGAAAAGAAAAAGGAAATAGTGTAAAAATAACATGGGTGGTATAAAAAGAAAATGAAATGATGAAACCTGGTGATGATAAGTATGGATTACAAGAGATCAAACTATGTAATTAATTGCTCAAAAGTTAAGATGACAAATTTCATGAACATCGGTGTTTGATTATAATAAATTGAACATTTTAGAAGTCGAAGTGGCATGAATGTGTTTGTGAAACAAAAGGTTACAAAATTTATATGTGCGTGCACACACATAATTGTATGAATTGGATGTGTTTGAAGAAACATATCGTGGCATGAATTAAATGTGTTGTGAATAAAAATTTCTATAATGTGATTGCAATAGTTAAATAAGTACTATGATGAAACTATAAGTTTATCAAGGATTGGAGGAAGGGCACTAAATTAGAATCTAACATAGATTGATGTATTTACCTAAAAGTTATCGTAAATGGTTTCTTCTTATATCATTGATATGTATAAAAATAAATTGCAATATATTATAATGTTATAAAAATAAATTGTTTTCAGGATTATCACGGACTCTGATAGAACAGTAGATCTTACATAACATTTCTTTTAGTTGGGCGATAACGATGAAATTTTGAATGCATTGATTACTTTTTGTAATGTAATTGTGAGAATAATTTGTATATATATGAAATCACTACTAAGGATGTTCGTAACTTAATTATTACTCTTTCTTTATTGGGTTGTAATATGAGATTTAAACCTACTCTAGTTTCATTAAATTAATATTGTATGTATTTAGTTTATAATATTCATATATTTCATTTATGTCACTTGTTGTAGAATGATTTATACTATACTTGTATATGAATTGTTAAATAGAAAATTAGGAAGGATAGATTACTTCTATTCTTAACTATTGAGATCAATTAAGGTAGAGAAAATTTAGACAATATTGAGATTGTGATATAAATATGTACGCATGAGTTGATAACATGGGAAAGGTTCATGTTAAAGGCAAATTTTGTCAAAATTTCAGTAGAGCTCTAGATAATATAAAGTTGGAAAGATGATACTAATATGTAAAAAAAAAAAAAATTGCCATATTTCCCTGATTTCAAGGCTTAAGGAAGTTTATAACAATGAAAAATGACAAGTTTTTTCAAAACCAATCTAATATTAAAAGATAAAATGAGAAAGAATAAAAAATACTAGTTTAAAAAAACCATGATAACCCTAACAAATCTTTCTAAACATAGGTTAATCTCTAAAACTCACAAATCATGAAATTTTAGATCCAGACTCAACAAAGAAGCTCAATTCCAAACCAATTTAACGTTAAATGATGAAATCAAAAAAAAAATAATGTAAAAAAAATTCCCAAAGTGAAAAAAAAAAAAGCAATAAGAAGAATAGATATCATTTTTTATAGGAAAAAAACTAAAGAAGATGAAATTATAAAATTTTTTATCTAAAACAAAATAAATAGCAATAAAATGAATGAAGACCAAATTTAAAATACAAAAAAAATAAAATTAAAGAGGGATGAAAGTGAAACAAAAATCTAGTTCTTTGATTACAATCTCCAGCAAGGGTATCCAGTTCTTGTTCGAAAATTCAAAATCAAATGGTGGGATTCCTTTGCAGCAGAATTTAAAAGTTCAAAATTAATTGTAACGGAATGGTTACAAAAGAACAAGGCAAGACCAGCAATGTCAGGATCCTTGATCAAATACAGAGCATATTTAATTTTACAGAATATTTAAAGAAATATAAATAAACATGTAAAGTTTAAAAAAAATGAAACTTGAAATTTTGTATTGCTTCAAAACAAGAGATATTGTTTGGAGATATGGATTACAACCTAGTATTGTGTTTACAAGGGAAATGTAAATTGATACAGTGTTTTGTTTATAGAGGAATTGAATATGAATTCTTCTGCAGAGAAGTTTGATGTTTTTCCATCTAGTTCTGCATTCCACTTATGGTAATAATAGTAACAATATTACTAATAATAATGATACTAATAATAATAGTGATAGCGATAGCGATAGCGATAACAATAATACTAATAATAATAATAGTAATTTTGATGATGATGATGATGTTACTTATTAATAATAGCAGTAATTTTGACGATGATGATGATATTACTTATTAATATAGCAGTAATAATAAATTTGATCTTTATTCTTTGAATTGCTATTTCTTTCAATCATTTTGTATGATTGAAATTCTTTTTTTTTAATTTCATCATTTCATATTTAATTTATTGGAAATTGAAATTCATGGTTTTCCTAAATTCATGGTTTTCATATTCAATCATTTTGGTCTAATGACTCTGGTTATAGCTTTAAAAAGTTAACATATTTTTTATATAAAAAAAAAAAAGCTTTATGATTCTATTTATGTTTTTATCGAGTTGTTTCAATCATATAATTTGGGCTGCAGATTTTGCAGGATATCTTATGTTGGCTTAACTTGACTAGCATTGTTACACATTTGTCATGAAAGGGTTTTTATGTTATTTTATAACCTCATTTCAATACCTAAACATTATATTTTCTACAAAAAAAAAAAAAAAATAGTTGGGCATCGCAGCGAAGCGCAGGCACCGAAACTAGTGCACAACAAATGAGAACTGAAGCTAATGACACGTACATTTTGGGCGCATATGCTACTATTCAATTAGAAACCATCCAAAATGCAGAACTAAACTTCTTGCTCCATAAAAAAAAGACATGTGGTTGAGGTGCATGTGCATCATGAGCATCAAAATTATCAGGTTTACCAAGACAGGGTATGTGCGGGGAAACAAGGACAAATTTTGAATAAAGACATCAAGAAGTGAAATAAATGTATACATGGATTTTTTTAAAAAAATGAATTTTAGGAACAAGGAATCATTTGAATTCCAGAATTGATTTTTAAAAATCAAAATAGGTATACAATGACCTAATTTCACTTCAACCAAATGCATAATGGAACAAGAAATTACCTGGTGAATTAGTTGATAAAAGCTATGCCGGCCATGTGCTCCTGGTTCGCCAAATTCAATTTTTCCAGTCTCAAAGAGAAGTAGTACACCATCAATAGATGCCCCATTGCCATTACTTTCCATGCTGACCTAGATTTAAGTAAAATAAACGGGCATTGAAAACTTTAAAAGGCACATTTTCTCTCTTCTTTTTTTACATATTCAATACCAAGGGAAAGAGAGTTAGAGTTCAAGTAGGCTAGCTTGTTGAATGTGAGGTGCAAATTTCTTCACGGCTTTAGAATAAGGTAAGATGGTCTAAAGGAGTAGTAGACTCATAAAGCTACAGTTATTAAGAATTCTAAAAATTAGTCGCAACTCAAATAGATCTTGGGGAGAAGTAGTCACTCCTGCAGGATATCCAAAAAATAAAACATTTCACACACTTAACAGACCTAAAAGTACCTGAAGGAGAAAGTCAAAATGTTATCAACATGTAACTGGAATCTCATAAAGCACACCAAGAACTCATGCCTCACCAGATAATGCCCCAAATGGATAATCAAAAGGCAAATGATAGAGCACCATACTAACTTACTCAATAACCAAGAGGACATCAAACAATGTATTAAACACCATACAAAATGGATAATCACATGTTAAATGTGATTCAACACCACTGATAAAGAATCATTTTAGGACAAGCAGAATATAGATCTGATAAAAGTTCATGGTATTGGAGCTCTTACAGGTAGATTTTTTTCAAATGGTGCAGAATATGAATGTTGATCAATGCTTAATGCTCCTTTCAAGAACCTTCAAGTAGAAAAATAAAAGTTTTAATCACTATAAAACAAATCCTAACAAAATAGCAAACACATTATATGCAAGTAACAAGGGGATGAGTAGGAAACTAAAGTAGATATCGAGGGAATCAACGAAGCAAAACTCTTTGAACACTTCATGGCAAAAAAGTATTAATTGTATGTTATACATCTTTCTATGCTAGAGATTGAGAACTCTTGCCACTTCTGACATTGTTTCTTGCAGCGTCTAAAATAACGGTAAAAGAGAAACCTAACTTTGTGAATTAAAACGATCAGAAGTTACCATACTTCCCAGCAATTGAGAAACCATAGTGGAGAGACAAAGGCAACACACCAACAACACTGCAAACTGCAAGCAACAACACAATTAGGATTCTGCATGAAGTTCTCCATGATTCTGTCCACAAAATGAGAGAAAACCCACCACTAAATCTGCCACCAACCTAGTCCCAGAATGCGAAAGCATTAATAGGATCGATGCCAAACTTTTCCCCAAACTGCATTAGTAAAACACAGTTGGAGTATACAAGTAGCCAGAGTGGTTAAATACCAAAAAAAGGCATCTTTTAAAGATGAAAAGAAGAATGAAAAGCCATGAATAGAAAACAATAAAAAGGGAGCAGCGAAAATGAATTTTGAAATACCATAGAACTTCAATTATCCCAAAGTCTGAGGAATATGAGAGTGCAGACAAAAATGAATTCGCTATACCAAAAGACTAATGCTAACTGCGACCACATGCTTGGCAACTGCAGAGGGTCAAAGAATAAGTGACAGAATGGTCACACGTTATAGTCACAGAAAGAGAGACAGAGCAATTGCAAGGCATATAAATGCATCTTAAAAAACACAAGAGAGAGGGAGAGAGATGGAGCATTTATGCAAACTATTTATAAGCATTACTCTCTTAATTTTAGCAAGCAAACTGTTATCACAAAAATCAATTCTCATCTTTTATTTTTACCAAGATGCTCTGAACTTGACTTCTAGATCATCCAATACTAGGTACTTTGAGAATTCAGAAAGAAGAAAGACCAGTATAATTTCTGCACTGACCCGAGCTCTTTTGAAATCCATGCCCTCAGTGTTTGAGCATTCAGCATAGTTTTAGTTTTGGTGAAGGTTTTTGAGACCACAACAACTGCATGTGATCACAAAAAAAAAGAGGGAAAAAAACAAGATTTAGAATTTGAAGTAGGAAAATGAGCTCAAGTAAAAGAAATACAACACCACTGGTGACATGAATAAATGAACTTTTATTTACCAAGAGTAGTTTCAGGTTTGAGGCCTGCAATATTTCTAGCAACATCAATTGGATCTTTATTTGCAAGCCTGACAAATACAAAAAAAAATAATATTAGTGTGCATCACATAACAATCTAACGACACAGTTGTCTTGAAAGCATAGACACAATCAAATACAGCATACAAGATGACCCCTTGAACCATGAATGCACCTATGATTACCTGTCCACACATGAAACATGCCCACTGTATGTTAACACCACTTCTAGAAGGAAGTCATGATGTGTAGTTCTAACTCAGGGGCAACATGTTAAATTATGCGCTGTTCCCCTGAAATACACTAGGTAAAAAAATGCCACTTTTAGGGTACAACTAGCATTTGGATGTTCCCTTTTACCCCTTCTCTAAAAAAAAGGATAGGAAAGGAAAAGAAAAGGCATGTCAATATCTCTTGCCAGCTCCATCCCTTGTGATACACAATATCTGTATGCAACATAGTTTCTCTGAATCCCGGGTAAAATTTCAAACATGAATGGTTTAGAGCTCCTCTTCAATAATTAAGGTGGGATACAATAAGTTCTAAATTTTATCACACAAGCTCAATAATCATTGCTCAAAGCAAGTGGGCCTTGCTAGAACAATTTGAATAAGCCTACCTCTGTGAGTGTGGGATGAGAGACTTGTAAAACACTAGCACAAAAAACAAAGATTTTTGAAGTTATAGTGACATGGAATTGCTTACAATCGCTGTTGGCGTTCTACAGCACATTTGCTAGCCTCTGGATCTGATTGCATTCGTAAACAACTATAATTTAAGCAAGCTTCTGCCGTAAAACAAGGTCAAAAAATTGTATTATGAAAAAGAATCAAAACCCAATGAGAATAAGACACCAAAACAGAACGATGCAACTTTAGTAAAGCATCCGAAAACTTGTTTGAAGGGCAGTGTGCACAACAAGAGGACCTGGGAAGCTGCCACCAGTGCCTATAGAAATAACGATCCCCTTTTACCCCTTCTCTCAAAACAAAAGGATAGGAAAGGAAAAGAAAAGGCATATCAATATCTCTTGTCAGCTCCAGCCCCTGTGATACACAATACCTGTATGCAACATAGTTTCTCTTCAATAATTATTAAGAGAAACTTCTCCATCTACTTTACTATGCTTTTACAAATAGAATAAAACATTTGCATGCATGCAAACGCTGTACAATGAGATGATCACAACTCAGAAATATCCAAACAAGGCAAGGCCAAAAGTGCTCTTCAGCACAAATAAAAGCTAATGTGAAAAATAACAACAGCAAAAATAATGGCGACGATAAAAGAAAAACTAAACCTAAATATATTTCCAAATATATTTGCTGTATACTCACATCTGACGTTTACGCATTTGCTCCTCTAATCCATATAAAAATATTGCAGAAGATTTAATTAACAAAACATTTATTCTACCACCAAAGCAAGACAAATATCCTCTCAGGTCCCTAAACTCTTGTTTTCCAGATTCCGATAACTCAACACGTTAAAGCAAACCACACCACACCCAATCTTGAACAAATAATTCTGATTTCAAATGGTATGTTACTTCAATCATTAGTCCCATTTGTCGAATAGCTAAATCAGAATATTGTTATTGCATAAAATCATCACATAAGCTAGCAAGGACTTGAGAATTTACCTTCAATATGTGCGTGACATCATCCAGGTCTCTTCTTGCATCGAACAACTTGAAGTCTGAACCAACAGAAATCCACCTGTGTAAGAACTTTAGAGAAGATGAAAAACATTGTAGAACATGGGTTGAAATATAGCATCCTTCCTAGCTGTGAATGCAAATTAATAACTTAACAATCTAGTAATAGCCACAAAAAATGAACAGAGGACGAGGATAGACTGAAGGTCTGCATGCAAATCAGTGAGTGTAACACCCAAAACTTACAATGCTTTCCTCCTCGCATGGTGCCAGTTTTCCCATATCAAGCCCGCAATTGTTCTACCTTTACCAACACCAGCTCCGTCTCCAATAAAGAATCCAGCCCTATTGTCAAAAAAATACAAAAAAAAAAAAATTTGCAAACATCAGTGATATGATTATTAACAAGTAAAATCAAGAGAGTTGGACATGTAATGTCCCTTTGCTCTAACAAAAGGGACTGTTAAGTAAGGCATTATAAAGAAAAAATCTAGGAGCACACCTCAGATATTCATAAAGGACAACGAATTTCTTCGCAGAAAAAAAAATACTGTACGCCAATTTCTCATAAACGTAAATATGAAATAGATTGCAGAAATAAAATCAAACTCGCATGCTCAATGGGCCATGAAAAACAAAAACTTACACAGATAATTACATTGCAAAAAATCCTTTCAAGCATTGGAAAACGAACAAAAAGAATTCCTGTTTTGGCCAGCCTCTCCGGCCACCACATGTTCAACAACATCAATTGATTCACAAATATTTCGGACCAATTAATGCTTGTAAGAATTCTAGAATTTTTGTTTTATACCACAAAAAAAAAGAATGCATACCTTTGCTAGGTAAAAAATCTTGTCCACGGTATAAAGAGTGGCTTGTTGGCGCGAGCAGTCAAGCGTAATTCCGTCAAAATCAACATGCACACATGCATTACAATTTACAAACTGAATTCGTTGTAACGAGAACTATAAAGAGACTTACAGGATCGTTGACTTGCATCGGTCAGCGTCGCTCAACAGATCTCGTAAATGAGTCTTTTTAATTTTCTCAACGTGAGACTGCAAATAAACAATTAAATACTGATGGTTCTTTCTTTCATATATATGATACAAAATTCAAAAATAAGAAGCATTTTTTTTATTTACCTTCAAGTCCTTCCATGGCTGGGTTTCGCAGATTATAGTTGATGAAGCCATCGGAGTTTTGTTTCTATGATGTGGTCAGGGTTCGATAAATAAAGAATAAAAAAGCACCATCGAAATACATGAGTAAAGCAAGAGAACTAGTCACCACTAGACGACGATACATGAGAAGAGATCGCCGAAATAAATGAGTGATGCAAGAGAACTAATCACCGACAGACAATGCCCGAGAAGAGAATGAATGAGCTCTGGGTTTTCTTTCCTTTTATGGGACGAGGAAGAGAGGAGGGGAGGGCACATGAAAAGCCCGAGGCACGAGAAGGGTGTGTTTCGAGCGTTAACGGTCTTCTTGGATTTTTGACTTTGCTTGAGACTTCCTTTGCAGGAAAGGACAAAGTAACGCCATCCTGCTGCACGCCGGATTGTAGACTATCAAAAGAACGGGTTTGTATACTTTTCGCACCGTCTTTTTGCAAACCGCGTTTTTAAAATAATTATTATTATTTAAAAACAAAATTTAATATATTTTATATGTTTTAAATTGTTTTGATATACTATTATCAAAAATAATTTTTTTAAAAAAAATATTAACATATATTTTAGTATAAAAAATTATCAAAAATTATTTAAAAAATAATCATAATCACATTACAAAATATTTCACGGGAGTGATTAAGTGTTAATGATGTTGTTTTACTCCCTCAATCCCACATGGGATGGGCTCAAATTCAAAAATAATTATCTAAATGATTTGGGTCAATATCCACAGGTTCGAGTCAAATTAACATATCTATTATTTTGTTTATTTGTTATAAATTATTTTATTATTATTGAAAGATTTTTTTAAAAAAAATTCAACAATGACAAATACTCACTAATCAAACATTAAATGGATTTGAACTACAGTTAAACACGTAAACTTCTTCAACTCATATTTTTACATAAAATAATCAAAATGTAAATTAAAAAGTATATACACATATCTAATTAAATAAATCAAGAGTCATTTGAGTAAATAAATGGAAAGAAAATCATTAATAATAAATAAAAATTAAGAAACAAATATAAATTAAGATATTTAATCTTACACAAACCATTTATGATTGTTGTGTTTAGTGAGTTTGTTTATTGTAATAGTTTTTTTATTGAATCAAATGATAATAGAAACCGACACACATATAAAATTGATTTAAGACGATAAAAGGAAAACAAATACTATTGCACAACTGCACATATTAGAAATATTATCCACAAATAAATATTTTTTATTTTTAAAAATAAAGTTCATTTATATAAAATGAAAAAATATATATATATAGATGAACATAACTGCTTTAAAAATTAAATACAAACAAAATAATTAAAAAATAATTGTTGTTTAAAAAAAGTTAATTAAGCACACAAAAAAATATTACATAGAAGGGTGTTAATTGTAATATTAATTAAAAATTATTTTTTAAAAAAGGTATTGATTTAAAACAAACAAAAAATCAATTTTTTTAAAAAAAAATCGGGTGCTACTAGGGCCTGGTAAGCCAAGTCATACACCTGACGTGGGCTATTTGTTTTTAAACTGATAGGGTGAATGACATGTTATTTACATAAAAATAAATATTTTTTATTTTTAAAAATAAAGTTTGTATATATAAAATAATTAGGGCACATAAACCTGTTTTTTATTTTGAAAAGGGTGGATGACATGTTATCTGCCCTAATTATTTTGAATGAATAAATAAATAAATAAAACAACGCATCTTCTAGAATTCCTCATATTTCAACCACTAAGATGGTTGGAAAATTAGGGTTCTTGGTTTGTACTCTACCCAAATTTGATCGAGTCTAAAACTTTTATATCCATTCAAATCAGTTTAGGTCGATATCCATCCAATTCAGGTAAAATTATCATCCTTATTGTTTTTTATTTGATTTGTTTTAAATTATTTTATTATTGTTGAAAGATTTTTTTAAAAAAAAATCAACAATGACAGACACTCAATAATCCAACATCAAACGAGTTTTAACTAACTATTTGAGTCGTGCTCTGCCACTAGTCAGATATTTTATTTACCAATAAAAAATTAACCATGTAGACTTCTTCGATGAATTTTTTACATAAAAAATAAAAATATAAATCAAAACATTTATAAACATATCTAAATTAAATAAATCAAAAGTAATTTGCATAAATAAATGGAAGAAAAAAGTCATTATTATTAACTAAAAATAAATCTGGAAATATTAAAAGACAAATATAAATCAAGATATTTAATCTCACAACACAAGACATTTACGATTATTGTATTTAATTAGTTTGTTAACTATAATAATTTATATTAAATAAAATAATAATAGAAACCGACACTCACGTAAAATTGATTGAATGAGATAAAAGGAAAACAAATATTATGCATATTTGCACATATTAGAAATACTATCCAAAAATAAATATTTTTTATTTTTAAAAATAAAGTTCATATATATAAAATGAAAAAAATATAGATGAATCATAATAACCTCTTCAAAAATTAAATACATACAAAATAATTAAAAAATGATCGCTTTTTTTAAAAAAAGGTAAATAAGCACACATAAAGAAATCACAAAGAAGGGGTGTTAATTTAAATATAAATTAAAAAATAATTTTTAAAAAAGGTATTGATTTAAAACAAAAATATTAAAATTAAAAAAAAAAAAGATCAGGTGCTACTAGGCCTGGTAAGCCAAGCCAGACGCCTTATGGGGGCCGTTATTTTTTTTTAGCTGATGGGGTGTATAACATGTTATCTACCCTAATTTTCTTGAATAAATAAATAAATCAAATAACTCATCTTCTGGAATTCTCCAGATTTCAACCGCTAAGGTTGCTGGAAAATCAGGGTTCTTGGTTTTTTGGCCTGTAAGCTCTTTTTTAATCTATTTTTAACCAAAAACACTTGGAATAGACCATAAACTCCTTGATGAACCCATGTATGGGCATACAAAACAACATAAAAACCCGAAACTAAAAATATTTCTGAGCTTAGATCTGGTTTTTTAGACAATTTTAAGGTTTAAAAATACCTAAATGGAGGCCCCGTTGCCAAATGAAACCCATTGGTTCCAAGATAGATAATTTAATTTTAGTGGTTAGAACCATTGTCAATGATGATTTTCTCTCTTTATCATCTAAATCTGACGAGTCCCTCTCTCTCATTTCTCTAACTAGGGACTATGATATGAGGGAAATGAAATTTTGGATCAAAATTGAATCTTAAACCTTTAAAGAGACCTAAATTATATTACTTGTAAAGATGAAGGATCAAATAGTGTTTTTTTATGCAAAATCTAGACACATCATCCATTTTGGGTGCCTTTTTCATAGTGATCCTTCTTCTTTCAACATTATCTTTTCCTCATAAATCATGAGCAATTGACCTTTAATTTAGAGTCAAATCACAAAAAATAAAAGTTAAATGACTACATTAGGAAGAGGAAAATGCACAATATATCCATGGTAATCTGTGAATATGTGAATTGTACAACAAAGTGTTTTTTATCTACATGGAAAACACGACACGCTTTAGAGTTTTCTATAATCTTTTAGTGCTGGTTGTTCTATTTTTTTCTCCTAGTTTTGAATCCTTTTTTGTTTGATTAGATATTTGATCCACTTTTTGTCATGTGTTATATACTTTTTTTTCCAGTAAAACAAATGAATACACAAGTGTTTCCAACGTGTTTTTTGATATAAAAAAATTATCAATCATAAATAAATATGCTTATATGTGCATCTATTAATTAAATCGATATTCAATATAGAGATAACTAAGATTAAGATATTTGACCTTGCAACACGAGTTATGTAACTAGTCGTGTTTAACAACTTTATTTCCCATATTTAATGTTTTATTCAATTATACAATTATTTGTGCCAGTAAAATGTAAATAAAAAAAATCATTAACGAAAGCGAATTGAATAAAGTTATGAAGCTCAACTATAAAACAATCCAATGTTGAATTACAAAACCGAAAAAAAAAATATATTGTAATAAGTGCTCTTCAATATTTCATAATCACAAGACTAAATATTTCATATTTGATAATCCGGTTAAGCCTGTTTATGCACTCTTCTCGTGATATATAATGAATGGTTGTGAAGTGTGTCTTACGCTATCTAAAAGGCACTGTTGAGTTTGGCTTTCTTTATGCTCTAAGAGAAATCACACTGAATGCTTGTTGTGACTCCAATTGGGCAGACAATTTTGATGACAGACGCAATACTACTAGTTATGATGTGTTTCTTGGCCTTAATCTTATTTCCTGGAGTAGTAAAAAGTAGTGAGTTGTCTCTCACTTCAGCACAAAAGATGAATACAAAAGCATGCCCATACAACTGCTGAATTGTATTGGCTTCGTATGCTTCTTCAGGATTTACACATCACGTTGTCTATTGCCCCGCACTTATGGTGCGACAACATTAGTGCCATTGCATTAGCTTTTAATCTGTCTTTCATTCATGCACAAAGCACATCAACATTGACTATCATTTAATCAATGAGAAGGTGGTTAATCATGATATCCAAGTCAAGTATATTTCAACGCAATACCAGATTGCAAATAATTTGGTCTTTTAATTGTAATCTTAGAGGTAATTTGGTCTTTTAATTAACATTAATATTAATTGAAAAAACTATTTTAGTTTATTTTTCAATTTTATCCTTCATTTTTTTTTTTCATATAGGGTTATTATAGTCTCGAACAAACGTCTATTTTAGGATTGATATTTGAAATTGTCAGCATCTATTTTTCATCATATAATTAAATAAAAATTATTTTTGAAAAAAAAGCTATTAGACCCGGTTGAGTCCTTAAACCAAGTTGAGGGGTAATTAGAGTCATTCAATATATTGTTGTCTCGATACTTAAAAAAAAGTCTCCATGATGATTTTTTTTTTCCATAAGTTAAGTCATGCTTTTATCGGGTTAACTTTTATGTAGTTTAATTAGAAACTCTCACCAAGCTAGGAGTCATGTAGAGAAGTTTCAAGATATATCCACTTGTTTGGGTTTAAAAATATCACCAAAAAATCTCCACACTCTTGCGATGCGTTTGTTTTGCAACTGCTTTTGTGTTTGCGGTGCAACAAACACAACAAGGTGTTTGGTAACAAACTAAACTGCATTTTGTACTGCGGGGCCCATTAAAAAATTGAGTTTGAAACGCAGTTTTTGTGAAGCAGTTTTTACATGCCTTTTTAATTGAATTTCGTTTTCCTGTTTGTTTTTACGTTTTGAAAAAAATTAATTTTTATTTTATTTTTTTTCTTTACTTCAAATTAATATTTTTTTGTGTTTTCAGATCATTTTGAGGAGCTGATATCAAAAATAATTTTAAAAAAAATAGATTTGATGCATTTACAAGTAAAAAGCACATTGAAAAACAACCGCAACCACATTTCCAAACACAATTGGCCAAACATTTTATACATGTTTTTTAATATACATAAACTTCAACCATAATTTTTACCAAACACATATCTAAATCCAACTAACCACACTATTTTTAAACTTATTATTTTTTTAAACCACAACCACAAAAACTACTTTAAAAACAACCAAACTCTTAATATTCACTCTAATGTTTTGAAAAATTTAGCTCGACATCTGGCGGAACGCGTACAATAAGCTAATTTTTATATACTAAGCAATAAAAGTTGCATACTTTGTTGATGTTTTAATTTTTTTCGATGTACAGAGATAAAGGGACATCTCATTATATAGTTTCTGTGCATGTGATATCATATACTTTGCAAGTAATTGAATCCATCGTGTATATCCACTTGTCATAATGGTACCTCTTCCTTTGAATTCTGATGGTTTTATTGTTGCATGTAAGTGTGAGGGTGTGTATATATATATAACCTCCAGGAGGATGTCATGTTGGTAACAGGAAGTAACAAACATGACTTATATTAAGTGAGTACATTATGTTTTTTTAAAATATTTTTTAATTAAAAATATAATAAATTAATATTTTTTTTAGTTTTTTTATTATTAACAACAATATATTAATTTGTTGTTTTTTCCAATAAAAAATAATTTTAAATACATTTTAAAAAACATTTGTAACGCCAAAAACAAACGCTCAACAAACCTTTCAATTTATAAACATATTAAACATCTTTTACATTTCTTGAAAAATATTTTTATAATAATCACTTGTCTAATGATTCACTTGTATTTTTTTTAACCTATGGCAAACATTAAGCCCAAATCTGCAAGACTCCATGGACCAGAACACCAGCCTATTGAAAACCCGAACGACCAAAAATATGGGCTCGTTTCATGGCCCATAAGATCCGTCTATAGGCCCATTTACAACAAGAAGAAGATCTACAAAACCACAGCCCTGATATCAATTCCAGGCACCACTCGCAACTAGACTACCACCTAAACCCATAGGCCCATTTACAACAAGAGGAAGATCTGGAAGAGCAGAGCAGTCGGAGTCAAAATCCCAGAGGTGCTTCGAGAATGCGCCCCAAAATCATGGCGGGAACATTTAGCGCCATCAATTGGAAATTCCCGCCATTGGCGAGCCTCTCTCTACTTAATCACCCAATTCCTGCCCCCCTCCGTCTACTCAACTCCCGTTTTTGTTACCGTCGAAACTCTCAAGTCCTCAAAATGCCTCCAGCAAATCTACAAAACCACAGCCCTGATATCAAAGAGCCTTCTCCTGAAGTCCCCAAGCTCCAACATGATAACATCCCGTCATATCTCCTAAGAGTGAAAAAACTCTCTGAAAATGCTGTTTTGCCCTCTAGAGGCTCTCCCCTTTCCGCTGGCTATGATCTCTCCAGGTATATAGCAAAACCCTCTTCCAGTCCTTTCATTTTTCACAAGGTCAGCGCAGGATTATTAGCAAATTTATGGTTTTTTTTTTAAAATGTTTTGCAGTGCCTCAAAGGCAAAGGTACCAGCTAGAGGAAAGGCCCTTATCCCTACAGATTTGAGCATTGCAATACCTGAAGGAACTTATGCTCGCATTGGTAAATCTCACCCTGTATTTTTTAATGTTATATGTTTGTTTTACATACGATTTGATTTTGTTTCTGAAGCTCGGTTTTGTTGATTTAGCACCCAGATCGGGACTGACATGGAAGCACTCAATTGACGTGGGTGCTGGTGTCATAGACGCAGACTACAGAGGCCCAGTTGGGGTTATCTTGTTTAATCATTCTGATGTTGATTTTGAGGTCAAGGTTGGCGATAGAATTGCGCAGTTAATCATCGAGAAGATCGTGACTCCTAATGTTATGGAAGTCGAGGATCTGGATGCAACTGTGAGAGGTGCTGGAGGGTTTGGATCCACTGGCGTGTGAGCTTCCCGTGCCTCATAAGACTTTTCTTGAAAACTTATGTTTCTTTGTGGGTAAATTTAGTGAACAGATTGTCGGCTTAGTGGTTAATGTTTTAGGTTTGGTGACGAACCTTGGTTTGCAATGAAGACATGGCATTTTATTCACCTTTTGCAACAAGGCTGTGGAGATTTATCTTGCTCCATAACCTCTAAAAGTACTCAGCTGTGAGAAATTTAACTGGCTAATTTCACAAATACATGGAGAATTGGTGTTCCTGGCATGAAATGCTGTCTGGACATTCCCATAATTTACTAAAAAAAGATGATGCCTTCTCCACTTGCAGTGGGGATAAGAACAGCACAAACCATAAAGCGCCTACCATCCTAAAAGACTTACTATTCAGTTGCTTCCACTGCCACTGGGGTAAGTGCAAGCATTATAACCTGTAGAACAGAAGAATAAAGGAACGTTACAGAGACTGTAGTTTATGCGTAAATGCAGTAAAATGCAGAGGGATTAGCAAGACCAACAAGTAAAAGTATTCTGAGGGAACTTACTGGGGTTGTTGGACGAGAGAGTGGCTGATTGTGAGAAATCACAGTTCAAAGGATTTTTATCAGATGTTTGATAGAAGAGATTCATGGCAAAAGCAGCATGTGATGCTAGTGTGTTTGGTTCAAAGCAAGCCCCGCCTGGTTCGATCGGACTACAGTCAATCCCTCGTCCACAAGCATAATCCAGATTAGCCTGCAATTGGGCATCCGATACACCAGACTTAGGCACACACCATGTTGCTTTCTTCGACGTTGGAGATGGGTTCGTTGGAGTTTTTGGTGTAGCCGGAGTCTTAAAGCACAACAACTCAAGTTAATAAAACTCCATAAACTACTATTACAGTATTACTACTGAGATGAACAGAGATATCATACACAGAACATGCTGAATATGGCAACAGTACACCCCCCCTCATTCCATTGGATTAAGGAAAGAATGCACCATGAAAACTGTAAATTAGCTGATCCACATGCATGAACTAGCTCATAAACCTTGAAAGGGAACTGTCCATTCTTTTTAACAAACAAAATAGTAGAATCTATAAAAGCGTGGGGGTTGAATTATAAATATCATTGAAATATAATAAAATTTGGCTCTTAATTACCTGGCTACTTTTAGAGAGCCCGACATTATAAGCCATGGTGAGATCAGGCTTGAAGAGTCCAAATGATCGCTCAGAACCAGGTCCAGGTTTCAAGTCTTCATCATATAGAGCAAAAAGGTATGTATCCACTGATTTTCCTGGCATGAGAGGGGTGCCCACCATGGATCGAAGGTGTGCAATCAAATTGCCATTATAAGCCTTGGCATTCTCAATACTTGGCCCTATTTCGTTGTCATCTCCTTTGTATGGCCATCCAGTCTCAGCCACCACAATCTCTACATTCTTAAATCCAATAGAATTCAGCGCAGAAAAAACTGCATCAACCTGCAATTCAAAAACAACCACTGCTTCTAAGCAACATTTTTTTTATAAAAAAAGACAGTAGTTGAGCTGCAATTCGATTTACTCCATCTCACCTGAGCATCAAACATGTTCATGTACTTAATCTTAGTGTTTCCGTCCACCCGTCCCGCATTCTGCTGGAAAAGGCAAAAAGCAAGAGTCTCGGGCCTTGTATCGCTTCTGTAAGCAAAGTAAGGGTAGGGATTGATGGCAAAAGGCGAAGCAGTCGCATTGTTAAACCCCAACAAGCCCTTCATCAAATCCTCATAGCTTGGATCAAACCTTCCAGAAGAAGGCGGCTCCGACTGCTTAAGCACTCCCATCGAGTGAACAGTAGAGACCTTAATTTCCCCCCCGAGCGACACATCGTTTAGAGCATTCTGTACATTTTGCATGGCTGGTAAGAGCTTGTTCATGAGATTCTGGTCACCGGAAGTCATCACCTCGTTTCCAACATTGATGAGGATGATTTTGGAAGCTGGATAGAAGGGGAGCACGTTCGTGCTGATCCAGTTCTTGGCAAAACTGGGATCTGAGGCTAGTGCTGGAATGTCACCATTTGCAGTGCCGATAACAATTCCAATTCCGGTGTTGGCTAAGGCTTTGATTATGGCCGGGTCCGATCCATATAATCGAACCTTTTGGATTGAAGTGGATTGGAGAAGCTTTGCGGTGGCTGATGGTGGTGGAAGGTTGTCAGCAACTTGGCCGTAGTTTACACCGATAAATGATTGCGAATCTAGCAGCAAGATATTTAAAAGCAGGTGATCGAATCAAACAGTTAATTAATATATAATATTTCAAGCTTACTAAAAATAGAAAGAGACGTAATTTAAACTCACTTGCAATATTTACAGTCAATGAGAAGGAAACGAGGAGGAGGAAAGCAACAGCAGAAGGAAGCACCGCCATGACTGAGGAGGAGCTTATGTCTCTCTGTTTTGCATATTTTGAAGAAAGTGGAGCGGGGGCAATAAATATAGGAAGAATATGCTAAAGTCGATGGTAGAACCGTAAAGACAACTTTCGGTGTGAAGCTGAAACTTCGTATGTTTTTCACTTGGGACGGTGGGGCTGCTTAATTACTTAGCTTCGCTTAATGTTATTTATTTTAATCGCATGATATTCTAACAGTATATTGGTAATTACTAATTTTAAAAATATACTTTTTAAATATATTAAAATAATATTTTTTATTTTTAAAAATTATTTTAATTTATTAATAACGATCTAAAAATAAAATTCAACGACACTCCTAAACACATCGTAAATTTACACTATAATACACTCTAAATCCATCAATTAATCAATAATTTAAAAAGCAACTACAAGGAACATATTGTTTATAAGATATTATTTGATTAAGTTAAACAACATTATCTTTGATAAATTAAACAGAAATATAGTTTTTTTAGCTCGACTCCCAAATTTATTTATTTATTTATTTATTGATATAACTATATGATATATGATAAATGAACATAAATTTTAACAAATCAAGGAAGAAAACTTATGTGATATTGGCCTAGATACCAGTACCCTTGTAAAAAAGATATGCCCATGGCTGCTAATCACCTTGCCGGAGGAAAACTTAGCTATTACGAAACAACGTGCCTCTTTTTTCACAACGGAAAGCATATTTTCCCAGTGAAGAAAAGTAAAGCATATTCAAGTTAAAGAAGGTGGGTTTACTTTGGCAAATGCGTGTATAATTGGTGGCACAAGAATGCTTAGAATAATGCATTGGTAAAGCAAAGCTTTGAAAAACCATCGATCTTAATCTTAAGCTTCCTGGAAGCTTCATTTCTTGCTCACCAAGTTGCCGAGGCCGATTGTTTTCCTGGGTTCTTGACTCTTGAGCTCCTTCATGTACGTACCCAAGAAAAGAAAAGACTATATGCTACAATTAAAAAAACACGGGGAAACTTCAACAATAAAACTTATTTGATCATTTCTTGGATTTATTCTCTAATAATCATGAATTTAAGTTTTTTTAAGATTATTGAAGGCTTATATGGTTATTAATTTCAAGGTCCATAGAATTAATCGAGATGCGTACAAACTGATCCGGACATCAATATTAATAAAAGAAAAAAGGAAAAGAAAAAGAAAAGAAGAGGAAACTTCAACCGGCGTGCTTTACTTTTGTTCATATCTATCTACTTTCCAATTCATTAACTGATGAATTGATGTCATCTGCCAACAATTTTTAATGGATAACTAACAAGCTTACTCTGAGAACAGAATTCTGGCAGTAGAAATGTATTATTCACACAATCCTGCATATAAGCATTACATTTGAACCAAAAAAATCAGTAGAAAATGCGTCCTCTCTCTTTTATAGAGAAATAATTATTCTTCAGTCCAATCAAAATACTGGCAGAAGGTCTCTGGTAACTTCATCGAGGAGGCCATTAAGCATGGACTTCTCAACATCCCTTACAACATCATCTTTTTCAAGAAATCCAAACATCTTGTCCCAACCGAAGTCCCACATGCAGTTCACATCTAAATCCCAGCTGTACACATCACATTCCACCATTTTCGGCAGGTAATCTTCAACAAGACACTCAGCATTACCATTTCTACCGTAGAATTTCAACTTCTCCAAGTCTTTGTGCAATTCCTTGATCAACTTGTCCAAAGATTTCACCTTAACACAAGTTGTAGATATTTCCATCAATGGATGGACACTGAGCTCTTCCTTTTTTCCTTTCCTTTTCATTATCTCGTATCCGCAGTCTAATATGAGCTTGCTTTCTTCGTCGTGATACTCTTCACTACCAGTACGGAGCATGCCCAGAGGGATGTCGAGTTTGAACAGTGCCTCTACTGTGTTAAGGAATAGTTGACTTCTTATCAGGATCTGCTTCAGGTGGTTTTCACTTTCACTTAGTGGCTCTGGTGCCACCAATTTCGATGCTTTTTGCTTCTCCATTTTTGAGGGGTCAACAATATCTTTGCTGTTTTGACGAGTTCCTGCATACATTTCCAACAACGAAGAATGAATGATATAATATAGTGTGGTGTCTGTTTTTCGTGCTCTTAATGATAGAAGTTGGTTTGAGAGCAAACAAGGATTTACTGGTAGATTTTACATGGAAAACCTAATTCTACGTGGTAGATTAACATTAGGTAGGATCTGGGGAATGATGCAAATGAGGAGAGCAGTACTCTGGGGAGTGAAACTGAAAGGCAAAGTTGTACCTACCATTAAGTGAATCCAAAACAAAGTTGTGAGATTGCTGTTGATCCCTGCCCAATTTCTGACCTTGTTGCTCATTTGTCACCGTTGAGACTCTGCTTTGACACTGCATGAGACCGAAAAGAGCTCGTGTTAGCTCACTACCAAGCAGCAAGAATTGTCCCCTATGAAGAAGTGGCTTATAGTTTGTGGGTGTATAAAGGGTATTCTGAGAATATTTTCTTAGATTGCAGTAACAAATGCGCTTACACTGTCAGTTTGAACTAGGATATTTGGTCCTTTCAGGATTTGGCTTTTGTCTTCCACAGGACCATAATAGTTGGATGCTTGTTCAACTTTACTATGCAGATCTTCCAACACATCCGATTGCTGGATGATTTCCATTGATTTGCTGGATTTAACAATGCGTGCCTCTGCTTCTCTAGACCTGATGGCTCTCACTTGTTCAACTTTGGATCCACCAAGTTTTTCGCGCCTTTTCTGTTTACCTTCTTGCGATGCAGAAGTCTGATGTTTTTGCGGCCTTGCCAAGCTGTGTGGGGTTCCGCTTTTTCTTGTCACTAGTTCATCAATCCTTCGAGGAGTCTTAGCTTTTGGTCCCTTGGTATTCATCACATTCTGTGTGGCTGGTGGATGAGCTTGCTTTTCTTGCATAGTTGGATTGCTGATTTTCTTCATCATATCATGTTTCAGATCGATTGGGGAGAAATGTTGATCCGAGTTCATGGTCTTTGAATCTTTCAAGCTAGCCTGGATATTATTAGAACTTATTCCGTACACAAGATCTTCATGTTGCCTGCCAGTTGGAAACCCTTTGGATGGCACTCCATCAACTGATTCTTTAGAACTTCTACTGCTAGGAGTTGCCTGGTTTGTCTGTGAATGCCTTTTTTGGAAATTCACATTGTCGTTCATGGGGGCAGTCGTGTTCTTGGACATTACTTCAGTACTCGCTTTTTGAGTTCTATCTTGAATCTTCTGTCTAGCAATCTGCCACTCTCTCTCTCCAGCATGATGTTTTATGTCTTCTTGTTCAAAGTTCTGGAATGTTTGAGGCTGTCGGAATCCAGTATCATTGGAGGACTTCGGTTGATCGTTGTAAATGTACCTGTTTTCATCTCTCTTTTCTGTTTCAAGAATACTTGCGTTGTGCTCTATTTGCCATTGCATTGTAAGTGCAGATCCCGCTCCATTTTGTGCCAGTGATGCCATCTGATGCAGCTCAGGCTTTCGGATTAATTCTCTTGTTTCACCTCGTTCTTTCCCTTTCTGCTCTCTGGTCTTAGTATTGTCCTGAACAGTTTTTCGCTTTCCTGTGCTTTGGCTCGTTTGGATGTTGTTGCTTTGGTGCCTATCCATTTTCACATTAGCTTTATTCGAGCCTCTGTCTGATTTCATCCCTTCCACCTCTTTCTTGGGTGGCTTTCCATCATGCATAGTCATTTCAAACCTAGCATGGTGATTTGGCAGGTTCTTTTCTGCTTTCAAGGCATTTTTTGGGTCCTGGAGCATCTTAATTTGGTTGGGCTGCATCTGTTTTTGTTTTCTTACTGTGAACACTGAATTCTCAGCATCTTTTGTCCCGCGTTCTCGTGTAGTGCTTCCTTCTGCAGATTTATTTGTGACATTCCTTTCAGTTTTCTGCTTGGGACTTGACTCTTTCTTTGCGTGTTTTGAATCTGCATTTTCTGGAACCTCCTCCAGGCCCATTAGTTTTGCAATTACATTTGGAATTCTCACCTTTTCTGGTTTGGATTTTGATGAACTCGACTGGTTCTTGTGTTCAGAAAATGCTGCTGAAGTCTTTGACGTGGAGCCATGGCTAGATGATTTCTTGTGAGAAGCTGAATTTGAGGTGCGTAAAATGTGTTTATCATGGTTGAAATTTGTAGCTTCTGATGAATAAGTCAGAGCCATTAGCCTCTGCCTGAGATCAGTCCTTGCAACTTCCTGAATGTGATGAGAATTTCTTGAGGGCTTGTCAAAAGAGAACCTTGGCAGAGCAAGTTGTTTATGCTCAGCTGTTCTGACGAAGTTGTCTTCATCGTCGTCGTCATCCTCATCAAGCAACGTGATACGAGTTTTGCTCTGTGGGGTGATCATATATTCTGAAGCTTCTTGCAGGTTTACAAGCATCCTCAAAGACTCTTCCAAATCCATGGCCCCTTTGAGTAGTTCCTTGCCAATTTCTATTGAATATGATTCAAAGTTAAGGCCATTTGAACAAGCTCTCAGGATCTGATGTAACTTCTGTGCACCTTTTGATATTTCTTTGATGTGGATTTGGGAGAGGGTAGGGAAACGGTTGCTTGAAGAGTCATGTCTATCAATACCACTTCTTTCCATCCTCCCCACTTCCACTGATCTTCTGCCAATTTGATGCAGGAAACCTAGCATTGAACTATTGCCAGACGAATCCATTCTTCTGAGTTTTCCACCATTCTCAAGGGCAAAAGCCAGTGCCATGGACAGATCTCCTATTTGCTTCGAGCTTCGACCTTTCCCATAAGGAACAATCTCTGTTGAAGCTTCTCCACGGGAGAGTGTTCTATTGCTTCCACTAGTTTTATTGTGCGCGCTTCCACTCCTAATGCCATTCTGTGGTCATGGAGCAGTTTGAGTAAATTGGAAATCCAAAATAACTACGACTGTCATGAGATTGAGCCATGATACTCACACTTTTATGGGTCTTCATTTCTATGGATCCTCTGTGAGTTTGCTTGGAATTGGCATATACATCTGCACAAGCACATGATGCAGAGAAAACAACAATCACTCTTCAAACTATCCAAGCACCTAATCCTACTACGACGCATATACTGTCCTTTGATCATGAAAATAGGCAGGAATTTTGTATACTACAAGACTGGATGCCACTGCCTAGTTTTAGATGATCATTTCTAATTCACAAGTTAAATATTTTAGTACTGAAAATAGAAGCACCCAATGTTCTGAATTGTTTAGACCACAATTTTTCACTTGTTTAAGCCTTCTAAATGTTCAATTTGCACATTAAACAAAACTAGTGGACAGTGAAATTTGATGGAATGCTAACCTGGAGCAGCTGATTTCGAACCTTTTGAGCTCTGAGACACAGCCATTCGTTCCTTCCTCAACCGGAGATCGTCTAACAGCTTCTGTGCAAATTCCGACCTCTTAGCCATACTGTTCCTCTGTGCTGGAACCAAGTTCCAGTGCCCTCCAACTCTTCAGAAAGAGAAGTGGAAGAGTCTCTTTACATTGTTGTGAAGTTTTTCTTACACGGAAGAGGATGTTCCCTTGTTTCTTTTCTAGTTGAGAGGCCTCTTTCGGAGGTGGGTGAGGTGGGAAGTCCAGTGGAAAGCAATGGAATGGAGTTTTGAATTTTTAACCTGAAAGTTTGACATGAACGTTAGCTCTCTCCCCCCATCTCTCTCTGACTTTGATTCTAATCCAAGCAATGGCAGAGGTTTCAAAGGGTTTCTCTTTCGAGCATTCACTGTGTGTTTTTTTTTTTCATTAATTTTTTTTCCATTTTTGATATGCTTGCTACTTGGAAAAATGCAGTAATTACATTTCGATTTATTCATATAGTTCAGGATGATTCGTTCCCGTATATTGAAGGGACAATGGGGTGTGTTTGTATATTTTGAGAGAGAAGCTACTGTGTACCCTTTTGTCAATGTGCTTTGGGTTAAAGCAAGAGATGATGTGTCTAAAAGTGGCATAGGAGCATGGCCATAGCACATGACATGGATATCACATTCATGAAGACGAAATCGGCATCTTCCATTTTAGAGTGCGATGAGTGCCTTGGAATATATGCTTGTCAGGAATCATGCAAGGCATGGGCTGTATATCTCTCTGCAAATTGCTTCTCCATGGAGCAAGCAACATGTGATTGTGGAGCCATGGAAATACAAACGTTATGGATTTGAGCACAGTTGCATCCACCCTTGTAAGGAGTTGGCGCGGAGGGAGTATCATGGAGATCAGATCAAACATTCACAGGGATTACACGACAGCCCGATGTGGTAAATCCGTCATCCTCCAGCTCAAGCGTTACTTGGGCGATTGTAGCAATTACGTTCACAAATGAAACTCTTCTATGTAATAAATATACTAGAATTGATGGGCCTCGTGTTTTTCTATTCACCGATATAGTGTGGTGATTTTTTTCCCCCTTCATATCAAAATTTACTTGCCTTTAAATTATAGATATTTTTATCTTTTTATGGATATTATGGATTTGTTTTAAGATATTTTAGTCAATTCAATATATTTATAAATAGTAAAATAATCAAAATACCTCAAAGCGTAAAAAAATTAAATGGTTTTGGACAGGGGTATTTTGGTAATTTTGTTTTATATACACAGTAGAATTACACACGTATCCTTGGATCCAATAAATTTAATTCATTGGGTCGGTTATTATTTTCTTTTAGCCATAATTTTTTTTTTTGTTAATTGTTAGTTTGGTCAATGATAGTTACGTAATTGACTATTAAAATAATATTTTTAACTTGGAAAAGTTATTGGCATATGCAACGTTGGAGCCACCCGCACACTTTAGACGACGCGTGCGACAACTCTAGGTACTAAACAATGAGCTTCCTCCATCTTATGTTATTCCTCACCGTCTCTTTTTTCATATAAAGAGGCACGTGGTGTCCAGAAGTTGCTGGTTTATTGTTGATGACCATTCCCCCTTTCATTTCTCTCTCCTAACCCGTGGTCTTCATTGCTATTGATATTTCAGATTTGATCCTTGTAGTTTTGATTTATGTATTTTTCTCGTTTTCTCTTTTGTTAAAGTTTTGTTGTTTTTCAATTTTCTACTTTTAATTTCTTATTTTTTTCCTTTGCTCTTTTGTTAAAAATTTTATGGCTTTCAATTTTATCCTTTGTAGTTTTTGTTTTTTCAATGATAATAATTATTCTAATTTGATCCCTCTTCTTTTGATTTTTCTTAGCTCATTTGTTAAAGTTTTTATAGTTTTCAATTATATTCTTCAAATCAAGTTCATGGCTTTTATTTTTTCAATAATAATAATAGTAATAATAGTAATAATAGTGATGGTAATATTAATAACAATGATGATGATGATGATAAAAAATAATAATAGTAATGTTAGTTGTAGTAGTATTAATAAATAAATAAAAATGATGAAGATAATAATATTATTGATAATAATAATACAAATAGTAATGAAAATACTAATATTATTGATGGTAATGATGATGATGATGATGATGATATTATTACTAATAGTAGCAAAGATGATGATGATGATGATGATGATCATAATAATAAACTAAATTATTGATGATAATATAATAATAGTAGTTGTAGTGGTGATGGTGGTGACAATAATACTACTGCTACTACTAATAGCGACAATAATAGTGATAGTAATGATGATGATGATAATTGTTGTAATAGTAGTAGTAATAATAGTTTATTATAATGATAGCAGTTATGATGATAGTGATAATTGTAATGACAAGTATAGATTACCAGAATGTACAATTTTATATTTTTTTCAAACTCGTAAAATCGGTCTGATTTTACCGAGTTTGACCGATTTTACTAGTTTCCGAGTTTTAATCCGATTTGACACGTTAGATACATGTTGACTCGTAAAATCATAAGATTTTAAGAGTCAACTCACTTTTTTAACAACATTGATGACAACAACAACAATAATAAAAATGATAATTATCATATTAGTAGTAATAGTAGTAGCAACTAATGTTGTCAAAAAAGCGAGTTGACTCTTAAAATTTTACGATTTTACAAGTCAACATGTATCTAACGTGTCAAATTGGATTGAAACTCGAAAACTAGTAAAATCGGTCAAACTCGTTCAAACTTGGTAAAATCAGACCGATTTTACGAGTTTGAAAAAAATATAAAATTGTGCATTCTGGTAATCTGTAGTACATATTCTGTACCTTAACATTTTCATTGTTTTAAATTTATATCTTGCAAAACTTGTGCAATTTGATAATCAAGGGCTTGATTTTGACTATAATTATTATAAATTTTTTAACGAAAAAAGTTATTTGTGGATTTCATTTCCGTAAAATTAAAATACTTATTCATTCTTCACAATTTATTACATAAACTATTAACATATCAATTGATATATTGCTTTATTTTAACTGGCAAATATATAGAATAAAAGTTGTAAATTGACATGTTTGACCATTGGAGTAATTAATGTTAAATGATCTATCAAAATTTAAAGGGGCTCGTTCCTTGGAAATGACAAATTAAGTGGGTTGATTTGTCCAAGAAGTAGAGGAATCAATGTGAATAAAATAAAGGTGTTTGGATTTTTTTATTGTTTATTTTAATTATGTTATATTGTTAATTACTACTTGATTGAAATTGTTAATATATAATTAATTAAAATATTTTACTTATAATTTTACGATTCGAGTTTATATTGTATATTTCGTGTCGTGTCAAAAAAGTATTTTTGACAACCTTGGTAGCAGCAACAGCAACAACAACAATAACAACAATGATAATGACAATAACAACCACAACAACAACAACAACAACAATAATAATAATAGTGATGAGAATAGTAATAATACTAATAAAACTGCTACTATTATTAATAATAATGATAATGCTGCCAGCAATAGCAACAACAAAATAATAATAATAATAATTAATAATATTATAATAATTAACATTATTATTATTATTATTAGCGATGGTGGTAATAGTAATAACAATAATAATGATATAAATAATAATAATGTTAATAATGGTAATGGTAATGATATTATTTATTAATATTAATTTTAATAATGACATAAATAATAACAATAATGATTTTGATCCTCATTCATTTAATTGCTACTTTTTAAAATTCTTTTATATGATTGATTTTTTTTTTAATTTTATCCTTTAATATTTAATTTATTGAAAACTAGATTTCATGGTTTTTTTTTTATTGAGTGCTTTGGGTCTAATAACTCGGGTTATGGGTTTAAAACGTTAACACATTTTTTAAGAGATTTATAATTCTCTTTAATTTTATCGAGTTATTCCAGTCATATAATTTGGACCACGGGTGTGACGGAATGTCTCGTGTTGACTTAATCCTAATTAACGTTATACATTTATCATGACCATTTTTCAATGTTTTTTTTTTTTTACTTTATTTCAATACTTGAACATTATTTTTTTATACAAAAGAATAGTTCGGCCTCACGGCGAAGCGTAAGCATAGTCTATTAAATCCGGCATTATCCATAAACCTATACAAAACTTAGTTTATAAGTTAGATAAATTAATTTGGATCAATAAAAATATGTGTTGTTTTTTTTTTAACTAAACTAATGTGTCTGATAAAATAGTATATGGTGCTTTTTAAAAATATTTTAAGCCTAAATTAACACCAAGTTGCATGTTATTTTTAAGGAGAGAAGGTTGAGTTTGAAAGACAGGGGATTGAAATGAAAAATATATGTAATATAGGCTTTCAAATTTGTTTATGAAGCACATTTTAGTTCAACAGTTTTTTTATCTATAAGGTGACTAGTCTCTTTAATTTATATAAAATATAAATTTTGATACCAAACTTTATTTTAAGTCTTTTTTTCATGGGAGGAGAGAGAGAAATCATCAAATTCCGATGTAGATAGAGAAAGCTTTTTGTTGGTGACGATTCCAACTACAAAATACATTAAAATTGGTGTAAACGGGTTTCATTAAGTGAGGGGAGTCTTATGGTGATTATTTTAAGCCTCAATGTAGCCTAAAAAACCATATTTAGGTCAAGGATGCAATTTTTTTCCGGTTTGATTTAGTGGTTTAGGCCGTTTTTGGGTTTAATAGATTGATAAGTTGGTTTCTTGGTGTTCCAAGGGTGTTTGTAAAGTGTTTTGTGGTTGAAATAAGTTGAAAATGAGTTTTTTTGGGAAAAAAACTTATAGGCCCAAGTTTCTGGCCACCACAGTGATGATCAGAATCAAGGCTGACAAACGACACTTCAGCTGCTATAGTGGGCAACATGTCATCTACCTATAACCCTTTTACAAAAATAATAGGTCAAAAGACAAGCCTAGGACCGCGAGCCTAAGCTTTTCCTTTTTTGGTATTTTTTTCAATTAATAACTTTTTTTTATGTCTTTTTTAAGTATTTTTTAAGTTTGTTTTTTTAATTACCATGTCACTTTTTGTGTGTGCTTATTTAGCATTTTTTAAATAGCGATTACTTTTTAATTATATTAGGTGTCTTTAATCTCTCATAAGGTTAATACAATTTATCTCTAATTTTTTTAATATATATTTCATATAAATCAAATTTATTTTTATAAATTAATAATATTTATTTTTCTTGATATTTGTAATATGTGCAACCTTACTTAATATTTTTTTTCCTTTCATTTTATTCAATAAATTTCATATATTTGTCAATTTTTATTACAAATTGATTTTAATTAACAAATTCATTAAACATAATCAAGTAAATGATCCATGTTGCACTATTAAATATCTTGATTTATATTTGTCTTTTAATTATTGCAATTTCATTTTTTTTAATCATCAATTTCTTTTTCTATCAAATTATGCATGATAGATATGTAATCTTGATTTATCTCATGTTCAGGTCATGGATTTCACGTGTTAACTCAAATTTATCCATCGCAATATTTTTTTTCATTTATTTTTTGTTGTTGATAGCTCATTTTTATTGTATTATCAAATTATTTAAAATTTAAATCAATCATTGAATTTCTCTCACTTCTTTTAAAACATGATTGTCTCCTCCTTTTTGAGTTAATTTTTTTTTCCAGCCCGCAATGTTGAGCAGCCGCCAATCTAGTCAATTTCCAAAAACAAATCAAATAACACATCCCTTAATTTAATAGGATCTTGCAACACAGTATGACTTTTTCAACTGGCGTTAGGAAAAATTAGATCATTGGTTTGCGCTACGTCGCATGTGAGATCAATTTTATTTTAAAGTAAAAATATATTTATGTGTTGCTAATGTTTTTTTTATAGAAAATAAATTAAACTATATAAATGTTGACCTGATATGATTTGGTTGATGTGGTGAGTCCAATGACAAACCAGAAGATTGGTAAAAAAGTAGTTTGAGAAAAACAAAATTCAGAACGATGTCTTCTTTAAAAAGATATTAAGACAAAAACCTATTAGATTGATCGATCCGTATTAACTTTGATTAACTTGTCAAATTTACAACCCTAATCACAAGATCATGACAACCCAACAAAAATTAAATTGTAAGAAATTTTGAAGTCTAATTTCCAATCAACGTAACGAATGATGAAATAAAAAAAAAAATAAAAAGAAGGAAAAAAAATATGGTCAATCTAGATTGATCTGCTAAAACCACATCCAAGATCATGAGATCGGGATAACATCATAAAAATCAAATCAAAATAAATTATGAAACCCAATTCTTAATCAACTCAATGTTGAATGATAATTTTTTTTTAAAAAAATCAATTTAAAAAAGGTAAGAAAAAATGACATGGGTTAATCCACCAAATCATGGCTTATGGGTTCATAAGACCAGGATAACTTATAGAAAACAAACCAAAAAACAAATTTAGTTAACTCGGGTTAACCTATTGTACCCTCAACCTGGGTCATGAGGTTAAGATAACACCATAAAAAGTAAATCAAAATAAATTATAAAGCATAATTCTGAGTCAATATAATGAAATTGAAAAAAAATCAATTTTAAAAGGGATTAAAAGAATAAACATGGTCAACTCATATTAAATCTCTAAATTGGTGACTTAAATAACTATGTCGGGATCTCTTAAAAAAACAAATCAAAATAAATCATGAATCATAAGTTTCACTCAATAAAGTTTTGAAGGATAAAATTGAAGAAAAAAAACTAAAAAAAATAATCAAAATCAACTAAGTTAATCTGTCAAATTCACGATCTGAGTCATAAGACTAAAATAGCTATATAAAAAACATAACAAAATAATTTATAAAATCTAATTTTAACAAATTTGAAAAATAAAATTAAAATTAAAAAAAATTAAAAGAAAAACCAAGAAAATAGAAAAAAACACTATTGAAAATAATCAATGGGTTTATAAGGTGGGGCGTAGTAAAATCACAATTGTTTTTGTTTTTTTTGCTAAATTAAATAAATTTTGGAAAAGATGATGTCAAAGACTATGGTTATCCCAAGTTCGGTGCAGGAAATTCCTAGCTCAACGTGGGAATACGATGTCCTCTTTCCAAACAGCTTTAAGTTACAGGAATGAGGAAACACAAGTCACCAAACACGTGTCATATAATTAATCCCGTCAAAACATATCGAGAACCTTCCTCGCTAATCGCCAAACACGCAAGTCACACACCGCCTCTCAACAAAAAGGCGCAAATCGGACCGTAGATTATCTTCTTAGCCAAAACATCACAGCCGTTGGATCTCTTAGGGTATCTATATAATTAGGTTCCTTCTATAACGCTGTCATCTCTTTCCCCTTAAAGGCGCATCTTCCCCTATTTATATTCCACTCTACAATCTCAATTCTCATATCCAAAAAAAAAAACTCGGGTTCTCTCTTATTTGTCTTCAAATTCTAGTAGATCGTGAAATGATCTATCTTCTGACTATGCATTCTCTTGGTCCCGGATCCGATTTCTTGCGTAGGCTTCCCGGCCTAAATAGATCTGATATCGATGTGATATGCCTCTCTTGGCTTGAATTTGGATCGGAAAATCTTGAAGGATCGTGCTGCCAATTAACGTAGTCTATGGAGGTATGATTTTCAGCTAGATCTATTTTGCTGATCTTTGATTTTATATTTTTCTTGAATTTTTGAAGATTTATATTTTGCATCCTTTTCAGTTTTGTGCTTCGATCTGGTGAAAATATTTCTTGATGTCGAGAATCCGGATTTCTTGCTGAGGAGGAGATCTCTTCCTTGCAGGGAACACCTAAAGGTCAGTCGGTCTTTGGATTTTTTAAGATCTAGGGTTTATTACTGGATGATTTTTTTGTTGTCTTTTGATAAGCGGCGTATTAATTTCTGGATTGGCTTGAAACAGATTACACTGACTACGGTGATTCGCCTTTTCGCGGGATGGAGCAGGGGGTGTTGGCGTTGTGCCGGTGTTCGCGAGTATTAATAGTCTGCTAATGAGTTATGGGTAAATTATTTACATGTGCTTGTTAATATATTCAGCAATTATTCTCTCCGACCATGTTAAATATAGAGTTTAGCGTGATTGGTGGTTTGTTGGGTGGGTGGCTGAGTGGATAAAAAGGTATTGAGATATGTAGATCTCTGATGGATGTTGTTATTTGTGTCAGTCCGACCTTTGCCATGTCAGGTGCGCTTGCTTGGCAGGTCAAAAAACCTAATAAAAAAGAGAATATTTTTGGGTTTTGAAGGGGGAGATGGCACGGGATTATTTATTTATTTATTTTGCCCGGCTCTCCCCCTTCTGTGTTGGACAGGCTCCTTGTTTCCCTATATTTTTACCCACTTTCTTGTTTCTGCTGGACGGATACCAAAAACATAGCACATCGTACACGGAAACCAATGTACCAGCAGGAATCAGCACTAACAACATCAATTCATCACCCAAAGGTATATTCTGCTATCGACAAGTTAATTTCCTAATATATTATTATTCGCTGTCTGCATTAAGTTATCTCCCAGCTTTTGTGGAACAGTTAACTATTTCATACATAATATCATAACACGAACTGATCACACTACCCTCAACTGTTCAACGGCCCTTGTTATTCATTTACAATATTATTTATAAACTTTGAGAAAAGGTTCATTTAAGTTTACACCAGGTGTAGATAAATTTGAGCCCTGGCATCTTAACGCACATGTGCACTGGAATAACGAGATGTTTGATTTGCAGCTACCTTCCCCATGGCATTCTAGTGTCTACAATCTGACTATTCTAGCCACTGCTCACAATGTCTACAATCTGACTATTCTAGCCACATGCATGTTTTTTTTTTGGGTTTTGGTTCATTGCCTGCAATCTAATAATATTGAAAAAGTCCCATCAATTTATGACACTCAACTGCTCCACTCAAGTATGGATAAAACCTGATATGCCGTGTGGAAAGACAAGCTAGATGAGATCTGATATAAGCCCGTTGCAAAGACAAGCTATATTATTGTTTCAGTTTTGATTCTGAGTATCTCGACCGCATACTCTCTATTTTATTGATCACTTTTTAGATGTTAATATGTATTTACACTTTATTCCAGTATGATTTTGTTATGCAATATTTGTAGCCAAAATTTCTCCCTCAGTGTATCGGTTGTGCACGCTGTATTTGTCAGGGAGGAGTTATGGATAATGGATTGTTGTCACGTGATTATCTATTGTAACTACGGTATTATTACAGCTTGTATAGTGTTTTGATCAAATCTAGTCATCCAAAATGTATTTTGGAAGACCTATTGCTCCTGTAAGCTCTCTTAGCTAATGCCTTTTCCTGCGACTGTAATATTGGAGGGCATTCAAGGATTGCCGCATCATGATCTGCTATCCAAACCCATGTTGGAATTTATCATGTTCAGCCACTCTGCCTTTGGGAGCAAGTTCTGATTCTAATGCTTTTCCTGCGACTGTAATATGGGAGGGCGACCACGGATTGCCGCATCATTCAAACCCGTGTTGGAATTTATCATGTTCAGCCACTCTGCCTTTTGGAGCAAGTTCTGATTCTGGAGTTTACTTGTGCTGCCTTGTCACTATTTGACAGAACAATGGAGGAGCGATATGCAGGATCGGAGGTTAATTGGTGAAGTGAGGCGTCGACACATGAGCCTGACCTAGCTGAGCCTATGTTGTATGTTTTCATGACTCTGTTTTAGCTCGTACTGCTCTTTGATTTTTGAATATCATCGATACTGATGGATAATGCCTGCTCAATTGCAGGGATCTAGGCACCACTCATTTCTCTCTTCTATGCCCGTGTTTTCTTGCCATGACCTTGATTGTTATTATACCAAGCTTTTTGAGGATTGCCTGGAATTATGTCTTGCGGAATATGCTTCAATTGTACCTGAATGACATCATGGTGCTATTCGAGAGGAGAGCTTCCTCGAAGAGGTGTTACAGTAGTAATGGCTGTTAAATGAAGGAAAACAAGTGATTGAGTTGACTAGTATTTTATTTCCATCGAGAAGCCTTTTTTCTGCTAGGAACGTCAATCAGCGTTGTTCTTTTCCCCATCAATAGCTAAGCTTTATCGCACATGGAATGCTTTTTTATCCAGGAGACTTCATTTGTGTCTCTAGCACTACACATCAAGCGTGTGTTTTCCGTGTCTTTAAAGCGTTGTATGCATGCGAAGGTAACAGAATTCAGGTTCTTGCATGGTTTTATGATTCTGAGTGTCTTCATCCCCAACTCTTCTTAGGTTAAAAACTCAGTATTTTCTTAAGGTATGTTGATGTTTTCATTTCCTCCAAGTGGATGGTATTTCAAGGCGTAAATACCAATATAAAGGTTAAAAACCCTTTTTGATATTGTGGAAAATGGAGTTATCCTCCTATTCGGAGGTCTTATGTGGAAGTGGGTTCGGGATGCAAAGAGCATTTGATCTGTATCATCGAGGTAAAAACTACTTTTATTTGCTTGTAATGGTAAGTATTTTCATATGGTTTTTTTGCCTTGAATATTTGGCTAACAAGTGTCATGTCTCAAATTTTATGGTGCTCAGCACTAGATGGAGATATTCCTTTTGTGCCTGCAAGCTGCAAGCTGTATCTCGGTAGTAATTAATAGCAAGCTACTCGTTATTCTGAGCACCATAGAATTTTTAATAAAATTAATATGTTGAGATCCAATAGCTCAAACTCGGTAAGAGCGTCCTAGCCTTAGTGCTAGCGAGATTGGTGGTTCAAATCCACCTGGATCTGTATGTTTTTTTGTTAATTTTTATGTGGTCAAACGTTTAAAAGCCTGTAAACTGTAAAATGCTCGAGGTTCTATCAAGATTCGATTCTTAAAATTATTTCATTTTAAAAAACTTAAAAAATTTGAAAATATAAATTATCATAAAAAATTAAGTGAGAAAAAACAAAAGATGACATTAATAAAATATAGAGCATTATTAGGAGTTGTTTGCGCGTTTCATGATTTTGTATGATAGTTTATATTTTTTAAAATATAGAACAATAAAAGATTTGTTTAATTAGAATTGCTTATTTTTTGTTCGGTGATTGAGACATTCTTCAGTGTCCCTTTTTGTTTTCTTATGACTTCTGGTGCATATAAAGGGCCCCAATGGTTCACAAACTAAAGACGAAACAATATCTATGGTAGGTACTGTTGGGGGCCACTAAATCAAACAATGTCAATGGTGCATATAAAGGGCCAATGGTTCACAAACTGGTGGCCTCGAGTTTCTCAACTGGATCCAATCGCTCAATTCGGTGTAGAGCACACAATACAAGCCGTAATTAAAGACTTAACCTGATAAGTTTGCTTTTTTATTTTTAAAGTTGAGAATCTAGAAATACCCATGTTTTCTTTTTGTGTTCGTAGTTTATTGATTGCTTTGAAGGGTCAAATAAACTCCGGAGATGAAAATGAAATTTAAAACAGATGAAGAAGATACAGCGTCGAGGATTTTCCGTAGAGTAAGAAGAAAGAGGCTGCTACTAAGATGGACAAGTCGTCTTTTCTTTTGGTTCCTCGTTAGTTTAATTAAATGAATGAGAAAAAGGTTAAATATTGCCTTCTATTTCGAGTTAAGTTAGTTTTTATAATCAAGAGGGAGGAAACTGTGCCTTTGTAGAATAAGAAACTGGCTTGGTTATTGCTTCTTGTTTTTTGGCAGCAGTCCACCCTTCATCTTTTCATGCAAAATCAGCGGCATGCCAGCTCTAACCATTGAATGGCTCTTCATCAACACGACCTTCTGAAGTCTGAATGTGAAGAAATCATTCACGACCGAGGCCCGAGTAACAACAAATAGACAACAACTTTGAATGGCTCTTCATCAACACTCGTGTATGTAAATCTTTTTCCAATCATTCATCAATAGAGACGAGAATCCCAATGAGATTTAGACTTCTTTCTTTGTTTTGCTGCTAGCTTACTAATGTTGGTTTCTCAATGGAGGCATGAGCTGTTCGAATAAGATATCTAGAAAATTTCGTTCGTAAAATAACTTGCCTCACCTTTTCATAAGCTGCTTGACTGTTTTGTTTTCTTGCATCGATCATTAACACCAACACCTTACATTGTATGTCATCACTTCTGGTAGGGGTGTTTACGGTCTGGGTTTAAGTAAAATGAAAAAAAATCTAACCGAATTAGGAAATGATATTTCTTGAGAATATGATTCGGACCGAAACGAAACCAGTTCAAACCAAATTGGTTAAATAAAAGGGAAAGGAAAAGGGAATTGGGTCTACTACTCTCTGTCAAAAAATAAAGAAAAGAGAGGGAAGAGGAAAATATGGTTTAGGGTTAGGTTGAGTGAACTATTTATTCCCTCTTTTTTTTTCCTGTTCAAATTTGGTTTAAGTCAATTTGGTTTGGTCTGGTTCAATTGATTATCAAAATCGAACCAAGTGATTTTTTTTGTTTTTAAATCTTTTTCTTTGAATTTTTTTTTCCATTTAATTTTTTCAGTTTTTAATTAGTTGATAACTTTTTTGAACACACCTAACCTCAGGTAAAGTTTGGATCATTACTTTATGCACTTACATTTCGTTTCTTTTCATAGTGGAATAAGCCACATAAAAGTGCATTAGTGCTGTATAATACCTCATTATATTGGATATGTAATGTTTTTTAATATAGAATTGAACCCATGATTTTACGAGCTGATTTTTAATCATGCCTGTTTGATTGAACTACACTGTTGATTACATCGTTCGTCAACGGTAAGCCTTCCCTCACTGCCTGATTTCCCAATTTCAATAGTTGTTTATCCTCTTGAGCTGTTTTTTTTCCCATTACAACAATCTTAGTTTGCCACATCGAACTCATCCTTGACAAGAGCATCATTGGGATATGCGTGTAGCACTCCGAGTTCAATTGAAACAGAGAGAATAAATTTATCTAAAAGACTTAGTCTAGGATATGCTCGGTGTTCTTTCATCTTTATTTCTGTCACTTTTAGTTTAAATCATGATCTAGAATTAATCTCTCTTAGAAATTTTGTTCAAGTTGAAAAATGGGTTTGTATCTATTGTTTCTTTCATATTTGATTCAATCTGGACAAACAAAAAAAACTGTTTTCTCAGTGGATTTGTTATCAATTTGTGGTATGTTTAGTTTTGCTAGTTGCACAAATTGCTTTTAAATAAGTGTACTTTTGAACCCAATGTGGTTTCAGGTAAGACTTCCGTTATGGTTGTTGCTAGCTGGTCTTGGAAGTTGGGGTTTTCCCTTTCTTTTTGGTTTGATGAATGATGAAAGCTGTCTCTTCTTTTGCGTTCTTTCTTTGTCACTCTTTTTTTCTGTCTTTTTGCTTCAAACTTGATTCTTTATTAATTTAATTGTTTGCCATAAATTTGCTATTGCTTGCCGTAAAGCATACAAAGATAGGAAACTAGCCTTGCTATGAGATGCACTTAAATCTCTATTTCTTTTTATTGCCGTTATACCTGAGTTTTTTAAATTTGAGTATGGCTTTGATTGCAAAATTTGCAGGTTGATAAGCTGAGAAAGACACTTAGACGTGAAGAGAATGTTCATACACCTTTGGAGAGAGCTTTTACTAGGCATTTGGGAGCTCTACCTCGCTTACCTCCTTAGCTGCCTCTATATGCTAGTATGCCCTCTATCTAGTCTTGTTAAGAAAATTAGCCAATCCTATCCACTGTTGAATTTTTGCTTGTTTTCCTATAAACAGTAACCAGTAAGGGTTCTTATTTGGTTTGCTCCCAACTAATTCAAATCTTCAGGTTCAGATCTTCTTGCCTTTAAACACTTCAAATATTTCGTTGTCGATATGTTTTGTTTATATTTTACACTGCCTTTTTATTGCTGCCTGGGTATTTGATATAGGATAAACTTAATTCTGATGTTTTTTTATAAAAAAAGTTCTTTGATTGGGCAATGATTTTTCTACAATTTTGGTCTTTTTATGAGCTTCAAAGAGTTGACTTTGGATGCATGCATGTTGTTGATGGTGTTAGTTGCCTTGATGGTTAGAATTCCGGTTATTTTTCTGTTTTGGTGTGTTAACTGAAGCCATGATTTCATTAAGGAATTGGGGAATTTGGTGAAAACTTAAAGAGCACAAATTGAAAATTTTAGAGATTATTGAAAATGCTTTTAAAGAGAAGCAAGCTATGTGCCATTAAGTTTTTGTGAAAGTGGCGCCATTTCTCTGAGCCTTATCACAATCCCATCCACTTCAAGGCTCCTCGGAGGATTCTCTCACATACCGTTAGAGGGTGAGTTTTTTCTTTAATAAATTTGAGTCTCTTTTGATTTGACTTTCTGTTTTGTTGTTCAGAAAGGAGTTTTATTTTTTTTGGTTTCGTCTGGTTAGTTATAGAAAGTGATATTTAGATTGCTAGGAGGATAGTCCATGTTATAATTTGTTAATTGTTGCATTTTTAGATTGCTTTTGTTTTTCACATGCTTATCTTTTCATTTCAATAATTACAGAAAGAAAGGATCAGGACCTTTGTTTTTTCGCTAAAGATTCAGGGGGGATTTTACCTTGATCGGGCTTGAGATTCTTAGAGATGTAAGGGAAACAATTCAAAAGACTACATGCTAAGGATCGGTTGAACTTATTAAAAAAATGCTGAAAGAGACCTCGAGTGGTACATTGATGCTACCCTTTTTTTTTGATGTTCCAAAGGAGCATAACAAAGCTTTTCAGTACCGCCTGTACCGTACTCTTCTTTTGCTTTGCTTTTGTCTGCTAATCTGATTGCTAGGTTAGTTTTCGATTTTTGTAGCAGAAATATATTTTGAGGTATGTAAAAGAAGAATAATTCTGACTGAATGAGTGCAATATATTTATGCAACCTCCTCTTGGAAAACATCATTTTCCACCAAAGAGGAGGAGAAAATTGTGCTTCATATCTTTGCTTGCTCAAAACTCTTTTCCTTCCCCCCCTTAATTAGCTACCTGTGATGGCTTTGAAATGCAAAATTTCTTTCGTTTTTGGTGTGTTTTTGCTATATCTGTAGCCTAATTTGATTAAATGTATACATTTTCCTTTTGAGTTCAGGGATTAATACACCAGTAACGTTTTCTTGGCCATTGTTTTATAGAAGTATTACGCTTAACCAGAAGCAAGCACTTAAGTATTTGTTGTTTCTTTCATATTTGATTCAATTTGGACAAAAAAAAAACTGTTTTCTCATATGGGGAGTAACAACGAATATATAACTGCTTTGAATAGCTCTTTATCAACACTCATGTACGTAATCTTTTTTCCAATCATTCATCATTAGAGATGAGAATCCCAATGAAATTAAGACTTCTTTCTTAGTTTTGCTAACTTACTAATGTTAGTTTCTCATTGCAGGCATGAGCTGTTCGAATAAGATACCTGGAAAATTCTGTTCGTAAAATAACTTGCCTCACTTTTTCATAAACTGTTTGACTGTTTTGTTTCTGTTGCTTCAATCATTAAAACAAACATCATCCATTGTATGTCATCAGAGCAGGTAAAGTTTAGATCATTACATTATGCACTTGCATCGTTCTTTTCTTTTCGTAGCGGAATAAGCCACATAAGAGTGCATTAGTGTTGTATAATACCTCTTTGTTTGTTCAGCTTATATGAGATATTCTATATGATGCGCATTATATTGGAATGTTAGCTTTGAATATGTGATGTTTTTTAATATAAAATTGAATCCATGATTTTACAACGAATTCTTAGTTTCAAGTATGCAGTTGTATGGCAGTGGATCTCCTATTACTTGAGTGGGTAGATTTTTAAGCATGCCTGTTTGATCGAACTACTCTGTTGATTACATCGTTTGTTAACGGTAAGCCTTCCCTCACTACTTGATTTCCCAATTTCAATTGTGGTTTATACTCTTGAGCTGTTTTTTTTCCCACCACAACAATCTTAGTTTGCCACATCGAGCTCATCCTTGACAAGAGCATCTTTGGGATATATGTGTAGCAGTCCAAGTTCAATCGAAATAGAAAGAAATTTTTTATCTAAAAGACTTGCTCTAAGATATGTTTAGTTTTCATTAATCTCTATCTCTGACTCTTATAGTTTAAATCGTGCTCTAGTATAGTTTTCTCCTAGAAATTTCGTTGAATTTGAAAATTGGGTTTGTATTTGTTGTTTCTTTCATATTTGATTCAATCTGGACATAAAAAAAAACTGTTTTCTTTCCTAAGATTTGCTAGGAACTTGCGTGCAAGTCTTTCTCTTCGAATTTGTTAATGGGTGTTTATTTGCTAATGTTTTCTCTTTTTGGGCTTGTTATTCAGGCTTTGCTTGATTATTGAATTCTGATATTTTTGTTGCTTTTATGTTGTGCTTTTCTTCGTTGCATCGATACCTTTGCTTCCAGGTAATATCCATCATGCTTTTGATTGTATATCTCTGTTCCTTTCCTGTTTTATTTCACTAACTTTCTTTTCAATCGCGCTCTGCTTGGTTGTTTGGATTAGTATATATTTCTTTCGGGCTTATGTATCTTTTTTTATTGTGCATTGGGCCTTCTATCTTTGGCACTTAGTAGGTTTTGTTACGCCTTTTCAGCTTGCCTTTGCGCCTAACTTTCGCTTAGTGGCGAGGCTGACCTTCATTGCCTTCCTTCAGCTTTAAGCGAATGTGTCAGATTGCATTCATGACTTCGTTTTTTATTTTTAATCCATACAAGCCACTTGTTTTTGTTTTTTGCAAAATGTTTTTCAATTGCCTCAAGGAACTTCCTGGCAGTAGTAACCTTTTCAGACACAGAGCCTCTAAAAGGTTTTGGAACTTTTGTCCGTAAGAGCAGTGGGTTGTTCAATCCTTGGCACAAGGTCTAGATCCATACAACCGAGAACAATCATTGCATTCTCTTTCAAATCCCTGAAGTTGGTTTCATTCAGCATAGGAATGGAATTAATGTTGGCAGACATGGTGGAAGCAGATGTATTAGCTGAACAAAGAACAAAAAACATATTAAGAAGAACAATGTCAAGCTTTTTAATGATAGAAGAGAAGAAATTAACTCGTAAAGAAGTGCGATGTCAGTATGCAGACAAACTGGATATATAAAAAGACTCAAAATCTCAAATCCCAATTTCTAGATCTTCACAACTGCAACTCTTTTTTTCGATTTTGTTTTAATTTGCTCTTTTTTGGCATAATTCGGCATCCAGTTTCCACCCATCTATTCCTAACAGTATACTTGACTTAATTGCTAACATCTCCATTTTAACTGCAACTGTGAAACTGGTCCACGCATCTTTGCAAGGGCTCAAAGTCAGCCTAGAATCTCTTTTGCTTTACAACATCAACATTTCCAGCTCCAACCATTAACAACCAAGTCCTCCGAGCACCACACCTCCTTCATTCAGCATATCACTGCTCGCTTGCTTTTTGTTAACTGAAAAAATGCTTGCTTGCTATGAACAACCCAAACTAACACTCTTTCAGGTGGATTCTGGAACTGTAATCAAAACAGGAAAATACCATCAATATCAATTAATTTTTCGCTTTCCATTTCATCGATTTCACATCTGATCTTCGCCACTTTCTTTCCCTTCGCGAAAACGAACTCGGTCAACGAGTGAAAAGACTGCTCGCGGCACCAGACATGGCGTGCATCTTCCCTAGTGCTATATTATTGTACGTTATCTTCCCCGATATCCTCGTGTTAATAAAATCCTTTAAAAAAGCAGTAAATTCGTTAAAAAATAAAGGCTTCTCTCCTTTTGCTCAATTCTCATTAGAAAAAGGATCGACTTTCTCACCGGCGTCTTCTAAAAAATAAAGGCTTCCCCGAAAAAAGAATATTGTTATTTATCATTAGGTACTGTCAAGGGTTCTGTCTAATACTTTTTAATACAACAAGTTGTCAATATCCCATCTTCGTTTTTTTTTTTTTTTTTTTTTTTTATGTTGATGTATTAATTTTTTGAATTCATATCATCAATGAAATAATCATCTTCTATTAATAAAAAAAACAAGAAAAGAGCAATTAAATAAAAGCTTCCTTCGATCTGCCTTCCTCATTTGTTCTCATTTTAATTTCTTCTTCGTCCATGTTTTCTTTTCTTTCTTGGTAGTTTTGTTTTGAAAGTATAAAATTAAAAAACTTTTAGGCCTGTTTAATAAAAATCCAATCTATAATATTAATTTTGCATTAATAATTTACGCGTTTGATCTTAGATTAATGTTTATATCAATATTTTTATAAATGTTTTGTTTATGTTTCTCCCTTATACGTAAGACAGTAAAGGGGTTTGGTCCTCTCTTATTAAAGGTTAGATCCCTTCCTTGTCGGAGTTTTAGCCATATTTTGAATAAGGGTTTGACACTTGTATTTAGATAAATTGATAAAATTCGGTAAAACAACTCGTTGATTCCAAACTTTTATCATTAACCACCTAGTTAAATTTAGTTGATATTTGATGAACATGGTAGGCTACAAGTTCTTGTAAAAAGCTTGAGAATTTCAAATATTTAAATTGTTCATTAGAATCAATTGATACTTGGGATTTAATTTTTGTTATTATTATTTTTTCTATAATTATAATTTGAAAACTCAATATTTGATGGAGGATAATCCAAATCAACATCAAATTTTTTTTCTTATAGAATTTATTATAAACACTTGAAAATACCATCGTATAAAATAACATTCACCAATCTAGTTTCTATATAATGAATGTAGCGTGTTATTTTTCTGTCTTAACATGGTTAAAATTAACTTTATTTAAGATTTTATAGTTTGTTTTTAATCATGAGTATTCGAATCAGTTTATATATATTTTGATTAATTTTTTAAAATTTTAAAACTAACAACTAGATAAACCTTCAATAATATTAAAATTTATAACACTCAAAGCAAATTTAAAACCTAATTCACCCGGTTGGGATGTCTACGGTTCTGTTTCTCTTTGGAGGTAAGTTCTCCTCGGGATTTTCTACTTTGCCTTTTGACCTGCTCTTCTCTCCTCTTTATTAGAGGATCGCATCACATTTTTGTTTTTATCAGCCCCATTGAGCAATATTTCTTGCCGTTCTTGCCTTGGAAATTATTCTCTCTATCCTTGTCTGCTTATGAGAATTCCCGTGGCTGAACTCTCTCTCTCTCTCTCTCTCTATTTGTGTGCCTCACATGTATGGCGGAGCCGGTTAACATGGGGGGGTTAGAATAACGAGGAAGGAATAAAAACAATCGAGTCGCTGGAGTAGGCACGCACCATCTCTTGAAAAGTCAATTCATGCAAAGTTTTGTTGACTTTTCGTGTAGTGCGTGAGTCACCTGTTTTAGCTTTATTGATCATTAGAGTCTAGAAGGGGTCGGTTGCATCAAGCTAGCATTCTTACACGGTGAATATAATTGTTAAATAATATGTTATTTTAGGCTAATATGATTTCTTAAATAAGAAACAACTAAGTTAGAGGAATGGATCTCCACTCCAGTATAATAGGAACGGAAAGAGAATCCAGGAAGACAGTGAGAGTGCTCGTGTGGTATCTTAATGGCGATTCCGATCCAGAACATGACAGCCACACCATTGCTAGACTCTCTAGAGTACACACGTGCGTGCGTGACTAAAGTAAGAACTGGAAAGGGTATCCAATGCTTCTTTTCTCGTCGTATCACTCGTGCACTGACAGAGTAAAGCAAGCTGTTGAATGCCAGTGAGTGAGTGAGTGAGTGATGTCATTTTTGCATCAGCCTGGGCTAGGCTATAATTTATTAATGATTTCCATTTATTTATTTAGATATTGTGTAATCATTAGTTATAAAATCCGAGCAGGATGGACTCCATTTCTATCTAAATAATTTCCTATAATCATGTTGTTTGGTTGAAAAAATCAAGATTCAGGTCAAACTTAAATTTTATAACTACTCTATAATGTTTTGTTAAACTTTTCTAGTTTTGCCCCCCTGGCTAATTTTACTGGCTCCGCCCCCGACAGTAACAAGTGTTTCGAAAACATAAACTGGTAAAGGATATGACCGTACGGCTTGCATCTCCAAGAATAAAATATCTCAACTTCTTACAAGCAAGGCAACCGAACGTGTCCTGTCTTAAAGAAAGGTTACTCGGGTCTTGCTGTTTTTGTCTTTATACAGGTAAACTCATGACTTTTCTGTGGAGAAGATATAAAGACAGCCTTCCCAGGAAAGCACATTACCCTCTCTCTCCCCCTCTGTTTCTGCGGCAGTGGTGTATAGCCCTAGTGGTGAACTGATAGTCGTGATTATCTCCCCTTCACTTGATACGTTATCAGTTCAACTTTGAAGTAGGTCACTCTCTTGCTTTGTTGTTTCCTTTCAAGGGTTTCTTTTTTCTTCCTGCTTTCGTTTTGCTGTTAGTGACTCTTGGTTTATGATGAAGTTAAGTATGTGGCTCACTTGATTTATCTATCTTTCTGTTGATTTGCTTTCTAAGTCTCTATATGGAACCAAAAATAGGAAATGCAATGGAACATGTCAAAATTGACTGATGCAATGGACTTGGCTTATGATTCTCTCTTCCTATATGTTCTTTGCTAGAAGAAGGCCAAAAGGGAAATCTTAATTTGTCATTCAAGGCTGATTCCTGTTATTAGTTGCTTGATTAAAGAAGTCAAGTTGGAGTGGGTGGTGGTTGAGTCATGCCTTGTTTTTTTGGTACGATACACAGTTTGCGTGATGGCCTCTATTTATGCTTTCATTGCTCTTTGATGAAACTTTTATGGGTGTGAATATGACCATGTGGACAAGTGTTCCAGCCATCGTGGATCGATCCCTTGCCTACCTTGTTACCTTTGATTACGTATTCCCTAGCCTTGATTGCAGAATGAGGCCTTGGATCTTGCAATTTCAGTTGCATACATGCATACACTATCGTTCTCCTTTTTCTCTTCTTTTTTTCTGATTGTGGCTGATTGGCCAAGTAAAAAATATTAATGTTGACCCAGTTTCTGGTTTACTTTGGTTTATCTCCTGTCCTTAAGATCTTCCCTTTTTAATTTACATTGATTGCATCTGGTCCGATCCTTTAAAGGGTAGTTGGATCGATGATACTTTGCAGCTAATTCTTTCTTAATGAGTTGTTATTTAAGGTTTGCTCGGCTTTTTATTCATTACAGGTTGAACACAGCTGCAGAATATATTGATAATTGTCACCATGTTTCTCTGGCGGAATAATACCAGCCATGATCAGGAAAATGATTCACTGCAGCATGAATCTAAGGTAACAAGTCGGGGAGGTCTTTGACTTGCATTAAACACTAAACCTGTTTTAATATACTAGCTAGTATAGTTAATCTGGTACTGAGTACGGTCTTGTAATTCTACTTTAGATCAATGAGCTCAAGGCTACTATTGGACCGCTATCTGGACACAGTTTACAATATTGCACTGACGCATGCTTTAGAAGATATCTGGATGCTAGGAACTGGAATGTAGACAAAGCAAAGAAAATGCTGGAAGAAACGATTAAATGGAGGTCGACATATAAACCTGAAGAGATTTGCTGGGTAAGTTGGCTTAATTCATGTTAATCTTCATAAAAAGCATGGCAACACTCCCTCCTACTGGCTCAGTGTGTTTACCCCGGATACGATTTGAACCAGAGCTGAACCATTGAAATTACCCGCTTTTCTGATCATTGGTTTTATTGTCAGCATGAAGTTGCTGTTGAAGGTGAGACTGGAAAAATATACAGAGCGAATTTTCATGACCGACAAGGAAGGACAGTTCTTATTTTAAGGCCAGGAATGCAGGTATCATGGGCTGTTCTTTTTTTTATTATTCTCCCTTGGATGGGGGATCTGGATGATTCATACTGCAATTCCTTGTATTTCCAAATCGGAAACTAACACCATAGCAACTGCTGCAGAATACAAAGTCAATAGACAATCAGATGCGGCATCTGACATATCTCATAGAGAATGCTGTCCTCAACCTACCAGAGGGTCAAGAACAAATGGCGTGGTTGATAGATTTCACTGGGTTGTCCATAAACAACACTCCACCCATAAAATCAGCTCGTGATACTGTTAATATACTGCAAAACCACTACCCTGAGAGGCTAGCTGTGGCATTTCTTTACAATCCTCCACGAATTTTTGAAGCATTCTGGAAGGTATGTATTCTAACTAACTCCTTTCAACTGTTTTGTTTTCTTGAATGAGTTTTGGAACGCAAACTTATTAACTTGCAAATAATTTGTCCCTGTGGACCAACCTGCCGAGGCCATGCAAGCATTGAATAAATTGCGTATGAAGATTACCAGCGTTTATTTGCTACTTCTGGTCCTCTAGGTTGTTGTAGTCGAAGAATCAAACATGAAGATTCAGCTACGACAAGCTAGATTGCTTTGCATGCTTCTTTATTGTTCTAATACGTTCTGTAATATAATGCAGTAGTTCCTTATGCTCCTTTTGTGTTTTGTCTTGGTCTAATGGTATTTAGGACACAATTAGATAGATTCGAGTCCAATCGACTAACATCTCATGGTCCAATACATGCAGATTGTCAAGTATTTCTTGGATGCCAAAACATTCCAGAAGGTAAAATTTGTGTACCCCAAAGATAATGACAGTGTCGAACTCATGAGGTCATATTTCGACGATGAAAATCTTCCAACCGAGTTTGGAGGAAGGGCCATATTGAAGTATGACCATGAAGAGTTCTCAAAATTAATGACTGAAGATGATGCGAAGGCCGCTTCATTTTGGGGATTTGACAAGAAGCTTCAACAAGCAGTAAATGGGCATCATGGAGCTGATGGGGCTCCATCACCGGTCAGCTAGGCCGCCGTATTATCAAAATAAAGTATAGACCATATGTAGTCCGTACACCTGAAAGGGAGCTGTGGTAGTGGATGAGATGCTCATCTTAATTTCACTAGCGAAAACTGCCAACGTTTTTCAAGATAGGATAATAGCGGAAGCAGCTTGCTTTTACTACTCGTGGGAACGTTTAAGTTTCCACCCCATGTACTGTTGTACTGTATTCAATGCTCATTGCAACTCAGATTCTAATGAATTCAGCAAAATGTAATAAACCTCTTTATCTACCCCCCCACCACTCAGATTCTGAAATTTGCTAAAATCATAATGGGAGGTCATTAGTTGAAGTGAAGCTTCATGGGAGGAATGCAAGAACAAAAGAAAGCCAAACTGCTGTTAAGCTATAATTTTAACTACGAATACGCTGCATTCCTTTGGCTAAGTTGGCTTCTCAAAAACAGATTTTATTAACATAGAAATACAAGCCATACAATCTTACACATGTATATTACCTTACATCAATGTAATCGACTGTCATCCCTTACCCTTTGCAGGAACTAATTATCTGTTACTCTCTAAACAATACCAGACACATCAGAGTGGGAAACGACTGTTAGCTACACGCACAAGTCACACAGTCAAAATCTTGCGGTCAAAAGAGCCATCTTATGAACATGATCAAGTTAGCAGCATTTGGATGTTGAGGGAATGAGGGATAGCAACTCAGAGAAAATGAATCACACAAGCCGTCTTTTGAAGTTATGCGTTGTTGCTTTGTAAGTGCGTACCAGCAAACCAACTCCTACACCGATCCCAAGACAAATGCCAAGCCCAAGCCCCACACCAACCCTGACACCAGCATTAAACCATGAAAGTTCACCATCTTCACCGTCCATGTATTCATTTCTCCTCCAGTACATGTTACTATAATCTTCTTCATTTTCTAACTTGTAACTTCTGTAGTCAACTACCTGCAAATGAAGAATGGAAAAGTGATGAGTGAGGTAAATACCACATCATACTTGGGAAAAAACATCCAGAAAGCTAGTAGGTTTAAAGGTTAAAAGCTGAAATGAACTAAATAAGTTCATGTTCGACACGATGGGCAGACCTTCACCTCAAATACAGAAATAAGTATATAATGCATCCCTGGTGAACCATCAAATTCAGCAATAAGAATTCACATGATCAATCCTTTACCGTCAGATTTCACATTTTTCTATGAGAATTCTATGCCGTGTAGACCAGGCTCACTTAAACTAGAAATAATAGGTCTATTTCCAAGAAGAAGAAGAAGAAGAAAACATTGTAATCATTGCTTGTGATCATGGTATGGTGGGGCTCTCACCAACCTTCAATACCCCCATCCCAAAAGAATCCTCAAAAAGGCACACATGAATACAATCCTTGCATAAGTCTTGACAGAATGATAAAACGAGGCTTTAATTATTTATAGTAAAACAATCACAGAACAATTAGTGGGATCAAATTCAGCTAGTAAACAAATCGCTAATGACACCAAGCCTTTGCAGAATAGCAGCAGATTCCCTGTATCATTTAAACTTTTTGAAATACCTGTAGCAAGTGCATGATAATGTGTTCAAAGAAACATTCATGTGAACTTGACACGCTCCTAAAGTTATAGAGCACAAAATCCTTTTGTTAATTTTTTATGTGCTTTAAGGAAACGAGTGTGCCAGGATATGCAAGAGATAATCTCGCCATTTTTTGAGGCCAAAGTTCATTACCCTCCCTGGCCCCGCGGAGAGATGCCAATTTATATGAAAATGAAACTCAACTTTACATGAACTCTTCCAGGTATCCCTTTCTCTAGTAGCTCCAGATGCATATAATTAACACAACATAAAAAAATTTAAAGAAACGGAAAGTAACAAGTTATCTAGAATGCATTGCTACACCATGCAATGTAACAGCTCAAGTTGGTTGAAGGAAACAAAAAATGGTCCCAGATAACAAGATTGTCAGACATGAGATCTTGCACATTGAAAAGATTGGCAACTGAGACAAATTTGTGCTGCCTAGTATCACATGCACAATCCTTATCATGTGTTGAAGTCAAAATTTCGTGTTTAGGATTTAATTGTAATCCAAAGACAAAATGTTCTCATCACCACAAAGATTCAACTAGCTTACTGCAAGTAGCTTTTGAACCCAGATTGCAGTGAACCCTATTAAGTAATAACAACCGACCATTTAGTTCAGTTACATAAAGAGAAAGAACAACGAAATTCCCAGAAATGGCCCAAGGGTAGGTAGCCCCACATGTGGGCACCAACATCCATGCGGCTTCAGCATGAGTCCATGCACATCAGGATTTCAGAGGAAGGATATTGAAAACAATGCAACAAAAAAAGAGGGACAATGAGCGCTATCTCATCGCTTGGAAAGTGTGCCCTGCCCATACCCATGCCACATCTAGGATGAGATACAGCTTCCTAGTCCAAAACATCAAGAATGGGACCTTTACAAGAACCAAAAACATGTTCCAAGATAGGAAGCACATTTGGGGCCATACCAAAAAGGGAATTCAACACAAAATTCTCTCCATTTCTTAAGTTTTGAATCACATGATTCATATTAAATTAAAAAATAACTAACCAAACTGCAAAGAATATGCTCCTTCAAACATGAAAATATATTAATGCACTGTCTGAGTGCAATATCAAAAATCATACATGCACGTGTATATTCCACCAAATTGAAATTTAAAAATCAAAATATTGTCCTTACCTGCAAATCATGGTCTGGTGATGCATTTTTTGTGGATTCAGCTGTCTCATACTCAGGAATTGAGTCCAACATGCCCTTCCTATTGTGCTTCTTGCGGTAAGTGAGTTGCAAAGTCTTGGTTAATATGATAGGTGTCCCTGAGAAGGAACCTGTAACATAAACCTCAATGGTTGGTAGTGGTAACTCCGGACCACCATTGTATTTTCCTTTTAAGAAGCCAGTGCCAATGGTTATATGGGAGTCACAGTTCATCCTCCACCGTTTTACACTGCTTTTTGATTCCCCGGTGAAACCATTACTACTGGACATTTCCAAGACCCCGGATAGAACAAGATCCTTTCCATCAAATACCTCAAATCCCACACTCCCAGTACTTCGGATACTGTCTGTGCTAACAAATGTAGCTTCTTCTGATTTTCTATCCACTCGGTCTCTCCTAAGAAGCGAAGCAACACCATCAGAATACATACTAGTTCGAGAACCATTAATTTCCAATAGAGTATCAGGACTTAGAGGAATATGGTTGAGAGTGAGAAACTGCGGGGTCGAATCATCGACCTGAAAATTACTGATCCTGACATAAAAAACTCTCAGATCAAACCAAGGTGATATGAATTTGGTGCAGGGTTTGAATGGTGAGTATCTAATGATTTGAAGATTGGATTTTGCTGCTCCCCCATTGCTGGATGCTTCATAAGGACCCTCCATGATTGATGATCCAGAAGCTTAATCCTCACTCACCGAAACCTTCCAATTTGGATTGGATTGGGCTGGTAACATCTAGAGAAGAGCCATACAAGTTTAAATCAAATATCCAGAGAAGACCTGTTCAAAAATCAAACAGAGATTTACTATTTATTTAGAAAAAAAAAAAAAATACAGCAAATCATCTGAAGAAAGAAAAACTTGGTACACAAAAAGTAAAACCCAGAAACCCAAAATAGTCAAGACTCATATCCATGCAAATAGAATAGAAGAGAGAGACCTAATATTCAGGAAACTGAAACCCAAGAAATAAGGAAAACAGAGTAGAAAAAATCATAACTGGCACAAACAAGCATATATTCCACACACAACTGTTCTCTTTTTGACTCACTGATCATCTTCTCTCAATATAATGTATATTCCAATACCAAAAATTAAAGGGGCAAAAAAAAAAATCAGACATCAAAAATTTGTTCTAAGCAGAAAGAAATGCCCACCAGCAGAATAGAAGGAATTCACTCCCAAGTAAACAAAAAAAGGGACTTCTCTTATCTTCTCAATTCCAAATCAAGCAGCAGTAACTATCATCTTCCAAGAAGAAGAAATAAATTTCCAAAATAAAAAGAAGAAGATAATTATGCATACCCAACAAAACAGGACTGTGCAGCCAGCTTTTAGGGAACGTTTGGTACTGCGTTTGTACCTGCGTTTCGTCCAAATTTGAATTTTTTTTTTTTTTTTGCTAAAATTGAGTACGGTTTGTACTTTTTGAATCGTTTTGATGTGCTGATATCAAAAATGATTTTTAAAAAATAAAAAAACATCATTGGCATGCATTTCGGCACGAAAAGCTATTTGAAAAGCACCCGCAACCACACTGCCAAACATGCTCTTAGTAAATAACTAAAAAGGTCGCTGCGGGCTATTTTTTAAAACACGTGCTGTTTTCAATTGTAAAACAATTATAAAAAATGATTTTTAAACATCCAGTATTAGCATTGAAAAATATATGATTTAAATTTTCAGATAATTAACATAAAAAACTTATTTAAATTATTTAAATTTCATATAAAAATCAAATTATAAAATATAAAAAAACATCAATCTAACATAAATCTAACATAGATATTATTTGAGCAACTCAAAACAAAAAATGATGCAATTAACAAAAAAAAAATATAAAAACCCAAGTTTTTAGTAAAAAGTGAAGTCTTAGCAACTATTAGCAAATAAAAAATAACAAATACTTGTTAACTCCTTACTATTATAGGAACGTGAATAACTTAGTTAAGTATCTGTAAAAATATTTTATGTGTCCATCTATGTGTTTGGACCTAGTGTATAAAATAAGTATGGTAGATACCTCAAATATTCATTTTAAAAGGTAAATTTTTTTTCCAAGAGAAAGCAACCTAAGAGCACATAAAGAGGCTGTTTGTTTGAGTGCTTGCTTCTACGTTTGAAGCAAACACAACAAACATTATGTTTGGTTAAGTAAAAAACGTAATTTATTTGTGGTGGGGCCCATGATAATTCAGTTTTGCACGTGATTTTAGCGAAGTAGCTCCTGGCTGCTTTTCTCCATCAGCATTTCAGGGAACAGTGCAATTCACTTGCACTGTTCGCGTGAACAGTTTTTTTTTCCAGTGTGTTTACATGTGAACAGTGCAAGTGAATTGCCTTGTTTACTTAAAACAATGAACAGTGCAATTCAATTACACTGTTCGCGTGAACAGTTTTTTTTTTTAGTGTGTTTATTTTTTGTACAATTTTTTTTTAAAAAAAAAACTAATTTAGAGTGAATTAAATTCACTCGCATTGTCATGTAAACAATATTTTTTTTCCCGAAAAACTAGTATAGAGTGAATTAAATTCACTCGCACAGTAATATCAAATCAATTTAATTTCTGATAATATTTTATCTAATTTTATTGCATGCTCAAAAAATTATGGAAACTGTAGTTCTTGCCAGATGAATTTTGTACGTAATGGAATTGTAGATGGTTTAATGGAATAATAAAAAAATATTTTATATAAAGTATTATTTATTTCATGATGTAATAGCAATAGTTAAATCTACAATATTTAAATTAAAAATCATCAATATTAATATATATATATATATATATATATATATATATATATTTAAAATTATTTTATAACCTCAATTTCAAAAGCATTCTTAACCAAACACATTAAACAACTTTTTGTTCAACCTCAATTTCAACCATAGTTTTTAACCAAACACCTATTTTTTCAAATCAACCTCAACTAAGAGCGTGTTTGGCAGTGTGGTTGCAGGTGCTTTTCAAATAACTTTTTCGTGCCAAAATGCATGTCAATGATGTTTTTTCATTTTAAAAAATCATTTTTGACATCAGCACATCAAACGATCCAAACATACAAACCATATTAAATTTTAGCAAAAAAAAAAATTCAAATTTTTTGGGGAACGCAGCCGCGTTCCCAAACGTTCCCTAAAAGTACTTTTTATAAAACAACTTTTTTTAAACCACAACCACAACAGTTACCGCAATACCAAACACACTAAAGTCTTTAAACTTTCTTGGGCAAGCATTGGCCAAATAGTTTTCTCCACCAGATTTTGCATATATATATATTGCAAAAAAACTCCTAGATGTAAATCGAAAAACCTATGTACGCATCTAATTAAACGACCCAATAATCATTGTGTAAAGTAATGAAAAAAATCCATCAACAATAAAGAAAAATGAAATTGAGAAAACCAAGCAAAAAATGAAGATCAGGATATCTCATATCGCAACACGGGTAATTTACCTGATCATGTTTAATAAATTTCTCTATCAAAATAAATTTGTAATAAAAAAACACATAAAATTTATAGTAGAAACCGACACACATATAAAATTTATTGAACAATAATTAAAAAAAAAAAAACAAGTTGCAAATATAAAAAATCTTATAAAAAAATCTATATAAAATTTTAAAAAAAACACAAATGAATCATTCTTATCTCAACATAAACCAAAAATTTATTTGAAAAAATATACACGAATAATGCATTATTTTTTAAAAAACTAAAAAATTATATATACACACACACGGGCAAGGCGCTTTCAGGCCTGGTAAACTAGGCACTTGGGTCTGGCAAGCAAGCATTGTAGGTTAGGTATGCTTGCGAGACTCAACCAATATGGATCTTGTTGATGCTTGGCAGGCCCAAGTTACTTGGATCTAGCAATCAATGATATTTAAAATTATGGTAGAGATTATTTTTTAAAATATTTTTTATTAGAAAACATATCAAAATAATTTTTTTTATTTTTGATATTAGCATGTTAAAACGATCTAAAAATATAAAATAAAAAAACTTTTTAGAAAAAAAACATGATAAGGTTGCACAAATAAATAGCACGTAAACATGTTTTTGTGACTATGATGACAAAGGTTTTATCCTTGTACACGCAACATGGAAATTTGGATTCTCCCCCGAAAGTTTTGCTTCAATGCACAAACATCTTCAATATTTTTTTAAAACAATTATTTTATGTATTGATAAGTGTATTTGCAAGCGAATCTCACCCAATAAATCTAATGGTTGAAATTAAAGAAAAAAAACTCATCAATTGAAAAACAATTTTTTATTCATTTGAATTTTAATAATGAATTATAAGACTAGACTTTATGTCAAGCTTACTGGAGTGCAAGCTCTATGTCCATGCAATTTAGAAGAGCAATAAAATCCTTCCATCATACGAAAATAATAATAATAACTAGTCTGGCAAACATATCAGATCCACGTTACTTGAGTGACAACTATGTCTTTTAAGATAGTATATAGATCTGTGAAAGTTTTAGCACAAAAAATTACAAAAAACAAACGAACAGTTGATAGCTTGAAAAACAATTTGTCTTGTATAAGAGAAGCAATGCAAATGTAATGCATAATAGTGATAGCGGCATTGACCCACGTGCATGTTTGCAGTGGATTTACATTTCAAACACAATGTTAATCACAAAAATTAAGTCATTTCCAACAAAATAAAATTAAACTCCAAATATCTTTTAATGCTATGATGAGGTACTAAATAAAAATGTTCATGTTGGTATAAGCAACGATCATCGCATATGGACACGTCACGTCCCCCATCAAAGTTTAGAAAGCCAACGATACTGCATTTTTTTTTCTTGTTGTTAGATTTTGCACAGAAAATAACTAATTGTGAGCAAGACTAAAGATTTTTTTTCTTGAGATGCAAAAGTCAAAAAATAAATAAATAAGGGACTGAATATAACAACATGTTGTGCTTAAGCCATGTTTAGAAAAGCAAGTGAAACACATATCGAAGGCAATGAGAAATTAAGATGATGAGCTAAATTGATTAAGTAATAAAACAACATGGTAATAAAGAGTGATAGAACCTCCGAATTTGAGGAGTCAGACATGTGTGTTTTCTTCGCTGGCAAAAGTGCACAATTTGGATCTTGTTCATGATTGTTGTATTCAAAATAAGAAATAATCGATCAACCGCTTTGAAAAATGATTAATAAACCTTGAAACCAAGCTCACATACTTTGGACTTGGTTGATGTCAAACTCAGATGCCTTGGGTTTGGCAAACATACAAAACTCACGTTATTGTGGACTTGGTTGTCATGCCAAGTCCACGCACCTTGGGCTTGACAGTTTGTCAAGTTCAGGGGTTTTGGGTGTGGTAAATATGCTAGACCCACGTCATGTGGACTTGGCTGACTTCCAAGCCCACGAACACTAGCAATCTAAACATACCCAGAACGAAGAGAAACAACAAAGAAATCATTGTCATCCATGCAAAAACAACCAAAATCCCATCCAACTGCACCAAATCAGCACTCTTCCAAGAACAATCACGCAACCGGATACATCGCAGGTTAGACATGTATCTAACTACCTGCCCCTCACACTAAACAAATCAGGAAAATGACAACTCATTAAACACACACTGACAACAAACAACCTAACAACTCAGCACTTCAAGCACGATGAAAAAATAACAAAAAGTAAACCACTCACAACTTATCCTGCAAACCAACTAATTTCTCCCCGACAATCACTATTTCAATCCATAAGAGAAACACTCACCATCTCCCGGACATAACTGAGCTCTTTTAGGTATTTTTAAATAAAATACAAGTCATACTACCTGCCAAAAAGGGTCTCTCCTTTCTCTTTACACTACAACAACACCGAGCCACAAGAAAGGAAACAAGAAACAAAAAGGAAAGAAATGAACTTACCAAGAAAACCCTCTATTAAAAAGCAGCAGCTAAATATTATAGTAGACTACAAAAACGACACTATGACGGACCCAGCTACAACCCTCCAAATCGCCATTCAAGCTTCAATCCTTGAGCTTTTGATTACTCTCACCACAATTCGTGGCTTAGAAAAAAGGAGGAAAAAAGCCCCACCTATCACCTATACTTTCCATAGGAAGTCTCTAGCCTCTTATAGTGTTTATAATATGAGTGGTGTATATAATCTGAGAAACTGAATGGTTATTTATTTATTTATTTAAAATTATTCTTAGGGGTTAAAATTAGAAAGAAAAAAAAACATTTTGGGGAAAGGCCATCCCATCTTTGCTGGTTGATTATGGTTGCAAATGTAAATGTAAAAAAGATTTTAAATTAAATTTCAGTTTTAAATTTAACTAGTTTTACATGGAGCATATTGTAATTTTCTTTTTAAAAGGGGTCCTGATACAAAATATTTCTTGTATTTTTATATTTTAAAATTACATTTTAAAACAAATTCAAAGAAAAATATGAATCTCATTCCAATTTATTTATTTTTATCTATTCCTTATGTTATATTAAAAACAATTTCATTTCTTCCGACCTATACAGATATTCTAGAGTTAGTTTATATATTAGTTTTTTTAAAAAATAATTAACACATTGTATGGTTCATTTTAAAAATCTTATAATATACTCTAAAGAATTGAATAAAAAAAGTTGAGACATGTATTATATTTTCTTGACCAATGTGCTGATTATTTAAAATTCAATTCTTTCAGAAATAATAACCTTTTTTTTATTCTTTCCATTTAAATATTAACTACATATGTTCTTATCAACAACATAACTGCACATCAATCAATTAATTAATTAATTAATTAATATTAAAGACGATGTTATCTTAATTACGAGCACAAGTTCTCCCACAGTAGGGTTGATGGGTTATGCGTTCCTTAGAGGATCTGTGTTTTAATGGGCCTAAATGGAGGAAGGCCCATTTGATCGCAAAATCTCAACTTAATAGAGCTTCTTGGCCCGTGAATTTATGGGCAAGGTTTCCTTTAATTAATAAAAATAAAAGGAATACTCAAGATATCAGCTCCATTGGATTATGTACAAATCAATCACTACAACACTTTATGTAAAGTAATACCTAATCCAGGTAGTTGTCCAGAAAGGTTCCGTAAATGGGAAAGAAGAAAAGCAACAACACTTTGTCCTTTTGCCACCAGTAAGTAAGTAGTTACTTGAATATTAAAAAAAAAAAAAGAAGCTAAAATCAGTGATAATTTAATGTTCAACCATACCATGGGCGCTGATCCATCCATGGTTTTGTATAATTTGTTCATATGTATATACATGTAGTGTCATTCCCGATCTGACTTGGTTTAAAGTTTAAGTTGTTGGGTTTGTGGATTAATTTGTGAATTAAATTGATTTGGATTTATTTATTTATAAAGTATGTTTTTTTATTCAATTGATTTTGATATAGCTAGATCTAGCCAAATTAACATGATAAATAAACTATCTAAGTGGTGATCCAGTGGTAAGAGTTTGGGAACAAGAGGGTTGCTCCCTCTGTGATCTCAGGTTCGAGCCCTATAGTTGCTCATATGATGGCCACGAGAGGCTTACATGGTCGTTATCTTCAGAGCCCGTGAGATTAGTCGAGGTGCACGCAAGCTGGTCCGGACACCCACGTTAAATTAAAAAAAACATGATAAATAATTTTATATATAAAGAAACTTGATTTTAAGTCAAGTTTATGAGTGTATCCGCGCGAATCGAGCCATATGTTGATGATTATATTTTAAGAACCTAGGCTAGCGATCAATTAAAAAAAAAAAAAACCTGAGCAGAGTCGTCTTTATGCCATGATTTGAGTGCTTTGCTGCTTAAGTTGTTTATGCAAAACAAAGCAAAAGCAGAGGGGAGAAGATTTGTCGAGTGCTTTGCCTCGACAAATGGACCTTAATGACTCTGTGGGCTGTGTGGATGGAAGGAGTCCGTTTGTTTTTTTTTTTTAAAGAGAGAAAATTATAATTCGGGTAATATCGAAGGTGGCGTGGCAGCAAGAATGAGCGTGCATGGTGGGAGCCGGGAGGGAGGGAGGGACTTGATGATTTTAAGATTTTTCTGTCGAGTCGAGTCTTCATGTGGGCCTGCCTTGCTGAGCTAACCAAAAGGGATGACCTTTTTGTTATCCACAATGTTCTTCGCATTCGGAGCCACGCTTGGTCAATAAAGCAATAATCAATAATAATTGAATTGGGGATATGCATTTGGTTGGTTGTGTTGTGAATTTAGCTTTCTGGAGGTTCGAGGCTTTAGGTTTTTTTTTTTTTTTCTTCTTCTTCTTTTTAAGATTGTAGTAGTTTTTTTAAAAGTGTTTTTTACTTGAAAAAATATATTAAAATAATATTTTTTATTTTAAAAAAATATTTTTGACATTAACACATCAAAATGATCTGAAAATATCAAAAAAAATAATTTGAAGTAAAATAAATAAATACATAAATATTTTTAAAAACACTTTTAAAACTAAAAAATAAACGGTCGTTATAGCCCCAAGTAAAAGAATTTTTTATCAACATATTAAAACGATCTAAATATAGTAATAATTACTCTTCAAAATGACTTTTGCTTGAAAATACATTGAGATAATATTTTTTTTAATTTATTTTTTTATATTAATATATTAAAATGATCTAAAAATAAAAATAAAAATAAAAATAAAATTATTTTAAAAAAAATTATATTTAAAACACAAAAACAAACATGACCATCATATCAAGCCGCGAATACATGGATTGGCTTGCTGAGCTATGAAAACCCTTCCTATGGTATTTCATCCCTATTGTTACTTGAAATGGTCGGGTAGCTTTGTTTGAATATGACTTCTTTCAAGTGAAGGACAGCATGATATATAGATAAATTTAAACCATTCATTTTGAAATCAATGGCTCGCATTTTCTTGTATAGGAAAATAAATGCCAAATTAACAAAATATAACCTTCAAATGCAACCCTGACCATTAGCATTCAAATCAACGATTTGAACGATGAATCATGTCGATATTAACTAGTAAATAACTTGAGTTATAAATTGGATAAATTATTTTAGGTTAATTAAAACAATATTATTTTAATTTTATTTTATTAAAATTAAAATAAAGATGATTTGAATTCTTTAAGTCAAATGGGGTTGTGAGTTGACTTGTGAAGTTACTGGTATTGACCGAGTCGATTTCCACATGATTTTTTAAAAGCTTAACCCAAGTTAAATTATAATTTACTAAATCAAACCGGATTTAATAACACAACGAGAAAAAAAAAAAAGTACAATCCAAATCTTGCGTTGTGGTATGAACATTCCATTCGAGTTGAGCCCAATATTTTCAAGTAGGTTTAACGGCCCAATTCTTGAAGGACGCGTTCGAAACGACGTCATTTGTGATCTTACGCTGATGAGGTGATGCATGATGACGAACATAGGACGTTTTACAACCCATCTCTTCTTGCCTTGTGGGGATTGACTTGGCTCTTAACTTGACCGTACACAATACCGGCTAAGTTACTTCACTTGAGGTAGAGCAGGTTTTTTTGTACAGCCCATACCGGTATTGCATACATGGCGACCAGCAGACGTTTCGATCCACGTGGCATTCTAAATGCGCTGCTCCATCGTAACTTCAGGAATCCACCTCACAGGATTCACGCGGGGAAGGAAGAAAGTGTTTCTGGGATTTAAATTAGGATTGAATGGCCACGATGGAAATCGGGCCCACGTAAAAATTACGTCAATCAATCCATCCATCCATAACGTTCTTGTGGGACCCGCATAAAGATAAGTCGTTGCCAGCTTTACCAAAATGTTGACCCCTCGCAGGAGTCAAACCAATTTTTCTTTTTAACTATCCGTACCACCTCAAACATTTGGATTTGTTTTTCTTTTTACAGTTTCATGCACGTAAGGTTTTACCACTAGGTAGTCGAGGCAGAGAAAATGTTTATTTTTTTAAAATATCATATTAGGTAAAAATATTTTGTAAATTAGTATAATTGAAAAAATAATAAAATAACAATACAATTAAATTCATTATGCTTTTTAAAAATCCTCGTTCTCAAACAAATTCTCAAAGAAAATTTATCTTTTTTCATTTTAAAAACACATTGTTACACATTTCCAAGCAAACATTTAAAATAATTTAATAAGTTACACTGTTAAAAATAACAACGTAATTTAAATTGATTGCGCTGCTATAAACGTTATTCTAACTAGCGTTACAACTAATTAGAACGAACCCGTTGCATTACGTCGTGGGATTAATGTTTATGTAAACAAATTAATTAAGCAGCCTAGTTTTGTGAATTTGTGATTATACTATGAATTAAAAGGAATGAATAGGATGTAGTCTACACACGCAACTCTCGTAGCTTCTTTTTTTTTTTTTTTAATAAAGTGTATACTTTTAAAAAAAATTATTTTTTTTAAATTATTTTGATGTGATAATATTAAAAATAAATTTTAAAAAATAAAAAAAATATTATTTTAATATATTTTCAAATAAAAATTACTTAAAAAATAATCATTATAGTATGTATCGCATTCACATACATTTATGTATTGTATGTAAGATTCAACATCGACCGTGTAGTACAAGTGAATGGAGAGATGTGGATATCAATCCAGGATTTTGACAACATCCTTAAAATGGATCAAGTTTATGATGAGAACCAACCATTTAGAAAGTGGTCAAATGGTAAGAGTTTGAGACTAAGAGGTTTGCTTCTTATGTGGTCTCAGGTTCGAGTCATGTGGTTGCTCATATGATAGCCACTGGAAGCTTATATGGTCGTTAACTTCAGGGTCTGTGGGATTAGTCGAGGTACACACAAACTGATCCGGACATTCATGTTAATTAAAAAAAAAAATTTATGATAAGAACCCATAAAAGGTCTAACTTCTAGGTAGGTCGATGGAGGATGAGAAATTAAAATTTGAAAAATCATCCATGTTGGGCGTGTTTGCGCGGACGTGTATGAACACCCTTTTTGGTGTCACGTGTAATGTTTTGGCTGAATTTATATGAAGTATTGTGCACTTTCCTCTTGACAATCTTGAGGTAAGATCAGGATAAGAGGTATAGAAGGGTAGCTTGACACACCAAGCAAACGCCCTAGTATTATTAGATGATGACAATTTTTAGCATGGATAGATAATTAATTCGTCTTTTTCCCCTCAAATGATGTGTAGATAAAAACAATTTAACTATTTCTTTTCTGATAATTTGCTAAATACTTCTGTGATTCATTATTGTAAATAAATGCATATTCTGAAATGCAAACCAAAAATTTGATGTACGTGGTAGATAAAATTAATCAACCATTATGTATATTAATAAATGTAAAAAAAATAATACTTTCGTGGCTTAGTATATGAATGAATTTTTTTTAAAAATATTTTTTTTAGAAATATATTAAAATAATATTTTTTAAAAATTTATTTTTTACATGATTTAAAATAAATAATTTAAAATTTTAAAATACAATTGAATTGTAATGTAAAACAACACCTCATTGGGCTAAGAATTTAACCAGTTAGCCCGTTCAAAAGGCTGATAAATTAAAGGGAATAGAATCTCAGAGGCTCAAAGACGCGAAACTCGCGAAGAACACAAGTGGTCGTCAGACAGAGACACTGAGTCTCTCTGTCCGAGTCATACAGTACTGTAGTAGTAGAACCACAAACAGAAAATCTAATATAATTAATCTAACCCACGTAATATATATATATATATATATATATATATATATATATATATATATATATATAAAATCCCCCATGTTTTCAGATACTATAAAAGAAGCTAGGTAGTCTTTTGTACGCGTAACCCTAAACCATGGTTGGTGGTAATGGTTAGTCTTATTAGTCATCTCCTTAATAGGCAGGTTCCCAGTGCTTGCATCTATCTCTATATAGCGCCACTACCCCTTTCGAACCCATCTCCTCCACCTTGACTTTTCTTCTGCAACAAAAGAATAGCTTACATATATATATCCATAAATATAGAGCGAGAGGAATGGGGATGCTACTATTTGACAAAACAAAAGAAGAGGAAAGATGACTTTCACTGGCTAGCTAGTTAGCCAGCTACTACTGGCTACAAGCTCTTAGTTTAGTCTCCTTATTTAATAGAGAGAGAGAGAGAGAGAGAGAGAGAGAGAGAGAGAGATGGTATTGATTGGCTTCCAGAATCTGGATATTGGTCAAAGATATCAGTCCAGCTGATCTTTCAGAGAGAGAGAGAGAGAGAGAGCACAAAGACAGGGGTATATCATGTATTGAAGCTTGGTTGATTAGAGCTGGATGATGGTTTGATTTCTTTTGGCGTTAAGAGAAAAATCTGGGGCAGGGAGGGGTGTTGTTGTTCAGATTGGAAAATATTAGTATTGATAGAGAAAGATTATCAGTTTGATGGGTAAGAACAAGAAGCCTCAGAAAACAAAGGAGCTTTCAGTGGCAATAGCAGAAGCTTCATCCACGGGAGATCCTGAGACGACTCAGCAACAGCCTCAAACTCCTAGAAAGAGAGGTAGACCACGCAAGATTATTGAAAAGAGTGAAAGCGTAGTGGAAAAGGAAGAATCTACAGCAGAAGGAGCACAGGCAACTCATGAACAAGGTATTGGGAGTCAATCAAAGAAGATTAACACTAGCCAAGAAGAAGAAGGAGCACAACAACAACAACAACAACAACAGGTAGAAGCAGAGGGACCATCGTCTTCTACGAGAGGCAAAAAGAAGGAAGAGGGAAAATCTGAAGGGAAGGAGCCTCCAAGGAGAAGCAGGAGGAGAAAAAGCAAACCAAGAAAGAGCAGCTGAACAGGTAGGTTGCTAGCTAGCTAGCTAGCGATGGTACATAATTAATAGCCCTTTATTTCTTCATCTTGTGATTAAGAAATTAAAACAAAAAAAGAACAAGAACAAGAACAAGAAGGAAGAGGGGTGAACTTTTGTTGTTAGGATTCTTAATTAAGCTGCTCTTATTCTTGTTGAGCTTCTTGATTATCTCGATTCGTTTACTCTCTCTTCTGAATTCATGGAACAAAGAGGTATAAAGGGCTTATCATCTGCTTTGATATATTGTTCCTATCAACTGATCATCGTCCATTTGTGATGAGAGCTTCATTGATGATGAATTATTAAGATCAGGTTTAAGCATTCTAGCTTGTTTTTCATTACCCACCGTCCTTCATTTCTTTCCATTATAAGATACTCCTAATCTACTTAGCTTGGGTGACTATCTACTCATCTCATCATTATAAGCTATTTTCTAGGAGTGTAGATTGTTAAAATTATATTAAAATAATCTTTTTATTTTTTTACTATTAACAAATCGAAATTTCAAAAACCACAATCAATGTGATGTTTTTTTTTTTTTTTTTAAATGAAGTATTTTTAAAAGGCAGACCGTAGTCAGGAAACTTTTATAGGTTTTCTCATTCGGTAGTAGCTGTAACATGTATGTTTGAAAGGAGGTCTTTAGCTTGAATAATAATAATAATAGCAAGCAAAGTGATTAATTGAACGGTGCTGATTGATATATCCCACCGTGGATGGATGGGTGTCGAAAGCAATAATAGCCCTCTTTATTTTCGTTGCCAGTTCTGGGTCGCCTCGGCTATTACGAAGAGACGAGACCCTCGAACTATTCAATAATCACGTATCCAAAATGGGTGTCAACTCGTTTAAGGCAGCGCGTGTTCGTCACGCCCTCGCCCCTGCAATCATATTATAAATACCCACCATCCATATTTATATTTGTAAGATTGGGTTTCAAAACCGATTTGGAAAACTTGGAGAGCGGGGCAGCATAGATTACTGGAAAGATAAGGTTTATTTTTTTTTGAAGAGTTGAACATTCATTTTGAAGAGTTCACGTTCAAGTTTTGAGGGGCATTAAGAAAATAACGTCATTTTAAATAAATTATTTATATTTAAAAATCTTGTATTCTTATTAAAGATTATATATTTTAAGATGATCTGAGTTATAGGTATGATGAATATTATTAAAAAAAAACATGTCTTGAGGTGACATTAAAATATTTACTTTGAATATTCTATTTACTTTACTTGGAAGTCATTTATCTTGTTGTCCTTATAAAAACAAAGAGGTTCTTGTCATAACAAACTAACATATGTAATTCGTATGTGATTTTTCATAAATTACTTTACTTTGGACAAACTTCTATCTTGCAAGACATGAAGTTTTCTCCAAAGGGAATATTCCTTTATTCCTCCTATCAAGGCTTCTAAGGCTACTGTCTTAAACAATTTTTTTTTATCTTGAGCATCTCCCCATTGAATCTCCATAAATATGCTCATGTAGACTTTTTTTTTTTTATGTTGGGCAACAGTAAAAAGTTATATGGAGTTTTTATCGACGGGTATGCTAGTGTTAAAGTGTGTTACTAGCTTGGCACAAAGATCACTAAATCATTCAATAGAGTTGGTTCTAAGTTGTTATACCAAACATGTACAAACCCTCTAAATATTGTATGGAGTATCTTGCATATTGAGTTATGGTCATAGTTATACCTGTATAAATTATATCTATTTGTTTTTCTTGATTTGATATTTTTTGATAAAAATATATAAAGATATTCTAATAAAATCTTGTTTCATTGAGAGGATTTTGCATATCATTCATGTTTATTTGAGGTGATTTCCATGATGGATGAAAAAACATTCCTTTTATTTTCTTGTGAAATATATGGAATGTGAAGAAAGTTGAGGTCCTTTTCAACTAACAACCCAACTAGAATCATACTAGACTCAAGTATTGGTTTTCCTATTTACAAATATAGTTGCACTTTTATTCTAACCCGTATTTCTAACTGAAATGTAAGTGTGTTTACTTTTATGTTCAAAAAGCATTTTTTAGAATTTTAGAATATTTTTATAATTTTAGATAGTTTTAATATGTTGATATTAAAAATAAATTTTTTAAAAATAAAAAAATATATTGTTTTAAAATAAAAAAATATTTTAAAAAATAATTATTATCATTACTTCTAATTTTTTTTTTTTACAACTATAAACTCCAACGAAGCCGCGTAGAAAACTAATTACTGACATCGATGGTCAACATTTTGGTGCGCGGTGGAGGGGGAGAGAACAGTGCGTGATGGATAATTGCTTTTGGTGCGCGGTGGGGGAGGAGAGAAATACAAGGGAGAACGTTTCGAGTGTAGCAGTAGACAGTAGTTGTTAGTCATGGCCTAATGCGACTAGATCAAAAGAAAATAAAAACACAAGAGAAGAGGCTGCAAATTTAGGCACAAGGAACAGGACAATCAGAAAGACTTCCTCCTGTCATATAAAGGACAAATTGAGTACAAATTTCTTGTCCTCTCCACCCATTTTCAACCGAATCAATTAAAATTAATAAAAGAAAACCTTGATTTTTATTTTATTTTATTTTATCTCAATCATGCCACTAATTTATTAAAAACTACAACTAAGTAAAATACTTCATCTAAATGTTTTAAACAATCTAACAACCATCATAATGTTGTTTTGAAAATCAAATAACAATTACGGATTTTGAAATCATGGGATGTAATTAAAAAAAAAGAGGGTTTAGTAACAAAATCCTTACATCATTGGAAATCTAATTTGAGGGCTGTGAGAACCAAGTTAAGGATTTTTTTTTTAAAAAAACAATAGAATCATGTGTATATATAAAGAAAGAGAGGAGGAGAAGGGACGAGATGCCTTCTTACAAGTCAGAGATAGGGTGGTGACTTAACACGCGCTGGGACCAGTCCGTATCAACCAGAGGGCCAAAGCCTGCAAGTTGCTGTCCCACCTGAAAAATCTAGACAAGCTACTGTTTGATTGGGGGCTTGTTAATCACAGTGCCTATTCTCATTCTGTTATGAAAATGGCTCGGGTCCCGCAGATCCACCGGCCAGCTCAATACTTGACCCACGCTGGATTTTTTAAATTGAATCAAGTGGAAATTAACATCATTAGGCCAGCAAAGCCAATCAACCCATGACCTCATGTTCCTATCTAAACTTAGATAAAACCTAATTTGATTTTTTTTTCTTTCAAAACCACATGCCTTATTTTAATGATAAGCTACTCGACTGATAACTAATATATCAGCTCTTGCATCAATGAAAAACATAAGTGATATAAGGCTAAATCTCAATAAATCATAGTATTACTTATAATATCATGTCATGTATTTAAATCCATAATATCATGTCATGTATTTAAATCCTTTGCACGAGGGATTGCGGGCTACCGTGTTGGTTAGTAAGTTAATCATATCTTGAGACTTTATCTAATAGCTTAAACTTTTAAGTTAAAGCTTCAAGCCCAAAAATTTTTCGCTGTTAAAAAATAATATAAATTATATTTTTAAACTTCATCTATCCGTTTAAGTTTTTAGATTGAATTAGTTCTTTATATAAAAGCACTCAGATAATAAAATCATGTTGTTGAACTTCACGTGGTTAAGAACCACTTCCTAGAAATGCAGGCAATGATATATCTAAAATCTTTCTCTCTCCATCACTGACTCTAACGGGGCGGAGAAGCCATGAACAAGGTAAATACAGAGGCGAGCATTTTTGGTGGCAGAATGCAAGTAAAAAGTTGAAATAAAAAAATGCTTTAGTAAATACGAGGAATTGCCCAACTTAAGAGTCACGAGATTCTTCAACGTGCATGCACAGTCGTCTTCAAGTCAAAATTTCCCCATGCATGACAGCGATGTAATGTCAGGTGGATGGTGAGTGCGGTGACGGGTGAGTGCACTAAGGCAGTGTAAATGTAAGAAGAAACAACTCGCGACTGGTGTTGGTGCCCACTTCAACAAGCATAGAGTAAAACCACGAGCACAGGAGGGTAAAAAACAAACGTATGATGCAACTTTTTCAATGGAATTGGTGAAGATGTTTAAAATTGAGGGAGTAGAGAATCTCTCTATATCTATTGCTTTGCCATAACTCAGCTCTCTCTTTCTAAATAACAAAACTTTAGATACATTTGTAATAGACTCTCACCTTTTCCCTATCTATAGCCAGGGGATGCAAAACTGTTTTACAAGTGTACAAAACACCATAACCTAATAATTAACGACAAAATATCAATTTTGGGTAATGAAACACATCATCGCAGACACAATAGCATGGCAGTAATTTCATTCAACGTTTTAGGCAATCATTTTATGTGTCTGAATTTTTTATTTCAATGCTGATTCTGATCTCTAACCTGGTTGATCAGTGGTTGGTTTTATGATGTCGCTCTTTCCTATACCGAGATTGATCTGGATCAAATCCACCTTCTTCAGCTCCATAAACAGCCCAAGATGGTGTGGCAGCCATGTAGTCCTTGCTATCGAAAGGTTTACCAGAAGCAACCTGCATTTTCATGAGAAAATAATTGGTTAGCGGGTCTTAATTATTGAGAAGTACTTCTGAAAGAATGATATTGGTGCTGTTAACAACCAGATCATGGAACTTGTCATAATCTATCCAAGTGAACCATTGGCCATCAACTTTGAAGTTCTCAGTTTTTGCCAAAAGGACACAGCATGAGTGGACATGCTCACAAGCAACCTCATATTCTCCTTTGCTTTTAAGAGCCATGGCCTCTGAGAAAGCTTTCACATCAGAATGCCAAGGCACATTCTCCATTGTCAACTTTGATGTGGCGGACCTGTATGGGAAAACAAGATTATTAATCACAGCATTGCTAAGTGCAAAACATGATAGGTTAAACAGCTTACGATCCACAGTAGGTAACGCCTTTGATTTCAATGAAATCAGGCTGTCCAACGCTAAAGAGGTTAAAATAAGCATCTAAATCCTCTGTGTTCCACCCTTTAACCAGTGTCAGACGATAAACAGTCCGTTGTTGCTTCTCCTTGAGGGATTTCAAAGAATCCTGCAGAGGAATTGCCATACGTTACAACAAGCATGAAAAATTAGTAAAAAATTGAAGTGCTAGCATGAACACTGTCGCATGATCATACATCTTGTCCATAGGATACAGGAGAGGGGACCCATGATCTGATGGGTTCCAAAACATGCTTCAATGCCAATGAAAACCCAAAAACATTATTAGGTGAAGGCAAAGCAAATTTAGGCCCTCAAAAACAATAGAGAGCATTTAGCTCTCCATGCAGGCACAAGAAAAAAAAGGCTATAATGCAGACATAAAGATCTCCAATCCATTCATCATGGACAAGGCTTAGATTACAAAGCAACAGATCGTTTGGCTAGAAAGGAACTTACAATAAATCGCTCCCAAAAATCACCAAAAAGTGGTCTATCAATTGCCTTCAGGCTTTCCTTTGTTGCAGCATCTACACTGACATATAACTGCATGCATCAATTATATCAAATAGTTTTGTTCCATCAGCAAGAGTACATGAATCTGTATACACCAGATTCTACTTCAACAGAGAGCTAAACAGGAGGAGCCTTCATACCTGGGTTACAGGCTTCAGCATTTGAATCTTCTCAGGGAACTGTGCATTTGTTACTAGAAATGTGGATATCTGCCTTCGGTGCAGCTCATCCACTAGTGTATTAATCTCCGGATACATAATAGGTTCACCAACAAGTGATAAAGCACAATGCCTGGGAGAGAGACCTTCATTCAATCGCTCAAGAGTAACACCTGCAGGAATACAATGTGCTAGTAAATGCAGTGGATGATCCAGTACAGCGGAAAGGAAAAGGTTTGAAAAAATAATAAACTTCATCCCCAAATTATAATTCCACAAAAAGTATATATCATAGTTCAAAGCACTTTCCAAAAGAAAGATCAATTTATCAATAGGATAACTTATGTTCTTCAAGTAATTGGATACTTGAGGTTTCAAAAAAGAAAATATTTATTAAAAATCACGCAAAGATACTCACGTCCAGGAACTTCTAGACTTAAGTAAATGACTCAGGTTATGTACACATCCAAAAGTATTGCCTCACCACACCCCTCAAACACAGAAACCCCTCTGCTATAGGCTAGTGAAATCATATAAATCTACTAGAGTTCTCACCCCCAAACTTCTGACCTGGGCTAACTAATTGCGTTCAAGGATGAATCCCAATATAGGCCTGAGTATAATAGGGTCAGGTGGTTGCCCCCATTAAATGCCATGAGTGACTCAGATTGGGCAACATCATGTCATGACAGCATGATAGTTTTAAGACTTATCATCTCGCATTAGGAGCAGAATGCATATCTACTGCATGAACATACACATACAACAGTTCATAATTTAAAGGACACAACAGTTCATAATTCTAAAGGACACAACAGTGACACGAGGACAAAGATTACCAGGAACTCCTTTCATTTGCTTAATCATCTTTGTATGTAGATCAATGGCAGAATTCACAATCTCCAGAGGATCATCCATTTTCCACTGCCAACTCTTTCCTACAGGATTTGTGTGATGTCTCCAACAGAAAACACATTTGTTGGCGCATGCCAAACTAGGAGTTGCCTCCATGCACCTGCTCATTCAAGTTTAAAAATCACGACTCCCAAAGAAGGCAAAAATTATAACCAAGAAATATAAACCATACTATAAATTCAACTTTACAAACTAAAGATAATTGGGAAAAATCTTTATGAGCATATGACACTTGGACCACAGCAAACAAATCTTTACTGGTAGAATATGGTCAACTATTCAATCAATTGATATCGAGCATGTTTCCAATCTCTTATAAAGAAAGAAGTTCAACAATTCAAAACCCAAACAAGAGAATACAAATCACAAAACGGAGAGTAAAACATACATAAAACAATAATAAATCAATCACCTATGACTTTCGATTCCATAAAAAGAGTGCTTGTAGCAACCTCCTCGCCCTCTAAGTTGTGATTTGGTCCATCTACAAATCTTAACACCACTATGCGAACCAATGATTTTGTATCCCTGCAAATTCAATACCGAAACTGAAATTAGGAAACCTAAAATTTCACACAGCAAAAACACGGCTGCGTGAAGAATTCATAACTAGAAATGTTGTTTGATTTTATACCTGCTTTTCTAAGCTTGCTCTGATCACCGGAGTCACCATTTCTTTTTGACCATTCAATTTCCCATTCTCTCCATTTGATTTCCCATTACTTTGAGCCACGACAAGTGACCTCCTTGACGGCCCTTTACCCGCAATATCTTCAAGATCAATAATGTCCGATTCCACCCCACCATCGTCCTCATCGTCATCGCTCTCATCAATAACAACCACTCCATTTCCACAAACCTCTCCATTCTCCACACTCTCTCCTTTCAAAACCCTAGCTAATCTCCCACTCCACTCCTCAAAAACCCCATCCAATTCACCACCATCCACATCACCCTCCCCAACTCCCACAACCTCCTTCGCTCCCAAATCCCTCAACCGCCGCGAAAAATCTTTAGCCACAGCATTAAATGTCTCGCCATAAGCTCTACTTCCTACACCAAAAACCGCGAACTTACATTCCGAGAGCATCAACGAACCGACACGAAAGTCGTCAGCGCTTTCGGCAAGCCAATTCGCGAAGAATTTGGCATTTTGAGGCGGTTTACCATCTTCCCAAGTGGAAGCGATTATTATGACCAATTTTTCTTTGAAAAGGTCCTCAGGCTCGTAATTCTGAGGGTCGATGAGGTCAAAATGGAGATTGTTTGAGGCTAGGAGATTGTGGAGACGATGAGCTAGGGTTTTGGAAGTGCCAGTTTGGGAGATGAAGAAGAGTTTGGGTTTGTTAGGGTTAGGGTTAGGGTTTGGGGAGATTTTTTTGAGGCGGCGAGATTTGTAGAAGCAGTAGATTGTGGTGGCGGAGAGGAGAGCAAGGAGAGTTAAGCGAGCGGGAGTGGAGGTTAGGGGCATGATGGTTATTTACTTACTTTCAGGGGAAGTGAGGGACTGTTGAAGAGAGAGTGGCGCAAGTGTTTTTCCTTTCCATTGTTTGATTTGAAGCCACAGTTTGGGAGGTCAAGACTGGAGAGGAAGAAGACGACGGCCGTTTTTTCAAGCGGAGATGATGGGCTGACGCCGTTATGAGTTATGACCCATATTTCGTCAGCCTTTAAGCCCGTGGGAATTTTAATGGGCCCACGCTTTTTGCTCATTAAATTATCTTTGGATCAAACCATTGTGTTTGATTAGCGTTGAAAAAATAGATATGCAAATGAATGTTGTTCCACCTCTGTCCACCGGATATGAAGCTTGGCTTCCTCTTTGTATCGACATGACATCTGACCATCAATGCATATCGACTTTGATAAAAGAAAGAAAACACAACTGGACTTACAGAGAGCTCAACACAACTATTCTTGAACAACTTGAAGAAGCCAAACCTTCCTTTCACACTAATACGGATACAAAAATAACGGGGAAAATAGAGAAAAAGTGCAGATTGAATATATGTCACGAAAACCAATGTAAAAGGAAAATTCTCAATTGGTAGATGAGGTAAAAATGAGTGATTGAGCATATATTTCACAGTAAATGAACATTCAGTGTCGAAGGCAGAAGCTAAAAAAATTTTGCCTTCCATCTATTTTACTTTCATCTCGCAACCACTCACTGTACATATTCATGAGGTGAGTTTTAAGGGCGCCATATTGTTTTTTGTGCACACAGTATGCCCTCTTTATCCTGAGCGTATGTCATGCGAATCTCCCAATGCAAACTTCTCAGTATTCCCTCTAGTGGATCTAGTATCTCAACCTTATCTCGTATAACTGCCCAGCCTCCTGGTCGTAACATACGATCCATCTCGACAACAATCGATGCAGGCTGTCTACACCTGAAGTTACATTTAACATTTGGATGAGTGATCAAAACTATATTCTCTAACTAAACACAGCATTCTGATGCATGCAAAGAAACAAACTTCATGGTTCAAATGGGATAGATTCCTGAACTAAAACCCCTTGGACTCGCTTGCTAGAAACACTAAAGAAATCATGTTGGCATATTGCACTGAACACCTAAGCAACAAACTGCTAGTTGAGTAACCTGGTGAGGTGGGCTCTATGAGTGATAAGAGCACAGCAAAGTTCTATGTGCAAAGAATAACGATTAGGTGGTAGGTATGGACAAGGCAGAACTGGAGAAGTAATTTGGACCTGTTCTTGAGCCGTGAAAATAGATGATCAGCGTGTAACAGATCATATGATCTTGGATATGTGCCAAAGGACTCGCACCAGTCATGATAGACACCAATTAGCCCACGTTCGTATATGATAGGAAGTGTGTCTGGTGCATGGACGGGAACTACATTCATCACCCAAACCTTGTGTTGTGCAAGAGCAGCAGCAAATCTGAATTTCCAGATGAAGATTATTGCAACTTTTTTATAAAAAGTTTTAAATTGTTTACACAAGTAAAAAGTGCTGGTAGAATTTATGTAAGGGCTTTAACCACATCACCTCGTGAATTGTTTAAACAAGAGACTGAAACTTTTAAAAAGAAATAGAAATTGTTCAGTTAGCATACCCTCCATTGATGGCTTTCATGTCCATAATGTTCCGGATATTTGACCAGTCAATTCCCATTCCCGTGAGATAAGACTTCTCAACAATAGCTTTCCAGTGGTTGGTATCAGCAACCAGTTTTTCTTTATTGTTCATCCAGTCAGGATAAGTTTCAAGCCTCTTAGGCCATTCCTCAGGCCACTCTGTCCCGTGTTGTTCGATTGCAGATGGAACAGGGTGTAAGCAAGTCTTCATAGGAACATACCTGACAAAAGAAGTTGCAGTCACCAAGTTAAAGGGCACTGGAGTTTGATAACATGGGACTGGAAACCAGTGCTTAACTGAAGTTTCATCCGCTGACGGAACATGAATATTGATATTACAGTCATGCTAAAACATGAAGATACATCATCAAAACAAAATAGCCTAGGCTTACCAGGCTGCATCTGGATTTTCATTTTCCTTGCACAGAGGTGGATTTTTCCGTCTCCTCAACCCATATATATCATTTGACTCGGGCTTTTGATATATTTTGACACCCACTTCACCCACTTCATCAGTTTTATGAGCCAGAACGTTCCAACAGACAGATGCTGTCAATGTGGTCATAGCTGGAAAGAAAAGAATTGTATGATGGAAGTAAATAAGCTTCGATGACTAATGCAGCACGCAACAGAATAAATGTTTCACACATGTGACAATAAAACAATGTAAGAAAATATGGGCAAATGACTGCTTCTCCAGGTAACAGAAAGCAAGCAACTGGTTTGATTGCATCCTGAAGTCTAACAAAAAACCCAACTCAATTTTGGAAGTTCTAAGTAGAAAAAATAGGTTGATAAAGTTTCTGAATCTGCAATGGTCGCAGCTTTTTGTGATACATTTCTGCACATGCTACATCAACTGCCTATGAGGAAAATATACCTTAAGTTACTAAGTAAACCAGTTCACCTGTTTGATGCCCCAAAAGTAAAATATACCTCAATAAACTCATTGACTAGAGAGATGATACAAATAAAAGTATCAAACTTCTTTGACAGTTTGATTTGCTCCGCATCATGGTAGACAAAGAAAAGTTTTGAAAGCATATGGGATCAAACCTTCTTCCTCTTCAATATTGTCATGTTTAGTCGACAAAATAAAGTATCCACCAGGTCTTAAAATCCTATTCATCTCAAGGAGAAGTTTGCCCCCTGAAAATTGGAAAAGCACCATGATATTAACAGCAAAATTAAAAGAGGAGAGGAGAAACAGGAAAAAAGAAATCAAGGTTAAAGAAAGGAAAATAATGCAAGAAGTAACAAAAAGGGATAAGAAATTGCAAACCATTGGAATGCCAAGGAATGCTGCACCCACTACAGTGAATAGCATCAAAAACACCACTAGGGAAATGAAGCCTTCTACTCCCAAAAGGGCTGACTATTGTAGGAAAACCCCGCTCGAGGGCAACCTGAGCAAGGTCAACTAGATCATCCTTCAGCCCAAGTAATAATGTTAACACCTCCTTATCAAGGAGAGATGCTGCGAAGCTTGAATCTGTACATCCAATATCCAACACTACACGAATATTCTTTCCCCACTCAATGTCAGGCACCATCTATCAAAACCAAATCCATAACAGAGATTAGCTGGCTAGTTGCATTTTAAGAGACATGCGTACTGGTGCTACCGAGCTGCAGACAGAAAAAAAAAAAATCTCACCTCTTCAATGGAGTCGAGGTAATGCTGAACTCCACCCTTGAATTCAGACTGGTTTTGAGGAAAGGTAAGATATTCTCCAGACTGCACCAGCCAACTATTTTTCTTAATAAATGCAGCAAGTTTTGGATGTGCCACATTGCTATACAATACCTGCAAACAAATAACAGAAACAAGCACATGAGAACATCAAGTAGACCTTACCTTTCCGCTTACTAAAATTCAAAGAGGAAACAGAACCCGTGCATATACCTTCAATTTGCTTTCAGGCCAATGGACCGGGGTTTCATACCCCTCATGAGGGAGTGGAACAAGACACATTGGAGGTGTTTTCGGGCAACTTCTCTCAGTATGCCTATAACTTTGCAACCTTCCAGTGCCACTCTCAATGTCAATGCAAGGCATATAATTATGCTTGCTTCTTGTGCTACATAACCTCCAACTGTAATGTGCGTTTGGATCAAACACAGGACCCTTTATTTTCCTCTTCTTGCCAGTGCTTTTCGATCCAGCACTCTCATGTTCCACTTCCTCCACAGATTCTTGATCAGCATTTTGAATCAAATCACCATCTCCTTGAATATCACCATTCCCTTCAGTATTTTCACCATCATTCGCCTCTTTCTTACCATCCACCACTTCACCTTCCTCCTCTTCCTTTTCGGATTCTTCATCCCCTGATTCCTCTTGCCCTTGATTATCTTTCTCCCCCTCATCAGGCAACTTCTTAGTACCATCATCTTTCTCTTTTCTCTCAAGTGAAGCTTCTTCCTTTTTATCCTTTCTCCTAGATTCATGCTCATTAACAACCAAAGAAACAGACCCATTAATCTTTTTCTCATCTCTCTTCAAATCCAAATCAGATTCACCATTTTGCTTCTCATTTACTCTACTTGGTTCGTGTTTTTCTTTCTCTCTCTCTTTAGACTGAGTATGAGGTCTGCTTACCCTGGTGTTTCCCGCAACTGGTTCAGCAATATCATCAAAGCTCTCCCTTTGAGTGGTTGCTGAGGTAGAAGAAGAAGAAAACATAGACCAAACAAATATAAAGCAAAACCCCATTATTGCCACTGCTGTCATCTTTACACAAAACCCATGTGGCCTTTTTGCCTGACGAGCAAGCCGAGCTATGGCCATCTCTGCACTGCCCCTGTAGCTAGCTAGCAGCTGCAATGGCTGGTGAAGTACACAAGAAAATCTAATAGCTAAGCATGAAATGGGAAAAAAATTGAAGGACTTAAAAGAAGGGTCTCTTCTCAGTAGAAGTCATGGTGTCGAATCTGTGGGGATTGGATTTGTAAAGAGGATCAAAATTCTAAACTTAGATGATTAGTCATAACAAGTTGAAAATTAAAGAAAAATTAAAAAAATGATTAATCTTCTAAACTAAGCAAGTTTGAAGTGGATAGATAGCTTAGTAAAGAGTTAATGATGAGGTTTAACTAGATTTATCTATTATAAGGATTTATTTATTTCAACCCCCCACACTCACACACAAACACTCTTTTGTCATCTGATTCAAAATTTAAAATGAAATTTCAATAAATTAATTCAAAATAATATTATTTTATTTTAAAAAAATATTAGACGGGTTAATCAAATTATATATAAGCTATTATTCAATTCAATTTTAAACCTGACTTGTTCAAAATAAAAAACATGGATTTCAACTACTATTATTATATAAAAAAATACCTAATAAAAAGTTTGCTCTCCCTAATTCAAAAAAAATAATATTGTATTTAAGTATTTTTTTTAATGATTTTAATAATGCATTATATTTAAAAAATATTAATTTTAAAATTTAAACCCTATAAATAAATAAAAAAACACAACTCCTTATTCATTAAATCAATTTCTTGAAATTAATAAATTTGTAAGAGTTTGAATTAAAGTTTTAAAATATAAAAAGAAAAAAAACCCAATTAATTAGATTAAATTCAGATTAATCCAATGATCAAATCAATTTGAACCTGACTTGTTCAAAACATGATACTATCCAATTAACTCTTTGAGTGGAATTTGAAAACTATGGTTTGAAATGGTGTACAAAAGCAAACTCTGTACATTAAAACTAAAAATTAGTATATTGAGGGAGACAATGCCGTTAATAGCAAGGAAGAACTCTCACAAATAAAAATGGGGAAGACAACTTATGGAGAGGGGCAGAGTCTCCTCGGAGAATCAGTTGGCATGTGTTAAGGTCAGAATCAGATGGATAAGTATATCTGTAAAAAAAAAAGCAGACAGCGGTGTCAAAGGAAACTCTACCAGCCAGCTATCTCACCTGCTACTCTGACTTTTTCCTTATTGGCTGCTGCCTGGTTGTAAACGCACTAACTAACAAACGCAACACAAAAGCCCAAACTAGCATATGATGGCACATGGAGACAATGTTTTGGTAGATGCTTCAAACGCACTAGGATATGATGGGTTGGCCAGTGGCTCAGCCCAGGATTGCAAGTTTGGAGGTTAATCCAGCCCAGTTGAGTTAAATTGTATTTGCCAGAATTTGGAGATGCACATAAAAATCCGAATTCTTCGAAAACTAGAGACAACGTTTTGGTAGATGTTTCTTACATTGCTTTCTGATCTCGAGCAGAAGAACCCTGTTATGCAATAAAGCTCATGGAACAAGGAGCAGCTATGCACATGTATCATTGTGGTTACTTACAGCAGGTCGACCTCTCATGTCTTCCAAGGTAGGTAGTTGATCCCTAAATATATCCTTGGATCTTGATTGATCTATGCGAAGAGAACTACAAATATCTAGTTGGCCTTGGTTGGTGAGCTGGTTAAGGAAGCGCCACTCGAGATGGAAAGGGTTGGTGTTGGACCCGTGGACACCAGAGATGCTGGGGATGCGGTGCCTGTGACAGAGGCGTCGTTGGCGGAGGGCTCTGCAGTTGACAGGGGAGCCTTGTTTTGAGACGCATGCATATTGATCTTGATCCTGCATCCCGAAAACGTAAAGAGTAGTCATCTTTGGATTTCATGTGGGATATTGCTACTTGGTTGATGACTCAATCGTGACTAAAGGATAGTGCAGTGAATCAAGAAATCTAGACAATCCTTCAATTTGCTCGAAACAAAATGGATGATGCCAAAGGTGTTCCAATTCATCTTTTATAAACCGATCTAAAATGAGATAAAGAGCCTTCGTCCTGTCACAGAGAAATTCCATTACTTCGCAGATTTCATATATGGATGCAACGGAAGCAAATAAAAGGAGAGAAACTCGATCGCTTCACCTGTTGTGGATATTGACATGCTCATTAGTTTCACCCAATATCCCCTCCTGACACAAGAAAACGTTTGCAGATTGAGATTGGCATGATAAAGTTGAAGACCTATTTAGCAGCCTCAGCTTCCTGGGGAATGAAAATATCATATAAGCAGTTTCAGTTACTTGTCTCAGATATTTGAAAGTACAACTATATGCAACAGTCTCAAATTTTGCTTATGGACGTAGTCTCTGCATTGTTCAGTAGAGTCTGGAAGTATTGCTTGTCATAGGAGATGAAATTCCACTGTGAGAATCACTATCATCTCATCAATATAAGGAAGATCTGTACAAGGATCCGTAAACATGGCCTGACATTGGCGGGTCCAAATCCCCTGAAGTTTGATCACAGTACTAGTCTGGCCATAATATGACATCAAATAGTAATTGCATCTGTGCCTGAAGAAGTTCTTTGATGACAATATCCTCCATTGTAATTACACCAACAACTTCTTCATTTGATGGGAACTCTGGAATAGGAGCCTTCTCAATGTCCAAAATGCAGCTGAAAGGTTATGATTGTTGAATATATCTTAATGTTATGACAGTTGTGAAGTGTTAAAACACACCCCAGATGAATTCAACCAGCAAACAATTCATTTACTTGGTTTTACATTTTATTTATTTACGGCTCAAATGCTGTCTGGGGCCATTTTATGATTTCAGCAGCACCTTATATTAGCTTTAAAACTTCTAGACAGAAGAAGTTCTTGCTTTGAATACAGCCAACAATGGCAATATTTGGTTCCTCACATCCATGCCAAATTGTCAGTAGCCAAATCAACCTGCACAGAATAAAGCTCATTCGCAAGAAAATTTGTCCTAATCGTGTACTCAGAATCAGGAATCTGCCGTACCTTACTAACTGGATAAGAAATTGGAAAGAACAGCAAAAGAAGAACACGGACAAGAGGCGCCATTGCTGCTCCAACAGTCAAGCCATAACGAGTACAAACTGCTTGTGGCAATATCTGTATCAAACAACCATAAGCATAAGAACCCAGATTGAATCCATTCTGAAATTGCCAAGCAGACAACTTCTAAACTAAGAACATATAAAAAAAGGTGAACGCTTTAATCATAATCTACCTCTCCAAACACTAATACGAGGGAGAGTACCGGCGCGGATGTCATCTTGAGGAAGGCCAAACTTGATGAGGACTTGGAGGTCGACAAGGCCCAGGGACATGAGAGCAAGAGTTAAGCCAGCCATGAGGCCACCAAATTAAAGCCACCTATCCTATTATTATTATTATTATTATTATTATTATCACCACATACGACATGAACTTGCTACTACAGCATCCTATGTCAGATGCCATCTTTCTCTTTCTCTTTCTCATGCTTACTGTGTCTTCTTGCTTGCTCCTTTATCAGAGAGTGGGAACTGATAAGTGAATTTTGGAGGCAGGCAAGGTCGGTTTGTCTCACACGGCCTCCTCCTTTCTTTCTTTGATCACACGGTCGTACGTACTACTCTTTATGTCCTAATAAGAAACATATTCTCCATGTTTTAAAGCTAATTTCTTTTGATAGACTATCTATTAACTTCATTGATCGTTGGATGTACTTGGGAGATAATTACGTCTTCTTTCTACTTGAGTTCAAACTTAAGATGGGTTTATGGAAATACAAATCTTATGCATGAATGTTGTGTTCTAAGATTTCATCATAGAATCAAAACCTTTTTCTTTAATAGAAAGGAAGGTGACATAATTGCATGGGTTAAAGATCAACAAATTAATAGTTAAAAACTTTGTATTTTTAAAAATTATTTAAAATATAAATTATCAATGATTTAATAATCTACATGTAATTCTAGTTCAGTTAATAAAAACAACCAGAAATCTAAGAAATCTAATATTAAAATCCGAATCAAAATTGTTTTTTAAAATTATATGTGTTTAACTAGAGAAAGTTTTAAATAAAACCTATGCAAAAACTATAGTTTATATTTACTAAATAAAAACTTGTAAATTTATGGTTTTTAAAATCAAGGATAAAAACTTGAAGGAAAAGAAAAAAGAGCCTTGTGTCTTGAAAAACGTGAAAAATGAATTTGGTCCAAAAGGTAGGATGCGTGGGAACTAAACGTGCAAAAGAGGGATTTTCTACCCAATCCTTTTCTTGTTCAAGAGGTTCAAAACGGCTCCTTGTCTCCTTTAGAACCATTCAATTGCAAAAGTGATCATTAACAGGAACCTTTCTTCCATTCCACCAGTTGTTTTGTGACACTCGTGGAATTGGATTGGCCCTTTCACGCTTGCAACATGTGATCAAAAGACAAGCAGCAAGTACTTGTTAGGGCAATGGAATAGGACCCATGTAGAAAGTTGAGAGCCACTCTCGTCTGTCTGGTAATAGATCTTTGCTGGCGAGAGCAGACCATATTCATTGCTTCTGTTTTTCGACGAGATAGGGACAGCAGAAAGGGAAGGGCCATGCATAAGAAATGGTGGACTACATTTTTTTTGCCTTCCTTTTTATCGCGGTAGAGAACCTGGATACGATTGAGCTCTATTCTCAAGCGTTGGTTAGTGTGTGGCTCTCTTTTCTTATCCCTATCCACAATACCCTGATGATATAAACCCCTTCTGTTATATATTGCACCCGTTCTGTCTCTCCTCCTTTTCTATTAGTCTTCAAGTTTCTCCATAAAAAAGTAAAATGTCAGACCAGGAAAACGGTTTGCAGGAGGACCCGCAATGGCTAGAGCTCAAGCTCCCACGTTTGCTGTATACCGATACAGTTCAGGGACTCCACGCAACAATCCAAAGTGAGTGGGACTCTCTCCGACGGTCGGCATGCCAAACAGCAGCTGGAAGAGCCCTGTGGAAACATGTGATCCATGACCCTTTTGCAGACTTGCTAGCAGGAGAGACATATCTCAAAAGCTTTCATGAGAAGATAAAGAATGACCGCCTCAAAAATGCTCGGGAAACTTCAGGGGTGATTCTTGCAGTTCGGACACTCTGGTTTGATTCGAAAATTGAAGCTGCTCTAAGCTCCTTTAATGGTGAGGGACAGGTTGTTCTCCTTGGCGCAGGTTGGTGAACACTTTAACCTAATTCTTCACATGCTTTGACCATTTTACATAAACAATGCGGCTTAAGATGATGATGCTGTAAATTTTGCTTCTTTCTCAAGAAGTGATGTCTAAAATTGTCTGCAGCAGCAGTTGTGCACAATACTATGCAAAGCTCATTTACACTTCCATGTGACAAGACTACTGGTCCCTACCTACGTTGTTCTTACTCTGCACATACCCAACCAGAGTTTGTGAGGCATATAATCCTCTAACATCCCATCCCGCAAGTAGTATATGCTGAATTAGACTGCAATATCATGAACAAAAAAATTGCTTAGCAATTATTGAATATGAAAACATGATGCATGATCAGCACGGATAAGAAATATAAGCTTCCTCTTCAAATGAGTGCGCTGTCTTAAGCTGGCCCTAATACTGAAGTACATTGACAGTGATAAATGCATATCAGTAAAGCATATCTGCATACTTATCATTCAAAGTTCGGTTGCAGTCATTATTGTTATATGCTGTAGTTTCATCATGATATTGAGCATGTTATGTTCTAGGAATGGATGCAAGGGCATACCGTCTAAGCTGCTTGAAGGAAAGTGACGTCTTTGAGGTTGATTTTCCTGAAGTTCTAGAGGTGAAGACCACTCTTCTAAAGGCTGCGACGGAAACAATAGATGAACACCTGCATCCAAGAATAACAGCAAAATCCCTAAACAGAGTAGCAGCTGACATTAGAAATAATGACTGGCTTGAAAAGCTTCAAATATCAGGGTTTGTGCCAGAGAAGAACACAGTCTGGGTACTAGAAGGTATCCTCTACTACCTCTCCCATTCCCACGCCATGCAAGTACTAAGTATCATAGCTGATAAAGGTGCACTTGCCCGCACAGTGCTCTTGGCGGATTTCATGAACAAACCATCCACCACACTGTCAAATTCCATCTTCCACTTCTACAGTGATTGGCCCGATCATCTACTTCCATCTCTAGGATTCTCTCACGTAAAGCTTTCGCAGCTTGGTGATCCTGATGCTCATTTTGGACTCATGAACGACCCTTTGAATCTGTTCAACAAGCTTCGCAGCTTGCCCAGGTCAGTGCAAACCCACCCGGATGATGGAACACCATGCTGTCGCTTATATTTGGTAGAGGCTTCTGGTTTGCCCAGTCAAAGTAACCAATAGATACAGTCTGGTCATGATGTAGGAATTATAGGTGCCCGCCACATCTGATTATAAGAGAATATGTAACCCACCATTGCTTTTAGTGTTGCCTACGGAATACAAAAATGCATTTGAAGTATGTTATTTGAAGAATGTTGCTTCTGTAAGAATGCAAAAGTATACACTGGGATACATGGCATACAATTTCTTATTCCCTGGAAAAGAAATCATCACAGATCTTTATTCCACTGCATATTAAGGGTTTTAACAGGGGAAAGAAACCCAATAGAGACAATCCCCATACCAAGCTACATTCCCAGCAAACAAGGGGCTATCCTGGTCCAACCAGTCAAATTTACACTTGTTCTTTACAAATGTTGGACTACAGGCTCATAATTGGCCTTCATTATAGCTTAGGTCATCATGGCATCGATTTTGTCACTAAGTTCAAAGAAGAACAGATAACCGTCAGTCTACTAAATTCTCAAAAAATGGAAACAATTCTGAACAGAATTTTTTTTATCACCCAGATCTATCAATGCCGATGCAGGTTATCAAACCAATAGAAAGCATGATTGGTTTATCTTCCTGTCCCTGTATGTAAACTCCACAACCGATGCATAAAGCAAACAAAATAAAAGGGAGCTATGCGTAACCAAACTGATTTATTCCAGCCGTGATAATAGAAAGATGAACAGAGTGTTTGGAGATATCTTCAGGGTAGTAACAGTTTTCCTTCCCACTTCATTGGTATTTCTTGCTCATGTTCTGGTCCTTTGTGGGCCATTGACCATGTTGTTTGAAACACCCCCACAAGCAAAAAGCAAACAATTTTACTATTTACATTCGATTGATTGTTCAAAACCTTCACGCTAGATTTATATGGATATATTTTTATATCATATACTCTTATAATAGTTTTCCCTTCCCATGAGAACCAGTCAAGGTTGTTCCCAAACCTGCCGAAGTTAAAATATAGCCTTTTATATTGAAGATTACCTAACATGTTCTTTCTTTTCTTGTATATAATTCCTGCATTTCAGATATAAGAATGCAATGTATCAAATACCATAACTTTACTTTACATATCAATTGCCGGAGCACCGGTGCCGGTGACTCTGGAATAAAAAAACACCTTCCGCTTCAAACACTACCGATGGGTGAATTGAAAATTACAGAGTCACAAATGGATATTTCAGATCCATTCATTTTACACCATTCAAATCACCCACGGATTGTTTTGGTATCAAAATTACTGGATGGACACAACTATGGGCAATGGAGTTGTGCTATGCGTATTAGTCTTAGTGCAAAGAACAAGATAGGCTTCATCAATGGAACCATCATGATGGTTTTATCATGGATTCTAAACTCCATCCATCCCCATCCAGACTTAGCAAGCAGTGTAATCTATGCCGAGACAACGACAAAAGTTTGGAATGACTTGAAGGAAAGATTTTCTAAAGGAAGACTTTTTTATCCTTTTAAATTTGATTTTTATTTTTTAATAAATTTAAAATTATTTTTAAAATATTAATAAATTATTTCTTAATTTATTTTTCATAACACAACTAAATACCGAAAAATATTTTTTTTAAATCTATCAAATATAAAAAAAATAATTAAATTTCTAGAAATCAACTTCCCATAGAAACTATATTTTCTAGCAAATAAATATATATATTAATTCCCATCAACATCATAATCAATGTTTTTTAAATCCAATACTCGTTGATATGATAAAAAGCTCAATACTAAGAATCACATATCTAATAAAATGATTAATCTTTGATAATAATGTCTCCTAAGCTTATCAAAGCTAGTGTTTATTTCCTCACAGCTTATCATAATGGTGAGTCTTATTTGAATGGAATCAAATATATGTCAAATTAAATATAATTATATGAAGAATATTATATAATATATATTTAAGGTCAATTTAAACTTGAGATGAAATAAAAATGAGAAAAAATGTTAAAAATTCAATAAATCTATAGAAAAATACTTTACCCTTTTAAGGTTAACATTTAATCCATTTCGAGGATTAAAAGAAAAGGAAAATAAACCCTAAAATGAGAGTGAAATTCTTTTATGAGCTGGCTTAAAATAAGCTCTTAGATTAAATGACCCGTCCTTAATCCTTGTTTAAAATCTACATCGTAAAGAAAATATTGATTTTTATAAATACATATAAGTGTCTTTAATTCTTTTTATAAAAAAATAATATTGATTAACTGACAATATTTTTCTTAAATAAATGAAAATTCTTTAAAAATATATTGATGAAAAGGTAAGAAAGAAAAATTGAAACTTTGAGGAGTACAATTTAACTAGTCAGGTTTTGTATATATTTGCTCTCTATAGATCATTAGTTCGAGTCCTATAAATCTAAAGGCCATCTAAAATTTATATAATCGTTAATTTCAAAACCCATAAAATTAGTCGAGATAAATAAGTTGGCCCAATAGCTACATTAATAATAAAAAAAAATAAAATAAAATTGAAACCTTCCGAGCTGCCGAGGAAGACGAAAAATCAAGAGACGAGGCCTAGAAACATTTACACAAGCGAGAGACTCAGCACGCGAAGGATAAACACGTGGCAAACAGTTATTAAATTAAATTCGATTTCCAACGGCCTGCTTGCTGCCTGAGTAACAAACTGCAAAGCACAGTTTTGTTAGCTATTCTGTTATACGATTCTTCTTTCAACTCGACTCAACTCAACTCAACTCAACTCAACTCAACTCGTCGTGTCTATATAAAGACTGGGCCAAGGAATGCGAATTCCAAAGCAGCGAGTTTCCCTCCTATGTCTCTCTGTTTTCTCCCGTCCTTTCAATTCCCAATATAGCTCTTACTCGGGGTTTCCTAACTTCTCCTTCGCCAAACCAAGGCAAACAGGTCAGTAGATTTCTTCTTGAAATCATAAGATTTTCCCTTTTCTTTTCTTGTTGTGATTTTGGAAGAAGAAATGTGGATCTGTAGAGTAGGGTTTTGATGGACGAATTGGATTCTTCGGTGCTCCTTGGGAGCCAAGATAGTTCAACTGCCAAACAATACATTACATGTTGTGTGCTATTTGCTGGTCATTTCACCTGTACTGTTGGATTATGTAGATTGGTTATTCTTCCTCTTGAATTTTGTTCCGACCGGATTTTCATATCTATAACTGATATATAAATCATACCTATATAAACCCAAACTTACACATAAACTTATCTATTAAATAACTCAATCAGAGTTCAACGCAGTTCAAATAACAAAATTAACTTTATAATATAATTTGATTACTTAATATAAGAGTTAATATAATTTTATAGTCGTGGATCACTAACTAAACATAAAAGAAAAGTATTAATTACAATCAAAAAAGCAGGTTCTAAAGGTTCAACAAAAATGACCCGCTAATAAGCTATAAGCATGAAAAAGATAAATAATGAGAGGGTGAGTTTAATAACTCAGTGAGTAGATAACATTCAATTTATATAAACGAGGTAATACAACAATAAGGAATACACACACACACACACACACACAAAATTATGACTCTAGGTTCTTATAGAAAAGTTTCTCAAATAGGCTATAACAAGAATATCATAAGGTAAAGCTCGTTAGAAAATCAAAATGCAATGAGTATAAGGCTTCGTACTGCAGGATGATCAGTCCACACAGGTTGGTGACTCCCTCGACCAACGAGGATTCAGATACGATGTGCACAAATACTAACACTACCTTGTTAGCATGAGTATTCTAACTAACATACCATAGGTTCATATCATAATCAAACAAACAGATTCATATCTCTAGGCTCAACTCATGACATCAATCAAATGAGGAGCTATCAATTCAGAAGTCAATTCAAAGTATATATTGGCTCATATAAAGAATTCAGATTCAATAATTGATTATACTTTATCGTAATAAGGATAATAATCAACATATATATATATATATATATATATATATATATATATATATATATATATGTATGTGTGTGTGTGTGTGTGTGTGTGTGTGTGTGTGTGAGATTAAGAAATATGATCCAATTCGTATTAACAATTCAAATATTTATATTATTTCTCATGAATATAGAAAATTATCTATTCACTTGACTCAAAAGCGACCGAACTCGAAAACAGATACCAAAGGAAATCCTACTGATATCCCGCAGGTAAAAAAATATCAGGATTATCTGAATACAAAAAAGACATTCAAAAAATGACTCAAAAAAATATACAACCTATTTAATACACTTAACTAAGGGTCTATTCCATAATTCTATATGTTTTTGAACTAAACTAGTCAATTTTTCTAAAAACCCAAAAAATTAAATGGTTTTCTCGAAATATAATTCATAAGAAAGAAAATAATAAGACTTGATAATAATTCACTAAATAACCCTCAAATATTCATCAAACCAATATGAAAATGCTAATATTACAACTAGGGATCAATTTGAAATTTTATCATATTTTTAGGGGTCAAATTGTAATTTTGTTAAATTGAAGAACGAAACTAAAATTGTCATATATTCATGACTATACTGGAATTTTGCCCATAATTCATCCTTAGTTCTGTCCAAAATCTCTAATTATACTCCAAGGACTATTTTAGAATTTTATCAAATTTTTAAGGGTCAAATTGTAATTTTGTTAAATTAAAAGACCAAACTGAAATGTCATAAATTTATAACTATACTGGAATTTTGCCCATAATGCATTATCAGTTCTGTCCAGAATCTCAAATTATGCTTCAGGCACCATTCTGGATTTTTATTAAATTTTTAGGGGTCAAATTGGAGGACCAAACTGAAATGTCATAAATTCATAATTACACTAAAATTTTACTCATAATTCATCTTCAATTCTGTCCAGAATTTCAAATTATGCTCCAAGGACCATTATGGAATTTTATCAAATTTTTATGGTCAAATTATAATTTTTTATCAAATTGGAGGACCAAACTAAAAATTTTATAAGTTCATAACTATACTGGAATTTTGCCCATAATTCATCTTTAATTCTGTCCAGAATCTTGGATTATGCTCTAGGGACCAATCTGTAATTTTTTCAAAGTTCGAGGGACTAAACTAAAATTTTCACAAATTGAGGAACCAAACTGAATTTCATCATCTTCAACCTCAAACCCAGATTTTTCACAGATCACCTATTGATATATCAAGATTCTTAACTCAAATTCATCATTTAAACAAATCATAACTCAAAATCATCATTTTTACCTAAAATATTCCATAATCAACTAAATAACTCATTACCCATAATATTCAAATTAATTCATCAATCAACCAAATATCTTAATATTCAACAAAAAAAATTTAAAACTAAAAGAAAACACATTTATATATATCATAGACACATTTAAACAAATTTAAGGCTCAAATTTCAGATCCCTCTTTCTGTTTTTTTTTTCTATTTATTAGGGGTGATCATTTTTTATTCGGTTCAGTTTTATAAAAAAAAAAAGTAATCAAACCAGTTTTTTATAAAAAAACCGAAACCAAAACCGGTTCAAACCGACCGGTTTCGGTTCGGTTCGGTTATTTTAGAACAGAAACCGGTTCAAACCGACCAGTTCCGGTTTGGATCTGTTTTTCCGGTTTGGCTCGGTTTTTTTCGGTTTGGATTCGATTCGGTTTTTTCAGTTTCAAGTTTAGAAAACTGAAACCAAATCGAACCAGTCAGTTTTTTTAAATTCTAATCAGTTTAATCGGTTTTTTTAACCGTTCGGTTTTTTCGGTTATTGTTTTTCTAATTTTCTCGATTTAATCGATTTTTAAGTTTTTTTGCTCACCTCTAGTATTTATACTTATCAACTTTTATTCAATTACTACAATACCTCTTATTCATTTATATATTCATTTATGTATGCTTCTAAACTTCTAGAGACTTTGTTCCTTTTCCTATCCTCTTTCATTTTCAAAACATCACAGGTTTTCTTTACTTCTTATTTACTTTTTAATCACGCGTGTTATGCATGTGTCCATTTAACATGGGTTAATGCGAATGAATCCTTATGTACCATGAATATTGTTTTTCTTGACTTTAATGTATTCTTATGTACCATAAGTCTTGCTTTTCTTGACTTTAATGTATCCTTATGTACCATGAATATTGTTTTTCTTGACTTTAATGTATCGTTATGTACCATAAATCTTGTTTTTTTTTTCAATGAATGTGTTGTACCATGAATCTTGTTTTTCTTGATTTTAATGAATGTGTTGTACCATGAAATCTTGTTTTCTTGAATTTGTTGAGGCACTGTGGATTTCATTTGTTGTGTTGTGCACTGTGGAATTTCCAATGTCAATTTCTATGAAGTTAGGAGTTGATTCTTTTGAATGTATCAGGAGTTAATCAGTTGGTGGACAAGGGTCATAAGGGTGTTTTAGGGGTCAAGAGATCGAGTTCTGAGATGATGGAGATAAGGGATGGAGTTCAAGAACCGTGCATATGGTCGTCTCCTGAAGGGGGAAAAGGTGAAGTTGAACCTGGAAAACGGATCTTCTGCAATAGGGTATTGAATATGAGAAGTGTCAAAGCTGTCGGCCTTGATATGGATTACACATTGGCACAATACATGCCTGAAACCTTTGAAAAACTTGAGTATGAAGGAACGATCAAAAAGTTTGTGGGCATTCTGATAGGTTTGTATTTCTTAAAACCTGTGCTTCTTTGCTGCATTTAATTGACTGTATGTTGGCTAAGAATGGTGTTTCTATGCAGCTGTTGGAATGGAAGTTTGAATGGGAGTACATGGTCAGAGGATTGGTTCTAGATATAAAGAGAGGCAACATCTTGAAGGTTACTCATCATTAATCTCACATTTCCTGTTTTATTATTTGAAGAACATTTGTGTGGGAAAATATTTCAACTGCTAATTCTTGCAATTTACAGATGGATCGTCATAAATACGTTGAAGTGGCATACCATGGATTTACAGAGTTGAGAAAGGAAGAGAAAGTTAACTCCTATGGGAATACTCTGATAAGGAATGCTTTCGATTGGCCAGATTATGTGCTTGTTGATACTCATTTCTCATTAGCTGGAGCCTATTTGTTTGCCCAGCTTGTTGAATTTATGGACAAATATCGAGAAAGAGTGGTAGAGTAAGAACTCGGCATATATTTTTGTTTGTCTTTTGTCATACCAGGTCTCTCTATGATAGGAAATCCCAAATGTCTTTTGAGTATTCAACGTAGACATTTGCCAACTTTTAGTTGTTGATACAACTTTGGTTAGGATTCAAAAATCTTTTCAGGCCTAAAATAGACCATCTTCTGGCAGAACATGTATCCCTGCTGTGAATCTCACGGGTTTTGGTCATTGGTGTTTGTCTTAATGTCTCTGTGTTTCATCTACCAGGTACATAAGTAAGGATAAGTCCATAGTTCCAATGCTCAGATTCTAAACGTGCAACGTTCTTGGTAACAAACAGGTACTAAATCCTCCCATCCCCCTTTCTGTTATTTTTCCCTTTCTCTATAAATATTTAAACGTATCTTTTCATATTCAGAATGAATGTTACATAACAGCCTAGGTTTCGTTTCATATCAGTCAGTGTACTGCTGGGTGTCTTGCAGAATTATCGATATGACTGGTTTCTTAATTCTTTGTACAGACTGATATGTTTCTATGTTTGGATCTAACATTTGCTTAATTCCGTAGGCTCTGTATGTTGGGGATCATATCTATGGAGATATTTTACGCAGCAAAAAAGTTCTTGGTATTGCGTTCTTTCTTATCTTCGGTTGCCTTTGAAGTTAGTATGGACTGGTTGTGAATTGTCATACTGAACACGACAGCCCTCAAAGCAGTCTTTGAATAGGGAATGAATGAAAATATAAGTTGGCGGCACATGCTATCTCCAATTCCTCTCTTGAAAGTCTTGAATTTCTCCTTGCACACCAATGCCTGTCAATTGCTGTCTCTTAATTAGAGGTCAGATTTAGCCATAGCTATGGGTTGTGGTGTGTATTTCTGTGTCGGTTTTTGTGATTTTCCTGCCCTTTATGCCTCTCTGAGCAGGTTGGAGAACAATGCTTATTGTTCCAGAGCTTGAGAGAGAGGTCAAACTGCTTTGGGAACAAAGGAACTCAAACAAGGTAATTCTTGAAATTTCTTGAGCTTTGATGACAGATTTACTTTGTGCTAACACAAACGATTATTATCAATCTAAACCAAAGCGATGGAGTAAAAATCAAACACCAACAGGCTCAACGAGAACGTCACCAAAAGGTGAAGGAACTCTTTTGTTCCCTTATGCCATGTGTTTCTAACTCTCTGCAACCAGTCTACTTATAAGTTTATATTTGATTTTTGACTTCATTGGTTAATTTACAGTTTCACAAGGTCTGGGGACAACTCATGAAGACTGGCTACCAAAACTCTCGCTTTGCACATCAAGTAAGATCTAAGTCCTTTCAATATCATAGTACCCAGAACTGCTCTATGCTGGGCTAAAATTTTCTTTGACCTCGAGTATCTCCTTGTTTTCTTTTCCGATTTGTTCTTAAATGTCTTGTACACATACAGGTTGAGAGATTTGCCTGCCTTTTTACGATTTTGGTGGTGACTGATGTTTTGGGCCTTCAGACCTCCCTTGGCAATCAGAAGAACTACTCGCCGAAGTGAAGTACAGAATGTTGAGGGAGAGGACCATTTCTAATTTGGCTTTTAAAAGACCTAGCATTGCATTGCAGGGTGGAAGATAAGTAACCTCTACCATTTATAATTTGGCTATATGTTCTTCGTTTTAGGTTTTTTTAGTACATTTCTTACGCAACTACATTTTTTAAAGTCCTTGTTGGTTTCTCATCAACCTAAACGAGGACACAAACACATGATCGGTTAATATCACAAGATTGAAAATACGAATACATTAATTAGGATTAAAGAAAAAGCCAGGAAGGGGTTGAAATGATAAAAACCCTAGAAGTCATAGATAATCTAAAAACGAGAGAAAAAGGGAAAATCTCTACCAATTTTCATGTTAATAAATACAATTTTTTTTATAATCCTTGTTGGTTTCATCACACGAACACATGATTGGTTAATATTATATAATCCTTGCTAAAATTTTCTTTATGATTGGTTAATATTATACCCAGAACACATGACTGGTTTATATCCATGTATTCCACACTCAGGAGCTATGAGAAACAATCAATTACAGAGACAACTAGCAGCTTGTGTCCGAAACTGACAAGCTTACAAACCCTAAAAGTATTCCTAACATTCCTTCACTATCAACCATTTTAATCCTGTCTCGACAGTGTTAGCCTCATTGCGGGAATCTTTCAACAATTAATGCCCGCACCATGACGATATCACCATCCAAGTTTTATTTCTGATGAACTGCTCAAACATCCCAAAAAAAAAAAGAAATTAAAACACAAAAACATCTTTAATTGCTCTTGAGTTTATCACTATCATAGAAAGCGATTGAAATTTACAAGGACTACCTACATCTACATATCCATTACAACACGCCAGGAAAAAATATCCTAAGCAATACTCAACAACAACATGCCATCAAGACACAGGAAAATCATAGTTACACAAAAGTCATCCAGTTTATCTGCACTCCAAACAGAAACTGACAAGCTTACAAACCCTAAAAGTATTCCTAACATTCCCTTACTATCAACCATTTTCATTCTGTCTTGACAGTGTTAGCCTCATTGCGGGAATCTTTCATCATTCACAGTGCATTGGATTATAATCACCATTTGCTTGCATTGATTTTTGATGAAATCCCATCAAAGATGGATCCGAGGATGCTGTTGAGCACTCGGATGTGGAACCCACACAACATATGAACAATTGCAAACTCCACAGCAGGTCATCTAATGCTCATCTAGCCTCTCCATATCTTGCATTTCAAGTGGTTCAGGAAAGATTTCGCTGGATAACCTTTTATTAGAAGATGAATGCTCAATCCCACTGCTGCCTCGAGATCCTGCTCTCCCTGGCTGCTTTAAGCCACTGGTATTAGCATGGCCCAGAGCTGAGGCATTATCTGGGCTGTGTCTCCAGCTACCAAAAAAAGCAGCACTCCAAGATCTCCTAGATGAAGTTGTTCTCAGCCTTCCCGAGCTATAAATGTCATTTCTTACCACTTTCAGAGGGTTTTCCAGTGCTTTGAGGACATATTTCACTGGAGGGCGTTTACAAGGTTTGGAATTAAGGCATGACCTAGCCACGATGGCCATTGCCCATACCTCTTCCAATAAATCTTCATCTACGATCATAGATGGGTCAACAATCTTTGCCACCAGCTCCCTGTCATATATACTGATCTGCGCCAGCGTGTGTTCTAACCACTCCCTTGTGGTGGCATCATCTGACTTGCTTATGCCAAGCTTGCCTGTAACGAGCTCAAGCAAGACCTTGCCAAAACAATACACATCATGAGCACAAGTTGCCGGAGATGAGCCTGCCCATTAGCAAAGAGATATATCAGGAAAAGGAAAGCTACAATTGGCAATATGCTAGATATGAACGAATTCTTTGTGAATTATAAGTAGTTTAAAAGATGAAGAAGTTCACTTGTGAGAGAGTTAAACGTACCAGAAGTCCCTGGATCAGAGACGGAGGATCTGCACATGGGCATGAGGAATTGTTATTAGATCTTCAACAAAGGATAATAAAAATGAACCAAGAGCACTTGTAGTAATTATTTATGCTCAAGGACAATGATGATGCCAAACACACAGGGAGTGGACCAACTACCCTAGTGGCAAAAACAAGCCATGATAATATGGAGTATTACACAACATAGCTAATGACAACAGATTATGGCTGGGTCAAATAGGTGAATTCACTTCAAAATGCCCAAAGAAATTAATAGCTACAACACTTACTGGGACTTCCGCAAGAACCTTGTGAGAACACTTTGATGCAAATCCCCTTCTTGGACACAAACCCCACTCAAACTTCCGAGTCGAACCTCAAACTTATCATCAAGAAGGATACTGCTCGCTTGAACATCTCTTCAAACACCAAAAGGTAATTGCATTTGAGAATTTAGAAAAGACTGGGAATTCTCCATCACAAAGATAGAAATGTCATGCATGCTACATCACTAGTTCATAGTTTAAATAAAGAAGATGATAAAGGAGACAGTCTCAAAGCACTTGGGAAGTGCTCTGCTATAATCTGCAGAAACATCATCCCAAGTCAAACGTTCTCATCAAAATTTGAATCTAAACATTCATTCACATAGGGCATTGCAATTCAGGTCTCATGTGAATTTAAACAGCAGAAACAGCAATACTAATTAGCAATAAATAGGTGATTGAGAATACCATCCTAGACCAGGCCTTGTACTGACAAGATATCATGCATAAATGATCCAATACTGAATGTGCAAAGCGTGAGCTTCTCCATTCACATAGGGCATTATAATTCTAATTCATGTTTAAATAAACTACATGAATAAGATCACCATAATCAGAAAAACTATCCCAGAAAATACGAAGGAGAGTGAGGCTATCCAAAAGCAAGTACAAGTACCTATGGACAAGGGGAGGGTTGCACTCGTGGTGCAGGTAAGAGAGACCTTCAGCAGCTCCTGTAGCAATTTTCAGTCTTGTAATCCAATCCAGGGACTGCAAACCATCGTCTTCAAAATTGGTTACCCTGTACAAAGACTCAGCCAAGTCCCTATTTGGCATGTATTTGTACACCAAAAGCTTGTGATTTTCGTTCTCCAAACAATGTCCCAAAAGAGGGACTAAACGTGCATGTGAATGCTTGCTGAAAAATTCTAATTCCATCATGCAGGAATCCTGTTTCAAGCTATGCAAATTGATCCTTTTGACAACGATAGGAACTCCTCCTTCCAAAAAACCCTGGTAGAGATCTCCAGAGTGACCATGTTTGATGAAATTTCTTTCATTAAATTCACTAGTCAGACCGAGTATCTGTTCATATGTGAATGAGTCTCTCAGACTAGATACGCTAGTAGGATCCTTAGGAAGTGGTGGGCTATCTCCATCTGGAACACGCCCCACATCTGCACTTCCTCTTTCATTTGTAATGGTATTACCAAACTTCCTAAGGACCACCACGATCACCAGTACCAAAATCGTAATGAAACCAACTCCACCAAGCAATCCCACCAAAATGTATATCCATCGTTTGCGTTTCTTTAGGACAGGACTTGGCTCTGGATTTCCAAAATAATCGAAAGTTAAGCCTCTCTCAGCATAAAACAATCTACAATCTTCCAAGCTCCTCTGATGAGGCACTGTCTGAAGGCAGTTCATGTCAAGGCTACTATTCCTTGGACCGCTAATACGAACCTTTCCTTGGAAATAATTACCCGACAAGTCAATGGAAGTACAGTTCTCAGATAAACAAGCCGGAGTTCCATATAACTTATTGTTGGAAAGATTAAACACAGCACCACTGGCATGACCCTTGAGACTAAAATTCGACAAATCAGCTGTAAAATTATTAGCAGAAACATCAAGAACCTGCAAATTCTGCAACGACCCCAATGCAACAGGAAGAGCACCATCAAATTTATTCTTTCTCAACTCCAAAACTCTCAACTTTCCGAGACTCGAAAACAAACCATCCGGTAATCTACCCTCCAATCGATTATCCCTCAATACCAACACTTCCAAATCCCTCAACCGCATAAACTCTACAGGCAACAACCCGGATAACGCATTCATGCCAAGATTAAGCTCAACCAAGTTAGAAAGATTACCCAATTCAACAGGCACCGAACCCATAAGACTATTATCAGACAAACTCAAGAATTTCAGACTAGAAATACTACCAAAAGTAGATGGTATGGACCCAGAAAAATAATTGGAAGAAAGGTCAAGTCTTGATAGATTCCTAAGCAATCCAAATTCACTTGGTAGCTGCCCAGTAAGTGAATTCCTTGAAAGATCAAGAACTAATAGCTGCATTAACTTCCCCAATGCAGCAGGTAGACTACCATCAAGATCATTACTGCCTAGATATAAAGCATTGAGTCTAGTTAAATTACCAAGCGAAGCAGGAATCGGACCGGTGACTGAACTAGACTGGAGATCCAAGACCTTCAAAGAACCAAGCTGGTAACCAAACCAATCCGGTATCGGACCAGGAAGTGAAAACCCTGAAGCATTAAAAGACTCCAAGAAAGTACAATTTGGCAAAGAATCAACAATGAAACTGGGGTTCAAACTGCCGACCCGAGTCCGCTTAAGCCCGGATATATTGATTCCAATGACCCGCCCGTTTCTGCATTGGATTCCTGTCCATTGCTTGCAGGGGTCGGATTTTATTGGCCAGTCTGTGCTCCTAATCCCCAACGATGACCGGAGATTAAGCAAAGCTGACAGTTCATTTCTTGTCAAGAAACCTTGCTGACCCAACGTGCAGTGAAACAAGACCAAGATTGTAACTAAAAGAAGCTCTTTCATGGCTTCTTCTTCTTCTTCTTATAATGTAAAGTTGCAGTCTATTATCGTCTATGGTGGCTCATCTTCTTGTTGAAGAACTGGTGCTGGTGTTGACTACTGCCTTCCTTCTTTTCTTTTCCTCTCTTCTCTCTGTGCATTAACACGTACTGCCCCTGATTGTTATCTCGAGTGAAATGAAAGAGAAACCAAAAATGAAAAGAAAACAGCTTTAAATGTGTTCATGTTCTGTGTAGCAGTCTTCTTTACCTCAAATCACGAGCTTTGATTCTGCCTTCGATGCTTCTGCTGCTATTCTTCTGTGTTTTAGTTGAGTTTAGCCAGCCAGCCAACCAGACTTTTCTTTTCTTTCTTTTTGAATAAAATTATACTGTGATGAGGCTGCCGAAACTCAAGGCTGAGGTTCTAACAGTGTTTGACTGCGAGTAGTCATAGAATCTGAAAAATAAATCACTTTTATAGATTTTTAGCGGCAGTTTAGTATTGTGTTCTAATTTTTTTTTTAATTATTTTTTTTAAATTTTTTTTAATACAATAATATTAAGAATAATTTTTTAAAAATAAAAAATATTATTTTAATTAAAAAATATTTTTAAAAAAATTATCACTGTCACACTCATACTCGTAAATATCCTTTACAAACCTATAATAATTTAAGTTAATAGTGACGTGAGAGAAAAGGAGCTTTTATGACCATTTGTATTTGAAACTTTGTTTGTGTGTGTTATATTTGAAAAAACACTAAAAAAAATATTTTAAATAAAAAATATTTCTAAACAGTATATTGCACTCCATTTATTTAAATTGGTTTGATATTAACCAGTGTTATTGATTAAAACTAAATTTTAATTTAAAATAATCATAAAGCAATCCTTTATTCTGATCCCTGACCTATCATTTGATTTTGAAATAGAATAAAAACAATAAATCCTTGTTCGATGGATGTGTCTGAGGCACGGCACGGCACGGGGTTTTATGAGAGGATAGGCAGACTTTAATGACAAAAGAGGGTGTGCGGTGTGCCTGCCCTCTCATCCGTCGGGTTTTGTTTCTGCTTACCTTCATTTCCTTTCCACTAGTTTGAGAAGATTCAATGGTACGGAATGAATTTCTAAATTATGAATTTATCAACTTCAAGAATTTCTTGAAGAGTTTTTTTTACTTTTTTTTACACTGAATTAGAAGAATTACTTGTAACCCATTTCTATATATCGGTAAAAAATTTATTTGATTTTATTTTATTTTTTACAATCTAAAAATAGAATAGTGAGATTATATCACTATTCATAAATTTAGCTGTGATAAAACACATATTCATAGTTTTTTTATTATTATAATAAAATCAAATTTGACTAAACACAAAATAAATAAGCTGAAAAGGAAAAGATTAAATGAGAGGAACAAAATATCATAGGATATATTCTTTAAGTCTTTTTAGTCTACCATACTTTTCCACCCCTTTGCTTCTGTCCAAGGATTGCTTTTAGTGAAACTTGTTGGCATGATATTACCTTTTTGGTATAGTTTTAAAATCAGGGTTTTAATGGATAAAAAAATATTGTTAACTATATCAAAAGCATGATTGACCTAGTAATTTGGGGTTTGATTCGGTCAAAACTAATTATTAATTCATTAATTATTTAAAAAAAAAACCTCGATCAAAATAATATTTTTTTACCTTTTATTTTAAAAAACTTGAGTTGATCCAAATCAACTCTCCCGATCGATCTATGATTTGAATTGATTCAAAATTTAAAACCACGTTTTTTTATATATGGTTGGTTTTCAGTTGAGCCATAGAGAAGAGCTCCGATCCGGTTTTGGGTGAACCCACTTCGCCAAGGTGGAACTCGAAGAGGTGGTGGCTGGCTGGCATTGGGTTCATTGACTAATTCCAGGTTTTATGGTCAGCGGCGTTTATAAAAGAACTCTATATATAATGTATTTATTTTATTTTTTTCTAATAATACTTGGTCGTGATTATAATATTATGTGATTATAATATTATGTGAAATAAATCTTAAAAAATGGGTCTAGCACTTGATTGTATATTGATTTCCATATATATTTTCATTGCCGTAATTATTCCACCAAGGATACCAAGCTTTTTTGAGTGTGTTTGGTGAGTTTTTGCCTGACTTTTCTGCTAAAAATAGTTGTTATATCGTTCAACTGTGTTTTGAACGAGTACTGGATTTCTTTTTGATAAATTATTTTTTTCCTCCAAAATAATTTTCAACTGGGGCAGATTTTTTTTTGATAAAATATTTTATCATATAATAATTAAATAAATTAAAATCATTAAGACTTAAACTGATTGTATTATATTATCTAAATTCTAATATACTAAAAGATTTGAGAGCATTTGTTTCTTTTTGATAAATTATTTTTTTCCTCCAAAATAATTTTCAACTGGGGCAGATTTTTTTTTGATAAAATATTTTATCATATAATAATTAAATAAATTAAAATCATTAAGACTTAAACTGATTGTATTATATTATCTAAATTCTAATATACTAAAAGATTTGAGAGCATTTGTTTTGCATCCAGAATTCTTAATTCGAATTGAGAAATATACAATGATTTGAGAAGTAAACTTATACTAAAAAATGATATAATTACTATTTAGATGGGAGAAAGAGGAGACTGAGAGAGTGGTCAATATTTTTATCATAAATTAATAATTTGTTTATTTGATGTGAATCACTTTTCTAAACTTTCATTTTCACATATTTATTTGCTATTAAAAAAATATTAATGAATAGAAAATACTTTTCAGTTTGATTTGATTTCTAAAAAAATATTTTATTTTTATTTTTAAAAAGAAAATACTTTTTAGAAGTTGTAAAAAACCTAAAAATATCGTGTTATTTGTTAATTATATCAAGTTTGGTCCACAATATTCTGATTGTTATATATTTTATTTTGAATCATTTTTATTTTAATTTCATCCATTAGAATTTAATTTCATATAAATTCTGGTCGTTGTTCTTTTAATTATTATTTGTTTTTTCTTATCCTTTTTTAATTGAATTTTTTATCTATCATATCCGATTCTTATTTTTTTTATTTAAAATAATTTATAAAATTAATTTTTTTAATTCTATTATTTTTTAAAAAAATTATTTATCAAATTTGATCTAATTTTAACTGATATTTATTTTATTTCAAATAATTTATGAAATTATAATTTTTTAACTTTTTTATTTATCATATTTGATTCTTATTTTTTTATAAATTTTAAAAAAATATTAATAAATTATTTTTCAATTTATTTTTTATGAAACCAATCAACACTAAAAAAAAATATTGTCAATTTTTTTTTTTATAATACTATTCTTTATGCAAACCATTTAAAAAAAAAAATTCCGGCAAACAATCGGCCGACAAGAACAATAGCGATAAGAAGAGAAGATGATTTGACGAAATGGCCATCATATCAATATCATCCCTAACACTAACACTTGGATGGTGACGGACGTGGCAATTTCCAACACGTTAAACATCGTGGTCCCCTCTACAGGTACGGTTCTCATCTTGTCATGGCTGCTGCTTGTAGAAGTTGCGCTCCTCCGTTCTTAACCTCTTGGTTTTTTTACCCCTTCATGCCATTATTATATATATATATATATATATATATATATATATAGCAAAAAGAAATCAGTGTTTTACTGGGCACAATGCAGTCCACAGTAAAACACTAATTCTTTTCTTAGGGTTTTTTTTTTAAGTTATCTAAGTTTTTTTAGCTGTTTTTTGAGTTTATTTTTGCTTCTTTCTTTGTTTTTTTAATTAATTTTTTTCGTTTCGTTTAGTTTGTTAATGTTAAATTTCTTTCTATTTAGTTATTAGACTTTCATGACACATATCCTGAGTTTCACGGATTAACCTGGTTTCACGGGTGAAACCAGTTAATTCCGGGTTGACCCGTCAAATTTTTTTTTATTTTCATAAATATTTTTGTTTAATTTAGTTTGTTAATGTTAAATTTTTTTTTATTTAGTTATCAGACTTTCATGACACAAATACTGGGTTTAACAGGTTAACATGGTTTGACGAGTTAACCTGGATTTTTTTTTAATTAATTTTTTTTGTTTAGTTCAGTTTGTTAATATTTACTTTTTTTTATTTAGTTACCAGACATTCATGACACGGATCCCGGGTTTAACGGGTTAACTTGGTTTGATGAGTTAACCTGAATTTTATTTTTATTTTTTTATTTTTTTTCTTTTTAATTATTTTTTTTCGTTTAGTTTAGTTTGTTAATGTTAAATTTCTTTCTATTTAGTTTTTTTTTCTTCTTAGAGGTTTTTTTTCTTTTCTTTTTTCTTTTTAATTAATTTTATTTAATTAATTTAGTTTATTAATATTAAATTTTTTTCTAAGTAGTTCTCGGCTGATGCCTTTAGTCTTTTTTTATGCCTTTGACTGTGAACTGCACAGTGCAATCCACAGTGAAAAGGTTGATTTTTTTTCTTTTTAATTAATTTTTTTTGTTTAATTTAAATTGTTAATGTTAAATTTTTTTCTATTTAGTTATCAAACTTTCATTACATGAATTCCGGGTTTGACAGGTTAACCTGGTTTGACGAGTTAGCCCAGTTAATTCTGGGTTAACCCATTAATTTTTTTTTCTTTTTAATTATCAAACTTTCACGATGCAAATTTAAGGTATGAAGGGTTAACCCAATTAATTCATATTTTTTTTTCATTAGTTTTTTTCTTCCTGTTGGTTTTTTTTTTAACTAATCTATTAAATTATCACACTTTTATGACACAACCTTACAGCCAGACTCACGTCTAATGCTATTGGGTCTGGTATTGCAGTCCAGACACTTTTATGCTAAGGGTTAACCCAAGTTTAATGCTATTATTAATATTATAAACATTACTCTTGGGTTAGGCGTTGCAACCAAATCTAAGACTCTTGGGTATAACTTTGCAAAAAAACCTAACACTTTTAGATCTTAACTATTTTTAAAATGCAAAAAATAATTGACCCGCGGCATCGCGCGGGGCATGTAACTAGTTTTTTTTAACTAAAACGGGAAGGGGCAACTGTTTTTAATTAATCTCTATTTTTTTTTAACTAAATTTATTTGTTCTATTACTCATATCTAGGGATTGATTGTTTTATATAAGACTTTATTAAACTCGGTTAATTTATCACTTAATTAAATTGGTCAGAACAAAAAAAAAACTAATGTAAATTTAGATTTGTTTTAAGTTAAAAAAATTTAAAAAAATATTATTTTAAATTAATTCGGGTGAGCCTGTATTTATATACCCAATTCATAGCCTAAACCTAAAATCAAGTTATAAGCTAATTCAAGATATATACACACACACACCATAAGAATAGGATTAATGGCCACACACACCATCCTATCCTCTATGATTTTTCTTCTTTTGCTTAGGTTTTTTTTTTTTTTTTTTTCAATTTGATGGGATAGGATGACCACATAAAGTTGTGGAAGTCACACGATGAGACAAAAGTGACCTGATGCGCTGTCTCGAACTGAAAAGAAATAAAATCGTTGCTTAAATTAATTGATTAAATTAAGGGATTTAAGGTCACACACACACTACGACAAGGAGAGGACTTGGATAAAAATAAAATCGGGTGGCCTCTCAAATGCCAAGCAAGGAACAGTGGCCTCCCGGCAACGGAAAACGATACTATATATCCTTTTCGCTGAAGGTGACGCAGCCTGAATCTAAAGCTACTTTCCAAGAAATTAAAGGTTGCAAATTACATTACAGGACAGAAACTGATACCGATAATGATGAAGGTGCACTGCTTACGACTTGTCGTAGTTAAAAAACCCGGCCCCCATTTACAACACATACATCATGAGTGAATGGATCATGTCAAGTTGGATTAATTTCTTTTTATTTTTATTTTTAAAATTAAATAAAGTTTTACTTAAATTTTGTTTGGATTAATATAATTACAAGTTAACATGTCAAGTTAATCGTTAAAATTTAATTTAAATGGGACCGAATCATGGATGGATTATATTAAGTTGGATTGATTTTCTTTTATTTTTTAAATAAAATTGAGTTTTATTTAAATTTTAATCTGATTTATTTTATTACAAGTTAATTTGTCAAGTTAGGGTCTTTTTAGAATTGTAGTAATGGTCGCAGTTCAAAGTAATTTTCACTTATAAATATATTAAAATAATATTTTTTTTATTTTTTAAAAATTATTTTTGAAACTAATATATCAAAATATTCTCAGAATAAAAAAATAATTTTTAATAATTTTATTTTTAAAATTACGAAGGAAGCCGATTTTACCTATATTCCCAAACACGTACTGATATTCTATATAAAACTCAATTGAAATTGGACAGTTTTTACGAGAATGATGATGCAGTCATGTCAATGGTTAAAAGCAAAGCAAAGCAAAGAAAGGAGAAAGGTACGTTTCCAAGTTGGCCATTCAACATGTGTCTGCTGAGACGTCAACTTGGTATTAAGACAGTTCTTAATTCATAATTGTACTACTTGAAAGGAACATCCACTTTGACTTGGTCTCCTGCAAAAATGATTTATTTTAATTATATAATTAATCAAGGGATCTTTGATTTCTGCTTTTTTTTTTTTATATATAATCAAAGAAGGCCACCGATTCATACCTGATATGCTCATTACGTACGTTTGCTTATGCTATTTAAAATATTTGTTCTCTAAAATCAAATATTAAATTAGTATTTTTTTATAATTTTAATATATTAAAATTAAAATAAAAAAACTCTAAAAAATTATTATTTTAATCAATTTCTAATTTAAAAACAAGCACCATAAACTACAATACCATGCAAACACGTAGTAATCAAAGAGCAAAAACTTAAATAAAATATTATGGTGAAGCTAACAAATAAAAATAAGTTATAGCCAGAGGATTTTTGTTTTTTTTTTTTTTGTTTTTCCTTATAGACGCATTAATTTCGATCTAGGATATAGATAACTCATGTGAGATATTATCATATGGAAATAATTAATAAAAAAGAGGTCCTGAAATTATTATTATTTTTATTTTTTAGATATTGGAGCTTGAAAAAGACAATTGAAGTGTTATTGGCTGTGTTAATAATTTAAGATTAAAAAAAATATAAATTATGGTATGCATACATTCATGGTCTATGGTGATGGCCGATGGGAGGAGTTTCTAGTTCTGATTCTCCCCACGAGACGTTAAATATATGCAAACAAAACTATCATATGCTTATCAGATAGATACTTTTTATTCCACTTTAATTATTTTACTGTCCAAATTCTAATGGATAATCACAAACTTGTTTTGATACCTATTAAATGGTTTTTATATTCTTCAAAGTATGATTAAAGTGAAATTTCTAATTTTTTTGTATAAGAAAACAAACATGAAAGTTTTAGACTTTGGCTGAATGCATGAATACAAAACATATTTTTGTATTTTTCAAATGAGGGATTTTTCTTGAATTTTTATGGACTTTTTTTGAAATCTTGAAGAAAACCAAATATTTTTTAAATATCGGGTCCGTATCTTACAATATAAATATATGACTCAATATTAAACAAAATCATTAGAAAAACATATGAGGGACCCACAAATAATTTCAAAATGATCTATGAGTTGGTTTGGTTGAATGCCCAACAATTTCTTTTGTATGTGTGTGTGTTTGGGCTGAAATGGGTACAACCCCAACAATAACATGGTAATTGGGGGGGCCCAATAACCATGTTAATTATTTACTTGCTGCAAAATGTGAATTATTCATGTTTTGTATGCAAGCGTTAAAAAAAATTCAACAAGGAAAGGAGACGAAGATTACCTAGAATGAGGGATCGCTGGTTACTAGTGTTGGTGCTGGCTCACGATGGCGTTGCTTGCGGTGGTGTTGAGAGGAGCAATAGTGGTCCATGGTGGGATATTGCTCTTTAAGGCTGGGAAAGAGGATGATGCTTGTTATGGCTAGGGTTGGTCACTATAAAAAGGGAGTGCAAGACGAGGCGCCACTGGAACTAGTGGTATGGCCTTCTTGTTGGGAACGTGGGTGGTATGACCAAGGGGGGAGACGATGGCGTAGTGTGCTCTACAGGAGCAGGAGCTGAAGTTGTAAAGGTGCTGATCTTTTATTGGTCGCAGTGTAAAAAAGATGATGTTGTTAGAAGGAAAAGCACACTTGTCACGAGGCGACATCGAGCTAACACACTTTAAGTAGCCTCCTAAGAGGTAGTGTTAGGAAGGAAAGAGTTTTGGGTTTAATTAGAAAAGTATGATTAATGTTCAAGAATCGCCACCTAGTATTAAGGTTACTAGGAAACCTAATAGTTTGCGAGAGTCCGAGTAAGGGACTGGTTATGCAAGGGGAAGAAACATCACCCCTAGTGCACCTTACCTAAGGTAAGCTGCATTGTTGTTTGATTGCTTTTCTACGTCAAATTTCTATTTGTTGGTCTATTTTTAAGGTCCAAGGCAGATCTTCTTTCATAAGGAAATCTCTTACCTTATCGAGTTTAATCTTAACCATTCTAGAGTATAATTTTTAGCATCGTATTTATTTTGCACTTTGTATCTTTAATACTTGAGGGTGTACTCTATTGTGTATTTTTACACCTCCAAATATCAAAGTCTATATCTATATCTATATCATAATATAAAATGAATAAAATGATTGGTGAAGGCTTTTTGATATTTTGGCTAAATCCTACGAATAATAATAAATTATTTATGATATCCATTTTGTTTTTCGCATTTTTAAAATATGAGAAAGATGCAATTTTTTTTAATGAAAACATGCTTAGGAAAACTTTAGGATTTGGTTGTATGCATGGAAACAAAACATTTTTATTTTTTTAAAAGAGAAAATTAATTTAAAAATTGAGACCTTTTTTGAATTTTTAATTTTTTTTTAGAAAGGTTTTGGAGAAAACTAGGTATTTTAATATCGGATATGTATTTTATAGTGTAAATATACAGTCTCATACTATGCAAAATTGGTAAAAAACATGCAAGAAAATCATAAATTTTTTGGAAGGAATTTTATTTTATTTTATTTTCATTTTTTAAAAAATATAATATTATAGTATTTATAGTATTTATATTATATTATATTATATTATTGGGCTGTGTCTGGCCTAGTCAATAAGGCCGAACCCAGCTGGGTTTGGTTGGGTCGACTGGCGGCCCAACAAACCTAGCCCTCTTTTTTTGCTAGGCTGAACTCGGCCCAACCATATGATGGTTACTGTATGCAGTGGCCGAGGGGAAGGATTTGGGGGAGAAAAAGAAGTGGGAGGCTTACGTGGAAGGGGAAGAAGAAAGGCTGGCGGCATTCTTGGTGCTGCAGGAAAGATCAACGAGTGGTTGGTAGTGGCAACGACGGCTAAGGCATGGTGGACAAACTGGCTAAAGTGGTGACTGAGAGGGGGGAAAGAAAAACCGGGAAGAAAGATGGTTTTTTTTTTGGTCAACTTTGGCTTTTGATTTCTCCTCCCTTAGGCTATAAAATTCACCCCTATTTATAAGGGGTGGAAGAGGGACGTTCCGTCTTTACTTGTGCTAGATATTGGCCTTTGATTCGACCTAGAAGGATCCTAACTGTTGGCTCAAAGTAGCTATCATTGGCTGTTAGATTTGTTGCGGGAAAATAGCTGATCGGGTTGGCCACTTTGGGGCGACGCCACAACCGTTGTGGCGTCAATCAGCTAGAACAGATCACACTAGCATGTTGTTAGGTGTCAGGCCATCGTTTAACTGCAAGTTTTGTCAAATTTGGTGGAGAAATGAAGCATTAAATGGCTTGGGAAGGAGGCCACTCAATAACTTTTCTAGCATAAAATGAAGAAGAAGATGAACAGTCACCCAGAAACGGCACCATTTTGGTAATGTTCACTTTAGTCCTTCTATTTACGATTTCTCTCAATTTCAGCCCCTGATTTCAGCGTCTTTTTCATTTCAGTTCTTGGTCTTAAATTTATGCAATTTAACCCTCAATTGATGATTAATCTTTCAATTTTTTTCAATTTCACCCATGATTTCAATCAATTGAATCTCTAAAGTTCGACACCTTTTTCAAAATATTGACTGTGAATTTTTTCAATTTAGCCCTTAATTGACTAAAAACTTTTGATTTTCTTGCAATTTTACTCTTAATACCAATCAATTGACTTGATAAAAATTAAATTTGGTCTCCTAAAATTCATATCTTCTCAATGAAGCCCAAATTAGGCTCCCAAACTTAAATTTTCACCAATTAAGCCCGTACTAAAATTAATTTGACCAATTTAAAGTATAATTAAGTCCTTGCACCTTATTAAATCCTTTAATTGAACCCAAATTAATTCTTAAACATTAAACAACTATAATTTGGCCCATTATTAAATCAAATTGGCCTATTAAAAATCTAATTATATCCCTAGGCTTAATTTTTATGCAGATTTGTTCAATAATCATGTAACTTGACCTTGAATTTGTATTGTTTCTCCAGTTTTGGGTAAGATGGGATATAATTATGCTCCCGATTACATCCAAAATTGCACCTTGATTTTTTCTACATTTAAAATCCTCCCAGCTTGCTTTTTTCAAAATGCTAGTCTTTATTTTATTTTATTTTTATTTTGGAAAAAAAGAGATGAATTTGGGGAATAACCAAGAAATAAGTTATGACAACACCGCTAGCGGTGGAGAGAAGATTGCTATTAGAAATGCAGCTTGCTGGTAGTGGGAGATGTAGCCGATGGAAGGTGAGTTGATGGTGCTCTATGTCTCTCTTTGTTGCTGTTAGTTGTTGCTGGTTTCAGGTTTTCTTGAGAGGGAGAGAAAATGACTTGTTTTTTTTTTTTCCTAGAAAAATAAAAGGGCCATTGTTTGTTGGGGTTGCTGTGGGATGGGTCACAATATAGTTCCTCTTATGTAGGTGGCAACTAGTTTGTTTTTTATCTAGGGTTTTTGGTTTATTTATTTTTATAAATGGCCTCCCCCTCTTTCATGGCTACCATGAGGTTGGTATTTATCAAGGGTGAGGGGCATTCTGAACCACCCTTCTCATGTCCAAACAAAGAAACAAAAGTTGGGCTCACTTTGTATCGGGTTCAGGGCTGCCAAAGGATTTGTTTTGTCTTCTCTTGTTTGGGTACAATGGCAAGCCACAAAAAGGGTATGTTTTATGTCGTGGTGTGGTGGATGTAGAGGAGAGAGAGCAAAAAAAAAGGGGGGGTTTAAACTAAAAGGAAGAACCATCTCCCGTTTGCAAAAGCATAGAGGAAAAAAAATGGTGTACAGTAAAACAATGTCGTTTCCTTCTTTCCTTTTTATTTTTTTAATTAATTACCAAAATGACATCGTTTTATATAAAACATGCTGTTTCATTTAAATTACACGACGCCATTTCAATGCTTTAGATTTAAATCAGGTTTAAATCTCCTCCTCAATTAAATTTGGATTTTAAGAATCAATTCAATTTCACTTTTAACAAGTTTTAAAAATATCCCCTGATTTCAACGTATTTTTCATCTTAGTCATTGATTTTGAATATTTTAATTTTTTCCTTAATTGTCATTTAAACTCCTAATTTCTTAAATTTCGCCTCTGCTTTCAATTGGATTAGGTTCCTGAATTCATGCGTCTTTACAAATAGATCATTGGTTTTGAATTTCTTCATTTTGGCCCTTAATTGACCCTCTAAAGTTTGATTTTTTCAATTTTGTCCCTAATTTCATCCAATTGAGCATGAAGAAAATTAAATTTGGTCCTCTATAATTCCAATATTCTTAATTAAGCCCAAATTAAGCTTCCAAACTTAATTCACCAATTAAGTCCCTAATCTTTTAATTTGACCCGAATAAATTCTTGAGCTTAATTTTTCTGAAATTCATTCAATAATCATTTAATTTGTCTTTGATGTACATTGTCTTTTGATCTTGGGTACCATGAGGTACAATTGGCTTTCAATTATGTCCAAAATCCTAGTTTAGTTCCTCTATATGTCTGCAACCTTTCTTAGCTTGCTCTTGCCAAGTTGCCAGATTTTTATTTTATTTTTGTTTTTGAATTTTAAAAGAAAAGGATAATTTTTGGGGAAACTTAAAAATTATGTTATAACAGTTGCCCTCTCTTTATAATTCTTATAAAAGAAGGTCTTGTAAGATAATTTAGATAGTAAACTTGTAAAGAAGAAAAGATAAGAGGTTGTGGATTCACTGGATCAAGAAATGGTCAATCCTTCAAAAAGTGTTTGAAATGAGGTTTTGAAAGCGTGTTAAAAAAGAAAGAGATAAGGTTAGGAAATGCATTATCTAGTATGCAAGGGCTAGAAAGCGCACTTAATGGACAAGGCTAAAAAGAGCATTATCTGGTATACGAAGACTAGAAAACACACTAAAAAGAAATAGATAGGGTTTGCTGACATACTATTTGGTTGTGAGAGCTAGAAAGCACACTATCTGATTGTTGAGTGATAGAAAATGCGTTATCTAGTATACAAAGGCTTGAAATCTCAATTGAAAGGAAAATAGATAAGGCTAGAAAGTGCACTAAAAAAACATGAATTAGGCTAGAAAGCACACTATTCGGTATATGAAGGCTAAAAAGCATACTCGAAATAAAAATAGATAAGACTAGAAAACGTACTCAAAAGAAACATTTATAAGGCTATAAAGTGCATTATTTGATATACAAGGGTTATAAAGCACACTCGAAAAAAAAGAGATAGGGCTACAAAGAGTACTATCTGGTAGGTGAGGGTTAGAAAGCGCACTCAAAAGAAAATGGATAAGACTAGAAAGCACACTATCCGGTATACGAGGGCTAGAAAGTGTACTCGAAAGAAAAAAGATAGGGTTATAAAAAGCAATATTTGGTAGGCAAGGGTTAGAAAACACACTCTAAAGAAAATGGATAGGGCTAAAAAGTGTGTTATCCAAGAAAGCGCACTCGAAATAAAATAAATGGGATTTGTATAAAAAAAGATGATATTTGTGAAAAACTGAAAGATTTTTTGAAATAGTATAATTGTACTAGACGATTTGTCCTATTGGTAAAATTCAAAGATTTTTGAAATAGCCAGATTATCATGGGTGGCTTGCCAAGGTGAAAAATATAAAGATTTTTCAAATTGTCTCATTGTAATGGGCAGCCTGTCCAGGTGAAAAATTCACATATTTTTTTTTAAAATAATCTCATTATAATGAGCGACTTGCCTAGGTGAAAAACAACTTACATGGTGGAAGGATTTGGCATGCGGTGTCTTAATTGCATGGTTTAGTCTAAAACTTCTTGTTGGCAGAGTGAGATTTCTTGATTACAAGGTTAACACTTTTCTTTCCTGATGACAAGGTTGAATTGAGATTTCCTGATGACATGATTGAATGGAGATTTCATTTCCTGATTTTTCCATGTTAGACTTTTTGTTATTCGTTGGGAGCCGTGCTAGCTCAGAACCTTCCTGGGTCTTCTTTGCTGGAGTGTTTCTAGACTTTTTTTTTGTTAAAACCTTGATGGGTTTTTAATGGAGCATTGATAGGCTCAAAACTTTGCTAGGTTGTTTTTGCTGGAGTTTTATTGGACTTTTTCTTGCTAAACCTTACTGGGTTTAGGATTAACTTGAGCCTTGGAACTTTCTTGAATTCCCTTTTTGTTGAACCCTTGTTGGGCTTTGAAAATAAAATCGATCATTGTTAGGCTTAGAACCTTGCTAGGTTCATGTTTTTTAAAGTCTTACTAGACTTCACTAAGGATTTTTTTTATGCAATTCCTACAAGAACATTATGCAATGATTTGGTATTAGATGACATGTATGTATCCTTACCTGGATTGGAAAAATAGGTCTCCATTTCAGGGTCCACTGTATTGCCCCCTAGCTGTTCAATTTCTTAAGGATGACTTATAAGAAGTGTCAATGTCATTTATGTCAAGGACTTTGCAAACTCGGTTAATGATCTTTTTGTTTTTGATCATCTTTTTTATTTTGGAATCAACTCGTAAATTTAAAGAATCATATCAATTCAAGTTTAATTGCTGAAATGAAATTAGAGAGATGTAAATTTTGAAAGTATTTTTTATGGTAACCATTAGACATGTCACTCAACACTAAGATGCAAATTTTGTGTGGTTTTTGTTGAGAATTGACAAGGTAAAGGTTGAGAAAGAAGTGTTAGTTCAAAGTTGGGATATCCATAGCTCAAATGAATTTTTGCATTTTGAAAACAAAAATTTACCCGATGTATGCTTCAAATAATTTTTTTGAATTTCTTAGAATTCTTAAGGGTTTTAATCTATCTTTAGGAAAAAAAGAAGATTTGATCTTTTATCTAAACAAGTTTGAAATTGGTGAAGGCACATAATAAGATGACCTTCTGTTTTTTATGGGTTTCAAAGCAAGGGCTCGAGTAAAAAACTCAAGGTTTTGTATGTGAAAAATCTGTCTCTTTTAAGTACTTATTTTATCAGCATGAATAATAATAAGTAGTTTTGTTTGTGATGTCATGATTCTTGTGAAAAGTTTTTTTGCATTTTGAGAACAACATTTATTGGTTAAGTTGCTTGCTTGATTAGAAAGGACTTTTATAGGCATGTAATGAGGCTATGACTCTTGGCTATATAAAAAAGGGATTTATATGCCCAAAGAATGTTTCAAGGTTCTAAAAGCTTAAGATCATTGCCATTATGTCTTCCAATCTTCTTTTCTTTCATATTTAATTGATTTGCCCTTTTTGCATGCTTTATTGAGGCATCCTCATTTGTTTTGACCTTGATTTGGTTATTTTGCTTTTCATTTGGGCATGTCGTCAAGCATTTGGATTTCTTAGGCTTTTTGGATTTTCCACAACAACTTCTCGGTTTTTGATCTTAGGACAAGTTCTATTCATTAAGTGAGCATGAGTAGGTTTTCCACCTAGTCTTATTAGGGTCTCAGATTTGCCAATGACGATCTTTGTAAAGAAAGTATAGGGGCATTGCTAGAAATGATTAAAGCACGTATATCCACCATTACTAAGCAAACACTTAGATATGAGTTGGGTGTTTCATGCATCTGAACCCTTATTGATAATGATAGAGCAGATCACTAATCCTCCACACAACCTAGAAATTTATGTGTGCTTGAAAAATTAAAACATGTGATGCATGAGGCAATATTATGCAATGCATGAGCAAATGTACAAAAATTAAAGTGTATAAGCAAATGATAAAAAAAAATGCATGTTAAAAATAAACATACATACCAAACAATTAAAAGTAAAACACAACAATTAGATAAAAAACAAAGCTTAGCCATGATAGATCAATAGTGGAGTCACTATTCTTTCGCACATGTGCGGCGTCATGACGATCATCCTCCCGGATCAGAGTTATCGGGATAGATGTGGGTGGAAAAGACAAGAAATTCTTGTCCTTTATAAAAACAAAAGAAGGGAAAAGGGAGTCGCCATCTAGTATTAAGGTCACAAAGAAACCTAATGGTCTGCGAGATTATGGGTAAGGAGACTGGTTATGCAAGGGAAAGATGTATCACCTCTGATGCACCTTACATATGGTAAGCTGCTTTGTTGTTTGTTCTAAATTGTGTTTCTATTCATTAGTCTATCTAAGATTGAAGAAAAGTTCTTATCAGTAAGGAGATCCATATCTCATTAGGTAAAAATTTATCAATTCTAAATTCTAAAATAGTCCATTTAAGGTTTAAGAAAAGTCCTTATTGGTAAGGAGATTCTCATCTTATTGAGTCAAAACTTAAATATTCTAAAGGTCAAGAAATAAAAACATTTTTATTTGAAATTTTAGACAAATTCTAATGAATAATCACAAATTTGTTGTGATATCCATTAAATGAGTTTTGTATTCTTCGAATTATGATGAAAATAAAATTTCTAATTTTTTTCATATAAGAAAACGAACATGAAAATTTTATAATTTGATCGTATGTATGAAGACAACTATTTTTTATTTTTGAAATAATGGATTTTTTTATAAGTTTTATGGATTTTTTTTAAAATATCGTATAAAACTAGGTATTTTTTTTTAATATTGGATCCTTATTTTATAATGTAAGTCTATATAGCTCAATATTAAAAAATATTATTAAAAACACATGCAAGAAACTGCAAATAATTTCAAAATGGTTCATGAGAGTCATCATCTTCTTAGGAATCCAAAAAGCTTCTTTCTTATCTCAGATGCGCCTAGTCTTATCTTTTTCTCCTTTCGCCTAGGACTAATTCCGGGGGGTGGGGGGACAGCTACATGGGCTGGGCTGCTGAAATGGATCCAACCCCAACAATAGTAAGGTCACTGGGTTGGGCCCAGTGACCATGTTAATTATTTACTTGCTGCAGAACGTGAATTATTCACGTTCCGCATGCAAGCTTCAAAACAAAATTCAACAGGGAAGGGAGAAGAAGATTACCTGGAATGGGGGGTTGCTGGTCACTAGTGTTGGCGCTGGCTCACGGTGGCGTTGCTTGCGGTGGTGTTGGGAGGAGCAACGGTGGTCCATGGTGGAATATTGCTTTACAAGACAGGGGAAGAGCTGGATTACACTGCTGCTTTTATGGCTGGGGCTGGTCACTATGGAGAGGAGTACAGGACGAGGGGCCGCTGGAACTGGTGGTCTGGCCTTCTTATTGGCAACGTGGGTGGTACAGCCAAGGAGGAGCCGCTGGCGTAATGTGCTTTACGGGAGAAGGAGCTGAGGTTGTAGAGGTGCTGGGCTGCTGTTGGTCGCAGCATAGAGAAGATGACGTTGTTGGAAGGAAAAACACTGTTGGCAGTGGAGAGAAGATTGCTGTTGGAAATGCAGCTTGTTGGACAATGGGAGATGTAGCCGATGGAAGGTGAGCTGATGGTGCTCTCTGTCTCTCTTCATTACTGTCAGTTGCTGTTGGTTACGGGTTTTCTTGAGAGGGAGAGAAAATGACTTGTGGTTCTTTTCAGAAAAATGGAAGGGCCATTGCTTGTTAGGGCTACTGTGGGATGTGTCATGACTTAGTTCCTCTTGTATAGGTGGTGACTCATATATATATATATATATATTGTAAATGACCTCCTCCTCTTTTATGGTTGCCATGAGGTTGGGTGAGGGACATTCTAAACCACCCTTCTTATGTCTAAACAAAGCAAGATGGTTTGGCAATGTTTTAATTTGGGGTAACTTGGCAGTGGCTGGTTGTGGTTGTGGTTACTTTACAAAGTGTTTTTTACTCGATTGAAAATGCATTAAAATAATATTTTTTATTTTTAAAAAATTATTTTTGACATCAGCACATTAAAATGATCTGAAAACACCAAAAAAATATTAATTTGAAGTAAAGAAAAAAATAATGGCAGATGACTTGTTTTTTCTGCTCTTGTTAGGGTATAATGGCAGGCCACAAGAGGAGTATGTTTTGTGTTGTGGTGTGAGGGATGTGGAGAGAGAGAGAGAGAGAATAGTTTAAACGAAAAGGAAGAACCATCTCTCGTTTGCAAAACTGCACAGTAAAACGACGTCATTTCCTTCCTTTTCTTTTCTTTTCCTCTTTATTTTTAATCAATTACCAAAACAACATCGTTTTATATAAAACGTTTTGGTGTTTTAGATTTAAATTAGGTTTAAATCTCTTCCTTTAGTTTCAGTCCTCAATTTTTTTGATATATTTAATCAGGTTTTTGATTAAATTTTGATTTTAAAAATCAATTCAATTTTAGCCTTGCCAAGGTTTAAAAATATCCCCTAATTACAACACTTTTTTCATCTTAGTCATTGATCTTGGATATTTTCAATTTCATCCCTAATTGTCCTTCAAACTCATCATTTTTTCAATTTCGCCCTTGCTTTCAGTTAGATTAGATCCCTGAATTCACGTGTCTTTTGTAGAAAGACCATTGGTTCTGAATTTCTTCAATCTAACCTTTAATTGACCTTCAAACTTTGATTTTTTTGCAATCATGTCCCTGACTTCATCCAATTGAGAATGAAAAAAAATTGAATTTGGTCCTCTAAAATTTCAATCTTCTCAATTAAGCTCAAATTAAGCTTCCAAACTTAATTTTCACTAATTAAGTCCCTAATAAAATTAATTTGACCCATTAAAAGTCCAATTAAGTCCTTGCTTTTAATTAAATCTTTTAATTTGACCCAAATTAATTCTTGAGCTTAATGTTTTATGCAAATTCATCCATTAATCATTTAATTTTTCATTGAATCTATATTGTCTTTCGATCTTGGGTACCATGGGGTACAAATGAGCTTCCAATTATGTCCAAAATCTTACTTTAGTTCTTCCATGTGTTTGCAATCCTTCTCAGTTTGCTCCTGCCAAGTTGCTAGTATTTTTTATTTTTTGTGTTTGAATTTTAAAAGAATCATGAAATTTTCAATCAAAATTAAACATTGGTATATAAACATGCCACTCTTTTCAACAAGAATTTTCACCTCATTCAATCAATGGTTTATGAAGTTCCATTCTTATCAATCATTAACATATAATTATGTCATTCCTTTCATTTTCAATCTCAAACTTAAAGAAAATACTTAAGCTTATTACCTATCTTTTATCTCATGATAATCTTTTTGTCGTCTCATGTTTCAATTTGAAGAAAGGGTCAAAGTTCATGTCAATCATTAGCCTCATTATTTTCTTATTTTTCTTTCACAATCTTTGTAAAATAATGGTGTATAACCATGCCACACATTTTATTTTCACCTAAAAGATCAATATTCTCTTAGCATAGGCCATAAAACAACTCCAACTTTTCCTTTTATGGATCACCATTATAATCAATTGAAGAAATCACAAGCTTTATCACAGATACCAAAAGACATTTTCATGGTTCAATATTTTTTCTTGCCCCTGGCACAAACTTTTGGCACTTGTTGTGTCTTTCCTTAATTCTCTTGCCTCTCCTAGACATGATATGTATTTTCCTACCTTTAACCTCTTCATGGCATTCCACCAATCATCAAAACTTGATTTGCCTTTAAGTGTGGGCAATTTCTCCTTTTAGCTTTCTCAAAGTTTTCTGGATGCCCCTCAGTCTAGGGCTTTTTCCACTTTTAACCCCTGCTTTTGTTCTTAGCATTCCACTTACCATTTATTCTACTATTATCTTTATCTTTTAAACCAAAAATTCCCTCACTTGCCCTCTAGTGTGGGGTGTGATCTAGATCAAGGTTTTTTTTTTCAAAAGAGAGATTCCAATCAAGCTCAAAATGGGATTACAAGGGATATATATTTTAAGAATTGTTAAAAGAATAAACAAAGATGACCTTTTCTCATTTCAAACAAGGTCGGTTAAAACCGATAAATTTTGACCTCGTTCAAAGTAATAATTTGGACTTGCAAAGAACCATGATTTGCGAGTTCATAACTACCGAATTCACTACAAGTCGTTATGCATACTACGAAAACTTAGCTCCATTATGTGTGGTTTAATTTCATATGTGAGTTTAAAAATTGTTTGGTTATCCCATATTGTTTGTCATGCTATTTTAACAAATGTTGAATCATTTCTGTAATCAAAACACTTTTAATCTTTCAGTATTGATTAGTCTTAATTTTGCATGTTGGAGTTTAATCAAAATATCATAGTAAACAATAAAATGCTAAACATCTCTTGATTCCAAAATAACAAAAAGAGAAAGAGAAAAGATATATTTCATTAAAATATTATTTAAACCCCAAACAAGGTGTAGAATAGCAAAATTCCATAACAAAATTGTTGACAATGCAACACCCTAATGAGGTCAGTTTCTACAACAACATCCATGTCTCATCATTGTTTATCAACCTTTGTTATGCTCATGATGATCCAATGACTATATGGTAGATGACTCAACTTGCCTCTTGCTCACCTACTTCTGGACTTGATGCTTGAAATTCTTGCAACTATTCACATCTCTTATCTAGATTATACCGCTTAGGAAATAATGGTTTGGGAAAAATCATTCTTGAGGGTATGACAATTATAATGTTGCGTCCAACCGTGCTCCTTCTTCAACAATAAAAGTGGATCGAAAAGGGAAACATCCATGGAGTAAACCCTTTCTTTATCGTCGCATATCAATGCTTCTGGTCTTGAAGTTGAAAAATGTGATGTTAGGAAAATATTTTCCCATCAACACAATGGCAGCATTGTAGAAGACCAAAGGACTTACATGAAGTTCTTTCCTTATTAAAACCCCTATGTTGAATGCCTTTTATTCCACTATCTTCCATTGTAACTCTCCATGATCCATACCTCTATGGAATCATTCTTCCTGTCAATACAGGTCATAACAAGTTGTCCTTTGTATTCAACAAGCCCAATATCATTCCTATCATTTCCCTTAAAGATCGGTGAAGGAGGTGGAAACAAGCAATAGATCTCCCTCTTCATGTTAAATGTAAATATGTTTCTCTTTTAAGTAAGCCAATGAAGTGAACCATTCACAAATACTTTTGTTATACGACAAAGGGATTCCTCTTATGGCAACTTTACCTCATCTAACAACTTCCATCTCCAAGTCTTTAAGTCAAACAACTCGACTTTAACACAGTGGTATATGTAGAATTTTTATATCATGCGGGAAGAACTTAGGCTTTGAGAATATCATGATCTTATAGTGTAAAGACTTTGATCTTCCAACCATCATGCCAAATTCTGTAGTATCATATCATGCCTTCAGATTCAGGATCTTCTACCATTGTTTTTAGTAAGGTTGCCCACATAATTGCATGGTCCATGATATGCGTGGCAAAGTAACACTCATGGATTTATTGATGCCATAATCTTTACATGGTTAGGAAGGAAATCAAATGACATTTTAGGATGGGGCTTCAGAGTGTCAATTGAAATAAAGGAAATATGATATTCATTTCTAATCATGCTTTGTATAAAGGACCCAGAGACAATGTTGGTTTTTTGGTTGTGTAGCTTCGTGTAAGTGGATTCGTACATGAACTTGTTACACTAATTGGAAAAAACCTACATTTCCCTATAGTCTCAATTGATGAATGCGTTAAAACTTTATAGATGATTTTAGGCATAGGTCATGAGCTGAGTTCATGATAAAATAAAGGTTCTTGTTACCGGCTTTAAGAAAACCACAACGATGCTTCTAGATTGGAAGTCGAGCAAATCCTCTTTAAAATCATCGGACGTCGGCAACTCTTAACCAAATTTGAGGGATCTATATTTTGAATACTTGCCATGCACATTTAATATTTCTTGTTATGCAATATGATGTATATTGGATATAGATTAGCTATACCCCTGGCTAATATATGGCAACCATTAAATGAGTAGGGTTTCAATCCTTTCGTAATTGTCGAGACAATTTAATCTGATCCAATACTTAATAAAATACTCTCATCATAAATAAATATTGCTCACAAGGTTGGGTCTATGCCCTTTTCATTTATACTTGATGAAAATTTTTACATTTGAACTCCAATATACTCATCATCATCGTTTATAAGGAGAAAGGCAAAGCCTTTGTTTTCTATGTCCCTAAGAAAAGCATCAATTTCAAACATGTTTTGTCGATATCGATGGACATCCCTTCTAACTTACCGGGAATTATAGCGGATTCTTTAGGCATAGACAGAGGCTCAGTCAATCTACTTATTCATATTTCTTATCTTTTCCAAGAGGAACATGTTGTTCATATTCATTTGATTGTTGTTGGTGTCAATCATTTGGTCATGGTGCTTGAGCATTTCGTTCTTTTCTTCCAAATGATTTGCCTTGGACTTTTTTTTGTCATGCTTCTCCTCTAATAGGTAAATCTCATTTGTCATTTTATCTAAATCAATTTTGAAAACCCCGATAGCCTTTCCTTTAGCTTTTGCTTTAGCTAGCTCACTTTCTAGCATCACACGATTCTTGTATAACCTTTCATATTGATCAATCCAACTTTCTAATTCAACTTGGGTTTTTGAAGACATGTTAGCTCTTTCTTGGCAATCATTGAAATTGGTTTTCAAAGCCTCTAGCTCAGTACTGGTTTGCAATTTTTTTTTGCTTTTCCTCAGCTTGGTTTATGGCTAATTTTTCTCCTTCCAATTGCTTCTCTAAAGACATGATTTTCTTATCCTTTTCATCTAGCTGTTGCTTTGTAAACTTTCTTATTTTTTCTTTAGTGAGGATTTGCTCCTCGAGGGATATCCTGGGGGCTTTACTGGTGCCCACCTCCATTATTAATCCTCTTTCTTTTAATCAGTTCATCAGCTTGTGAAGTCTCGGCTTCAAATCCAAGAGTAATGAGGATGGTGACTAGTGATAGATCTGTCCACCTTGGATACCTTTCATTAGTATCTGGATCTCTCAGACCATTTGATTCCTTCTTAATCAATACTAGAAGCTTCTAGTCTTACTTGATGTTCTGCATAAATTCCAAAACAAATTGATCCTTGAATAACCTGAAGAATTGGGATAACCTGACCATTGTTGGCACATATTGTACACCCCTAAGATGTCTCACAACCAAAACACGTGTGTAGCTGACATATCTAGTCACTCCCATTAGAGGCATCCATCATCTTTACCCACAACTCATCAAGAAATATGTTGCTCTCATTCATGAGGCCTTCCACTTTACTTCTTCTCATGGGATTCATTACAATTATACTTTCCAATTCTCCTCGTTCAGGTCCTTTCATTTCTCTTTTTTAACTATCTCCAATGGTCTTTAATTAAACCACCAGTAGTTGTTAAATAACAACCTCTTATGATCAACTCATTGATCCCTTGCTAACCCTCCTATAATGGTTGAATGTTAAGATAATTTCTACTAATATTGCCATAGTGGGATTTATTTGAGTGTTTTCATATGCAACCGATTAGTACTTAAAAGTGTATTTTTATCAAGGTTTTATATCATCATTTTGCACTTGAAGTATCAATAACTCCTTAACTAAAACATGTTTTATAATAACAAGTCTGATAATATAAGATCCCTTTAATTTATGGTAAATGTTCATTTTAAATGCAGGTCTATCACATAAATCAAAGGATTGATTGATGAGTTTAACTACTGAAATTGAGAAGACAAAGAGAGGGCTAAGCTTAGAAAAGAGATGCTGGTTCAGTCTAAACTAGAACACCATTCGATTATTGGATCATAACTGGAGTTGTAGAACTTGGATTTAGGTCTGGTTTATATGTATGGAAAGCTAATACATAGGCCTAAAACTTTCATGTTGAGTCTAAGATTTAAAAGTGCTATTTTTAAGTTTAAATGGTAGCAACAACGGAGAAGTCGGAATCTGTCCTGCAGCCCAGACACTGTTTAGTGTTTAGCCCATATCTCGAGTTCTATAAGTTCAAATGCGCCGATTCTTATTTAGTTGGAAAGCTGAGACAATATCCCAGAACTTTCATGAAGACTATTAGTTCAAATTCTGATGTTATCAATGACTTTTTTTCAGACAAGAAGATAAGGATTGTCACCAAGTCAAGTGTGGCCACCCACTCAACAATTAGTCATCAAATCAATAGTTCTGAATTTTGGCCTATAAAAGGAGGCATTTGCCATGTATTTAGACATCTTGGTTTTTAGATCAAGATCATGTTCTTGCTCTCTCTCTTTATATTTTTGTAATGCTTAAGTTTTGCTTTCATTAATCTCTTGTTTATACCTTTCATTTCCTTTATTATACTTATATAATCATGTTCTCCTCTTGTTTATCTATGTTTCTCTTATTCATAATGTTTAGCTAAGTTTATTATGTCAAGGTGAAAAGGTTACACTAATGGTGTAATAATAAGTATAGTATAAACTCAACATGGACTTTAATATTTGATACTAACATGTTTTGTATTTGTTATCTTATTCACTCTTAATACTTTGCTTGTTAAATGGTTAATCTAGATTTATGTTGTATAACCCTTGGTACAACAAATACTTGACACTTTCATAGCCTAACTGTATGGTATAACCGACACCTGTGCTATGAAAGGAACTTGATTTGTTATTAAGATAAGTTATCATCATGAATACCTGACAACATTTACAAGTATTAACATTATTCGAATAAGATAACTAATGTAATCATGTTAATAATTTATAATTCGGTTGGAAGATCATGACCTCCAAGCCAAGTTTGCATCTTTAGCTAGAAAAATCAAGGCACTAGAATTGAAAAAGAGTAGTCAATTAAAATCTGTTTAAGATATTGTGTGTCAAATCTGTGAAACCAATAACATTCAACCAATGACTGTCCAACTTTGCCTTCTTTCAAGGAATGCCTCCATGAACAAGCCCATGCTTTAAACAGTTTCTAAAGACCCAATCATAACCCATACTCACAAACATACAACTCTGGTTGGAGAAATCACCCAAATTTCAGTTGGAAGAGTGATAACAATAATGCACAAACTTCACAGCCACCATTTCAAGCACACTATAATTTCCGAAATTCTTATGGATATGCACCTCCTTATGCTCCACCTCCTAGAAGAAATCTTGAGGAAACATTACATGCATTCATTGAAAAGCAGGAGACAATCAACACTCAAAATGCTCAAACTATGACAGATCTAAAAGATGCTCTTGCAAAATTCACATCTGCTCACAGTTTTCAAAAGAAAGGTAAGTTTCCATCTTAACCACAACAAAATCCCAAGGGGTAATACAATGCAAATGCAAGTAGTTTCGCAAGCCAACCCATGGATCAAGTCAAATTAGTCATCACTCTTAGCAGTGGTAAGGTTATTGAAAAACCCACTGTTGAACCTTGTGAGAAAGATGATGAGTTAATCTTTGAGGGTAAGGAAGGGGTTGAATCTGAACATTGCAAAGAAAAGACTGATTCCCCGCCAACACTTCCATTTCCTCATGCCATGACCAAACAAAGGAAAGTCAATCACAACTCTAAAATCTTTGAAACTTTCAAACAGGTAAGGATCAATATACCTTTGTTGGATGCTATTAAACAAGTACCTTCTTATGCTAAAATTTTGAAAGATCTGTGCACTGTGAAGAGAAAACTGATTGTGAAAAAGAAAGCCTTTTTAGCCGAACAAGTAAGTGCTATTCTTTAGAACAATAATGCTTTGAAATATAAAGACCCTGGTTGTCCTACAATTTTATGCTTTATTGGAGAATATAAAATTAAAAGAGCTTTACTTGATTGGAGCTAGTGCGAATTTACTTTCATATTCAGTTTTTCAAAGTCTCAATCTAGGTGAGTTAAAACCAACTTCTATAACTCTTTTACTTGCTGATAGATCTGTAAAAGTGTCTAGAGGAATAGTTGAAGATGTGTTAGTACAAGTTGATAAATTCATTTATCCTGTGGATTTTATTGTCTTGGATACACAATTTGTTAAAGCATGTAATATAATTCCTGTTATTTTAGGACGTCCATTTCTTGCAACTTTCAATGCATTGATTAACTGTAGGAATGGACTGATGAAGGTATCATTTGGAAACATGACATTGGAGATGAATATTTTCAACATTTACAAGCAACCTGGAGATGATAATGATTTACATGAAGTGGACTTTATTGAAAAATTAGTTCATGATAAATTTCAAACCACTTCTAGTGAAACTGAGATTGATCAATTTGACGATTCGCAAATGGTCTATTTTCAGGTAGAATCAAAAGCAGTAATTGGATACCAAAAATTAAGGAATTGCCACCACGATCAATTGAGTCCATACCTTCAAGTGTTCACCCATCAAAACCTGATTTGAAGTCGTTACCATTCAATCTCAAATACTCATTTTTAAGAGAAAATAAAACTTTTCCGGTAATAATTTCTTCCAAACTTAATGCACATCAAGAAGGTAAGTTATTACAAACTATGAAAATGCACAAAAATGCATTAGGATGGACCATAGTTGATATAAAAGGAATTAGTCCTTTGATTTACACACACATAATTTATTTAGAGAAAAATGCTAAATCCTCTAGAGAAATGCAACGAAGGCTTCATCCTAATATGAAAGAAGTAGTGAAAAATGAAGTTATTAAGCTTCTAGATAATGGAATCATTTATCCTATTTCTGACAGCAAATGGGTAAGTCCTACCTAATTTGTACCTAAAAGTCTGGAGTCACTGTGATAACAAATGAGAAAAATGAGTTAATTCCAACTAGGACTATTACTGGTTGGCGCATGTGCATTGACTATAGAAAACTTAATTCAATGACTAGAAAAGATCATTTTTCTTTTCCTTTCATGGATCAAATCCTAGAAAGAGTTGCAGGTCATGAATTTTACTATTTTCTAGATGGCTATTCAGGTTACAACCAAATTAAAATTGCATTGGAAGATCAAGAGAAGACTACTTTCACATGTCCATTTGGTACTTTTGCATATCAAATTATGCCTTTTGGATTATGTAATGCACCAGCCACGTTTCAAATATGCATGCTTAGCATATTCAGTGTTATGGTTGAACATTTTCTTGAGATTTTTATTGATGATTTTTGTTTTGTTTTTGGTTATTCATTTGATGATTATTTAACTAACTTGAAAAACATTTTGAACAGGTGTGAAGAGAAGAATCTTGTGCTGAATTGGGAAAAATGTCATTTTATGGTAACAAATGACATTGTACTTGGTCACATTGTTTCATCAACAAGAATTGAGGTTGATAAATCTAAAATTGAGTTCATTGCCACCTTACTAACACCAAAATCTATTAAAGATGTTAGATTATTTTTAGGACATGCTGGTTTTTATAGAAGGTTCATCAAAGATTTTAGTGTAATATATAAGCCATTGAGTAACCTTCTTGATGCAATCCAACCATCAAAGGATCCATTGGAGGTTCCAGTTGGTCCAGTTACTAAGCTTAGGGCTAAGAAGTTCAAAGAAGCTTTTAATGGACTTTTTCAAGATACATGGGCTAAGGTGGACTTTAAGAGGATTTCTAATAATAAAGAGCAAGCCTTGATTAATCTAATTCATGTTCAAGAGGGGCTTGTTTGTGGAACCAAGACCATTACACAAGGATTGGGAGAAGGAGACTAGATTCGGATAATTTGACCTTTCGTTACTATTTTGGTCATAACTAGAGCTACAAATTGAATTTTGATGTCATTCTACTTGGGATGGAAACTAGACTTCCATACCTTTCCAACGGTATATGGCATGCCTTCTAATTCTTTAAGAAGAGAGAGAACCATCCATTTTAAGTTGGGCCTTACTGCTGCCAAACAGAATGCGGAAACAACAAACTTGTCTTATTTAATTAGTTGGGCTATCAAAATTTATTTATTTTGAGAGGAGACAAATTTTTTAGGTTTTAGACTTTTTTATTTTGTTTATTTTAATTTGTTTGCAATAGTTTTAGCTTGGGTTGATTATTATTTAAATTGGGTTTATGTGAGACCCATTAGAGAAACTAGGGTTTTGGCTTGGAGTTTAAATACTCTTTAGGAATAATTTTAGGTAAGACTTTTGATGATATTTTCAGCATTGCAACCGACTTTTGGTTGCTCAATATTGGTTCTTGATTGAACTTTCAACTCTTCAAAGAATTGACCATTCTTTGTTGTGAATTTATACTTCCTTTGCTCGTCTCCAGGTGTAGGCGTTGTGATCGAGTTGGTTTATAGTCTTGTTACCTTAGACCAAGTCTTCCATTGTGATAAGCTCATTCAAATCTCAACAAACTTGGGTTACATTGGTCTTGGGGTCTCGAATACCATTAAATTCTGCTAGGGTTTGAATCAGTTGCAATCATATGTTGATTTGGAGGAGTTAGTACACTTAGCCATTAAGGTTGAAGGACAGTTGAAAAGGAAAGGTAATACACGATCTGGAGTTTATACAGGGTTTTCTTCGGGTTGGAAGATGAATTATAGGAGAGAGGGTAGTGTGTCATTGAAGCCTTTGGTGACTTCTAAAGTTGCCGAACCTACCTCCATGAAGAAACAAGTTTCGAGCAATGATAAAAAACTTAAAGGAGAAGTTCAACCGAAGCGTAATCGTGATATAAAGTGTTTCAAGTGTCAGGGATTGGGACATTATGCATCAGAATGTGCAAATCATTGAGTTATGATTCTAAGGGATGATAGAGATTGTGTCCACTGGTGAGGAGTCTGATTGTGATGACATGCCCCCACTTGAGGATGCTAGTGATTTAGAGTATGCTGTTGGTGATAAAGTTTTGGTGATTCGAAGGTCACTTAGTGTTCAGACTAAGGAGGATGATGTGGAGCAACAAAGGGAGAACATCTTCCATACTAGATGCCTAATCAACGATAAGGAATGTAGTATGATCATTGATAGTGGTAGTTGTACTAATGTTGCTAGTGTTACTTTGGTTAGAAAGTTGGGATTGAATACCATAAAGCATGAGAGGCCTTATGAACTTCAATGGTTGAATGAATGTGGTGTTATTAGGGTGAATAGACAGGTGATGATTTCTTTTTTAGTAGGCAAATATAAGGATGAAGTGTTATGTAATGTTGTGCCTATGCATGTTACTCATCTGTTACTAGGGAGGCCTTGGCAATTTGATACAAAAGCCAAGCATGATGGGTTTAAGAACATGTATTCATTAGAAAAGGATGGAAGGATTTATACAATTGCCCCATGTTGCGATGTCGCGGTCGCACAAATTAATTACCCTAGCTTCAAACACAACACACAAGATAGTATAGAACAAGCAAGGGGTCGATCCCACGAGGAAGATTCAAGTCAGATTTTTATGCTAGATGATATGCAATTTGGGGGGGGTTTGGACGTTATCTAGGCTAAAGCAAAAGAAAACAGAAAACTATCAAACTAAATTTAATAAAATCAGAAAATTATCAAGAGAACAAACCTTGGTCACAAGCACACATCCACCTACAGAAATCAGAACTGATCATGGAAACGAAACATCAATTTATATTCTGAATATTTATCTCTTCTTAACATTGGTTAGTTAACGGATCCGCCGTATAACTAGCCCTAACCATCAAACAACCACAGTGTCCGCACTAGTAATTTAATTCAATGGCAGCCTTAAGAACTAGATAAGTTGATTAATCAAGAAAACATAACTGTCCGCAGTCTATGTTTGATTTGATTGAATGTTCTCCCTAAGATTAATAACGTAGATCCGCCACAATTATTAAACTCAGTTGCTTCACAAGTTCATATACCACAACTCCGGTTTTGATATCAAACTTAACAATAGATTGTCTACAATAATAACTTAGAGTCCGCTCTAGCAATTAAAATAAACAATCATAGGAAAAATAAGCATAGGAGAACAAACATATTCATCATATAAACTGAAAAGAAAAGGTAAAATAAATCTCACAGTTCTTGAAATCCGAAGGTTTCCGTGTCCTTGCAACCAAGAAAAAGTGTTTAGCCTTGCATGTTTGTTGAACAACTAATCAAAAAGAAGGAAGAATGCATAATTTAGGATTTCTTAGAGGAAGGGGGCGTTTTTCTCTTCTTGGCTGGCTGCTGCCTCCTTCTGCTCTCCCTCCTTTCTGCTAGCTGCTGCCCCTTCTCTCTTTCTTTTTATATGCTAAGAAACCCTAGTCTCTATTTTACAAAATAGTCCTTCCTTAAGTTGACAGTTTACATTTAAGTACTTCAATAACTATTTTTCCTAAAAAGGAGAAATAGCCTTGCATGAAATCTTCAAATTCTGACTTAGAGGAGCTAAATTGCTGATATAAAAACTTGGATGTCGGTTTAGATGCTTCGGAATGTAATTTGGACTCGTTTCTTCACGAAACCTGTTTGCTGGCAGAATTCAGTTGTCATCTTTGGAAAATCATATCTCCCTCATATGACATCGTTTTTGGCTGAAATTTTGAGCGTGGATAGGTCTTTGAATTAAGAATCCAATAAAATTGAGTTTGCATCAATTGGACCTCTGTAGCTCCAGATATTAAATTTTGAATGGCCAAAGGTCAATACTGGCAGAATGCGAGATTTGACTTTGCAGGATGTGATTTCCATGATCTTTCTCCTTTTATTTTTCTTGCATTACATTTCCAGAAAGGTATGGATGTTAGCGTTTTAGTGCCACTGGAATCACTTCATTTCGATCTCTAGAACTCACGCTCTGCACAAAACATCGACTGAACGTCAAATCTGCCAATTACCTCCAATTTACTCCTTTTTGCATCTTTCATCCAAAAATGCCTTCAAAACATAAAACAAAGAATATCAAGGCATTTTATATATAAAACATGGACAAAACATTAGGTAAATGTGGGTGAAACTATCGAATAATATGGTTACATCAAATACCCCCACACTTAGCTCTTGCTCGTCCTCGAGAAAGGATAAATAAAATCAAATTGAAAAGAACTATGATCAATCTCTTAATCTCCCATCAATGTCCAAGAATATATGCATTATAAACAAGAATACAATCATGAAGGATAAATAGTATAATTCTCATGAATTCATTTACATGCAAACTTCAAAACTCAATCAATCGTCAGGATTTAAATGAAATCTATGCCATGCCAAAGTGATAGGTCCTCTCATTGATATACACTCCAACACTCACGTGTTTAAGGCTTATGTGTTTAAATCTCTCAAATTCAATCAATGAATATGTTCTACCATAAACTTGCTCTTCAATCTCATCTCCATTACTAACATATTACAAACAATGCATGAATCAAAAGGTCTTATTTTCTGGTTGTAATGGGGCTAAGGTTAAGGTGAGGTAAAAGAAAGTAAAAGGAAAGGTTCAAACCAAAGAAAGTAGAGCATTCTGAAAAATGATATTTCAAACAAGATATTCCATCAAAGCACATAAATTTTTCATCTTAATCACCAATGCTTAACTTCTTTTGATTTCAAGCTCTTTCAACATAAAATCTTAAGAACATAAAGGAACACTTTTTTCTTCTTTTTTTTTCCTTTTTTTTTTCTCTTTTTTTTTTTTTTTTTTTTTTTTTTTTTTTACCTTTGGCAACTTTGCCCATCTTTTCATCAAGCATCACTTCTTTCTTTTCACATAATTTCCAACCATAATTCCATGAGATATCATAAGTATATGCTCTACTAATCCTTGGCCAGGGGAAAAGGAAAACATATAAAAAGTTAAGGCTTATACATGGATAAAGCAAAGAAAAGATAAACAAGCTCAAAAGGGGCTCACTAAGGATAATATGCTTTAGGTTGACTTTTTGGTTCAAGTGATTAAAATTCCTAATGCCTTTATCATCTTCATGTATATTTGTAATGGAATATAATCTCAATAAGATATGAAGCAAGTTCTAGAGATACATATCATTGAAAGAATGCACACTCAAAGAATATAATGTTGAAGGCTCAAAAGCTTGCATTGGTATAACACTATAAAGTCAACATGACATATTCTCAAAGTCAATCCCTAAACCAATTAAACCTTAAAATTTGCATGCATACTTCTTCATTTGATTTGTATCTTCATCTATCTCAATTAATTCTCATACATAATACTCATATTCTCAAAAACCAATGGGAGTTAAAAAGATCAAACAAATTTTTTTTTTTTAAAGAACATCAAAGAAAACTAAAATTCTCCCAATACCCCCACACTTAAAACACAACATTGTCCTCAATGTTGAAATAAAAACAAAGGAACATAAGAGAATGACAGAAAATAAAATAAAATGCGAAAAAATAAAAGATAAGGAAAAAGAAAGCAAATCTGATTTTTTTTTTGTGCTGGGTTGCCTCCCAGTAAGCGCTTTTGTTTTATGTCATTAGCTTGACATGTGGCATGCTCATTCTTCATAGATTGGTTCAGCTAACTCTATAGAAGCGGTAAGTTCTGCCGTCCAACCTTCATAGAAAGGTTTCAAACGATGCCCATTGACCTTGAGTATTTTGTTGGTTTCTAAACTTGTAATTTCAACTGCACCATAAGGAAAAACATTAGAAACAACAAAGGGTTCAATCCAATGAGAGCGCAATTTTCCAGGAAAAAGTTTCAAACGTGAATGATAAATAAGGACTTTGTCTCCAACATGAAACTCCTTTCTTGTAAGCATTCGATCATGAAGACTCTTAGTCTTTTCTTTGTAAATCCTTGCATTCTCATAAGTATCATTTTGTATTTCTTCCAATGTAATTCCAATCTTTTTGGGCACCAAAAGGATAGGCGCCACCCATTCATTATCCATAATGGGATGAATGACTCCTGCATCATAGGGAACATTTTGCAAAGCTTGCAAAGCCAATGCTGATTCATGCATGTTTGGGGAACACATATATGCCTGTCCATCTCTTCTATCTTGGTAAAATCATAGTCATAGCTCAAAGCTACGCTTAATCCATCCTCACTATCAAAATCACAAACTTGTTGCACACACTTATCAGCTTGGTCATAACATGTGATAGAATAAACATTGTTATAAGGATATGTCATTGCATCATGAAAATTAAATTCAATTTTTTCATCTCCTACCTCCATAGACAAAGTATCCTTACCACAATCAATTTTTGTATTGGCAGTTTTTCAAGAATGGTCTCCCAAACAATATAGGAGTGTTGTTTGATGAATCACAAGAATCATGTTCCATATCAAGAATATAAAAGTCGCATGGAATGACCAAACTATCAATTTTGACTAGGACATCTTCTATCACACCAAGTGGGTAAACAAAACTACGATCCGCAAGTTGTATTACAATGCTAGTTTTATTCAAAGGTTCAAGACTAAGAGAATCATAAACATGTTTAGGCATAACACTAATGGATGCACCTAAATCGCATAAAGCTCTTTTAAAACTAGCATTACCAATAACACATGGGATAGTAAACGCACCTGGGTCTTTTTGTTTTAAAGGCAGATTCTTTTGAACAACGGCAGATACAACTTCACCCATACTTACCGTTTCATGACCTTTTAGTTTGAAAGCTCTCTTGGTAGTACACAACTCCTTCAAGAATTTTGCATACTTGGGAATTTGCTTGATAGCATCAAGCAAAGGAATGTTGAGTTCCACATTCTTGAAAACCTCTAAAATCTCTTTTTCTTTGTCTTCTTTCTTTGACCTAGAAGAACTCATAGGAAAGGGTGGAATTGTTTTAAAACTGGAATTCATTGATTGAGGAGTTACCTTTGGAGTGTTGGTCGTTATTTCAGTTTGGGAAGGAGAAGGACGTTTCTTCTTTGTACTCAATTTGGTTTCTATCTCTTCTTCTTCCTCCATCTCAATCTGTTTCGACCTTTGTCTTTCAAGTTCTTTCCCACTTCGCAGCATGATCACACTAACATTCTCTATTGGATTCAATGCTTGGGAGGGCAATTTTCCATTCATTTGTGCTTCCAATTTCCCCACACTTGAAGCTACTTGCCCCATTTTCTTCTCCAAGTTGTGAATACTTGACCGTGTTTCCTGTTGAAAAGACATGACATTTTGTTGCAAGGTCACAGTGTTAGAAGCCAAAGTTTTCATCATCTCACGAAGATCATCATTGGATGATGACCCCATAACATTGGAGTTTGTGAATGGAGGGGGCTGTCTCGCTTGATAATTCTGTTGGGATTGAAATCCATGGGGATGGAACTGTCGGCCTTGATTGCCTTGTTGAGGTGGGTTCCCATAGCATAAGTTGGGATGATCTCTCCATGCAGGATTGTACGTGTTGGAAAAGGGATCATATTTACGCTGGGACTGTCCATTGAATGCTCCATCAACTGCATTAGCTTGTTCAATGTAATCTTCTTGCATTGTTGGGCACATATCTGAAGCATGTCCTTGTAAGGAGCATATGCTACAAACTTTCACCTGCTGTACATTGCCACAAGCCAAAGAACGCACAAGAGAAGTAAGATCATTAACTTTATTCTCAAGGTTAGAAATACTTACCTCATTTACTCGTTTATTTGCGAAGTCTCCATGAGTGCCAAACTGTTTCGAGTTGGCTGCCATGTTTGAGATCAATTGGCGTGCAGCCTCGGGTGTCTTATCTACCAATGCCCCTCCACTTGCAGCATCAATGATACTACGGTCAGTAGGCATCAATCCTTCATAGAAATATTGAATGAGCAGCTGATCGGGTATTTGATGATGAGGGCATTGAATGCACAGTTGCTCAAATCTTTCCCAATACTCGGAAAGTGTCTCTCCATGAGATTGTCGAATCCCACATATTTCTTTCCTTATGTTGGCAACTCGAGATGCTGGGAAATATTTTTCAAGGAAAATCTTCTTCATGGCATTCCAAGTTCCAATGGAACTTGGGAGAATAGAGAAAAACCATGCCTTTGCTGCCCCTTTTAAAGAGAAAGGGAAAGCTTTCAACTTAACCTGTTCTTCGTCAACTCCATTCGGTTTCATGCCAACGCAAACCATATGGAATTCCTTGATATGAGTATGAGGATCTTCTCCTGCAAGACCATTGAAAGTTGGTAGCAAATGTATAAAACCAGATTTGAGCTCAAAGTTTACATTATTGTCAATGTTAATGCACAATGGTTGATTTTCCACGTTAGGAGCAGCAAGCTCTTTGAGTGTTTGTTGTCGTGCAATAGCCATGGTGTTGAGGCGAGCTTCCTTTCTTAATCTGTGTAAAGTACTTTCTATTTCAAGATCAACCTGCACTTGAATTTGATTAGTAGAACGGGTCACAGGCATAAATTGCTAAGAAAACTCAAAAGAAAGTAACCACACAAGAGATCGAAAACAATGCAAATTGTACGAAAATCCTACGGTAGAAACCTAAAACTGCCTAAAAACACTAGAAAACAGCGGAATTTGGCCTCAATAGGGTGGGGCTAGTGATATATCACTAGTCCTGTTCAGAACGTCGTTTTCCTTTAGGAAAAAAAAAAGCCCGATACCTAATTCCACCAAAAACTCTGTTTTGAACAGTACCGCTACCGCAAGTGAACAGTACCGTCGCAAGCAAAAATTCTGTTTCTCTTTTTTTTTTTTTTTTTTGAATCACAGCAAATAAAAATAACAGTACAAGCACAAAAATCAACTAAAATTACCTCCCCGGCAACGGCGCCAAAATTTGTTGCGATGTCGCGGTCGCACAAATTAATTACCCTAGCTTTAAACACAACACACAAGATAGTATAGAACAAGCAAGGGGTCGATCCCACGAGGAAGATTCAAGTCAGATTTTTATGCTAGATGATATGCAATTTGGGGGGGGTTTGGACGTTATCTAGGCTAAAGCAAAAGAAAACAGAAAACTATCAAACTAAATTTAATAAAATCAGAAAATTATCAAGAGAACAAACCTTGGTCACAAGCACACATCCACCTACAGAAATCAGAACTGATCATGGAAACGAAACATCAATTTATATTCTGAATATTTATCTCTTCTTAACATTGGTTAGTTAACGGATCCGCCGTATAACTAGCCCTAACCATCAAACAACCACAGTGTCCGCACTAGTAATTTAATTCAATGGCAGCCTTAAGAACTAGATAAGTTGATTAATCAAGAAAACATAACTGTCCGCAGTCTATGTTTGATTTGATTGAATGTTCTCCCTAAGATTAATAACGTAGATCCGCCACAATTATTAAACTCAGTTGCTTCACAAGTTCATATACCACAACTCCGGTTTTGATATCAAACTTAACAATAGATTGTCTACAATAATAACTTAGAGTCCGCTCTAGCAATTAAAATAAACAATCATAGGAAAAATAAGCATAGGAGAACAAACATATTCATCATATAAACTGAAAAGAAAAGGTAAAATAAATCTCACAGTTCTTGAAATCCGAAGGTTTCCGTGTCCTTGCAACCAAGAAAAAGTGTTTAGCCTTGCATGTTTGTTGAACAACTAATCAAAAAGAAGGAAGAATGCATAATTTAGGATTTCTTAGAGGAAGGGGGCGTTTTTCTCTTCTTGGCTGGCTGCTGCCTCCTTCTGCTCTCCCTCCTTTCTGCTAGCTGCTGCCCCTTCTCTCTTTCTTTTTATATGCTAAGAAACCCTAGTCTCTATTTTACAAAATAGTCCTTCCTTAAGTTGACAGTTTACATTTAAGTACTTCAATAACTATTTTTCCTAAAAAGGAGAAATAGCCTTGCATGAAATCTTCAAATTCTGACTTAGAGGAGCTAAATTGCTGATATAAAAACTTGGATGTCGGTTTAGATGCTTCGGAATGTAATTTGGACTCGTTTCTTCACGAAACCTGTTTGCTGGCAGAATTCAGTTGTCATCTTTGGAAAATCATATCTCCCTCATATGACATCGTTTTTGGCTGAAATTTTGAGCGTGGATAGGTCTTTGAATTAAGAATCCAAGAAAATTGAGTTTGCATCAATTGGACCTCTGTAGCTCCAGATATTAAATTTTGAATGGCCAAAGGTCAATACTGGCAGAATGCGAGATTTGACTTTGCAGGATGTGATTTCCATGATCTTTCTCCTTTTATTTTTCTTGCATTACATTTCCAGAAAGGTATGGATGTTAGCGTTTTAGTGCCACTGGAATCACTTCATTTCGATCTCTAGAACTCACGCTCTGCACAAAACATCGACTGAACGTCAAATCTGCCAATTACCTCCAATTTACTCCTTTTTGCATCTTTCATCCAAAAATGCCTTCAAAACATAAAACAAAGAATATCAAGGCATTTTATATATAAAACATGGACAAAACATTAGGTAAATGTGGGTGAAACTATCGAATAATATGGTTACATCACCCCACTCTCACCAAAGCAAGTGTATGAAGATCAAATTCAATTGAAGAAAGGCTATGAGGAAGAGCAACATGTTTTGGCCGAAGTGGAGGAACAAAAAGATTCGACCAAAATGGAAAAACAAGCTAAACAATATGGTGAGGATATAAGGAAAAGAGAGAAAAAAGTGAGCCATGAGTTGAAAAAAAAAGGGAACAAAGTTTCGACCCTTCTCGGCCAAGAACAAAAAAAATGAAAAGAAGGCCGAGAGTGGAGAGAAAATGAGTGAAGAGAAGAAAAAAAGGGTGAGAAAAGAAGAGTGTGTAGAAAAAATGGAGAAACACCTTAACTTTTTTGTAAAATCTAATGATCTTAAACATGCCTATCTTTTTGACTTACCTGTGATTTTACTTGTGTATAAGGAGACATTCTTTAACTTAGATGATTTAGATTCTTGTGTTCCTAGTGTTGTTAAAGTTTTTTTGCAGGAATTTGAGGATGTCTTTCCGGATGACATTCCTTGTGGTTTGGCGCCAATTAGAGGTATTGAGATCAAATTGACTCTGTTCCAAGAGCATCTATACCAAATAGGCCAGCTTATAAGAGTAATCCTGAAGAGACTAAGGAGCTTCAAAGGCAAGTGGGGGAGTTGATGTCGAAAGGATACATTCGAGAGAGCACGAGTCCTTGTGCAGTTCCCGTGCTTTTTGTTCCAAAAAAAGACAAAACTTGGTGAATGTGTGTGGATTGTTGAGCCATCAATAACATCACTGTAAAGTATCGACATCCCATTCCTAGATTAGATGATATGTTTGATGAATTACATGGTTCTAAATTATTTTTGAAAATTGATTTGATAAGTGGTTATCATCAAATTAGGATGAAAGAAGGGGATGAATGGAAAACTGCTTTTAAAACTAAATATGGTTTGCATGAGTGGTTGGTTATGCCTTTTGGACTTACTAATGCACCTAGTACTTTTATGAGATTGATGAATCATGTGTTGCGTGCTTTTATTGGTAAATTTGTAGTCGTTTACTTTGATGATATCTTGATTTATAGTAAGGAGATTGATGAGCATAAAAGTCATTTGAGACAAGTTCTTGACATGCTTAGAAAAGAGTCTTTATATGCTAATTTGAAAAAGTATGACTTTTGCATGGATAAGATTGTTTTTCTTGGATATGTGGTTAGTGCAAAAGGTATAGAAATGGATGAGGCTAAGGTTAAGGCTATTCAAGAATGGCCTATACCAAAATCCATAACAGACGTTAGGAGTTTTTATGGTTTGGCTAGTTTTTATAGGAGATTTGTTAAAGACTTTAGTACGATAGCCTCTCCATTGACTAAAATTGTTAAGAAAGCCATGGGTTTCAAGTGGGGAGAAGAACAAGAAAATGTTTTTAGCTTGTTAAAATCAAAGTTGATTTCGACACTTTTACTATCTTTACCTGATTTTAATAAAGCTTTTGAGATTGAGTGTGATGCTTTAGGAATAAGTATTGGAGCCGTTTTAATGCAAGAAAAAACGGCCCATCGCTTATTTTAGTGAGAAACTCAATGGTGCAACTCTTAACTATCCCATTTATGATAAAGAGTTGTATGCAGTGGGTCGGGCTTTGGAGACTTGGCAACATTATATGTGGCCCCGGGAGTTTGTCATACATACTGATCACCAATCATTGAAACATTTGAAGGGTCAACGTAAATTAAGTAGGAGACATGCTAAGTGGGTTGAGTTTATTGAAACTTTTCCATATGTGATTAAATACAAGTAAGGTCAGGAAAATGTGGTCGTCGATGCTTTATCGTGAAGGTATGTTCTTTTTAATACTCTTAATACTAAATTGCTAGTATTTCAGTATATTAAGGAATTGTATCTTGATGATCATGATTTTGGTGCTATATATGACACATGCAAGGTTTCGGCCAAGGATAAATATTTTAGGCATTGTCGCACCCGACATCGCGGCGGCCCTAAAAATTAATCCTCGATTAATTATGGAAAAAGAACAGATTTCTGGCATATTATTCTTTTAGGGGAAAAGGTCTTGTTTAAGGAGTCGCCACCTAGTATTATGGTCACTAGGAACCTTAATTGGTCAACAGAGATTCTATGGTTCGGGACTGGTTACGTAAAAGGGAAGATATTATCACCCCTTAAACGTTCTGCCTAAGGCAGACTGCATTGCTGATTTTGTCTTAAATTGTTAAACATTTATTCGCTTATGCTATGATGATTTGTTTATAATATTCCTGACTCTGGCGCCAGTGAATATTCGATCGCAAATAATTTCAACTCTGGTGTCGGTAAAAATTCCACCCCGAATAATTCCAACTCTGGCGTTGGTAAAAATTCCACCACAAATAATTCCAACTCTAGCGTTGGTAAAAATTCATAGCTACCAAAAAATTAGTATATTTTCTTTTCTTTTTCCTTTTTTATTAATGATCCTGATATAAGTGAATAAATTGACAAAAATATATTTTTTCTAAGACATGCAACATTTTTATTTCTACACTTTCTATTTTTTTTATTTTTTCAAAACTTATCAATTCTCCAATTAAACCCTTAATTGGATGAATAGTGCTGTGTTCAATGGCCATTTGCATTTTGGTCCTTGGAATTCTGAAATCATGCAATCAAGCCCCTGGATAAAATTTAAATTTGGACCCCTTTATTTCGGCGCTTTTCCAATGTAGTCCTTGGATTTTTAATTTTGAAATTTGGACCCCAAACCTTAATAGTTCTTCAATTAAGCCCCTGAATAAGTTAATTTAATTAAATCCAAAGTCCAATCAAGTCTAAAACTTATCAATTCTCTAATTAAACCCCTGATTGAATTAATTAAATTAATTTCAAGCTCAATTAAATCTCAAAACTTATCAATTCTCCAATTAAACCCTTAATTGGATGAAATAAATTAATTTCAAGTTCAATTAAGTCTCAAAACTTATCAATTCTTCAATTAAACCCTTGACTTGATTAATTAAATTAATTCCAAGCTTAATTAGATTAATTTCAAAGTTTAATTAAACCCGAAAACTTCCAATCATGTTGCCCCTAACCCAAATTTTAATTCATTCTTCATTTATTTCATTTTACTTGTTTTTTCATCATTATTATTTTTTCATCATCATTTTTTTTTATCCTTTTTAAAAATAAAATGGTCAAAAATTGGGTTATGACAGTTGCCCCTTCTTTATAATATTTATTATGCAAAGATATTGGAAAATTTTATTTTCTTTTAGCTTTGTATAGTAAATTTATAAAGAAAAGTAGATGCAGAAAGAACATCTCTTTTAGTCTTGAAAACTTTGAACACAGTAAATTGACACACGACCTTTACAGAGAGATGTAGAAATCAAGAAACAAGTCATTTGGAAGACGACCCACTTTTTTTTGTTTTTTTGTTTTTTGTTTTTTGTTTTTGTTTTTTTTGTTTTTTAGAAGTGGTCTCATTGTGATGGGTGACCTACCCAAGTAAAAAAAAAAAAAGGAAAATGAGGGCTCGAAGGCGCGCTCGAAAGAATGTGAGAGCTCAAAGGCGCGCTCGAAGAGAAAAGCAAGTGCTCAAAGGCACTCGACAAGGAAAGCGAGGGCTCAAAGGCGCGCTCGAAGAGAAAAGCAAGTGCTCAAAGGCACTCGAAGAGGAAAATGAATGCTCAAAGGCACTCGATGAAGAAGGTGAGGGCTTAAAGGCGCACTCAAAAGGAGGTAGGATAGAAAATGCACTACCTTTGATGGTCGAGGACTCAAAGGCGCGCTCGAAAAGGAGGTAGGATAGGAAATGCACTACCTTTGATGGTCGAGGGCTCGAAGGCGCGCTCGAAAAGAAATGAGGTGAGGGCTCGAAGGCGCGCTCGAAAAGGAGGTAGGATAGAAAATGCACTACCTTTGATGGTCGAGGGCTCAAAGGCGCGCTCGAAAAGAAATGAGGTGAGGGCTCGAAGGCGCTCTCAAAAGGAGGTAGGATAGAAAATGCACTACCTTTAATGGTCGAGGGCTCGAAGGCGAGCTCGAAAAGAAATGAGGTGAGGGCTCAAAGGCGCACTCAAAAAAGAGGTAGGATAGAAAATGCACTACCTTTAATGGTCGAGGGCTCGAAGGCGCGCTCGAAAGGAAATGAGGGCTTGAAAGCGCCATAAAAAATGATGATCAAAGGCTCGAAGGCACATTTGAAGGAGGTAGACAAACACAGAGATTTTTTTTTTAGGTGGCCTAATTCTCATGGGCGGCCTACCCAGGTTGAAAATTCTCAAAAGTGAAAATTTTTCAAAAGCACTTTCAATCTTTGGCCATTTCAAGTTGGCCTTCCCTTTGATGGATTCCGCCAGAATATTTTATTATCTGAAATTTGCAAAACTCATAATCCAATGTCTCAAAGTTTAGATGATATGCATGCATCTTTACCTGTTTTGAAATATAGGCCCCCATTTCTTCTTAGTCTTCTTGTTGCTTGATTGGTGAGGACTTGCTACCTCTGATTTGGGTCCTCTTTGTCGCTTGGCTTCTAGCCCACTCGAGTTGGCCCATGTAAGTCTATTTCCAGATTTGTTTGCACAACTTAGCCTTTATGATGCCCATTGTGACCCACTTGCTTGCTGAAGATTTCTGACTTGTCAAATAATTTGAGAGGACTTATTCATTACCCCTCGTTTCACTGCTAGAATTATTCTATGTCACTTGCTGAAAGGATCAAACTGTCTTTCAAAATGCCCCCTTGTTTTGTTGAAGGAAATGTTCCTCTCTTTTTCTAGAAGAGAAAATACAATGTTGCCCCCTTGTGCTGGTCATTGCCCCCTTGTATTGGTCATTGCCCCCAAGTGTGCTCTGTCAGCAACTTAGACAAATAATAGTTTTAAGAAGCCATTCTCTCATTTCTCTCCTTTTCAGTTTGGTGAAGGAGTATGGGTCTAGAATGAATCTTGAAATCTTGATCTTGCATTTTGAAAACAAAAATTGTTTCGATGTGAGTCTAAAACACTTTGCTTTTGAAATCTTGCAACTCCTTGGTTATTTCATTTCTTGGAAAAGAGATTATTTGCTCTTGTGTTTGGCAATGAGGTCTTCGGTGGAAATATGTCATGAGATGACCCTTTGTTTTAAAGTGAAGGGCTCGAGAAAAAGCTCGAGGTTTTGTATGAGAAAAAATTTGTCTCTTTTTGAACCTTCATCTTTATTAGCATGAATAATAATGAGTAGTTTATTCTTGATGTCATGAATCTTATGAAAAAGTATTCTTTGCATTTTGAGAGCATTGTTTATTGTTCTAGGTTGCTTGCTTGCTTGATTAGAAAGGACTTTTACAGGCACGTAATGTAGGCTGTGGTTTTTTGTTATGAAATAAAAGGATTCATAAGGCTCAAAGAGTGTTTCAGGGTTTCAAGGACTGAAGATCACTATCAATAGTTTGACTCTTGACGTCATTCATATTTTCTTTTGCCGCTCTTCTTTGATTTGCCCTTTTTTCTTTTCTTTTTTTCTTTTTCATTGCTTTGCTAGAGCATACTCATTTTATCTTGGTTATCACTTTTTCTTGTGATTTGGGCATGCCTCCTAGCATTTGAGTTTCTTGAGCTCTTATGTCTTTTTGGCTTTCTCACGGCATTTTCTCTTTTCTTATTGAAATTTTCTCTTGCCCCCCAGTGTGGGGTGTGATCCTAGTCGGGATTTTTCCATGAAAGAAAAATTATTCAGGCTCAAAAAGGGATCGCAAGGGATGTACTTATTTCAGAACGTGAAAGGAATGACAAAGATGACCTTTCCTTATTTCAAACGCAAGCAGTTAAGATCAATAAACTTTGACCTCATCCAGTGTGATGGTTTGCAAAGATGCATTTCATGGGTCATGCGCAACGAGTTCACTACATACCATTATTCATACATTTAAAAACACATGATTCAAGAGTCATGGGATGGGGTAAGGGTGTTTATTCATTTCTTTTTTTCTCTTTTTTTTGTTTATAATAGTCACCTCAATGATGGAGTTGCTTGATTCAATTGTCATTCTATAAGTAGAATGTTAAAAATATCATTTTTTGAAATATCATCAAATTATTTTTTTGAAATCAAAATACCAGATCAATTTTTCAAAACTCCAATAGGGAAATGGATTTTGGTACAAGAGATGAAATGAGATCACGCAAGGCTTCAAAGGTGTACTCGTGAGTCTTTATAAGAAAACTCTCTTGGTTGTCAACACGATTGAATGACAAACTCATTATTTTCATTGAAACTTTGGAAAAAAAAAAGTTCAATAACATAGAACTTATGACAACATCTTGGGCTATGACTACTGGCATGATAACATATAAAGGGGCTAAAAATTCAGCAATCATTGATTGGAATTTCTGGAATCATTCATTATCTCATTCTTCTTGACAAGGGTATCTTTTTAGCAGTTAGTTGAAGCCATATGCAGACCATTCTTGACCTAATATCACCATAGCTTTTTCTTCAAGATATTTGATTTCTAGGAGTCAGTATGAAGAAATCAGCTATAGGAACGATAAGTGCCTTGGCAACCCCCTTCAGTGTCCTTTTTTCAGTTAGATCAGCAATTTTACCTAACCCAATGGCTTGTTCAATCCTCTCAGCTATAACAACCAGGTCAGTAAAATGTTGTGCAGAGCTTCTAACCAAGTATTCAAAGTATGGAGCTTTAAAGGTGTTGGAAAATAAACTGATCATCTCCTTTTCCAACATGGAAGGGTTAACTTGTGCAGCTACCTCACTCCATCTTCGGGCGTATTCTCTTATGGACTCCTTGTTGTTCTTCTCCATACCTTGCAAGCTTAACCGATCAGGGCCCACGTCTATATTGAACTTATATTGCCTCATGAAGGCATCAACTAAATCCTTCCACTTTTTAACCTTGGTATTATTTAATCACATATACCAAGTGAAGGCAGCGCCACTTAAGCTGTCTTGGAAGAAATGAATCAACAATTTATCATCATCAACCACCTCAGCCATTTTGTTGCAGTATGCTTTGAGATGAGTTATAGGGCATTGGGTTCCTGTATATTTAACGAATTCGGGCACCCTAAACTTATTAGGAATGACTATGTTAGGTACCAAACACATATTGACAGCTTTCACTAGGTCACACAAATGGTTTCCCTTAACTGCCCTTATCCTTTCTTCTAGGGCAGTCCATTTTTTCAAACCCTCTTCTTTCACCATCTTGCCCTTTTGAGATTCTTTCTTTGTAGAATCAATGGTAGACGAAATTCTTGAGGGGTATGCTGGCTGGAAATGCATAGTTTGTTGAAATTCAGATGACACCCTATTTGCCCCCAGATTCTATGAATCAAAATGAGTTACATGCATATCTTCAGGCTGAGCTATAAGTGTTGCTTTTCCGGATTTATCTCTTAAGGCCTGCTCGAGTAGACTAGTAAGCCTTGCGACTTCTTCTTTAAGATTATCCACCTCTTTTTGATGTTGGGCTTCCAACTGGGCTCTTTCTTCGTTTTCCATTTGTCTTTTTCTCGAACAAGTGTTATAGGCGGGTTTCAATGGGGAACCTATATTTCAACCTGCTAATATGTAAATCATGCCATTTATGCAAAAATATTGATAAAATAATAATAATAAAAAAAAATATGTATGAAATGCAAACTTGCCCTTCACGGGGTGACAACCTAGTGGGAAGATCCTAATTGTTGAGTGCATCAAAGGGTTGGTCATTATCTAGTTTCAAAAGGTCTCTCGCATGCTCAGTGATCGTCCTTGAAAGGTCGATATGAGGCTTACAAGTAGTGTGAAGATAGAGGCCCTGAGTAATATCAGTTTGGCATATCAACCACTTCCAAGTAAACAATCAAGCGAGAGTTGGATGGTTTCACGAGTCTTACCCAAGCTAAAGCCATTGGGGTACCGTTACTCCCTCACTTATCCTAGGTTGTAAAGTGTCTGCTCTCAAAGTGATGCATGGCAACATAAACAAGGGTGCATGCTAAAGCAGTAAATGCAGGAAAAATAAACAAATAAACACAACAAAAAAATTAAAAAAAAAATAGCAATAATAAGACAAAAGACAAAGCTTAATCCTAAGTCCCCAGTGGAGTCGCCATTCTGTCGCACCCGACATCGCGGCGGCCCTAAAAATTAATCGTCGATTAATTATGGAAAAAGAACAGATTTCTGGCATATTGTTCTTTTAGGGGAAAATGTCTTGTTTAAGGAGTCGCCACCTAGTATTATGGTCACTAGGAAGCTTAACTGGTCAACAGAGATTCTATAGTTTAGGACTGGTTACGTAAAAGGGAAGATATTATCACCTCTTAAACGTTCTGCCTAAGGCAGACTGCATTGCTGATTTTGTCTTAAATTGCTAAACATTTATTCGCTTATGCTACGATGATTTGTTTATAATATTCCTGACTCTGGCGCTAGTGAATATTCGATCGCAAATAATTTCAACTCTGGTGTCGGTAAAAATTCCACCCCGAATAATTCCAACTCTAGCGTTGGTAAAAATTCCACCACAAATAATTCCAACTCTGGTGTTGGTAAAAATTCGTAGCTACCAAAAAATTAGTATATTTTCTTTTATTTTTCCTTTTTTTTATTAATGATCCTGATATAAGTGAATAAATTGACAAAAATATATTTTTTCTAAGACATGCAAAATTTTTATTTCTACACTTTCTTTGTTTTTTTTTTGGGGGCTGGGCCCAGCTCAGCCCACATGAGCTGGGCTAGGCCCAGCCAGCCCGGCCCGGCCACTGGCCCAAGCCAGTGGGCCAGCTGGGCTCAGCAGCACGCGTGCGCTAACGCACGCGTGTTGCTGCACTGTGCAAGTGAATTAAAATTCACTTGCACAGTGTAAAAGACACTTGAAATAATGCAGAAGAAGAAGTCTCTTACCTGGTTTGCCGGAGGCGAAGGCGCGCGGTTGCTGATCAACCAGCCATTTTCTTGCTTTCCCTGCCTTCGAGTTTATTCCTCTGCTTTTTGTTTCGTTTGGTGATACTCCCTTCTGCAGGTTCACTCCTCTCTGTTTTCGTCTTCCCCTCTGGTTTCCCCTGTTTATGTTTTCTTCGTCTCCTTGTGTTGTTCGTCTTCCTCTGTTTTGAGATGAAGGGATGAAGACAAATGTGGGGCTGATTCTCCTCTCTGTGTCGCTCCTTGTTTCCAGTGTTCTTCCTTGTGCCCGCTGTTTTCTCTGGTTCTTTCCCTCTTATTTTGCGTTCGTTCTCGGCTCCTGTGCTGTTCTCTCCGTCTCTCTCTGCCCAGCCTCTGGCTTCTTCTTTTTTTCTTTTTTTTTTCTGTCCCTCCCCTTGTGATTCCTCCCCAGTTTTTCTTTCCTGCAGTCCCTCGGTTCTGTGTTTTTTTTCCCTTTTTGTTTTCCCTGTTCGTGACTCTTTGTTTTTGTCTCCCCAGTATTTCCTCTTGTAGTCCCCCCTTTCAGTCCCCGGTTTTTCCTTTCCCCCCCCCCTTTTTTTTCGTTGTTTTCTCCAGCTTTATAGCCATAGAATTCCACCATTACCAGGTAATTAATCGACTGTTATTGCAAGAGTAATGGTGGCGGCCGACAGCTGAAGCGTTGAAGAAGATGAATAGTGCTGTGTTCAATGGCCATTTGCATTTTGGTCCTTGGAATTCTGAAATTATGCAATCAAGCCCCTGGATAAAATTTAAATTTGGACCCCTTTATTTCGGCGCTTTTCCAATGTAGTCCTTGGATTTTTAATTTTGAAATTTGGACCCTAAACCTTAATAGTTCTTCAATTAAGCCCTTGAATAAGTTAATTTAATTAAATCCAAAGTGCAATTAAGTCTAAAACTTATCAATTCTCTAATTAAACCCCCGATTGAATTAATTAAATTAATTTCAAGCTCAATTAAATCTCAAAACTTATCAATTCTCCAATTAAACCCTTAATTGGATGAAATAAATTAATTTCAAGTTCAATTAAGTCTCAAAACTTATCAATTCTTCAATTAAACCCTTGACTTGATTAATTAAATTAATTCCAAGCTTAATTAGATTAATTTCAAAGTTTAATTAAACCCGAAAACTTCCAATCATGTTGCCCCTAACCCAAATTTTAATTCATTCTTCATTTATTTCATTTTACTTGTTTTTTCATCATTATTATTTTTTCATCATCATTTTTTTTATCCTTTTTAAAAATAAAATGGTCAAAAATTGGGTTATGACAGGCATGATGGGTTTTTGTTTAAGAAAAATAAGTTATGTGTGCCTAATTGTTCTTTACGTGAATTGCTTGTGAGGGAAGCATATGGGGGAGGTTTAATGGGGCATTTTGGAATTACTAAAACTTTGGAGGTTCTGCATGAGCACTTTTGTTGGCCTAATATGGAAAGAGATGTGCAAAGAATGTGTGTTAGGTGCATAACATGTAGATAAGCTAAATCTAGGGTAATGCCTCATGGACTATGCACACCTTTGCTTGTTCCTAAGGAACCTTGGGTTGATATTTCTATGGATTTCATTTTGGGTCTACCTAGGTCTAAGAAAGGAAGAGAATCTATAATTGTTGTTATGGATAGATTTTCTAAGATGGCACATTTCATTGCTTGCCATAAAACAGATGATGCAATAAATATAACCGACCTGTTCTTTAGAGAGGTCATTCGGCTACATGGTCTTCCTAGGAGCATTGTATTCGATCGAGACGTTAAGTTTTTGAGTTACTTTTGGAAGGTTTTATGGGATAAGTTAGGAACTAAAATTTTATATTCTACTACTTGTCATCCACAAATAGATGCCCAAACTAAAGTTGTTAATCAGAATTTGATTCAATTGTTAAGGGCTATCATTCAAAAGAATCTTAAAAACTAGAAAGATTGTTTGCCATTCATTAAATTTACATATAATCGTAGTGTGCATTCTACTATTGATTATTCACCATTTTAGATTGTTTATGGTTTTAACCCTTTGACACCACTAGATTTGATTCCTTTGCCTGTTGATGAAAGGGTTAGTCTTGATGGTAATCAAAAAGCACAGGTGGTGAAAGATCTCCATGCAAAAATTCAGCAACAAATAGAAAAGAAGAATGAACAATACGCAAACAAAGCCAATAGGGGATGGAATTAGTGAGATTTGAACCAGGTGATTGGGTTTGGATGCATATGAGGAAGGAAAGGTTTCCTGAACAAAGAAAATCAAAATTGATGCCTCGAGGAGATGGTCCTTATCATATCATAGAAAGATTAAATATAATGCCTACAAAGTGTATCTATTTGGTGAGTATGGTGTTAGTGCTTTATTCAATGTTTCTGATCTTTCTTCGTTTGATGTAGGTGATGATTCGAGGTCTAATCCTTTTGAGGAGCGAGGGAAGATGCGATCCAACCATCAAAGGATCAATTGGAGGATTTATAATAATAAAGAGCAAGCCTTGATTAATCTAATTCATGTTCAAGAGGGGCTTGTTGGTGGAACCAAGACCATTACACAAGGATTGGGAGAAGAAGACTAGATTCGGATAGTTTGACCTTTCATTACTATTTTGGTCATAACTAGAGCTACAAATTTAATTTTGATGTCATTCTAGTTACGATGGAAACTAGACTTCTATACCTTTCCAACAGTATATGGCACGTCTTCTAATTCTTTAAGACGAGAAAGAACCATCCGTTTTAAGTTGGGCCTTACAGCTACCAAACAGAATGCGGAAACAACGAACTTGTCTTATTTAATTAGTGGGCTATCAAACTTTAGTTATTTTGAGAGGAGACAAATTTCTTGGGTTTTAGACTTGTTTAATTTGTTTATTTTAATTTGTTTGGGCTAGTTTTAGCTTGGGTTGATTATTATTTAAATTGGGTTTATGTGAGACCCATCAGGGAAACTAGGGTTTTGACTTGGAGTTTAAATACTCTTTAGGAATAATTTTAAGTCAGACTTTTGATGATATTTTCAGCATTACAGCTGGCTTTTGGTTGCTCAATCTTGGTTCTGCAGATTTAATAGTGCACCATACCTACTTTGAGCCAACGGTTGGGATCCATCCCAACAGAATCAAGGGCTGGAATTTTACCCCGGTGCAGAAGAGATTACCCTCTTCCACCGCCTATAGATAGAAGCTGAGTTTATGGCCTGAGAGAGGAAAACATCGGGTCCAAAATCAGCCAAAAAACCAGCCATTTTCCTTTTTCTGCAATTTTTCTTTCTTTCCTCTCCCTCTCTCTCCACCGTGTCCTTCAGCCGCCACCACTCTCATCACCGGTCTTCCCACCATCAGCTCCACCACAGGAAGCCAACACAACCACCAACCGACCACCAAGAGCCACCGACGGTTTCTCTCTCCTCTCTGCAACCCCTCTCGTTTTCTTCTTCTTCTTCTTTTGCTTCCTCTGCCATTGACCTCCACTGCCATAACCGGTTTTACCACTGTCATTTCCATCAACCCAGCTCCTCACCAGTGGCAGAGCAGCGACCGTGACCTTCTCTCTCTTCTCCTTCCAGCCTTTCTCTCTCTTCTACAACTTTTCTTCTTCCTCCCACAGCCAACTACAGCCACCATCACCTCAGTCGATGCCTCCTAAGCCACCGGCCGAACCACTTCATCACGTCCAAGACCCCCACGCCAGACAACTTCCTTCTCCCTGCTTTGCCTCTTACTTCCTCGGCATGGCCGTTGCATGCAGAATTCATTTCTGCATGCAGCAGCTAATTAATTAACCCATGGTTTGGGCCAGGCCAGTTATGGCCCAGTCCAAGTGGCTGGGTCTGGCCCGGCCCCCATTAAAAAAAATCCAAAAAATTTCAAAGATCATTTAAATAAAATTGTGATTTTTCTCGTTTATTTTTCTACCAATTATGCATAATATCAAGTTGTATATTTACACTGTAAAATACAAATCCGGTATTAAAATACCCAGTTTTCTCTGAAATATTTCAAAAAATAAATTCAAAACATTTTCGAAAAGAAAAAATATTTTATTGCATACGGCCAAATCCTAAAATTTTTCCAAGCATATTTTTCATAAAAAAAAAACAAAAATTGCATCTTTTCATGTTTAAAAAAAATAAAAAATGGATATTGTAACCATTTTATGGTTATCCATTAGGATTTGGCTAACATGTCAAAAATCTTTTTTCCAATCTTTTTTTTAGGATCCAGATGTAGACTTTAATATTTGTGAGGTGTAAAATTACACGATAAAGTACACCTTCAAGTATTAAAGATACAAGATGTAAAAATGCGATGCTAAAATTCAGACTTTAGAATGGTTAGGATTTAACCCGATAAGGTAGAGACTCTCTCATGAAGAGAGTTCTGCCTTGAGCCTTAGAAAAGACCAACGAATAGAAACCCGACTTAGAAAAAACAATCAAACAACAATGCAGCTTACTTTAGGTAGGGTGCATTAGGGGTGATGCGTCTTTCCCTTACACAACCAGTCCCTTACCTAGACTCTCGCAGACCATAGGTTCCTAGTGACCATAATACTAGGTGGCGACTCCTAAAAATTAATCATAATTTTATGACTAAATCCAAAAACCCTTCCCAACACACAACACCTCACACAGGAGGCACGATAAGAGAGCCTCCGTCATCTCCAGATGACGTCGTGCCGGTGCTCGTGCCCCCGCGACAATGATTATATCGTGGGTGCTGTTTTGGGACAAAGAAAAGATAAGAAACCTAATGTGATTTATGATTGTGCATCAAAAGTATTATTAAGTCTTTTATTTTACATATGTATTTATTGTTTTTATTTGGGTTTTTTTTTTATAATAATTGATGTGCTTTTTAGTAATGAAGTTTCTTTTAATGTTTCGATAGGTTTTTGAAGCTTAAATGAATTATTTCAGAAAATTCAACATCGGAATTCGGAACAAAGAATTGAAGAGAAATTTAGTTGAAGATTGTAGCAAATCTTGGTTCAAATAAGTGCGCCAAATTTGCCCCAAAAATCAATTCTATTCCAATTCTAGAAAAGAATATCATATGATATATTTCAAGCCCAAACTTGCCTTAAATTGTGTGCAAACTTCAACCATCAAACACTTAAGGTTTCAATGTCAATCTTAGCCCAAATAATAGGTACATTTGTATCCTTATTTGATGCTTAAATTCAGCCCCAAATCAGCCTCAAATCAGCCTCCAAATCAACCCAAGCACAATCTATGATCTTACATGTTCACACAACAAATAACATTTGATTTATTTTGGGTAATTCATTGATCCAAGAGGGCAAGCACATGGATGGAAAGCTAGAGGGGACATTGTCACATTATTTTGGGTCAAAAAGAAGAAAGAGACAGCTTACAAAGGAGGAAGAAAAACATGCACCAAAGTGTTCTCCAAGCTGTCCTGATTTGATTTTCCAGAACATCTTTCGGTGTTATATCCATAACTTTTGACTCAGATGTCCAAATGAGCTTTTCTTTAATGATCGGGAAAGATAACATAATGGCCTATAAATATGTCTCTAATAGGCATCTCCAGGGGAGGCTTCTAAGAGGGTCGAATTGCTGTCCAAAGTTAGAGTCAGATTTGTGTCCGAATTTTTACTGAAATTATATTGTGTTCTTCTTTATAGATTTCGGTTCTTTAGCTTGTAAAACTCATTATTTCAGTTTGATTCAAGTTATTTCATGTTTATTAAAGTGTTATTATATATAATCATGGTTGGCTAATCTCCTTCTTGGATCCAAATCAAGGATAATGGTGATTGAGGTGAGTTCTTTAAAATATGAATGAATCTTAATGTTTATCTTCTTATTTTCTTCATGAATGTTTTATTATTGCAAAGAAATTTTAGAAATCATTTAGGTAATGTTATAATCTTGAATTTTTATGCACAAACCTTAGTTTTGGTATAGAGACTGCTTGATTCAATGTCTTACTTAATATGAAAGTACTTGTTCATTCTTAAGCAATAATCAATCTTCATCTTTTTAAACTTCATTGTAATATCTTCCGATCTAATATCACCATTGTTGATATTAGGTTGAGTTATCTCTTATATATATTGAAGGAATCACCAATACATCACCATTAAAATTGATTTGAACCAAGACTTACCTTTTCTTGTCATTTAAAATCTATTTACACCTTTTCATCTTTGAAACAAATCCGTCAATTATTTTCAACCAAGTTATTGTTAATTTAATTTCTCTCGAGTTTTTTTTGTTACCTAGCTTAATTTCCAGATATAGCTCTCTGTGGATATGACCTTGATCTTACCGAGATAATTGCTACATTGTACACTCGTGCACTTGCGAGTTAAAACAAGTCGATCATAAAAAGCGGTCAAGCAATTTACTATACAAGTAAAACTTTAAATAGTGCTCAAATAAATTACACTACCACTAAAAAATAATTACTTGCAGTAGTATTTGCATGTGAAAAATTCAGATCTTATCTTATTGGCTCACCTGTTGTTATTTTTAGTGATCGTGCAACATTGAAATATCTTCTTTCTAAGAAGGATTGTAAGGCTAGATTGGTGCTGTAGATTTTGTTACTTCAAGAATTTGATATAACAATCAAAGACAAGAAAGGCACCGAAAATGTTGTCGCATATCATTTGTCAAGATTGACTACAGATTTGAGATCTAAAATCACACCAATCGATGACTACTTTCCTGATGAATCTTTACTTTCTGTCTCTATAATGCTTGGTTTGCTAATATTGTTAATTTTCTTGTTTCAGGACAATTGCCAGCTCATTGGAGTACCTAAGACAAAAGAAAGTTCTAACGAAGTGAAGAACTTTTAATGGGATGACCGTTATTTATTCTAATATTATCTTAATCAAATATTTCAAAGATGCATTCCTGACAATGAGGTAAGTAGTGTCATTAAATTTTATCATTCTCAGGCATGTGGGGGTCATTTCTCATCAAGAAAGACAACTGTAAAAATCTTATAAAGTGCATTTTACTGGCCCACCATGTTCAAGGACTCACATGTATTCTGCAAGACTTGTGAAAATTGTCAAAAGTTGGGATCTATTTCAAAACTTCACATGATGCCTTTAAATCATATTCTTGTCATTAAGATCTTTGACTGTTGGGGTATAGATTTCATGGGTCCATTTCCTCCATCATTTGGTTTCTTGTACATATTAGTCGCAGTAGATTATGTTTCAAAATGGATAGAGGCAATTCCAAGTCGAAACAATGACCACAAAACAATGATAAAATTTTTGAAAGAAAATATTTTGAGTCGATTTGGAATCCCTCGAGCCATGATAAGTGATGGTGGAACACATTTCTGCAACAAGCCATTTGAGTCTTTAATGAAGAAATATGAAATCACACACAAAGTTGCCACCCCTTATCACCTTCAGACAAGTGGACAAGTAGAACTTGCTAATAGGAAGATCAAACAAATCTTGGAAAAAACAGTGAATCCTAATAAGAAGGACTGGTCTTTAAGACTTAATGATGCACTTTGGGCTTATCGTACTGCTTTTAAAACATCATTAGATATGTCACCTTATAGGTTGGTCTATGGAAAATCTTGTCACTTGCTTGTGGAACTTGAACATAAAGCTTATTGGACTATCAAAGCTTTCAATTCAAACCTTGATGATGCTAGCCAGCTGCATAAGTTACAAATAAATGAGCTTAAAGAAATAAGAAATGATGCATATGAGAATTCAAAAATTCATAAAGCAAGAATCAAAGAGTTTCATGACAAGAGAATCTGAGAAAAACATTTGATATTGGTCAAAACGTTTTGCTTTATAATTCTCGACTCCATTTATTTCCTAGAAAGCTAAGATCAAAATGGAGCAGTCCTTTTTTTATGAAACATGTGTATCCTTATAGGGCCTTGATATTGAGAATCCAAAGAATGGCAAAACGTTTTGACCAATATCAAATGTTTTTCTCAAAACGTTTTGACCAATATCAAGTCAGATAAAATCATTTTGAAAGCCAAAATCCAGATGCAGTCTGAAGGACGAGATGGGTTTTCTAATCTAATCAGGAAACTAACGGTGTCAAACATCCCACTATGACTGAGAGTTTGACATAAAAAAGGTGGGCCTTAGGACTTAAGAAAGATATGCATATCAAGCCTCTAATATGCCATGAATGAATGAATACAACTGGAATGGTTGAATATTGCAAGAAACCAAGTCAGAAACAAAGTCTAAGTTGCAGCAGAGTTGGAATTACAGCAGAGTCAATTTTCAACACAAATTCTAAGAGATTTATCCAACCTTAAGGGCCAGATAAAGAAGGAACGAATTAAGAATCATAAAGACTTCTAATTTACCTAATAATCTTGAAGAAATTCGGCAGCCAAGGGAGAGGATAAATAGAGCAGAACAACGTTGAAACAAGGTTCGAAAAACATTCATTTCTTCTCTGCTTTTATCAAATTTCCAGCAGCTATGAACTAAACTCCTAAATTCAGTTCAAGAGGAATACACACCATCTCCATTAGCAAGTTGTGAGAAGTAGCGTTATCATTGTAATTCTTTCAGATTCAAGTATTTGTTTTTTCTTTTTCAAAATTATGCTATTGATTGTTATTCAAGCTTATTGAATTGTTTTGAGATGACATGTATGCTTTATAGTTTCTTTCAATTCGTAATTGTTGTTAGGGATTAGAGTAAGAAGCAAAAGAATTAATCTGATTGTTATAACTCTCATCTTGAATTATTAGGGAAGAATAATTAAGTTAAATTGTCAAACTTTTGAACGTTTGCTCAGAATAAATACACATATTTTATTCCTAAGACTATTGTCAAATGAATGAAAATTGCTTTCAATATTATATTCGTTTGATGGTAAGAAATTTATAGAGAGCTTTTTCTAATTAATGTACTCGTAATCTCATCGAATTCCCTTAGCTTTAAGGGATATCAAATTTATTTGCTTAATGTGAAAGAATATTTATTTTACTTCAATGATCAACAAATTTATATGAATGAGTTTGTGGACCATTGAATTTTTATTTTTGAAATTATTGTTTCTTGAATTTTTCATTCAAATCTCTCGTTCTTTCTCATTTCAGTATATTGTAGAAAGATTAAACAAAATTTTCCATGAGTTCGACATGACATTGTACTTATCTACCTTAAAGTTTAATGCCATTCAATCTTTCCTTATATAAGGTCGTGATCCTGATTTTATTGAATGCGGGTCAGTAAGGCGACATTCTTTCTATCACTGTAAATAATTGCAGTGTCCCTGATGAAACTAAAATTAATTTGCATGAAGTTTCGACGGATATCATCACCACTAGACCAAAAAAATTTCAGATCCTGCATTGATTACTGACTATACGTACTGGTTAATTTTCTTCAGGAATTGCTGAAGTTTCCTGGCTTCGGTTTTTTAAGGTGGCAAGGCTAAGTTTCTCCTGGTAATGGTTGATGAAGGTGATGTACTCAATAAACACACACACACACAACCTGGTTGATTTCATCACTTGGTCACACAGTGTAGTGTGTTACCTTGACCTCTTGATGTGATTGATCTCTAGAAAATCAGACAACTTTTTTATATAATTACCAGCAGCTATCTTTTTTATAGAGTTCCTACCTTGCTAGGAATTGGTTACATCTTGATATTTGTTGCTGTTTTCACAAATTTTGTGATGTTCAGGCTATACTGACGAAGCATCACAATTCATCCCTCAATGCGAAGATGAAAGAGGATATATAGGATACAATTGTTTTTCATCGCTTTTATCAAAAGAACCTTAATCACTTTCACTTCCTCAAATATTTACTTTTGGCTTTTGTTTTCTTTCTAACAGTCATATATATATCACATAAAAAGTCTAGCAATTCGTTTATGAAGAAGTGAGATAGAGCTAAACTCAAGAAAAAAAAATATTCACGCTAAATAATCAATATAACTCTTTTATTTAATTATTAGATAATGCTCAAATTTGATCAAGAGATTATAGGAGCCAAGTTTTATAAGGGGTCGACTTGCTAACCAGCCGAGATCGTAAAGGCCTTCAAATTAGACTTGAAAGATGTTATTTGAGTTATTTTTGTTTTTTTAGTTTAATTTTAGATTTTTTGGATTTTTTTTTAATTTAGAATTATATTTTTTTTAACTTGTAAATATAGTTATTATTGATATACTAAGAGCTGTAAACATCTTAAGACATATCATATTAGAAAAGAAATAATGATATAAAATAAAAATTAGGTTGTAGTTACTGATAATTTTTTTAATAAAATTATATCTTTTTTGTATTTATTTTCATTATATTAGGTTTGGCTACCTCAAAACGTGTAAAACGTGTTAAACAATCCAAAGAAATAAAAAGAAATACAAAAATAAAAGAGGAGGAGGTTGGGGTTTCATTGATACTATATGATGTAATCACAATAATCTAAAAGAATAGGTTTAACATAAATACAAAGAGATTATAAATAGAATAAACTGAAAAGAAATAAAAATATTATTTTACCCTTAATAAATAAAACAAAATAACCCTATATTTATTAACATCTCTCATCAAACTCACGATGCGGCAGCTACAAGCATCGAGAGTTTGCCAACTAGAAAACAAAAATGGAAAATAGAATGCAACGTGGTAAAGAAATCTGCAAAGAAATAAAAAGCAAAGTAATGGTGTCATGCTTGAGCTAGATGATGACGAGTAAGATGACAATCGATCTCAATGTGTTTAGTTCGTTCATAAAAAACCAAGTTGTGAGCCATCAAACTCACGATGCAGCAATTACAAGCATCGAGAGTTTGCCAACTAGAAAACAAAAATGAAAAATAGAATGCGACGTGGTAAAGAAATCTGCAAAGAAATAAAAGGCAAAGTAATGGTGTCATGCTTGAGCTAGATGATGACGAGTAAGATGACAATCGATCTCAATGTGCTTAGTTCGTTCATGAAAAACCAAGTTGTGAGCAATCTGAATAAAACTCTAGTTGTCACAATATATAAGAGTGAGATGAGAAAGGAAAACTCTCATATCTAAAAGTAACCAACATAACCATACAATATCTATGGTAGTAGATATCATAGCACAATATTCTATTTTCGTTGAAGATTGAGAAACAATAAATTGTTTCTTGCTCTTCAAAAAAATAAGTGTAATGGCCTAATTTTTCATAGCTAAAATTAATGGTATTTTTTTTTTGTAAGTATTATGTCCTCGATGCTTTTCACAATAACATTCAAGGAATTGATATATGGATTTCATTCATTAGTATGACACAATACATATATAATAGTGAGAATCATCATCTTCATAAAAACTATTCATTACACATACCGACAACATCATATTTGCATATTCATAAGTCTACATTACATCCCATTTAGATATTCATAAGTTTGCTTTACTATTCTAGTACTACTATCATTATGAATTCATACAAAAGTGTCAGACGACAGTTACACATTTAATACATTTGTTCATGCAAAGTATATAGTGATATAAGCATACGAATACATAGTTCTTTGCAAAAGATGTGGACTAGTGGAATGGGGATCTCTACGCGCCTCGTTGGTGTGACATCCTTGCTACAATACAAAATAATTACAAGAATTATAAGCAATTAAAAACAAGAAAAGTAAATAACTAAAAGAACATTGTCGTTACTCTTCGTTTATATTCTAAATGATTATAGTCCTTTCATAATTCTTTATGTATATAACTCAACCCATATGGTTAGATCAATTACTGAAGCTAATCATTGAATTCCACCTGACCATCACTCTAGGATGCCATTAACTAAAACTGATAATAATATTCATCTCGGCCATCCTACTAGGATGTCATCAACCAAAGCTAATCATCAAACACAACTTGGTCATCCATCTCGGATGTCATAAACCAAAGCTAATCATCAATTCACAACCCGATCATCCATCTCAAATTCCATTAGCCAAAGCTTATCATCAATTAAACCCGGTCATCCATCTAGGATGTTATTAGCCAAAGCTAATCATCGATTCAACCCAGCTATCCATTTAGGATGTCATTAACCAAAGCTAATCATTAATTCAACATAACCATCCACTTAGGATGCCAATAGCCGAAGCTAATCATTAATCCAACTTGGCCATCCATTTAGGATGTCATTAGCTAAAGCTAATCATCAACATAACCCTGTCATCCATCTAGGATGCTGACACGACCAAAAGATTGATGTTTTATCCCAAGAGCAGGAGTGTCAGAGTAATAAATAACCCAACAAAACTAGGGTCGAACCACAGAGAGGTGAACTATATAAAATTATAAATAATAAATGAAAAGGAGTTGAAAAGAACTTTTGAGATGTAATATTGATGTAAGGATTAAACAAGGATAAAACAATTGTCAAGGTTAGAGGATCCACTAATGGTATTTCAAACAAGTATAGTATAAACCCTTTTTGTTATTCAACTGGAAACCACACACAAAAGAGGTTCCAATCGAATTATAAATTGTTAACATTATTACATTAGTTATCTTATTCGAATAATGATAATACTTGTAAATGTTGTCAGGTATTCATGATGTTAATTTATGTTAATAACAAATCAAGTTCTTTTCATAATACAGGTGTCGGTTATACCATACAGTTGGTTATGAAAGGATCAAGTATTTGTTATACCAAGGGTTATACAATATAAATCTAGATTAACCATTTAACAAGCTAAGTATTAAAAGTGAATAGGATAAGAAATACAAAACATGTTAGTATCAAACATTAAAGTCCATGTTGATTTTACACTATACTTATTCTTACACCATTAGTGTAACCTTTTCACCTTGACATAATAAACTTAGCTAAACATTATGAATAAGAGAAACATAGATAAACAACATAAGAACATAAGTATAGTAAAGGAAATGAAAGGCATAAACATGAGATTAAGGAAAATATGACATGAAATAAAACTTAAACATTACAAAAATATACAGAAAGAAATAAAGAGCATGATCTTGATCTGAAAACCAAGATGCCTAAATGCATGGCCTCCCTTCATAGGCCAAAATTCAGAACTATTGATTTGATGACAAATTATTGAGTGGGAGGCCACCTCTTGACTTGGTTACAATCCTTATCTTCTTATCTGCAGAAAACATCATTGCTAACATTAGAATTTGAGCAGATAGTCTTCATGAAAGTTCTGGGCAATTGTCTCAGCTTTCCAACAAAATAAGAATCGGTGTATTTGGACTTTTAGAACTCGAGATATGGGTTGAACACTGAATAGTGTCTGGGCTGCAGGACAGATTCCGACTTCTCTATTGTTGCTACAATTTGAACTTGAAAACGGTCCTTTTGAATCTTGGACTCTTCATAAAAGTTTTAGGCCTATGTCTCAGCTTTCCATACATATAAACCAGACCTAAATCTAAATTCTACAACTCTAGTTATGATCCAATAACAGAATGGTGTTCTAGTTTGGACTCAACCAGCATCTCTTTTCTAAGCTTAGCCCTCTCTTTGTCTTCTCAATTTCAGTAGTTAAACTCATCAATCAATCCTTTGATTTATGTGATAGGCCTGCATTTAAGATGAACATTTACCATAAATTAAAGGTATCTTATATTATTAGACATGTTATTATAAAACATGCTCTAGTTAAGGAGTTATTGATACTTCAAGTGCAAAATGATGATATAAAACCTAGATAAAAATGCACTTTTAAGTACTAATCAACTGCTGAACAATTGATTGACCAACTATAATCTTTCATCACTGTAATTGATCCCTACATGAGTCTCATAAATTGGTCAACTATGGAAAGCCGTAAAAAGCTTAGATTGGATTTGAGCCTTCGTTTGCGAAACCTTATGTCTTTTGGTTTTATTAATAGCATATTATTTTGTTTTGTTATTTCTTATATTTGTTTAAGTGTGTTTCAGGTTTGTCAGTATTCGTTGTTTCAGGTGATGTCTTATATACTCTATCTTTCTACCTTATGACATTAAGGACAATGTCCGTTTTGGTTGGGAGGAGAGGGTAGTAGTTGACATTAAAAAAAAAATAACTTACTAACTGTTTTTGCTATTATTAAAACCATTTGAAAAAACTGTTATTAGGATGGCAGAGTAAAGAGGAATTTTATTGACTCTTGAAACGCATCTTAGTAAATATTCTTATCAAGGTCTAATAGCATACTTCTTGAAATATTCAGGTTTACAAACTCTCGCATTGTTATCACTTGATTCTGCTCATATACTCATTTAACAAGTATTCTTAAACCTTCATTTTCACACACATTTTAACATATGATTGTGGGTTGCATAATGGATTATTACATTATTTATGTTCTTTTATTAAAGGTAACAACTAAAGGAAAGGGATAGTATATAATTTCCAAAAACAAATATTGATAATAACAAAAACATAGATAAGTTTAGTTTCGTAGCCTCCCTAACCTAAGCAATTAAGCTCGAATGGGTGTTTTAACACCTAATACCCTAAAGTCAACTGACTTTGGAGCTATTAGCCCAGTGCTTGTTACATGGGTTAAAGAGAAAAGCTTAAGGGAATCAAACATTGCACTATCTACGTATTAGTATCTGCAACCCGATATTAAGCTCGTAGGGGTGTCTTAACACCTAATGCCCTAAGACCAACAGGTATGGGAGTCATTAGCCGAAAGCTCGTTACATGGGTCAAAGATGCATTATATTTTAAGTTATATGTATATATATTTTTTAAAAAAAAAAAAGAAAAAGAAGATAATAATCCCAACCCAAGGAAGTTAACCTTAGAAAAATATGAGAACAGAATATTGTTTTCTTCCAATAAAATCCCCATCATCTATGTTTTCATACATTGAGCACATAAAAAGAAGGTTTATTAATATCTCATTTCAACAGTATGAAGCATATATATAAATTTAATGAGAGTTTGTTTATTTTAGATAGATTAATAGAAGTTGAATGATGAATGCCTTACTTTGTGGAACTTGCAAATTGTTTTTCTATTTTAACGCTTTGATTACTAGGGACTAGTAATAAGCTGGTTGGCGGGTGTGATTAGTACTTAAAAGTGTATTTTTATCAAGGTTTTATATCATCATTTTACACTTGAAGTATCAATAACTCCTTAACTAAGAGCATGTTTTACAATAACAAGTCTGATAATATAAGATACTTTTAATTTATGATAAATGTTCATTTTAAATACAGGCCTACCACATAAATCAAAGGATTGATTGATGAGTTTAAGCACTGAAATTGAGAAGACAAAGAGAGGGCTAAGCTTAAAAAAGAGATGCTGGTTGAATTCAAATTAGAACACCATTCAGTTATTGGATCATAACTGGAGCTATAGAACTTGGTTTTAGGTCTAGTTTATATGTATGGAAAGCTGAGACATAGGCCTAAAACTTTCATGAAGAGTTCAAGCTTCAAAAGCACCGTTTTTAAGTTCAAATTGTAGCAACAATAGAGAAGTCAGAATCTGTCCTACAACCCAGATACTATTCAGTGTTCAGCGTATATCTCAAGTTCTAGAAGTCCAAATACACCGATTCTTGTTTTGTTAGAAATTTGAGATAATTTCTCAGAACTTTCATGAAGACTATATGCTCAAATTCTGATGTTAGCAGTGACGTTTTCTGCAGACAAGAAGATAAGGATAGTCATCAAGTCAAGAGATGGCCACCCACTCAACAATTAGTCAATAATTAGTCTCTTCAACTCCTTTTCTGTTATTTTCTATTGATTTGATGACTAATTGTTAAGTGGGTGGCCACGTCTTGACTTGGTGACTATCCTTAACTTTTTGTCTGAACAAAAAGTCATTGCTAACATCAGAATTTGAGCAGATAGTCCTTATGAAAGTTATGGGAAATTGTCTTAGCTTTCCAACAAAACAAGAATCGGTGTATTTGGACTTCTAGAACTTGAGATGTATGCTGAACACTGAATAGTGTCTGGTCTGCAGGACAGATTCTGACTTCTCTATTGTTGCTACACTGAATAAAAATGCACTTTTAAGTACTAATCACACCCCCCAACTAGCTTATTACTAGTCCCTAGTAATCAAAGCGTTAAAATAGAAAAACAATTTGCAAGTTCCACAAAGCAAGGCATTCATCATGCAACTTCCATTAATCTATCCAAATAAACAAACTCTCATTAAATTTATATATCTACTTCATACTGTTGAAACAAGATATTAATAAACTTTCTTTTTATGTGCACAATGTATGAAAACATAGATGATGGGGCTTTTATTGGAAGAAAACAATATTATGTTCTAATGTTTTTCTAAGGTTAACTTCCTTGGGTTGAGATTATGATCTTTTTTTTCTTTTTTTAATATATATACATATAAATTAAAACATAATGCATCTTTAACCCATGTAACGAGCTTTTGGCTAATGAATCCTAGACCAGTTGGTCTTAGGGCATTAGGTGTTGAGACACCCCTTCGAGCTTAGTAACTCGGGTTGAAGATATCGATACGTAGATAGTGCAATGTTTGATTCCCTTAAGCTTTTCTCCTTAACCCATGTAACAAGCACTGGGCCAATAGCTCCCAAGTCAGTTGATTTTAGGGTATTAGGTGTTAAAACACCCATTTGGGCTTACTTGCTTTGGTTAGGGAGGCTACGAAACCAAACTTATCTACGTTTTTATTATCATCAATATTATCAATTTTTTTTTTTTTTTGCAAATTATATACTATCCATTTCCTTTAGTTGTTACCTTTAATAAAAGAACATAAATAATGTAATAATCCAATGCGCAACCCACAATCATATGTTAAAGTGTGTGTGTGAAAATGAAGGTTTAAGAATACTTGTCAAATGAGCATATGAGCAGAATCAAGTGATAACAATACGAGAGTTTGTAAATTTAAATATTTCAAGAAGTATTCTGATAGACCTTGTTAAGAATGTTTACTAAGATGCATCTTAAAAGTCACTAAAGTTCCTTTTTTACTCTATCATCCTAGTAACAACAGTTTTGCAAATGGTTTTAATAATAGAAAACACGGTTAGTTAATTTATTTATATTAATATCAACTATTACCCTCTCCCCCCAACCAAAACGAGACATTGTCCTTAATGTTCTAAAGCAGAAAGATAGAGTATAGAAGACATCACCTGAAACAGCGACTATTGACAAACCTGAAACACACTTAAACAAATATAGGAAACAACAAAACACAAATATTATGCTATTAATAAAACCAAAAGACACAAGGTTTCACAAACAAAGGCTCAAATCCAATCTAAGCTTTTTATGGCTTTCCATAGTTGACAAATTTATGCAACTAATAGAGGGATCAATTATATGGATGAAAGATTGTAGTTGGTCAATAAATTGTTCAGCAGTAGCAGCAGAGATTATGATTTGTCGTGCTGAAGATGTTAGAAATTTTTGTTCCAGAGCTTGATCAAGAAAAGACAACAAATTATCATAAAAACCATTAACATTTAACAAACCTATAGGCTTATGGTGAATGTGCAGTTGGGCCCAAGAGGAAATATGAAAGATCTCTTCCAATGTGCCTAGACCACGTGGTAAGGCAATGAAGTCGTCAGCATGGTTAAACATTGCATTCATTCGATCAGACATTGTGGAGACCTGTAGTTCTTCTCCAATTGCTTTTCCAATGATGTCCCCTTTTGCTAAAGCTTTAGGGACGACCCCCAAAACTTGACTGCCTCCTAAAAATACAGCTATTGACACACCCCCTATTAACCCAAGGCTGCCTCCCCCATACACTAAATGAATCTTTCTCTCAGCTAGTACCTGACCAACATGATTTGCTAATTCTAAAAACTTCTTTCTCAAGACTGGATCCACCAAAAACACAAATATTTCTTATTTGATGACTTAAGGAACCTGCCATTTCTACACACTTCTATATCTGTTGAATGTATGGGTTGAGTAGAAATGAAGGGAATGAAGAAAAGATTTTATAGATGAGAAATTGAAAATGTAATCATACCACCTATAAATAGGCCAGTTTGAGTCTCACTCTCTCTCTCTCTCTCTTTTTAAAACATGTGTATGTACAAATAGTTGTGATTGTGGCTCACATCTTCCCTTGGTTTTACGTTCAAGAATGGCTTAAATGCCCTCTATAGGTCGGGGATAGGCTTCTCATCCAGTTTTCTTAAACACTGGCAAACATAGTCTTTTTTAGTCAGATTCCCAAGACTATGATGAGCATGTTCTTTATGAAAATGGGGCCATAAATCATGAATTGCACGATGCACATCTCTACTATTATAAGACTTAAGAGTCAATAGAAGATTATCTAAAGACTCTCTATGTTTTGAAATAAATCCCATATTTTGACAATTTTCACAGGTTTTGCAGAATGCATGTGAGTCCTTGAACATGGTGGGCCAGTGAAATCCACTTTGTAAGATTTTTACAGTTGTCTTTCTTAATGAGAAATGACCCTCACATGCCTCGGAATGACAAAATTTCATGACACTACTTACCTCATTGTCAAGAATGCATCTTTGATATATTTGATTAAGACAATATTTGATAAGTAAGGGTCATCCCAATAAAAGTTCTGCACGTTGCTCAAAAACTTTCTTTTGTCTTAGGTATCCAAATGAGCTGGCAAAAATCCTGAAGCAAGAAAATTATCAATATTAGCAGACCAAGGTATTGAACTAGGAGAAAGTAAAGATTCATCAGGAAAGTAACATCAATTGGTGTGATGTCAGATATCAAATCTATTGTCAATTTTGACAAATGATCTGCAACAACTTTTTTGGTGCCTTTTTTGTCCTCGATTTCTTCCTGTTTGAAAGTTTCAAAGATTTCAAAATCATGATTGACTTCTCTTTGTTTGGTTATGGCATGAGGAAATGGAAGTACTGGTGGGGAATTAGTCTTTTCTTTGCAATGTTCAGGTTTAACCCCTTCCTTACCCTCAGAGATTGACTCATCATCTTTCTCATAAGGTTCAAGAATGAGTTTTTCAATAACCTTACCACTGTGGAGAGTAATGACTGATTGGACTTGATCCATGTGTTGGCTTCCAAAACTACTTGCATTTGCATTATATTGCCCTTTGGGATTTTACTGTGGTTGAGATGGAAACTTACCTTTCTCTTGAAAACTGAGAATAGATGTGAATTTTGCAAGAGTATCTTTCAAATCAGCCATAGTTTGAGCATTTTGAGTGTTGATTATCTCTTGCTTTTCAATGAATGCATGCAAAGTTTCCTCAAGATTTCTTCTAGAAGGGGGAACATAAGGAGGTGTATATCCATGAGAATTTTAGAAATTATGGTGTGCTTGAAATGGTGGCTGTGAAGTTTGTGCATTATTGTTACCACTCTTCCAACTGAAATTTGGATGATCTCTCCAACCAGGGTTGTATGTTTGTGAGGATGGATTATGATTGGACCTTTGGGAACTGTTTAAAGCATGGGCTTGTTCATGGAGGCATTCCTTGAAAGAAGGCAAAGTTGGACAGTCATTAGTTGAGTGTTCATTGGTTTCATAGATTTAAAACACAATGTCTTGAATAGATTTTAATTGACCACTCTTTTTCAATTCTAGTGCCTCGACTTTTCTAGCTAAAGATGGAAACTTGGCTTAGAGGTCATGATTTTTCCTAAGGTTGTACATACCTCCACTAGCTATATGATGTTGAGTTTTACTTGGTGCCTTATAAGTGCCTGTAGTGTTCCAATTTTGAGCATTTTCAGCTAGCAAGTCTAGGTACTTCATTGCTTCATTAGGGTCTTTTTCTTCAAAAGTTTCATTGCACATCAATTCCACCATTTGTCTATCTTTAGGTGTCAACCCTTCATAAAAATATGAAACCAATCTCCATGTTTCAAAACCATGATGAGGGCAAGTATTAAGCAAGTCTCGATACCTATCCCAACATTGGTAAAATGTTTCTCCTGGTTTTTTAGTGAAAGTGGTGATTTGTCTTTTGAAAGAGTTTGTTCTGTGAGACGGAAAAAACTTCTTTAAAAATTGTTATTGCATTTCATCTCAAGCATGAATGGATCCTGGTCTCAAATTTTGTAGCTATGTTTTAGCTTTATCTTTTAATGAAAAAGGAAAAAGTTTTAATCTGATGGTGTTCATACTACAATTTAAGTCATTATAAGTGTTACAAACTTCTTTAAATTCTCTCAAATGCAAGTATATATTTTCTAGATCTAAGCCATGAAAAGAAGGTAAAAGTTGAATAATGCCTGGCTTAAAATTGAAGTGAGATGCATCAGGAGAGAAAACTATACATGAGGGTGCACTTGTTATTGTAGAATTCATGTGGTCTCTAAATGTTCTAACTCGATTATTTTCATTATTCTCATTATGAAGTGACTGGTTATCTTCTTCGGCTATATTTTCTGAAAATAATGAGGATACCCTACAAAGTCTACCACTTAATGTACATGACCAAACTCTCATGCACGTGTAGGAAGAGAATAAAAGGAAGAAGAAAACAAAAGAAAAGAAACAAAATTTAGATACAAGAAAAGTGAAAAGAGAAAATAAAATAAATATTATAATTTATACAAGAATTTACCTCCCCAGCAACGGCGCTAAAAACTTGACACGACCAAAAGATTGATGTCTTATTCCAAGTGCAGGAGTGTTGGAGTAATAAATAACCCGGCAAGACCAAGGTCGAACCATAGGGAGGTGAACTATATAAAATTATAAACAATAAATGAAAAGGAGTTGAAAAGAACTTTTGAGATGTAATATCGATGTAAGTATTAACCAAGGATAAAACAATTGTCAAGGTTAGAGGATCCACTAATGGTATTTCAAACAAGTATAGTATAAACTCTTTTTATTACTCAACTAGAAACCACACACAAAGGAGGTTCCAATCGAATTATAAATTGTTAACATGATTAAATTAGTTATCTTATTCGAATAATGCTAATACTTGTAAATGTTGTCAGGTATTCATGATATTAATTTATGTTAACAACAAATCAAGTTCCTTTCATAACACAGGTGTCGGTTATGCCATACAGTTGGTTATGAAAGGATCAAGTATTTGTTGTACCAAGGGTTATACAACATAAATCTAGATTAACCATTTAACAAGCTAAGTATTAAGAGTGAATACGATAACAAATACAAAACATGTTACTATCAAACATTAAAGTCCATGTTGAGTTTACACTATACTTATTCTTACACCATTAGTGTAACCTTTTCACCTTGACATAATAAACTTAGCTAAACATAATGAAGAAGAGAAACATAAATAAACAACATAAGAACATAAGTATAGTAAAGGAAATGAAAGGCATAAACAAGAGATTAAGGAAAATATGACATGAAATAAAACTTAAACACTACAAAAATATAAAGAAAGAAATAAAGAGCATGATCTTGATCTGAAAATCAAGATGCCTAAATGTATGGCAAATGCCTCCTTTTATAGGCCAAAATTCAGAACTATTGATTTGATATCTAAATCCAAGTTCTACAGCTTCAGTTATGATCCAATAACCGAATGGTGTTTTAGTTTGGACTGAACCAACATCTCTTTTTTAAGCTTAGCCCTCTTTTTATCTTCTCAATTTCAGTAGTTAAACTCATCAATCAATCCTTTGATTTATGTGATAGGCCTGAATTTAAGATGAACATTTACCATAAATTAAAGGTATCTTATATTATTAGACATGTTATTATAAAACATGCTTCTATATTATTAGACATGTTATTATAAAACATGCTCTAGTTAAGGAGATATTGATACTTTAAGTGCAAAATGATGATATAAAATCTTGATAAAAATGCACTTTTAAGTACTAATCAGATGCCATTAGCCAAAGCTAATCATCAAACTCAATCATACAATTTCATAGAAGGTTTAATATTCACCACAACACAATACTATATCTTTCATAATGGAACCTTTTCAAGAAAAATAACATTATGCAAGAATAGGTTGGAAACTACCTACATGTTCCTCTCATGGAGTGCTCTTGTTCGGTCGAAGGTCCAATTCCAGTTGTACTACTTGACATATCATATGATCATAATCAGCATACTCATATCAAGCAACCATATAACTATCATCATACATATCCCCAAGAATTCACATGTTCACATTCAAGTGTTCCACACATTATACAATCATACAATAAACATCATCACATCAAAACATTTCTCTTTGTTTTAAGCATGGCATTTACAGGCGTTCTAGTGTTTAATTCTTGAGTTTCATAGTGATTTAGATCATATCGACGATGAAATCGTCATAACAATCAAGTCATTTTTTATATGGAATTCGTCAATGAAACTAGGTCGTTGTTGTCGCAAAAAGTTATCAGCGAAAACTGGGTCGTTGGTGACACATAATCGTCAGCGAAAACTGGTTCACTGGTAACACAAAATAGTTAGTGAAAACTTGTTCGCTGGAGATTCAGAATTATCAGTGAAAACTAGTTCACTGAAGACGCAGAGTCGTTAGCAAAAACAGGTTCGCTGATGAGACTGAAATCATTAGCAAAAACTGGTTCGTTGGTAACACAAAATCATCACCGAAAATTAGTTCGCTGGTAACATAGAATCGTCAGCAAAAACTAGTTTGCTAGAGATGTAGAGTCATCAACGAAAGCTAGTTTATTGGTAACACAAAATCATCAGCAAAAACTAGTTTCGCTGGTGACACAAAACTCGTCATCAAAAATCGGTTTGTTGGTAACACAAAATCATCAACAAAAATCAATTCGATGGAGACGCAAAGTCGTTAGTGAAAGCTAGTTTGTTGGTAACACAAAATCATCAGTGAAAACTAGTTTGTTAGAGATGCAAAATCGTCAGCAAAAACTAGTTCGCTAGTGACACAAAAATCATCAGTGAAAACTGGTTCGTTGGTAACACAGAATCATCAGCAAAAACTAGTTCGCTTGAGATGTAGAGTCATCATCAAAAGCTGGTTCGCTGGCAACACATAATCATCAGCAAAAACTAGTTTGCTTGTGACACAAAAATCATCAGCAAAAACTAGTTAGCTGGTAACATAGAATGTTAGCGAAAACTAGTTCGCTAGTGACACAAAAATCATCAGTGAAATCCGTTCTATGACTGATGCCTTAAATCATTAGCGCACTTATCTATTATTGATTCAAAAATCATTGACTAAATTGCATCGCTGCCGACCCATAAATCATCAACGCAATCAGTTCTACAGTCGCTGCCAACCCTGAAATCATCAACACAGTCCATTCCTATAGGTGATATATAAAATTGACAGCGCCTATGTTTTTCTATTGACTAAAAAATCATTGAAAAGAACTAAGTCACTGCCGACCCAGGAATCATTAGCGAAATTTATGTCGTGCCAATCTAGAAATTGGCAGCGACAATTAAGTCATTTCTAGTTTTACTCTTTCCCTAGATTGCGTATAAGGTCCGTGATAAGCTTTCCCCTTTATTCAACACACCTCAAATGAATTTGGACATGTATCGAAACCAATCACATTCACATTTATCACAAGGCTATCAAACAATACACCACCGAAATCCAACATGTACATTCTTCCAAGGTCCTCCCTGACTATCATTCCAAGGACGTGACCTAACCTTTATCAACAATCATCTACTTCAAGTTCTCAATTGAAATATTCAAATTCAACAATACAATTTATAGCAATTCAATAACACCAAAAAGTTCTACTTTCATACTATTTCATATCATTCTAATGATGTTCATCATATAAGGTTTCTTCATGATTCTTCCCTTAGGCCAAAGCATTGTTGCCTTTTACTTCCCTAATTAGTACATGCAATTCAATATATTTAATCACAAGTATATCCACAATAACATTTCTCAATGCATATCCATCCACTTGGTTCACAATCATACATGTTCATTCATCACACAAACAAAATCAAAGCATTCATATGGCATAATTCTCATTTTAGATCCAGCATGCTTCTAAGGTTTAATGACAACACAATTCTACACAGAACATCATTCCAACATATTTTCACATAATTTCTTCAATCACATATGTAGAAATCACGTCATTAACACAAGTATAAATTTTGTTTTCGTTCTAGTGTGATATAAGACTCTAACAAGGTCACAATCTATGCATTCCATCACATTAATTCATATTTTGTCCGGCCTTCACTATGATCGACCCTCTATCTAGGTTTGTGTATTTAAAATTATTCATTTCCTTTGTTAAATGTTCTAGATTTAAGTCCACCATTCAGCCCCATTTTCATCCATCTTTTAATCTAGTTCTCGTTAATCATTGGTGTAAGAATCTTAGGCCATTTCCTTGGGGTTTTCTTTTTCTTTTTGGTCTCGGAGTCTTAAGAATAGGTAGAGAAGTGATGTTGTTCATACCTTATGATTTCAAGTAGTTTTAGGGAAGGTTTCTTTTGTAGTTCTTCTTCTTCTTTACTTTTGGTTTCTCCTTTTTTTTTTTGCTTGTTCTAGCCGACCTTCTAGGCTCTCCCTTATTCCATGTTTTTGTTTTTCTCTTCTTTTTCCCAACTCTCTTCTCACTCTACACTCAAGGGGGCTTGCATGCAGGCTAGTCTAGTTTGGTTTCTTTGGGAAGGAGGGTTGGTTGCTGCCATTTCTAGGGAGAGGAAGAATCACCTCTTTTTCTCCCCTTTGAATTTATACCCCCATAAATGTGATGGGGTTTTTGGGGGGTTGTTCCCTTTTGTTCTTATTTCTCTTTAAGTTATTCTAAAATTGATTTTTCCCCCTTATTAAGTCCTCCCTAAAGCTGGCTGGTTTGTTCCCCTAGATTTTATTTAGTATAGGCTGGCCTTTTACTAAAATTTTCGTCGGGTTTTACATAAAAGAATCACCTAAAAAGATATAGAAACTACTAACAGATTTGCGATCTGTAGGATCATTGTCATGATCAGCATCAAAGTATGCGCACAACTCTAAGTAAAAGGTGGATGGAAGCTGTAAAACCCTGAAAACAAACCAAAAAAATATTTATAATTAGGTTTATAATAATAATAATAATAATAATACAAAAAATTATTATTATGAAAGGCGAGAGGTGTGGCTCAAATTGTGGGGAAAAAATATAAATGGGGCCAAAGTGCAATTGACTCCTTGCAAAAATCGCCAGCATATACAAGAGGGAGGGGAGATTTTCAGATTTGTTCCATCATAAATTTAAGAGAGAAAAACATCAAACCTAACAAACTTCACAAACCTTAAACACGTGGTGGGAGGAAGACATCATTTAACAAGAGAAATCACAAGAATTAAGTGTGGAAATTATGAGGAGAAAGAGGTGGGTGGTCTGCTACAAACAAGAGGAAAGAAGCATAAATTCTTCAATTAATTGAGAAATGAAGTTCAAATTACTCTCAAGTAAAGAGTGATAAACTCAATCTTACGAATTAAGTTCAATTCGTCTTAAAATTGTGCAATTTTTCTTGAATTGAGAATTAGGGTTCTTAAACACAATTTGGAGGAAATGCAAGATTGCTAAAAATTAGAGCAATTAGACTGTTGTAAACTACCTTGGATGTGAAATTGTGTAACGACAAGAAAAAAAAAAAGAGGTTCAAGGTGGCCGGCCACTAGGAGGGAAAATGAGAGGAGAAGAACTTATGATTTTCCTTATTTAATTGTTCATAATGTGTTGTTATAATATGAATGATAACTAGAAAAGAAAAATTTATCACCTAAGAAGAAGAAGGAACCCTTAGTTCCTTTTGGGTCATGTTCAGCCAAGATGAGAATTGGAGGGGGAGGAGGAGTTTTGAAATTTCATATGATAATAATGAGTGAGTTAGATGCAATGAAAAGTTTAATAATAAAGGAATCTATATAATTTTATGATATGAGAACTTGTAAATTATTTTCAGAAGTTAGGTGAGGTGGAAAGGAATCCTTGTGCCACACATATGGCCTTAGGCACGTTTTAGGGACAATTATGAAATGAAGGAAATCATGGAAGTAATAAAGTGTATGTTCTTGAAGTGGTCCTAGATCACCTTACAAAAAATTTATTAAATTAGCGTAAACAGCCTTAGGAGATCATATTGAGAAAGGTTGTCGTGCATACAGTGTGGGTATGGTTGTATCGGAGGAGGAAAGTGGATTAGAGAGAATTGGAGATACATTTCATCCATTGATGAAAACTGGGCAGATTCATCATCTTGATTCCCGAGATGATTCGGGCCTAGAGACGATAGAATTCGGGGAAGGTTTCTCGTAGAAGTTGTAGCCTAAGGTGTTAGCTTTCTGACAAATCTGACCCCGCTTAATTTGGAGCTCTACAACTCCAGATATAGATAAATGTATGAGCAGAGGTCGAGTTGTCATCCCTGCTGATAGATTTGGCAAAATTGATAAAACGGGGAAATTTCACCACGATAGGGGCAGAACCCGGTTTCCTTCCCTTCAAGAATTTTATAGCGTCATGTCTTGACATCAAAAAGAAATAAACCATACTTGAAATTGAATTTGGTGATGTGCATCATGATTTGATAATGAACCGTAATCTTAAGACAAGTAAAAGGAAGTTAAATATAAGAAAAATAATGGAAAGGAGAAATAAACGTTGTTGTTATTACTAATGTTATTTTATGAAATGTAAATTGAGTATACAATAATGTGGTGTACTTGTGGATTCAGGAGGAATCACAGGAGGAGTACAACAACAATAACAAGGGAGCGCAAACCAAGCTTCCGTTGTAGGTAGGTGTCTCGCACCTATACTTTTCTTAAATAATAGTGATTTTAGTATTCTATTCTATTTTGGATTTAGTACTCGCGGATAAAGCCAAAGGAAAAAAAAGATATGATGAAATGAACGAGGAATGAAATCTGATTTTGTTTATGGACTTACATATTTCAATTATAAATAATTTACTATAGTAATGAATTGAAAATAACCGCCTCTGAATTTGATTAATCGGTCCCGAACATGAGCGGCTAATGATGTTAGAAAGATTAGCTAATATCGGTATTATCCTGATGGAAAGTTAAGGAATATTGAACTTAAATAACTATTCGGGTTTAGAATAGTTAATCATATCGACGGATAATGTCGATGTCGGCAAAATCATGAAAACTTGATTAGCTTCCTAAGAAGGAAGCTAATGATGTCAAGAAACCTTGACATCGGCATTACCAGAAACATCTTTAAGGTGTTGTGGAAAATTGATTGACTATTTTGGGTTGGAAATAGTTAAGGCATTAACCGGTTAAGTTGTTGTCGGCATTAACAAAGATTTAATTAGTCGGTTCTGGTAAGGACGACTAATGACACTGATGGGAACCATAAGTAGGGGTGTTTAAAAAAACCGATTAAAATTTTGAAAAAACCGACCGGTTCGGTTTCAGTTTTTTAAGCCTAGAACCGAAAAAACCAAACCGAACCAAACCAAACCCGAACTGGAAAAAACAGAAAAAAAAAAAAAAAAAAAAAAAAAACTGAGCCAAACCGAAAAAACCAAGCCAAACTGAAAAAACTGAGTCAAAACCGAGCCAAACCGGTTTTTGTTCTAAAAAACCAAACCGAACTGAAACGGGTCGGTTTGAACCGGTTTCGGTTCAGTTTCGGTTTTTTAAAAAAAAAATCGGTTTGGTTACTTTTTTTGATAAAAACCAAACCGAACCGAAAATGAACACCCCTAACCATAAGTGTTGATAGTGACCTCCCTAGAATTGGGACAAAATAGCATAATAGGTGTTCTCGATGAAAAATAATTGATAATATTTGCAAAACAGAAATAATAAGTGAATTTGGGAATTATAAATTCTAGACATAGTAAAGGAAGATTTAAATGTGGATTACAAGAAATTATGATTGTGTACTAGTGTTTATATATATATTGGGTAACTCTCTCATCTCTACTATATTTTTACTTTTAATATTATTATTCCAACATTGTGATATTGCAAGTCCATCACTTTCACGCCAAGAGTAGTGTCCTGGGTCCTCCAGTCCCTTTTGTATGAATTAGGAATTAAATGAATGTTAATGTATTTTGTCCTTGAGTAATTATATGACTTGAAATGTAATAGTACCTCCTTATATTAAATGTCGAGAGATAAAATTATACTATTTTATGCTTGTAATATTATCTTTGCTTATCTCTGTTTAATTATGAATTTCATATATGTCTAAATGAGAAAGGAAATGAATATGTGAGTTGTTATGCTTGTACCTATGAATGATTGTTGTTGAGGTACAATATAATTATGATATGATTAAGGAATGAGTATAAAATATGTACAGGATAATTATCGATAACTTGGGACCTCCCAATATAGGGGAGATTCTGTTGAAATTTTGATAGAAATTTCAGTAATCCTTAGATAAGTTCGGCAAAACAAAAAACAAATCCCACAATTTTCATTAGTATGATTGATATGTATGATCCCGAGAATGGGAATGTTATATAAGCAAAATACTCTGAAAGACTATACCCTAAAGATATTGTAAAATACAAAGAACAGTTGCCCAATGAACGGTAGTAGAAAAAACAACAAATTGACTAACAACATGAACAACATATACAATACCTAGACGAGTAGCAGTGAGATATACCAAGTTCCCAACAATAGTATGGTATAAAGTAGGATCTGATAAAGGTAAACCATCAGAAGAAGAATACTTTGCGTTAACCTTAATGAGAGTATCTACAACTTATTATTAGTAAGTCTAGCCCGCTCAAGAATATCTACAACATGTTTTGACTGAAAAAGAAGATAACCTCTGGGTGAGTAAGCTACCTCAATACCCAAGAAATATCGTAGAGAACCCAAATCCTTCATTTCAAATTGTCTAGCTAACTCTGTCTTCAAAACTGAAATATCATCAATGTCATCACCAGTAATAATCATCTCATCAACATATAAAGATAGATTAATACAACCTGTATTAGTGCACTTAACAAAAAGAGAAGAGTCATATAACATTTTCTTGAGCTTGAAAACATACCAAAAGTCATGTGAAACACTAAAAGGGGGCATCATATAAACGTCTTCTTAAAGATCCTCATTCAAGAAGGCATTTTTAACATCAAGTTGAGAGACATGCCACTAACAAAACCGAAGCTATTACAATAAGAGTATAAATAGTAGTCATTTTGCAACAAGATCCAATGTCTCCTCATAATCCATACCATATTGTTAAGAGTCCTTTTGCAACCAACATAGCTTTGTATTGCTTAATAGATCTATCAGAATTAGTCTGATCTTATACACCCACCGATAACCAACAACACTCTTACCAGGAGGTAGAGAAACCAAATCCCAAGTATTTGTCTTGTGTAAAGCAAAAGGTTCCTCCTCCATAATTTGCTGCCAAAAAGGATCAAGAATTGCCTCAAATAAACAATGAATATAAGCTAAAAAGAAAGTAAAAGATTAAGAATAACAAGAATAGGTAAAATCTAGTAACTTTATGGACTTACAAATCCGTATGAATTGACATAGAGGTGGATTCATAATCTCATACGGAGCTTGAGGGGCCATAGAAGAAAAGAGAGCTTCAAATGTCAATACCTGCAAAATGATTAGTACAAATTGATCAAACATGAGAAAAGGTATTTGAAGTACTAGGAACCTGAGATGATAAACTATCAAAATCCTATAAAAAAATGATATATACGAATAAGATCAGATCTAGTCAAGCTATGAGTAGTGGATAGAATAGAAAAGAAAAGTATATGCTCAAGAAAGACAACATGACGAGACACATAAAGTTTCTAAGTTATTGGATTAAAACAACGATACCCCTTTTTACCTTCACCGTAACCAAGAAAGACACAAATAGCAAATCAAGAGGACAACTTATTGTGTTCTACATGAGGATAAAGAACAAAACAAATACAACCAAAAACTCTAAATAAGGAATAATCAGGGGCATACCCACACAACTTTTTAAAAGGAGAAAAACCTAAAAAATAAAAAGATAGAATTATATTAATCAAACCTACAACAGTAAAAACAGCTTCTCCCCAAAACACACTAGGAACAAAAGCAGACAACAATATGCCTATGTTTTCTTTCAACAACATTATTTTGCTTAAAAGTATCTACACACAAAGTTTGGTGAATGGTTCCATCTAAGGCAAGCAACTCATAAAATTTATTAGAGGTGTATTCCCCACCCAAATCACACCTAAAACATTTGATAATAGCATAATGTTGAGTTTTGACAAGAGCTCGAAAAGCTATATATATCTCAAAGAATTTAGAATGATGTTTCATTAAATAAACCTAATAATAATGAGTATGATCATCAATAAAAGAAACATAATATTGAGACCCTCTATTTGTGGCAACAGGAGAAAATTTTTATACATCAGAATGAATCAAATCAAATAGAGAAGAAGAAACAGAAATACTTCAATTAAAAGATAAAGCGGAAAATTTTGCTAATTTACATCCACTACAATCAGAAATATCATAAGTTTGCAAATTTTCTAAAGCTCATGTGGATGCCAAAAATCTCAAATAAGAAAATGAAACATGATCTAGATGAGATGTCATAAATAAAAATTAGAAGAATAAGGACTCAAACAAAAAGAAGACAAATCAACACTAGTAGCTTTAGTAGTAACAGGCACTTTTAACTCATCCAAAATATATAGTCCTTCTTCCTACAGCCTATCCCAATCAACTTTTAAGATTGCAGATCCTATATAAAATAAAAAGAAGAGGAAAAGATGATTAAATAATCATCAGAATCACATAACTAACCAACAAAATCAAGATTCAATGTGAGTTTCAGAACAAGATAAACATTAGGAAGTGACAAGTGAGGTGTGACAATAAAACAAACACCTGCTAAGGGCTTGAGAGTGTCATCAGCAATTATGACAGGAATACAAGGCGAAGGGGGACACAGAAGCAAAAGATGAAGAATATAGAGACATATGATGTGAAGCATCAAAATCCAGGACCCATTTAGAATGTGACATACCTGAAGAACTATGAGGCAACTGACCTATGAAAGAAGAAGCAGACATAACTTGTGGCTATAAAAAGAGAAACTTCTAAAATTGCTCAGCTAGAGTACTAGGATCGATAAAAGGACCTGATGAAACTACTATTGTAGTATTGTGGTGTGGTGGTTTGTAGCCTTAAGATGGTCTATGAACATTATTAGATTGTGACTGGCTGTCAGGCTTCCAAGCTTAATTTTGTTGTCTCAACTTGGGACACTGAGCCTTCCAATGACCTTTCTGCTTACAGAAATTGAACTCATCAAAGGCAACCCTTGTGTAAGGCTTATTCTGCTTATTAGAGAATGGCTTAGAAGGTGTTGCTAGCACAGAAGAATTAGAAGTAGAAAGAATTCCCTTTTTAGAATAAGACTGAAGACGTATTTCTTCAGGCAATAACTCACTAACAATTGAGTCAATAAAAGGCAGTGGAGAACGATGTAAAATTAAACCTATAAGTCTTTCAAAATCACTATGAAGTGCCATTAAAAGTTGTATCAATCGTTGCTGCTCTCTATAGTATAAACTCTTTTTCTTACTCAACTAGAAATCACACACAAATGGGGTTTCAATCGGATTATAAATTCTTAACATGATTACATTAGTTATCTTATTTGAATAATGCTAATACTTGTAATTGTCATGTATTCATGATGTTAATTTATGTTAACAACAAATCAAGTTCCTTTCATAACACAGGTGCCGGTTATACCATACAGTTGGTTATGAAAGGATCAAGTTTTTGTTGTACCAAGGGTTATACAACATAAATCTAGATTAACCATTTACCAAGCAAAGTATTAAGAGTGAATAAGATAACAAATACAAAACATGTTAGTATCAAACATTAAAGTCCATGTTGAGTTTACACTATACTTATTCTTACACCATTAGTGTAACTTTTCACCTTGACATAATAAACTTAACTAAACATAATGAACAAGAGAAACATAAATAAACAAGATAAGAACATAAATAAGATATAAGTTAACTAAGTAAAGGAAAGGATATGAAAAGTATAAACAAGAGATTAATATAACATAAAATAAAACTTTGAACATTACAAAATAAAAGGAAAGAAAGCAAGAATATGATCTTGATCTGAAAACCAAGATGCCTAAATGCATGGCAAATGCCTCCTTTTATAGGCTAAAATTCGGAACTATTGATTTGATGACTAATTATTAAGTGGGTGGCCACCTCTTAACTTGGTAACAATCTTTATCTTCTTGTCTAAAAAAAACATCATTGCTAACGTCAGCATTTGAACAAATAGTCCACATGAAAGTTCTAGAAATTTGTCTAAACTTTCCAACAAAACAAAAATGAGCTCATTTGGACTTCTAGAACTCGAGATATGGGTTGAACACTGAATAGTATCTGGCCTACAAGATAGATTCTGACTTCTCTTTTGATGCTAAGATTTGGACTTCCAAACGGCATAATTGAGTCTTGGACTCTTCATGAAAGTTTTAGGCCTATGTCTTAACTTTCTATCCATATAACCAGACCTAAATTCAACTTCTACAGCTCCAGTTATGATCCAATAACCAAATAGTGTTCCAGTTTAAATTGAATCAGCATCTCTTCTTTAAGTTTAGCCCTCTCTTTGTCTTTTCACTTTTAATAGTTAAACAAATCAATCAATCCTTTGAATTGTTAAACATGTCTGCATTTGAAATGAGCATTTACCATAAATTAAAGATATCTTATATTATCAAACTTGTTATTATAAAACATGTTTAAGTTAGGGAATTTAATGATACTTTAAGTGCAATATGATGATATAAAACCTTGATAAAAATGCACTTTTAAGTATTAATCAAAGAGCTCGTATTTTATTCTCTATTAATATTGCTTTGCAAAATTTAATTATCTAAATTACCTTTATAAATGATCTTAAACCTCCTTTGATGTCTCATATTTCACCAACAGTATACCTATGGAATGCTCAACATAATTGTTAATCCAAGTAATAATCTTTGAATTGTTTGCTTCATATGCATCTATCAAAGTAGCATAACCCTCATCAGTATTCCTAGGTATCACAAAAGTTCCACTAACATATCCCCACATCTTTTTACCCTTAAGAAAATTTCTCATCACATAACTCCAATATGAATAATTATTTCCATCCAACCTTATACTCACAAACGGAAGTGAATCATCTCTTTCAGTAGCCATAATCAACAAACAAAGAAAACTATAACGCAAAAGAAAGTAAAACAAAATAAATAAATTGGAGAAACTGAAGAAATATCTTCTCGAAGTTATACAATCACTCCAAAAAGAAAATTAAGGATCTGATACCATGTTAAACAATCCAAAAAAATAAAGAGAAATACAAAAATAAGAGAGGGGGAGGATAGGTGATGCGATCCAAGCAACACTAAAGGATACATTGTAGGTTCTAGTTGGTCTAGTAACAAGGCTTAGGGCTAAGAGATTGAAAGAGGCTTTTAATGGGCTTCTTCGAGATACATGGGTTAAGGTGGACTTCAAGAGAGTAATAAATAATGAAGAGCAAGCCATGATTAATCTGATTCATGTTCAAGAAGGGCTTGTTGGTGGAACCAAGGCCATTACACAAGGATTGGGATGAGAAGACTCAAATCAGACAATTTGACCTTTCACAACTGTTTTGATCATAACTAGAGCTATAGATTGAATTTGGATGCGATTCTAGTTGGGATGGAAACTAGAATTTCATACCTTTCCAATTATATATGGCATGCCTTCTAATTCATTAATATGAGAGAGAATCATTTGTTTGAAGTTGGTCTTTGATGTTGTCAGCAAATTACAAGAAAAACTGACCTTGTCTTATTTTAATTAGTTGGGCTATTAATCTATCTTTGTTTTATGCAGAAACACTTATTTAAGTCTTAGACTTGTTTATGTTATTTATTTTAATTAGTTTGGGCTAGTTTTAGCTTGGTTTGGGTATTAGTTAAATTGGATTTATGTGTGACCCGTTATGAAAACTAGGGTTACTTAGCTTTCTAGTATAAGTACTCTTTATGGCGAATATTTGGAAAAAAAATATTTTTTTCATAATAAAATATTGCCTCTCTTAGTTCTTGATTGAACTTCAACTCTTTAAATAATTGACCAATCTTTGCTAGTGATTTTATACTTCTTTTGCTCGTCTCCTGGTGTAGGCGTTGTGATTGGGTGGTATATAGTCTTGTTGCTTTAGAAACAGTCTTTGATTGTGATAAGCTCAATTTCATACTCAAACTTGGATTAGATGGATCTTGGGTTCGTGAATTCCATTAAGTTCAACTAGGGTTTGCATCACTAGGGTTTCATTGATACTGCATGATGTAATCACAATAATCTAAATGAATAGGTTTAGCCTAATTACAAAGAGATTATATATAGGCTAAATTGAAAAGAAAATAAAAATATTATTCTACCCTTAACAAATAAAATAAAATAACCTTATATTTCTTAACAAAAAGCATGCTTGAAAATGGGTGTCAAATCCTAAAACCAGGAAAGTTGTAAGATTTCTTTCAGCTAGGTAATTAGGAACATAATGCATTGATTTTTCTTCCCGCTTTCAATAAGTTAATTGAAAATTATTTTGATAAGATTTCTCTTCTATTACAGTACAAAAAGTCTCCTGGAACTATAAAATTTCCTTTAGAATTGTGGTTTCATTCATAGCCCCTAAGCCTTAAGTGTTGGAGAAACAATTACAAAATGACAGAGGAAATTAACATTTGACTCTTCAATACTAACATTAGATTCATAGTATTTCTGATTTTCATGTTTATTTATTATAGCACTAACTTTAATACATTTAATCTTAGTAAACAAGTTTAATAGCTAACATTTTCCCCTCTTAAACTTGTTTCAACCATCTTTATGATTCCAAGCTTCTTCTACAAATAACAGAATGCATCAGTCTTTAATGGTTTTGTAAAAATGTCATCAACTTGTTTGTGAGTTTTGACATGAACTAACTCCACTTATTCTTCTTCTATGTGCTCCCTAATGAAATAAAATCGAGTATTAATATATTTGGATCGTTCATAATGAACTGGATTCTTTGCAAATGTTATAACAGACTTGTTATTAACAAAGATTCTTGTAGCTTCATTTTGTTTTTGCTGTAAATCTTCCATCAATTTTCTTAGCCAATATGCATGACACACACAAGAAGTAGTAGCAATGTATTCTGCTTCATATATGGATAATGCAACAATAGATTGTTTTTTTGATGTCCAAGTAAAATTTGTTTCTCCCATAAAGAATACAAATCTAGTTGTGCTTTTTCTATCTTCCAAATTTCTTACCCAGTCACTGCCACTGTATCCTATAATTTCAAGACTATGTGAAGATGAATAATATAATCCATAACTTGTTGCTCCTTTAATAAAAACATAGGATCCTCTTTGCTGCCTTTAAATGTGAACTTCTTAACTTTTCCATATGCCTGCTAATCAAGCCAACTCTAAACAGAATATCTGGTCTGGTGCATGTTAGATAACACAAGCATCCCATAATACTTTTATAGTATGTAGGATTAATTAAATCTCCTCCTTTTTTAGTTAATTTGGTTCCATATTCAACTAGATTAGATTGTCTACAGGACAACAATCTTCCATAACAAATTTCTTCCAAACTTATGTTCCTTACTTGGCTTGTGAAATAAAGATTCCATCACTACACTACTTCACTTGTATTCCCAGAAAGTAAGCCATGAGACCTAAGTCTAACATTTCAAATTTCTTCCTCATGGATTGCTTGAAATCTTGAATCATAGTAGGATCATCCCCTATGAAGATTAGATCATCAACATATAAACAAACAAAAATTACTCTACCTTGTAAACTCTTCTTCACATATAATGCATGTTCATAAGGACATCTTGTAAATCCTTTCTGTGAAAGATAGCCATCAATTCTGGAATTACATGCTCTTGGTGCTTGTTTAAGCCCATAAAGAGCTTTATTCAATCTGTTTCTCCTTCTCTGCTTCTCCTTTTACCATAAATCTAGTTGGTTATTCTACATAAACTTCTTATTTAAGTTGTCATTCAAGAATGCTAACTTGACATCCATCTGAAATATCTTCCATCTTTCAGAATTTGTTCTTCATCTACAATTAGTTTTTGTGGCTGATCTTCAGAATTCCATTCCCATTCTTGCTCTTCATCAAACTTCACATCTCTTAACATGATCACCTTCTTTGTCACTGGATTGTATAATTTGTAGCCATATGAATTTTCTCTATATCCTAGTAATATGCATTTTTTTTAGTTCTTTTTTCTTCTTGAATTTTGGCATAAGCAACACTGCTGAAAATTCTCATATGATCAACTCTTGGGTTTTTTAGGCTTCATGCTTCTTCTGGCATGATCTTCTAAAGTCTTTTCGTAGGGAATCTGTTCAACAAATACACAGCACATACAACTTCATCTCCCCAAAACTCTTTTGGATAATTTTTTTCTTTTAACATACATCTAACCATGTTTATAATAGTTCTGTTTTTTATCTCTGATACTTCATTCTGTTGTGGAGTTTGTGGCATGTAAGTTGATAAACAATACCATTTTCCTTACAATAAACATCAAAACCATGAGAAATATACTTTTCTTCCTTATCTGTTCTTAGACACTTTATCTTACACTCACTTTGTTTTTCTACTAAATTTTTAAACTCTTTAAATTTACTCAGCACTTCTTTCTTTCTTTTTTAATACATTTACCCATGTCTTACCACTGAAATCATCAGTAAAAGTAAGAAAAATGTTTGCTTCCACCTATTAAAGTAGGCGTAATAGGGCCACACACATTTGAATACACCAGGTCGAGAGGCTAGGATGCTCTTGAACTCTTCTTTGGAAATGACTTTCTATGCTGCTTTCCCATTATAAACATTTCACACATTCTGCTTATGTGTTCTAACTTTGGTATTCAAAGAACCATTTTGTTTTTCTCCATCAGCATAAGTAATCCAGAGTTTAAATGTCTGTAACATAAATGCCACAAAGTTGTCATGTTGGAGATTTTTGTCTTAAAACATTTTGACAGATTTATACTCAGATCCAAAGAAACATCCTATTTTTTATCATTTTCACTTAAACGATTGCAACTCCAGACTCATCAAAAATCTTTAAATTTTTATCTTCCATTTGTACTTCAAAACCTTTCTCCAGAAACTGTCCCAAACTCAGAATGTTGTTCTTCATGTTTAGAACATAAAATACTTTTGATATAAACTTTTGCTCACCATTCTTAAGTTTAATAAGAATTCTGCCTCTTCCTTCAACTAGTCTTTGAGAAAGATCTCCAAAGGTAATGTTACCTGTATAATTTTTATCTATATCAAACAATGTTTCCTTCATACTATATATGATTTGATGCTCCTGTATCTAAATACCAGGTGCTGGAGTTGCTGCCATCAAATTTTCCACAGGCCAACAAAAATACAGGTTCTTTAGAATCAGTTTCTTTCTAGTAAAGTTAACATTTTTGTCTTCAAATTTGTATTGTGAACAATCTTATGCATAATGCTTATACTCTTTACAATTACAACACTGTACATTTGCATTATTATTGCTCCAATTTGAATATCCTTCATGACCTCTTCCTCTACTTCTGCCATGGCCTCTGAAATTAAAGCTTTGATTTCGTGCATCATGAGATTCTTGATTTCTGAATGATCTTCCTCCTCTTCCTCTTCTTCCTCTTATGTGAAAGAACCTTCCTCTTTGAAATTTTCATCTGCCAAATTCACTAACATTCTTTGTAGTTAACTTTGTTTGTAATGCTTGTTCAAGAGATCTTCCTTCTCCTCTTTTATCAATTTTCTACTCATGATCTTGCAGAGATCCCATTAATTCTCCTACTATCAAATCTTTCAAATCCTTTGATTCTTTAATTGTTACTACCACATGATCAAAGTTTGAATCCAAAGACCTTATAATTTTCTCCATCACATGAACATCATCAATATTTTCACCATTCCTTCTCATCTGGTGCGCTAAAGAGATTACTTTTATGAAGTAATCTGAAATTGTCTCAATACTTTCTTTATTCAACTTCTTAAAATCTCCTCTCATTGCTTGCAACCTTACCCTTTTTGTCTTTTCAACTCCACTATAAGTCTTGTTAAGAATTTCTCATGCTTCCTTTGAAGTCTTTGTTGGTGCCACCATCTCAAGAGTTACTTCGTCAAGTCCTTGATATATCATGAATAAAGCTTTATTATCCTCCTTCCTTGATTCTCTCAATGTTTGTCTTTGTATATTACTTACTCATTGTTGTCTCTTCTCTTGTTGATTTTGGTTCAGTGTAACCATCTTTAACTAACTCTCATAACTCTTGTGATCTTAGTAAGGCTTTATATTGAATCCACCATAGATCATAATTTTGTTTTGTAAGATGAGAAATATGAATTTGAGCATTGTTATTACTAGAAACCATATCTACTCTCAAGCTCTAATACTAGATTTGTTAGAGAAACAATTACAGAATGACAAAGGAAGGATTTGAAAATCACTCACACGTCTTGGTAGAATACAAAACACTAAATAAAAGTACTCTCACACCTTTCATTATCAGAATCCATACAATATATATAGACATTATAGAATGTCTTTTACAATCTTCAAAAATCTTAATTAACATTTGACTCTTCAATACTAACACTATATTCAGAGTATTTCTGATTTTCATATTTATTTATTATAGCACTAACTTCAACATACTTAATCTTAATAAACAAGTTTAATAACTAACATTAGTTCATGAGAACATTGATGTTGCTGAAACAACTGACCCCCAAAATTTCTGGGAAGATGGAGAGCCACGCCTAAAAGCTGAAGATGCATGGCCAACACCAACTTGTAAGAGGGACCGATAGAATAAAATATTGACGGCTTCCAAGCTATTTGATGGAGTGAAAACAACATGGATACTGACAGGAATCGCTTTATATTGGAAATAAGATAGTATATGATAAGGATTCCAAATATCTGTAGCTTGATGTATCACCATTCACAATTGGTTCCAAGAAAAGTTACACCACACCAGTCGCCCTCGTCACGTGCCTGCCCAATCATGATCAAACCATTTTTAAAAAAAAATCTTTTTCATTCTATTGGTTCAGGGGTCTAAAATGTTGGGCAGATTAAAATTTATCAGCAGCCATGTTTACAGCTGGATAGGATCATGCCAAGAAATTCCCCAAACTTCCAAGACTTCTGCAATAGTACTAGATAGGATCGTTTATGATTAAAAACTCGAATTGTAAAAAAGAAAATAACGATACCAACACCATTCCTGAAACAATTTCCTGCACCGGCAGAATTGAAGCTAGGAGGATAATCACAAATCCATTTTGTTTTGAGAAGGCAAAGTGCCAAATCTCAGAACTGGAGATTATTCTGGGAAGAGTAATGCGGTTTTGGCAAGGAGGAATGGCCTGCGCAGCTCTAGCAGATCGTCTCTGTCGTATTAAATTGCATTAGTCTCGGGTTTCAGTCTATTGATGACAATATGCAAGTATACATGCATGTTTATTCATATCGACATTTATTTATTTATTATGGCAGGAACCTTGTGTGTACGTAAGATACAAATCCGAACCCGTAAAAAATTACAAAAAAAAAAAAAAAAAAAACACAGAAAGATAAAATCTCATTGGCAAAAAAAGGTCTCTAATTTTTGTTTATTACTGGAGTTTTATCTTTCTACAGTGTTCCTCTTTAAAAGTTTTATTTCTTAAATAGTTCAATTATTAATATTTAAATATAAGATAAAAAAATATTAAAAAAATATATTAATTTAATAAGTTAAACTGTTATGTGAGATTTTAAATTTATATTATTTTTTAAAAATAAAAACAAAAAAATTAAAAATTAAACATAAAAATCTAAAATTAAACTAGAAATTAAAAAGTAAAATAATGAAATTGATTATATCTTCGAAGCCTAATTTATAGCCATTCTCGATCTCAATTCCTTGTAGAATTGGACATGTAGAACTCCTAATCAAATTTAAGTGCAATCCTTGTTACGGGATAATTGTTTGAGATGAATAGCTTTTTATTGGGCTTGACTTTGTTTCCATGAACGAATCTATTAAGCTTTCTACATGATTCATTTATGACAGATCCACGACATACTCTTCAGAACCTTCAAAATCGCTATCACTATCCCAACCTGAGCAATAAGAGCGAGATGAAAGATTCAAAATGGGATCAGAAATGTGAGGAGCACATTCACATTGCTGACTTGGCTTTGCTACGTTTCGTGATTCAATTTGTTAGGTAGTTTCCATGAGATGTCTAGATCGGGATCTTTCTTTCCTAAATAAAGTCACTGATTCTCATTCCCATAAGATTTAATCTGACTGAACAATACAGTATCTGGTCTTTGATCTTTGAAGAATCCACACAAAGATCTATGAAAGAAAATCACGGCCGGCCGGCCGGCTTCAACTTGCATTCCGGGCCACCATGGCTAATAGGAAGTGAGCCTTAAAGATTTTGACAGTGAAAGAAAACTTAGCATCACGAGAGATAAATTATACTTCGTAGGACGTGGATGATAAGGATTCCACGTATCAACAAGATCATGTATAGACCCTGAAAGGGACTGCCTATATTTTTAATTTGAACAACATTTCCATCGAAGTTGCACAAGTAATTTTCAAAATGGTCAACCACATAGTTCGTTGCACCTTTTAAATATCATAAATGACTATCTATATCTCCATATGTGTAAAACACAAAGCAAAAAAAAAAAAAAAAACCAAAACCTTTTGTGTTGCCTCTAATTATCTGCAGTTTGGTCAGCAAACTACCACGCACGAGCAAGGAGCATGCTTGTGATGTTCAATATATGCATATTGACAGACCTACTCTACTGATTTGTTGATAAACAACTCAGTTTTCTCATTGTAATACAAACAGCGCCATCACCACTTAAACATAAAAATCCGGTCGGAAATCACTGATATATTCCCCTCCAGAGGCTAGTTTTGGCGACGAAATCTTTCCGTCAGTAAAAAACGCAACGAACCCTTCCTTATTTACATACAAAAATTTCCTTCAGGCAATGTCGAATTTTTTTGGCTGCGATCATTCATAGTAGATATGGGATTGTGTGGTTTTTTGTGTACATTTCATATAATTAATTGCATGAATATTCTTCAAGATTGCATTTGATTAGAGTTCAAAGATAAAATAAATATATATATAGAAGAGATACAAACGTATTTAATTAGAAAAAAGAGATATATAAAAAAATATTTCTTTGAGATATTTTTAAATTGAATTTACGTGATTTCAAAAACAAGAAGAACTAGAAGAGATAATAATTATCTTTGTTTTTTTTCTGTTTAGAGATAATAACAAACATTACATGTATCTATTAGGAGGTTATCGAGTAATTAATGAGTATGGATATTTTGCTTTACTTTATAATGAAATTCTTCCTCCATCGTCTTAATTCCTAATATATTATATGAATAGGAATTAGATTTTGAGCGAAACAATAGGGAGTGTGGTGTTTTTTTCATCCTTCTCTTATTTTTCCCCCATAATCCTCCCTTCCGCTGGTCTAAAGTAAAGAAATGCATCGCATGCTACGTGACAATATGTAAATCAAAGAATTTACAAAGCAAGATTTGCTAGCTACAGCTAGTGCCCACCATACATGATTCCTTTTGTGTCATAGCACATAAGGTTCTACATTTGAGGGAAAAAGGGCACAACTTTTTGTCTCGCGCCCCCTCCATAAATTAGACATAGTTAATCATATGGACACTTTCGGTTGTCCTTCTGTTGTTTACTATTTCATTAATAGAAGCAAAAGACCCACCGGCTCAGTCATTAATCTCTTAATTAAAGAGCAACAAAAGGTAAAAATATATAGCTAGCTGGCTTTGTTTTGATGGGGAGGGGCAATGCAGATGCATACAGCTGTAATGTTGGTCTTCAAAAGGTAATTAGATGTGATTACCATCATGATGTTTTTGTTATTGCATGGATTTCTTCTTACATTACTGTACTTTAGCTGGTAAATGCTGAGATGTGTCTTGTAAAAAAAAGGGAAAATGTCAAGAGGTGTCCCAACTTCTTGTTTGTAAATGGGAAAAAAAGGAAGGTATCAAGTGACAGTATGTTTTTGGATCAGTATAAGAAGGGAAATATATAGCACAAAATGGATAGTTACTCTGCTCGACAACTATATGATTCTTACTCAACAGAAGAAAAGATACAGAATTATAATTAACCCTTTAATCTCTTTTGGTTAATGGGGCCAAAAATAATTACCATGGGAATGGAAGATGCCTGCATACAGCTGTGCCATGCATTGTTTTGTTTCTGAAATTAGCCACGAGCATCTAGTTGCCTACGTACGAAAATGAACGGCTTTTTTGCATTAATTATTTGGAACCGTACAAGGATATATATCTGTTTAAGTTGATTCTTCCATGGTTCCTTGAGATCAACTCTTGGACTGTTAGCATCTTTGTAAACTGTGGTGTTGTTTATGAACCACGATCCTTAGAGGTACGTACGTAGCTAGCAACCATGTGCATGGATCAATAACTATTGATCTCTACGTTCTTCGTGTTAATGACAATCATTAAAAAGATTAATATTTAGCTCCTAACGTGATATGATTTGCATATATAAATATTCCATGTCAAGAACAAAAGGAGTCCTAATTAATGCCTCGACAGAAACCTGACATGACATTACGTACAAATAGACAATTTGTACTAAGATTATTGCTAAAAAAACTCGGACAAATGATGCATATATTCTTCGTTTTCCATACATAAATGAAGCGAGATACATGTATATACGTGAACATTGATAATATGATTATCTAAATAACTAGAATAATTGGTAAACTTATATAAATATAAATGTTAAGTAATCTAAGTCTAGGTCTATATATCGTACTTCTTTTTCTAGGAGAGTAATTTAATATGAATAAGATATATGTTTTTGCGGTATTTTTGTTAGTAAATCTTTTTTTAACTAAATGGTATCGAAACTCAAGTCAAAATTCAACTCTAAAACAGTGATATCTCTCTTAATTATATATTTTGAAAAAAATGGGTAGCAAAGCTAGTTTGATATAGTTGACGTTTAAAACGATTAAAGCATGTGTGTAGAAAAAAATCCAAAAAATCAAGTAATATCCAAAGGGAAAATAAAAAAATCAAGATAATAAACCACCTGCGAAAAAGAGTTGTATTCCACTATAATTTCTTTCTTCCTAACAATAGAGTACTTGAGACCTTGTATCAAGAGAGATGAGAGAGAGAGAGAGACCAAATACAGGTTGGCACGTTTTTATATAAAAGATAAGGTGGTACAAGAAAAACCACCTGCGAAAAAGAGTTGTATTCCACTATAATTCCTTTCTTCCTTAAATTTTCTAACAAATATTGCAGCCAGCTAAACACGTTTTGTAACATTGTTAAGATGAAAGTAAATCACAAGCAGGTGGCGTGCAGCCAGCTACAGTACTGTTCGAGATTGATTTTAGTTTGACAACAACACACAGAACGCCTTTGTTGCCCTGCTATAAAGCAAACTTGCTTTGCCTTTTCTTTCTTTTTTGTTCTCTTATACAGCTCGATCGATAGCACTCTCAGCGTGAAGATGGACATATGGCTCACCCGTGATTCCCATGCTATAATTTACTTACTACTATTACTTGAAAACCCCATGCATGTCCAGCTTAAATAAATGAATTTGCTCCTTTCCATCATCATCTACACGTTTAAATAATACAAAACGCCACAAGAAAATAATTCTTTCATAGTAATGTTGAGCAAGCTGCCCACAGAAAATGCCTCTCCTGTGATTGTTGTGATGCAAGCGTGTCACACCATGCAATGCAGCCTACATATATAAAATGTTAAAATATGTTAAGCATGATTAGAATTGGTTTCACGTGCCTTGTTTAAGGAAAATTAATTAAGAGGTGGATTAATGACCCAATGCCACACTCATCTCAAATTCAATTATCATCTTAATCATCATCCCTTTTGTTTGCTAGAGTTAAGATTAGAGAAATAGTCTTTTGTATAATTGTGACGATGATTGATAAACCAACCATCCCTTTGTATTTATACATTTAGGGTTGTATACAATACAATGGTGGAATGTGCTACCGGATTGGCAAATAAGAAAGTAGCCCCTAAGTTATCACACCATAACGTAGTCATGGACAAAATGGAAATCTGAAGTTCTGCCAATAAAGAACGAATCCATAACATTTCAGTAGTACCATCAGCCAAGGCTTTGTATTCTGCTTCTGTAGAAGATCTAGCAACAGTGCGTTGTTTCCCGGATTTCCATGAGATAAGTGTAGAACCAAGGTATACAAGATAACCACCTGTTGATTTTCGATCGTCAATACTGCATGCCCAATCAACATCTGTGAAACCATGAAGAGTCAAAAGAGAGTCTCGAGTAATGTGCAGACCATAGGTTGCTGTAGCCTGCAGGTAACGTAGGATACGTTTAATAGCAGCCCAATGATCATCAGTAGGGGCATGCATAAATTGACATACTTTGTTGACTGCATAGCAAATATCAGGTCGAGTGAAAGTAAGATATTGCAGTGCTCCAACAATATGTCGATACCGTGTCGGATCAGAGTGAGGAGTACCAGGCACAATTCCTAGTTTAGAGGAGGTAAACAGAGGAGTATCAATTGGTTTGCAGGAAGCCATACCTGCTCGTTGGATAATATCAAGTGCATACTTGTGTTGACTTAACAAAATACCCATAGTTGTAGGTTTAACTTCAATGCCCAAGAAGAAATGAACAGAACCCAAATCTCGAAGCTTAAATTATGTTTGCAGTAAAGTAATCAATCTATGAAGCAAGGCTGAGTTACTCCTGGTCAGTAAAATATCATCCACATACACAAGCAGATAAATCATGGCACCATTGAGAGAGAGAATAAATAGAGAAGTGTCAACCTTGGATGCCTGAAATCCAATGGAAATGAGGAACTCGCTCAACCTATTGTACAAGCTCGAGGTGCTTGTTTCAAGCCATACAAAAATTTATGAAGACGACACACATGAGATGACATAACAGAATCAGCAAACCCCGGTGGTTGTGCCATGTATACCTCCTCTTGAAGAATGTCGTTTAAGAAAGCATTATGAACATCCAACTGGTGAATATTCCAATCATACGAGACAGCAATAGTGAGCACAATACGTACCGTTGTAGGCTTAACCACCAAGCTACACATCTCCAACTAATCAATCCCCTCTTGCTGAGAGAAGCCACGGGCAACCAACCGTGCTTTATATCAGTCAATCCGACCATCGGCGTGACATTTAATCTTGTAAACCCACCTACTACCAATCACATTCATAGACGGATGAGACGGCACCAATGACCAAGTATGAAAGTGAAGTGCCCGGATTTCCTCTTGCATGGCATTATGCCAAACCAAATAATGTTGGCATCCTTAAAAGACAGCGACCCCTATTGAGGTAACGTTGCAACCCATAAGGGAGTTGCAACACTGAAGTTAGCATCCTTTAGTGGACGTGGTCGAAGCACCATAGGATGGAGGCGGGCCGGCTGGGAGGAGTTGTTATCAACACTGGCCGGTATCTGCTGAAGTTGGAATTTTGACAGATCAACACATAGATTAATTCTATGAGAGGAATCAGAGGAATAACCTGATGAGGAGATCAATATATGTGCAGGTCGTGGGGTAGAACCAGCAGGAGAAGAACCAGGGGAGCTGGCAGGAGCAATCTGAACCTGTACTGCATGTGAGGGTGGCGAATCTGAACCTGTACCTACAGCATGATCATGATAATAACATGCAGATAATGGTAAGGGAGCCAAATGAGATGTAGGTGGTGTGGGGGGTAACGGTGGAAGGGCTGAAGATGGTGGCTTTGGATGATATAAAGTAACCGGTATAGTGGCGGCAATAGGATTTGTAGGTGGGACTGTAATATGTTCAGATTTACCAAGAGGAAAAACATGTTCATGAAACCAGACATGACGAGCAAGATAAATACGTTTGGATGTCAAGTCAAGACATCGATAACCTAAATGAAAGTTACTATATCCTAGAAAAACACAAGTAGATGAACGAAAATCTAACTTATGACTATTGTATGGACGGAGGAATGGAAAACAAAGACACCCAAACGTACAAAGAAAAGCATAATCAGGAGATGATTTTAAAAGACATTCGAAAGGACTCTTATAATTAAGAACCGGAGTTGGCATGCGATTAATCAAGTAAACAGAGCTTTCAAAGGCATAACTCTAATATTTAAGGGGAGCGTGACATTGCCCAAGAAGGGTAAGTCCAGTTTCGATAATATGTCTATGACGACGTTCAACCATGTCATTTTGTTCATAGGTGTGCGGGCAGATCACACGATGATGAATACCTATTGTTTTAAAATACATATTGAGTTTTCGGTATTCACCACCCCAATCTGTTTGAATAGATTTTATTTTTAAAGAAAATTAACGCTCAACAAGCGCTTGAAACTAATAAAAAATATTAAAAACATCAGACTTAGCAACCATCGGATAAAACCAGATAAACTTTATATTATAAGATTAGAGAGATAGTCTTTTGTATAATATTTGATAAAGTAGTTTTCTTTTGAAAAGTGAATTCCAGGAAAGTGAATTATTTTTCGATATTTGATAGTGTAATGGAAAATAAGTTGGAAAACATTTTCCAGTGTTTGGTTATGTCATGGAAAATGAGCTGGAAAATAACTTATTAATGTTTTATTTTTTTCAAGTTTATTAAAATAATGAGGAACAAATCCTACAAATTAAAAAGTTGAATGAGAATGAAATTGAAAAAAAATTAATTTCATAAATTATCTCAAATAAAATAAATAATAATCAAAATAATAGAGATCAAATCTAAAAAATAAAAAAATTGAAAGATGAAGAAATTAAAATAATAATAATTAACATTTCATAAATTATTTCAAATAAAATAAGTAACAATCAAAAGAATAAGGACCAAATTTGATAGGTAAAAAATTTCAATTAAAAAATGATAAGGGAAAAGCAAATAACAATTATAAAAATGAGAACCAAAATTAATCTAAAAATGAAATTCTAAGGGATGAAATTGAAAAATAAAAATTCAAAACAAAATATATATATATATATATATATATATATATATATATATATATATATATATAACAATCAAAAGTTTGAGGACCAAATTTAATATAATCAGCAAATAATATGATATTTCTAAATTTTTCACAACTTCCGGAAAGTGTTTTCCCCCTAAAATAAAAGGAAAACACTTTCCTGGAAACCAAGCCAAATTTTTCTTTTACTGGAAAGTGTTTTCTGTTGACCAACTTTTTTAATGGCAAACAAACACAGGAAAGTTTGGAAAGTGGTTTCCCAGAAAGTGAATTCCGGAAAACAAACATAGCTTAATTAACATCAAGCTAATAATAATTACTAATAATAATTAGACGATGAAGGTGCTATGACAATGAATATTTAGATCATGTGTGCAGGCCACTAGGCATGAGGGCAAGTTAACTAGGAGCCAAAAATATTTCCCAGTAAAGAAAAGCAGTCTTAATTACATAATTTTCAAGCTAGCTAAGTGAATATTGAAAGTAAATCATATTTCAATTCTGAAAAACAGAGGAACCATTCGATCGGCTTAAATAAGTTGAATCAGTTGACCGGTCCAATCGGTAGAATACTATTTCTGTACAGATTAGGGTTTTCTTATATTAGGGTAATTCATTGATTATTTAGGACTTTATGCTTATAAAAGAAACTTGTAATTAAGCATTATTTATAAGCATAAACAGAGAGAGAATAGCTAAGAGAGCTCAGAGAGAAATACTTAATAAAAGAATACTTTTCTGCCAATCTTCTTCTTGTTCTTGAGTTTTTAACTTTATATTGTTGTTTTTTATCTTTTACCACACTCATCATTCTTCCAACAAGTGGTATTGGAGCTTAGGTTTGATTATTTGACATAGTAAATCCTAACTTCCTACTTCAATGTCATAGGTTGACAAATGATAACTATGAAACTTAGTGTATTCGAGTAAAAGCTTGGCTAGGTTCCCAAGATATATAGGAGATGATTGAAAAAGGCTTTAAGGAGTCTATAAATGAAGCAACGTTGACTTCAGCCTAAAAAGAATCAGTGCAAAAGGCACGAAAGAAGAATCAACAAGCACTCACAATCATCCACCAATATCTGGATGATGCCACTTTTGAGATAATGGCCAACGCAACCATCGCCAAGCAAGCATGGAAAATTTTGCAAGAATCAAACCAATGAGCTGACAATGTGAGAAAGGTACATCTACAAAAGCTACATGGTGACTTTGTAAAGTTACTATGCTTAAATCGGAGAATATTTCAGAATAGTTTGCAAGAGTATTAGTCATATATAATCAAATAAAGAGATATGAAGAGAAGATGAAACTGACACGTGTGGTAGAGAAGATCCTACGCTCGCTGTAAAAAAATTTCATTATATGATGGTCGCGATAGAAGAGTTGTAAAATATGGATGTTCTTTCAATTCAATGTCTCATGGGAAAATTACAGCTAGATGAGGAAAAAATCCATGAAATTCAAGAAGACGTAGGTGCACAAGCATTTTTTCTTCAAAGTAATATGGTTCTGGATATTCCTAATGGGTTAGAGAACTTGGACAAAGCAAAGGAAGAGGAGGTTGTGACAGCCTCAATAGGTTAATCGGTCGACCGTATAAAGCAATCAGTCGACCGGTTACACTAATAGTGGCAATCTGAAATCTAGGTTTGACAAATCAAAAGTTAAATGTTATAATTGTCAAAAGATAGGTCACTATACTAGAGATTACTAGAGTCCAACCAAAAGGGTTAAAGAGAATGCAAATCTAGTGATAAAATAAAAGAAGGGAAGCCACCTTATTACTAGTGCATGATAAAAGAATGCAAGACAAAGAGAACATGTGGTAGCTAGACAATGGAGCCAGCAACCACATGTGCGGAGACAAAGACAAGTTTATGTAGCTTGATGAAGCAATTAGAAATAATGTCACATTTATAGATCATTCAAAAGTTGCCATCAAAGGAAAAGGTACGATTTTGATTGAATTAAAAGATGGAAGTCATCAATTTATTGGTGATGTCTATTATATACCAATGGTGAAAAGCAACATATTGAGCATAGAACAATTGTTGGAAAATGGATAATACTCTTATTGTATGTTTGTATATGGATGACTTGATCTTTACATGAAATAATCCAAAGATATTTGGAGACTTCAAGCAAGCAATGATCGAGTTTGAGATGATAGATATTGGTCTCATGACCTACTACTTAGGGATTGAGATTAAACAAGGAGTAGATGAAATCTTTGTGAATCAAAAGAAATTTGCAATGGATGTTCTCAAGAAGTTCAAGATAGAGGATTGTGCAAAAAGAAATACTTAGTTGATTGTGGAGTGAAGATGTCAGAATGAAATGCACTCGTCTGGATATTCTTTTTGGAGTATGACTTATGAGTAGATTTATGCAGACACCAACTATGACACATTTCAAAACATTAAAGCGAATTCTATGGTATATCAAAGGTATTAGTTATTTTGACTTGTTCTATGATTATTCTGATGGTTTTGAACTTATGGGTTATAGTGATAGTGATTAGGTTGAAGATATGGATGTTAAAAAAAAAAAAAGCATTACGGGTTTTGTTTTCTACATGAGAGATACAATATTCACATGGAGTTGAAAGAAGCAATCCATAGTCACTTCGTCATATAACTACTACATCATGTGTTTGTCATTTCAAATGGCTAGAAAGATTATTGAATGAATTGTGAATGTCACAAGATAAGCCTACTGAAATTTATGTGGACAACTCATTAGCCATTGTATTAGTAAAGAATCCAGTATTTCATGATAAAAGTAAGCATATTGACACAAGATTTCATTACTTATGAGATTTCATTGCAAACAAGGAAGTTAAAGCCAAGTATGTGAAGACACAAGACCAAGTTATGAATATATTCACAAAGCCACTCAATTATATTGTTTTTATCAAGATGAGAAATATGTTGGGAGTTATGAAGAAATCAAGTTTGAGGGGGATGTTAAAAGTAAATCAGATTTCAATTTTGAAGAACAAAGGAACCAGTCTACAGTTTGAGAACCAATCAACCAGCTGGAATAAGTTTAATCGGTCGACCGGTTCAGTTGGTAGAATACTATTTCTATTCATATTAGGATTTCTTTGTATTAGTTTAATTCATTGATTATTTAAGACTTTATGCCTATAAAAAGGCTTGTAATTCAGCATTATTTATAAGCACAAAAAATAAAAGAACAGCTAAAAGAGTTTAGAGAAAAACATTTAATTAAAATATATATTTTCCTGTCAATCTTCTTTTTATTCTTGAGTTTTTAACTTTGCATTGTTTTTTTTAATCTTCTATCATGCTCATCCTTCTTCCAACAGTGAAATCCATGGATTCAATTACCATGAAATTAAAGCTAAGTGAAACCACATAGGTCCTCCACCGGTTTTGCAAGGAAAAACAACTCAACTCCTTAATTAGCCAAACCATAATTTGATCTGTGTTTGTCATTCTGATTGTGATAGCTTCCCGGATTACAATTTAAAAAAAAACTAGATTTAAAAAAAAAATCTTTTAATTGTAATTTTAAAAAAAGTAAGATTTAAAAAATACGTGTTGCTATGGGATGGATTTTACATTTAAAATAAATAAAAAATAATTTTTCATGAATAAAAAACATATTATTTTATCTTCTACAAAATCAAAGTTTGAAATATAATTATGTATAAGTTGCAGTAAAAAAAAATAATAGTTATTTGGTTAATTAAATGATTTTTTCTCCATAATTAAACAAAAAACAGTCTCTATCACTGTACCAAAAGTTTTATTAACCCTTTTTCTTCCAGCCCAGCTCCTATATAAAGACCTGCACCTAGCACACTGTTTGCTCACACTCCACCTTCTCTAAAACAGTCACATATATCTAGTTAATTCGTTATAGCATTTAATCTCTTCATGGCTTCAGGTTCTAGTAATTGGACTTCAAAGCAAAACAAACTGTTCGAAAATGCCTTGGCCATCTATGATCAAGAATCTCCTGATCGCTGGCACAATCTTGCCAGGGCTGTTGGAAAAACAGTGGAGGAAGTGAAGAAGCATTATCAGATGCTTGTTGAAGACGTCCAGCAGATTGAAGCTGGTGAAATCCCTTTGCCCAACTACACTAGAAGAGCTGGAGCTAGCAACAAAAGCTACCACTGCATTGATGATCAAGCACAAAGGTACATCAATTAACACACACACACACCTATGCATTGATGATTCTGCATTGCTACTTCTGTTCTGTCCATGACCGATCTCTTTGTTTACATGCAGGGTGAAGAATCTTAATCTCAACTGAAGGATACATGAACTAAGCTAGCTATAGAATAAAGATCCATTGCGCTACAAACGACAATAGGCAGAAGCAGCAGTAGCAGCAGTGTTATTAGCTAGCACCGAAAATGGGATTACGATCTCTCTTTGTTTTATCTGTTTAATTACTTTCTCATCAAACATTAATTCTCAGTTAATATCTCTTAATTTCCTGCTTGTAAACATGCACGTACCAAGCTGGTTGACTCACCATATATATATATATGTATGTATGTATATATTGGTGACTGCTTACTGTATCCCTCCCATGTTTGCCCTTACTATAATGGATTCTCATTATGTTATTCGTTTCCTCTTCATTTTGATCGAGCTAGCTTTAAGATTAGAGTAATTCAAGCTAAGAATTAGTAGGTATTGGCCTGCCTATCTCCCTTTCAAAAGCTAGCTTATAAGGTGAAGTTTTCTTTTAACATTTATAAACTCTCCCACTAGCCCCCTCCATAACCTATGTGTGGGGATCACCTTCTTAACAATCTCCTCCTCACACATCGGGTCTTGGGTTAGAGCCTCAACAACTCATTTCTCGTTTTGACTATATATATAGCTAGCTAGGGTCTGGATTTGTTAACAAATCTCGGGCTCTGATAGATGATCTTGACTAATTGTATTCCTTTCAAAAGTTTTATATTTATAATTATAATGGAGAGTTTTATTAGTAAGCCAGAAAATCATTAAGAGAACCGCATTTTGAAAGAAAAGAAACACAGAGGTGTTATTCTTCTTGCTCTAAAACATGATATAAGGTGAGAATTTCTCTTACAATTATAAACTCTCCACCTGCCCTTTCCACAACCGATGGATGGATGGATGGATGGAGGATAACCTTAACAAAGAGGATAAGAGAGAAACAACGCCCTGTGTTTTCCCCAGAAAGCTGTCGTCCAGAGGCAAAAGAAAATGCCAATACCTTTACCTGTATTATGTTGTATGGTCACTTATCTGGAAACAATTAAGCAACTTTTGTTAAAAAGAGATTCGCGTTGTCCGTGAGACATGAGTGAGGAGATAAGATTAATCGGTGTTTTAAATTAATTATTTTAATTAAGTTGACTTGAGATGCTGGTAATGATTGTGATTTATTTTTATAGAGAAAGAAAGATCATACATCCACATGCAAGGTGATTTGACATGAATATTGCTAGGGGGCTTGATATAAGGTTAAAAATTAAGGATTAATTATTTTGTAAAGAGCGTAAAATTTGATTTTAAAAAATATTTGATGGGTTAATAAATTGAATGGTTAAATATTATTGAAAAGAAATATCAAATAGTGATGATTAATGAGAGAAAATAAAAAAATTATTCTGAGTATTGAGATAAAAGGATGTGAGAAAAATTGCTCTCAAAGTTAAATTTTACTTTCCATTCTCGGGGTAAAATTTACCCTCCAAAAGAGGGATTTAGAAATAAAAATTAGTTTACATAGTCTTGTAAAGCCAGCCACTCCTTGAATAAATAAAAAATTAACTTAAAAAAAAATTAACCCGTCAAGTCTACAATTCGAATGATGGACTCCACTGGGGTTAAAAATTTTATTTTTAAACTATATTTTACTCAATTATACGATAATAAAAATAAACTGATATAGAATAAAGAACAAATCAAATGTCAGGAGATTTGTTTAAGAATGTGGTAGCCTCATAAAAAGTAAACTAAAATAATTTATGAAGATAAATTCAAAATATTAAAGAATAAAATTGAAAAAAAAAAAAGAGGAAATAAGTAAATAAAAAAAACCTTAGTTTTCTATTATAGAAAGTATAATTCACCTTAATTAGAAAAAGGACTTTGTAGAGTTAGCTAATCCAACTATTCAACCATGTTTTTTTTAAGTGGTACCAAAAGTGTCATTCATCCATTTGCTTTTGTGTGGTTTACCTTTTATTATATTATTTTGAAAGATTCTTTGTTGGATTGAATTCTAAAATCAAATCAATGGATAGGAATTTTTGGGATGAAAATAATGGTTATTGTGTCTCTTTCAAGATATATTGACTTTAGCTAATTAGATTTAAAAAAAAATAATTTGAAAATTAATTTAAACCCACAAATACTTCATTAGAGAATTGTTCTTGCCAAGTTTAAAAGGGCTGGGCCATATTCTGTTATCGGCCCAGCCTAATTTAATATCTACTCTCTAAGCCTTTCGGCCCAATAATTTATAAACAAAGCCCAATGGACCCTCCCCTGTTGCTGAATGCCGACCTGCTTCATCTTTTGTCTCGAATCTCTCCTCCTCCCATCTCTGTATAGTTGTTGGACCGATTCAGAGTCTGAAGTCAGAAATCCTAGTTCTGCTCGTTTCTGTTTCGACCTTCCTTCTCTTTTTCCGCAAGGATTCTGCTAGCTTCTGCCGCAACCTTCTTGCGTATTCTTCAAGCGTCTACATCGATCACTGCCTCAATGCTTTTCTGCTAGAGAAGCATATTGTACTGTAAAAGCTTAGAAGGTAACATTGAGAATTCATAAATTTTGCAGACCATCTGCTGTTCTCTCTCCCTCTCTATTTTCTCTTCCTCTCTGTTCTTTCTTAATCTGCTATTCTTCTTTTCTCTCTTCAAATTCTTCTTAATCAACAGTTTGTTAAGGGCAAGCCTTCCTATCCCCAAGCAGATATTCCCTATGGTGCACAAGTTGTCTTGTTGTATGAATTAGAAATTAATCAGATGAGAGATTCTATATTTATATTGGTGATGTATTTGAGGCCATTGCTTAAGAAAAAGACAATCGAGTTCCTATTGTTCAGGGAGAAGGGAAATCTCTCCTCCTGCCCCTATTCCTCCACCACCATCCACGAACTGTATGGTGAAATAGTTTCGTCTTAATTCTCTTTTTCTAGAGGTGAATCAGGAGCAGGTGATGTGGAACAAAAAAAAAAACCTAAAGAAAACTAAAAACATAGAGAGAAGGAAACCAATAAAATAGATTTAAAATAGCTTAGTCTCCCAGCCATGGAGTGACAGGTTAGACCATTCTTTATCGTTTTTTTTCATATATTCATATAATCAGCGGTGTAGATCTAGTTAGAAACTCGTCCTTGTCGAGTATAGCTCTAAGCAAATTTAACAGTGCTCCCAAAAATTTGTATCAATATGCTGAAATGTATTTCTAATTATCCAAATGCAATCTTAATCAAGTTGGCCACTCAATAAACAAAGAATCGTTGAACTTCATCATCTCTGATAAAAATAACTTGTTCATTCATAACAACATCAATATTATTATTTTTATGCTGATGTCAAGGTGAAAGGAATAGAGATTTTAATGCAATCTTCAGAAGTAAGATTAGGCGATATCTTAAAAGAATCATTTGAAATTAGATATGGTTTCTTATATGCAACTAGATTTTTAAAGTTAAATGTTAAGCTAATACCAAAATCTAATGGTAAATCAATAACATAAACATTTAAATCAACTCATTATAGTACTTTGAATGGCCCAGGACTACATGCTTATAATTTTTTATTAGTTCCCAAATAATATTGTTTAGGTCTAATCCATATCATAACATAGTCTCCACTATTAAATTTATTGTGGCGTCTATGTAAATCAAATTTAAGTTTATATTATATATTACTTGCTTGTATCTGTTTAGTGATCTCAATATACAAATCCTGAACTCTACATACAAATGACTCAACTAACTCAGATATTCTAGCATGAAAAGACATGGGAAGAACTAAAAGACTTGTAACCATGTACAACTTCTAAAGCACTCTTGCCTATTCATTTATTGATAAAGCTATTATAGGCAAACCGAGTTCTATAAAGAACTAAATATCAATTCCTATTATGATCTCGTACTAGACATCTCAAAAGGTTGCCTAAACTCCTATTAGCCACCTCGATTTGAGGGGTGGTAGGAACTGGAAAATCTCAACTTAGTTCACACCATATACTAAAGGGTTTTCCAGAAATAACTTATAAATTTAAAAAACTATTATTTGAGAAAGACCATATAACTTGACAATCTCGTTAAAATAGAATTTCACAACTCTAGAAGTATATGTTGTTATAATGCACGGGATAAAATGAGCTATCTTAGAGAAACAATGAAAACCACCAAAATAAAATCATGCTTCTTACATCTTATAAAGGGTAAGTGGAAACAAGTAAAAAGGTGTAAATACTAGTGTTATATTTATTATGCTAAGCTAGTTGCCATCAACTCAAAATACCAAAAACAATGCACTTGAGGGTCTAGCTCAGTGGTCAACCGTGTGACTTCTTCCGCTCCCGTCCCGAGTTCGATCCTCTATGTACACGCCTGTCACCCCCGCGGTGCCTTACTTGCTCACTGGGCTTGCAGGATGTTTAGTGGGCCGTGGGGAATAGTCGTGGTACGCGCAAGCTGGCCCGGACACCCCACGATAATCAAAAAAAAAAAATACCAAAAACAAAATCTAAAAACCTGAATCAAAGGTTAGATTCATCTTCTTCGATTTAGATTTGGTTTTTTAGACAGCATTAAGACTCTAAACAACCATCATCAAGCTCTTTTTATTAAATAAGACTCATGAACACCAAAAAAATTCAATTTTAATGGTAGAAAATAATTTGAACAATTTCTTATCATTAGAATTTAGCAAACGATTTCTTTATTATTTCTCTAACTAGAAATCAAAAAATAACACAAATAAACAGCTTTGGTGTTTTACATAAATATAATATATAATTGTAATATATATACATGTTAAATCATAGTCATATCTGCCAGTCAATTTTCGACAGCTACCGATACCTTCCAGTTGTGTTTGCTAGCTGAGCTGACGAATGGTTGGTAAATTGGTTGGTAACTGATTTATTACTGATTTGGGATAAAAAAAAGAAATGAAAACGATAAGAATCTTTCACTTGCTAATTTTACAGTAAATGTTTAGAAATGCAATAGCTTCTAGTGTTTTAAAAATATATTTTATTTAAAAAATATTAAAAAAATTTTATGATTTTGATTTGTTAAAATTAAAAATAAATAAAAAATTCAAGAAAGAATATTATCTTAATGCATTTTAAAAAAAAAATTAAAAAAAACCCTTATATATATAGAACTAAACCTAAAAGTTACTAAATCAATCCAACGTGTGTGTGTTTGAATTAGGCTTTCTTTTTCTTATTCTTTTTAATTTAGTCAACTCATTGATTAAATGCAGATCATCCAATCATGGATCTTGGACAATTTAATTCGCCAAAAGGGAAGATGAATATTGCGGGAATCAACATTAACTTGCGCATGCAGAAACTAAGAGGATAATCTCTTAACTAGTGAGGCCATTCCTTGAATCAAAACGAATATGAACTAAATACCTGATGCTCTTAACTCTTGATGTTCTCTAGATGCATGTCCATTCAGTATGTTTAGCTAACGGTAGCGTAATATTTGACACTGTAAAACAATGGTAATGTGCTTTTTGTGAAGCAAAATCCAGTTTAAAAATGGAAATTTTATCTTAATTTTCTCTCTTCTGCTATGTCCAGATAATTTGCTTTCCACATCGATGAATTATGGAGACAAAAATCACAGCATATCATCATGGATGTCTCTAAAAGGCAGATGTCCTAGGGTCCATCAAGGAAGTATGACCTGTGTTCCAGGCTGCACTGAGCCATGATGGTCAGAAACATTTCACTAACCATATAACTCAATTCATTTTCTGCTGGGAAAATTTTTATCGTATTTGTCAGCACATTCAACAAGATTGATACAAATGGGAAATGCCAAGACTGGCTTCTTTCAATGGAAAAAAGAAAGAATGATTTCATACAAACAAAAACCAAGAAAACCTCATCTGAAGGAGCTTTGAATTTCCTCCAATGTTCTTCCTTTCGTCTCAGGAACCCACATACTCACAAATACCACAGCAAAAGCACTCACAACCGAGTAAATGATAAAAGTTCCTGTTCATAAGAAACATGTTTAAATTATTATAACAGTGAAGGTGATCCTTCTTTTAGTCAGAGAGATTGAGAAGCAAACCTCCGGTACTCCAATCCAAGAGCAAATTTGCAGTCATTGTGACCAAAAAGGAGATCAGCCAGTTGGCTAGTGTTGCTACACTTCCAGCAAGGCCCTTAATGTTGACCGGAAGAATCTGCATTCACATATTTATTACAGTTATTGGCCAAGAATCATGGCTATCCTTTCAAGATACAGAGGCACTAATCTATCAGTCCAGTCTTCATGAAAGAAGCAGGAAAGCTTGCCCACAATGAGGCATTCAATAATCGCATGGTTTGGAGAACCTCAATAAGGTTATCAAATAATGCAAAAACACAAGATGATCTAAAGCAATGTGGCCAGATATTGAATTTTATTTGAAACATCAAAGCAAGTAAAATCTTGTCAAGTATGATGAGAACAGGCAAATTTGAAAGCAGCAATGCCATTAAACAGTAATCAAATATCTGTACCTCCGACATTATTACCCACGGGATGGGTCCCATTCCCAAAGAGAAGGTAACTACCATGGCCTGAAAAAAGGTGGTTTGCCAGGAATTTAGAAACTGGCAAGTTTTTTTAAAAAACAAAAAAACCTGGGAAGCTACTGCAGTATAAATGTTACTTACCACAACTCCAACTACTGACAAGATCCCCAATATGCTATACAAACTAGAGTCTTCCGGCACAAACCCCTGAATCAATTAACAACATGGAGGGCAAAAAAACCTTATGCTGCCGCATAACCAGGTAACTGCCAATCTTGCTTGTAGTATCAAGAAAAGAACAAACAAATTCACCATGTACTTACCTTCACAAAAAACGATACAGCAACAATTAGGAGACTGATAGTCATCCCAGAAGTGGAGACCTGTGACAAAATAAAAGGAAACTGCTTTGAATTGCTATTCATCAAAGCAAGAATTTTTAATCATAATAACTATGGTTTTGCTTTGACTCACTATAAGCAGAAGCCGGCGACCTGTTCTATCTACCAACCATGTTGTAACTCCAGTTGCAATCACCTGTACACCACAAACCTCCAGTTACAACTACAGTCTAAGAAAGTCTTCTTGAGACACGAGATAATTCACACTGTACTGCAGAAAAAGAAAAAATCATTTTGCAAGTCCTCCAAAAGCTATACCTGAATGGCACCAACCCCAACTGTAGCCACATTGCTACTTTTAATCCCTGTTCAAAATTAAGGCAATTTATCAGAACCGTTTAACACTAAGCTGATCTTGCGTGATTAGGAAAATTAAAATGGAACTTATGTAAAGCAATTTGCATATACAACATGAGGATTGATATATCAAACATAAAAAGTGGCACCCCCTTGAGAGAAGTTGGCTATTAATGTGAGATTATTTCATTGCAGACATTGTCAGCAACTTAAAGGTAATATGTGCAAATAAATCCTTTGATTAATCTAGTTTTCTGGCACAACCACAACTCCTTAATTCAGGAAACATTAGCATATCTTTTCAGAATAGACTTCCTATTTTCCCACTGATGACCATATTTTCCCAGAGAGAGAGAGAGAGAGATCCTATACAAGGTGTGTTCACAAGCTTTAAATGGCAATGGACAACTAGTTTTTCTGAATTGATTCTCTACACTCACAATGGCACATGTAATCAATATGTTAAAATCATAAAATCTATTAGTTTTTCTGAAAATATCAGTATTATTTTCAATAAGAGAAAAATGGTTTATGGGTTCTCGAGCCATGGTGAAAGAACCTGATAAAATGCTCCAGAATTCAGAGTAGATGGAGGAATAGGTTGTGCTTACCAGCAGTTGCAAAAATGTTACTCGAATAGAATAGAACGCCATTAATTCCACTAAGCTGCTGCAGGACAAGTAATCCAATTCCAACCTGCAGTGCAGATATTGATTAACCAAAACAACTTAGGTTTTTGTTTTAGAAAGGTCTACTGAAGAGGGGAAAACAAAAGAATTCTCAGCATTATTATTACCGTTAAAGGGAACCAATATCGTTTACGCTTGATCTCTGCAAATCGGATTGTAGTCCTTCTACTTGTTGATGCTACAGCTCTCTAAACAGTGCCAGTTTAGCAAAGTTAAAAAACTACCTTGGCTAACAACTTGCAAGTTGCATCCAATGAAGCTGCGCATGAAGAAGCACAGCAACTTGTTGCAGTTAAAATTATTTCAACAACACTAAATACCTTGATTTCATGCACTTCAACGGAAATATCAGTATCAAAACCCCGAAGAACTTGCAACGAAGATTCAAAATCTTCTGTCATGCCCATTTTAGCCTGATTTGGAGAGGAGGCGGCAAGAAACTTGCATCAATAAACATAACAATATCTCAGATACATTAAGAGAACAGCACACTTCATAAAGTTTACCAGCCAACGAGGAGATTCTGGAATGAAGAACAGGCCTGGTATCAAAATTGTACATGGCAATATCCCTGAAAAGAAGTTGATCAAGTTATTATCATCAGAAAATGTTAGGTCATTTACCATCATTTGATTAATTATACTCATTCCACCACTGCTTTTTTAAAAAAAAAAAATATGACCATAATGATTGGTAGAACAAGAAGAGCAATATTTAAGATGAGAATTTCATCTCTCTGGTGGAATGGAAATCAGAGATAGTCTTTTGGAACATTACCCAAAACAGCAAGTATTCTCCATTCAACAAACAATCCAAGCAGATAAGCAAGCATGATTCCAATCGTCACAGAGAGCTAGAAACAAAATACCAAAATTTGATTAATTTTTTAAAGCAATCAAATCCTGATACTAAATATTCCAACATAACACAAGTTCCAGAAATGAATAAGCTAAAAAATGCAGCTAACCTGATTCACCGAACCCAACGCCCCTCTCAAGTTTTGAGGTGCTATCTCTGCTATGTACACAGGCACCTACAAGCAACAAACCTCTAATATTCCGTGCATTATTATAACACAAACCCAAACTGAAAAACCAAATAAACATTGAGAAATTACCGTGTAAGAGATAATTCCCACACCAAAACCTTCCAATAACCTTCCCATATATAGAAATGAAGAATCCTACTCAATCCAAAAAAAAAAAAGGTCAATCCTTTATTACTGTAATGACTTACCAACATTTTAAATAGGCATAGAGTCAACACGAGAAATGGCTAAGAATTTATAACTCACTTTGGCAAAAGATATAGCTAGCCATCCAATAATATTAGGAATAGCAGCAATCATTAAAGACTGCAATCAATAACCAAAAGAAGAAAGCAAGCAAGAAATCAATAATTCAGTGATCCAAGTCCCAGATAAGCAATATAATCAACAAAGAAAAAACATAAATCAATCTCAATCATACCCCTTTTCGTCCAATATACTCCGCAATTTGACCACTGGCTATAGCACCAACCATAGCACCCACATTTGACAGTGAACCAAATAAAGAGAACTAACCCAACAAACAGCAATTGTTTTAGAGACCCAGTTCAGAAACATACTAAACTAAACTAAACAACAAGACAACAGCAACATATTCAAAATCAAACCAAACCAAACCTCGGATACTGTGAGTCCAAGATCCGCCATTATTGAAGCTTGAGTTGGTGAAGAGTAACCAGACTACAAACAAGAAAGAAATAACATAAAAAAACAATCAAAAAAGAAGAAGTGTTTAGACGTTGAGGATAAGTTACTTACGGTGAAACCGAATTGGATGGGGCCCAAAGCGACAATCAGGACGCAAGCAACGACAGAGATAGAGTTATCACGAATGGCCTGAGAAGAGCCCATCATGCTAGATTGTCTTGAGCTCATACGGTACCAACTCCCTGTGTGTAAAAATGGTTTCCGTATATCTCCCCTTCCATCTTCACTGTCATCCCTGAAACTCATTTTTCTTTCTTCCCTTACTTTATCTTCAGATCTCTCTCTTATCTTACAGGGCTACGAACCACCTCTGTTTTCTTGCTTTGGCTTTCTCAAGCTTTTGCACCTTGTGTTTTCTTGATGAGAGAAAAACTAAAATTAGCAAAGAGAAGATAATTGCTTTGATAGTTGATTGGAGTGAAAAAGACAGATGCTGCAGAGAGACAGAGAGACGGTTAGGTAAGCGTCTGAGCTGGAGAAAATTTAACAGCACTCTCTGCTAGTCAAATCAATGATATAGGCTGCATTTGTGTTTAAAATATTTTTAAAAAATTAATATTTTTTATAATTTTAAATAAATTTACAATAAAAATATATGATTCTCAAATATTATCCTAATATAATGAGATTTAATTTTTATTTTATAATGCGTGTAATTAAATATTAAAATTATACAATTTAATATTTTTTAGAATAAAAAATAATTTAAAAAATACTTCAAAAACAAATTGGATTGTGAAAATAAAAAAAAACTTTTAAAAATATCATTTTAAAATAATATCATTTTAAATTAAATTAAATCAACATTTAGGTTTTAACTTGAATTATAAGTTGAGTTAGGTTTTATAAATATAATTTTTTTATTTAAAAAAAAAATTACTATTCGTTGCTTGGTTATGTATTAATTTTTTTTTATTTAAAAGTGTATTATAATAAAGATGGAGATTACAATGTTGAAAAATAATATAAATAATATTTTAAAGTTTCATTTAATAATTTAAATTATTAAATCAAAATTATTCTTTAATATTATTATATTATTAGTAAATGATCGTAAAATTAAATCTCACCAACTCTACAGCTTAAATTATTCAAAAAATATTTGCCTGATAGGCATTGTGGCTGTAAATATCTGTGAATGGCTGGAGTAGGAAAGAAAAATGCAAGAATGAGTTTGTCGCAGGCATGCACCTGCCTGGATTGTTTTGTAAAAGACTGGAGAATTCTGGTATTTTGGCTGACTTGTATTGTCTGTTTGCTGTAACAAATTTAATCCTTTTAGTAGAGCTGCAAGCGTGAGATCAGTTGGGCTGGTGTTGCAAAGTATATAATGGATGATTTCCTCTTCTCTTAAAGTCAGAGGATGTGAAAGATATCAGCAAAGTTCTCCATGCTGTTTTCACATCACTCCCGTCGGATTTTGGGGAGTTCTTCAAGTGGTTGCAGAAGCTCGGAGGCAGGAGGATGGTGGTTGAAGTCTAAGCCTAGAGGAGAAAGGAAGGCTTTCAGTCAAGGTGTTGTATAGCCATCTCCTTTGGTTCTTCCTCATAAACTTGTAGGGTGTTGCTCTGCAGTTTTTAAGCTCTTGCCCTTAAAATTTTGAACTCGCCCCTTTTGGCAGGAAGAGGTACTGAAACAGGTGCAGGAGACTGGCCATATTAAACATGTTGCGGCATTTTTGTCCTCATCAAATTCTTGTTGCAGAAACATGCGAAATATTCTAGGTTAACAAGATGACTTGCCGGACATTGCTGCAAGTGTACGTTGCCAGGGAGCACAGAAACATGGCTCTGTGGAAGGGTATTGCTGTAAGGAAACAGTGACAAGCCATCCACTTTGGTTTCTGGGACAGCTGTAGATGGTGTCAGCGAGCAAGAGCTTGATCGTGCTGGTTCCTTCATCTCAAACAAAACTGATTTGCTGTGGCTGTGGTCAAAGCAGCCGCATTGGGATGTCCCGGCTGGCGGCGATGTCTTAACAGCACTTCTACTAGCTTTGCCTCTAGAAACATGGTCTGGTATCAAAGAGGAGAGACTTTTGCAAGAAATACATGCTCTTGTTTCAACCGAACACCTCCCCACTCTGCTTCAAGAAGAGGCAAGTATAGTCCTACTTTTATTCATTTTCCTTCAGCTGTTCCACGGCTTCAGCTCCACCTCCTCAAAAAATGCCAAGAGAATAAGGTAGAGAGGATCTTGGCGCCGGCAGCGCCCCTCTTTCCTGGCATTTCCTTTACCTGTTTACTGTAAATTCATTATCTTTAAGCCAGGATTTTACTTACGCATGGAAGATTTATAACCCACAAAACCCCTAGGACTGAAATGACTTTCGCCAAGGAACTGCATTTGTCACCCAAAGACCAAAACCTCTTGGTAGGGCACGCTTTAAGTGTTCCTGATGGATCTAGAGCTTGAGGTAAGTGGCAAGGATCATCTTTCATGGACTGAATCCTGCTCAAAACTGAATCAACTACCATGCTAACTGATTAAAGGTATGAATGCTCTTGTGGAGTATATGCTGAGTTTTCAGAGTCATTTTTCGTTGGGTCGCTAATCATTCAAAAGTCTTGCATGTACTAGACTGCGTTTAGTTAGTGTTTTAAGACGGGAGACTGAGTTGTCCCCAATGAACTCGAGAAAGTCGTTCAAAAATCAATATTTTCTTCTCCAAAAGTGCATTCATTGTCATGTCAAGTCTCAACTAAAGCCTCACTACTTCCACACACACAAAAGAACAAACTTTGAGTTCGGGTTATTACAGAAAACGTCCACAAGGTAAAGAGCCATGCAGCAGCGTTTGGAGAATCCCCTCGGCATTTTTAACAGGTCTGGCATTATTCCGAATGCCATTCAAAACCATAATGGAAACAAATACCAAATAGCGGGGAACTAGTAGTTGAAGAAATGCCAATGGCACGCAGCTCATCTTGCCTTGTATGCCAAGTTGTGTGAGAAATATCTGCCCAGGAAAGTCAGAAAGAGCAATGGTGGTTCCTGGTTGGTTCTATTCTAATGAACATGGTAAGGAAATTAATGACGGTCCTTTTCTTTTTTTGTTTCTGGTCCAAAAGGCTTGGGCTCTGCATAAGAAATGTTAGACATTGAAGCACTTGAAGGAGGGACTATGAATTCATTTTTCAAACTAATACTTTCCTATCAAACCCATTCAGAGCCTGCCTGCTGTGGTCTTAAATACCCTAGCAGTAGATCCTGGAAGAACATGGATAGGTGATGATAGTATTTTAATGTGTCCCACTTTCAAATTGATTAAAGTTGAAGAGATTCTGTGTCAAAAGTATGGATTTCTATATGATTAAACAGGTCCGTAGAGATGGTTTGATGGTTCAGTGCTTGATTGTTGTGAAATTAACCTTGGTTAAGATCAAAGAAAAAAGGCATTAGATATGGTAAAGCTGCTTGCTTGGCTCTTTGCAATGGAGCTAAAGCTGAATCTTTTAGGACAGCCGAAATCACAGATGGTGTTTCAGACTGGAAGTGGGCATTTCTTACTTTAACCATTACAAAAACTAGAATGTTTTGGTTCCTAATCTACCAGGGGTCGGTGAATGGAATCAGATCCATTGGTGACTCAAGAAAACATGATTGATACTGTCTGTCTGTTGGTAGAAGAGACGAGACAAAAACAGTAAAGACAGGAAAACCGTGTATTTGCAGAAATTCTTTTCAAGATTATATCTATACAAGAATCAATCGGTGAGGATCTTGATTTAATAATAAAGATAGTCTAGAAAATATTTTAATCTTTTGAAAATCATCCATCGTAGAGCTATCATAAATAAAAAATATTTCCTGGTATGAATCAGGCTCAATGAACTGGCACATTTAATATAGCTCCTCGTACTCCCTGCTGATCAGTAGCCATGACGTAAGAACCACCACCAAACTCCACCGTGCCTTGTATGACTCCAAATTCCTATATGGAAAGGAGGCTATCCACGTAGCCTGTCAGATCCGCAGCTAACTCATGAGAATCGTTTACTTAATAAGAGCCACCACCAAATTAACTCCACCGTGCCATTTATTATTACTCAGAATTCCTCTCTCGTTCATGCATCATCCGGCTCTAAGGTTTAAGGCACTGTTTTTTAAAAAAAAAATAGAAAAAATTTTTATTTTTATTTTTTAAAAAAAATTAATTTTTTTTAATATTTTTAGTTCATTTTGATGTACTGATGTCAAAAATAATTTTTTAAAAAATAAAAAATATTATTTTGATGCATTTCTGAGTAAAAAACAATTTTAAAAGCAATCGCAGTCACATCTTCAAACACGCTCTAAAGTGGATGGATACCATTTGAGAACACAAGGAATTTTTTGTTTTTGTGTTTAAAAAAAATAATTTTTTTCTTTTTTTTTAATTTTTTTTCTTCACCTATTATCTATAATAATAGATTAAGAAATCTAAAAAATAGATATGACAGGTCGGATGACGGATTGAAATTTTTAAAATTCAGTTAAACTTGATCCATATATTTTATACTCTTTTTATCTTTATATTTGATAGTTTATGGATTGAGTATTTATTTTATTTTATTTAGAAATGTTTTGACTCTAAAGTTCTTGTTAGTAGGGTTTCAATTAAATTTCTTTAACGTAACAAAAAAAATCTCTTTATCGTAAGAAAGATAAAGTAACTAGAATTTAATGGTGGTTCAAGGTATGAAAATTAGTTCTAAGAAGGTTCCATGACATATATAGTCCATGCTATAAGTCTATCTCGAAATGTGAATCCATGAAAATTAGCAATATAAATCTCACTCATAAATATCTCTAATATCCATAAAAAAATTTAGTTCAATTCAATATATTCAACCCACTTGGATTCAAAAAAAATTGAATGGGTTGAGTTTATAACTTGTAAAATATCAAAAGTTGGTTTAATGTAATTATAGATCCAAAACCGATCAAACTATGATCGGGTTTATAGCTTGTAAAATATTAAAAGTTGGGTTTGATGTAATTATAGATTCAAAACCGATCAAACTATATCCATGAATACCTTTAAGAATAAAAATGTATATTTAGTATTGTGGTGTAAGGTACTTATCGAAAGTGTTATTCGTTTAAAAAACATGAAAATAATTCTGTTAGATTTTTTTATATTTAATATCAGTGTATTAAAACTATGAAAAATTACTATATAAAAAAATCATTAATTAATGTTTTTTTATACCAATGCACTCAAACACAAATAAAAATTCAAAGTCAAAGTCAAACAACTTCACTGTATAACTTCTAATATAATTAATAATTTCTCTCTAATGTAAATAATGTAAATAAGACTTTTTCTATTTTTATTCTTTTGTATTATGCACTTGATGCATTTTCCATGCTTTTTACCTGTTAGTTAAAGCATATATAGCCATGGAATAATAGAAACCCTACATTAAGGATAATAATTTGACCCAAAATTCAATATTTACATACTCATCTAAACTGATTGTTAGACCATAAAATTTATCGAATGTAAATAAGGTTAAAAGATAATTATTTGATAATTAAATAATCAAGAGAAACTTAGAGAAAAAGATATATATATATATATATATATATATATATATATATATATATATATATATATATATATATAAAAAGAACATGTGCATAAACAGAACATGACCAGTTATAATATATCACGTAAATTAAAAGGTTATAGTAACTTTTGTTACTGTAAGATCATAGAAAGAACTCTGAAAGATAGAAGTTATAAGCAGTTAATATACAGGAAATGAAAGGTTATTGGCAATTGATATAACTCAACTAAGGCATATGACAAAGAAGATAAAGGAACAAGGACAACTCAACAAAAAATCAAATCATTGCATTGCAGTTTTATCATGTTGTCGTGATCTTTCAAACATGAAACTAGTATGTGATAACTTGTAAACGATAATTTTGTAGGCAATAGAATAGTAAGTGATAGCTCTATAAATGATAGTCAAGTAGGCTTGTAATTTCCTTTGTAATATGTAGGCTTGCAATTTCAATTCTATAAAGCAAAAATACTAAAAAGATGTTCTATTATCCAGGAGTTCCAATTCATGGATGTAATCAGAGTTCTATAAATATAAGTATTTGTTTTCTAAATTATTGAGTTTACTTTACATTCAAATTGTTTTAATTATTTGATTACTTCCTCAACTAAATTATTATTTATGTGAAGTGGATTTAATCATATCAATACTCGTGTAACTTTGTAATACAAATTTAGAATCACGTGAATAGATCTAAGATTAAATCCAGAGTTAGAACCGGTTAACTTAGAACTCTTAAGTTCAAACCAACTAACTTAAAACTCCAATCTTAAGTTACAAAGTCTTCTTAGTTGAGACAGACACAAAAAACCTACATCAAACACCAATCCAAATGAATGATTTAAAAGAAAAATCATGTTTTCGCTCGAATATAGTGATGGGTTTTATAACAAATAACAATATATCTCTTTTTTGTGATATTATATTGAATTTTTACATTCAATTATCTCATGATTCATATTTTGCATTGTCTAAGAACCTTTCATTTTCCAGAGGTAATCATTAATATTTTTTGTTTGTTATGAGCCCTCTTTTCTGAACAAATGAACAAAGTTTAAGGTAATAATTCATTATCTCTGGGTTTAGCCGAGTGTTAAGTCAAGATATATATGGGTCTGGTGAACTGTCAGATCCATCATCCCTAGGCTCAACCAAGTACTAAGCCCAAACATGCGTGGGTCTGGCAAACAACCAAATCCACTACTAGACATGCCATCTCTGGACTCATCCAAACGTTGAATCTAAACATATGTGGGTCTGACGAATTGCTAAACTCACCATCTCCAAGCTCAGTCAAGCGTTGAGTCTAGGCGTGTGTGGATTTCATGAACCGCCAGTCAAAGATATTTTGCTCTAATGAGTTAAGATATTTTACTTTTATAAATCAAAGATATTTTACTATGATGAGACATAAATATACATGAGCCGGATATGTAAACTTTTTCCCTTTCCATGAAATAAAGGGACCTCAAGAGCAATAAAAAAGGACCAAGGTAACTTCTGCGCAACTTCATTTTTTTTTTTCATTACAAATAAAATATATCTATTTTTAAGGCTTTTTTAAAAAAAAAATATCTTAAATATTAACTTAATTATTGAAGAGTCTCAACAAGGAGATCATTTATAAATATTAAACATAATTCATCAATCATTTCACTAAAAGAAAATAAACCATATTACCAGAACTAAAAAATCAATAATTTTATGCCTTGACCTGGCCTTCAAGCCCATGGAATAAGATAGGATTTCATCAAGAGGCATCGTGAATAAATGAGCACCTCATAAATGGGCAACTGTTGGGAAGAGGGAACAGGCAAGAAAGCTGCATGGAGCAAAATCAGAACTGCCATCCACTATTAAGAGGAGGGAACAGGAAAGTACTAAGCAATGCATATAGTCATGGATTCTCTTCAGGACACATGCAATCATTAGATGCCTTTTGTGAAACTCTCATTCCTCCATTGCCTGTACCCAGCTTTAGCGAGGAAATCCCTGTAAGATAAGCAGGAGGCTATTCGTTCTTTCTACAAAGCTTCTGGGTCTCAGTCTCCCGTACCTGATGAGGTCAGTCTCTCAAATTCACTTTCCTTAATTTCAACAATGACGTTTCCAATGCATTAAAATAACATGTGCATGTCAGTTTATCGAATTGTTAATTAATGCTTATTTTTCATAAATTTTGATGATTAATGAAATACAGGTAGCAGAGTTAATGGTAAAAAGCGGGGTGCCAGAAGCAGTGCTCTTAGTGAGATTGGATTTGAAGTTTCTCTCTTGCAGATTGGGTACACTTCTGCTTTGTGGGTTCATCTGTTTGGATTGGAAATGGCCATTGATTCACAAGTTCTCTGAAATTTCTGCGGAGAGGAGAGGAGATTCTTAGGAAATGGTAAAGGCAACAGTACCTTACACCATTAAGAGTGGTTTTTGTGGTGATCAAACTCATGTGCATGCATGTAATGAATTTTATTTAAAAAAATTATTAAACTAAAATGATAATATTTCAATAAATTATTTAAAAAAAAAAAAGTTAAAATAACAACGTTTAAAATAAAACAAACAAACTAAGTTTTAATAGGATTCCAAGTTATTAACCCTTTAAATTTTTAATCAATTAACTCTTATTTGATTTAATTTAAAAACCAATCCTGAACAAGTCTCAAGTTCGGAGATCTCTAATTAACACACCGGGATGGGCGGAGTTTAACAGAACTGAGTTTTGTTTCTTTGACTTGATCTGATCTTGAAATCTGAATCTTCAGTCTGGGACATATCATGCATGCAAGAGCTATACGTACTTATATATACACCATTTTTTTTTAATTTCTTAACTTGTACATTATTTTTTTCTATTTTTAATCTCTTCCTCTGTCGAAGACTGATGACATCGGAAAACAAAGCATGGGAAGCAATTGGATATCAAGTAGATACCAGAGAGAAGTTGAAAAAACCTGGGGAAAGACCTCTTCAAAGGAGAATCACAGAAACTGCTGCACATCAGAATGACTCAACCCTTGTCCAGTATCTCATCCAAAAAAGGCCTCCAAGTCATGGAAGATCCGGAACACAACACCTGCAAGGTCAAATGTGATGTTGTGATTGTTGGATCCGGCTGCGGTGGAGGGGCTGCAGCTTCAGCCCTCGCAAGCTCAGGCAAGAGAGTACTTGTCCTAGATAAAGGGAACTATTCCGTGCCAGAAGATTACTCTTCACTTGAAGGGCCTTCCATGTCTGAGCTATACGAGTCTGGTGGATTTCTATCAGCTGTCGACAGGGAAACTATGCTTTTGGCCGGATCAACAGTGGGTGGAGGTGCAGCTGTAAACTGGTCTGCATGCATAAAGACACCTGATTCTGTTCTCAGAGAATGGTCTGTTGATCACATGATTCCACTATATGGGAGCCCTGAATATCAATATGCCATGGATGCAGTGTGCAAGAGGATTGGTGTTACAGAGCATTGCGCCGAGGAAGGATTTCAAAATCAAATTCTTCGGAGAGGATGTCAGAAACTTGGTTTGAAAGTTGGATTTGTGCCAAGGAATTGTACGGAGGATCATTATTGTGGTTCTTGCTGCTATGAGTGTAGAACAGGAGAGAAGAAAGTGACCGATTCCACATGGCGGTGCTGTGATCCTATCAGGATGCAGAGCTGAGATATTCATATTGGAGAAGACCGATACAAAAGGAAATGCTTGGGAGTTGTAGCTAGAGCTTTGAATGCAAATGCCACCAGAAAGCTGCAAATTGTGTCCGAAGTAATCATTTCTGCGTGTGGAGCTACCCCCCCGTCCGGGGACACTTTCCAGAGCATGTATATTGTCTCAAAGGAAAAGTATCCGGGGGAGGAATTGTCACTTCCATGCACAAGGCAGTCTCAGCAGAGCCCAAACACAATCATTTTAGAAACTCCATCTATTGGACCAGCCTCGTTTGCAGCAGCATGTCCATGGACTTCAGGGCTGGACTTCATGGATAGGATGGTGAGGTATTCATGAACTGCCCACATCTTTGCAATGGTTATAGATCAAGGTTCAAGAGAAGCGAAGAGGGATGGTCACTTCAGGCATCATCTAGACGAGATAGACAAGGAAAATCTTAAAATAGGCTTGAGGAAGGCTTTGCGAATTTTGATTGCAGCTGGAGCTGTGAAAGTCGGCACTTACCGAAGTGATGGCCAAAGACTAGTCTGTGAAGGTATTAGCGAGAAAGATTTGGAAGAGTTCTTGGACACAATCAGAATACCTGGAGGGCTGAGGTCAAGAGAAGAGAATTGGACCATATCATTTTCTGCACATCAGATGGGTAGCTGTACGACGGGTGCCACGGTGGAAGGTGGAGTTGATCAAAATGGGGAAAGCTGGGCGGCAGAAAACTTATTTGTATGTGATATAAGTGTACTGCCAAGTGCATTGGGGTCAATCCCATGATAACAATCCAATTCACAGCATGCTGCATTTCGAAAAAGATTGCTGAATCCTTGAAAAAGCAACACTACACATTGCAAGACATTGTATATAGTGAAGAAAACACAACCAGAAAGCCTTGTATTTCTTCTCCCTGTAATTTTGTTTGTTGGTGATGACATGAATAGCTGCAAAACAGGCACTGGACACGAACCTCAGCTTTGCAATGTAAAGGAGACATGTATGCCAATTGAGATGCAAGTTCATTTGCAGCTAAGTTATATATTTGAAACAATTCATTATTAATGCGTAGAACATCCAAATAGAAAAGAAAACACACGTCAAACATCCATTTAAAAGTCATCGAATGATATCTTCCGATGCTGGATTTGCAGAAAACTCGTCCTCTACAAAAAGAAGGCTTGGAGCCAGTCCATTTCATTTCATGGCTTAAAACAATCAAAGAAAAGACCACAATTTCTTAACAAGAGTTCAATAATAGGGGTGGGTCAAAAAAAAATTTTGAGGGAACCTTTGCAGTTGCTATATTATTTTCAATTTTCAACATGTCAGATTCACCTAAGTTCTAAAAATTGTAAGGAACATAAATTGGTTCCATATCTTGATTCCTCAACTAGCTGATGCTTTTACTGCTTTCTCTGCAGCATCATCCAAATCTTCTGCTGTGATTAGTGCCATTCCACTCTCCTGCATATATTAATGGGCAAAATAAATTACCATCACAGTTCAAATTGAGCATCCATGACTGAAGACAAATGAATGTACATGATTGAATATCATAATCAAATTTTGCATTTACCTTCAGAATTCTCTTTCCTTGGTCAACATTAGTGCCTTCGAGACGCACAACAACTGGAACTTTTAGAGCAACCTTTTCAAGGAGGATTAAGAAACTTAATGCCTTCCCAAATCAAACGAAATATCTAACAATATTATTCAGAACTGCTACGAACATCTAGTTTTTTTTAACAACTAAGTTCTTCTTGTTTGCTTTTTTTTGGTGTGTGAAATGACCACTCCACCAATTTATTTGTCATAAAACTCCGCACAGTAGTAATTGTGCTGATGAGGGCCAAAGAAGCTAGAATGAATACAGTGACGATTGTTGATTAAAACCCGAATATAATATGATGCAGATCTCACCTGTTTGGCAGCGTTGACAATTCCGCTTGCTATCACATCGCATTTCATTATTCCTCCAAATATATTCACCAAAATTGCCTTTACTTTGTCATCAGAAGTCAGTATCTTAAATGCTTCAACCACCTGCCTCATAAAATTGCTTTCTTAAGAGAATTGGACTTGTGGATGATCCATTTCCATCAGCCAAAAAAAACAGAATGAGAGCATGCATGTGTTATGACAACAGTGCAGACCCCCTCAGCCAAACCGGGCAGAAAGGCCAGTGGATGATTAAAGAAGTTAAAGCAAAACTAAATCATATTACCTGTTCTTCAGAAGCATTACCACCCACATCAAGAAAATTTGCAGGAGTTCCTCCGTGCAGTTTAATAATATCCATTGTAGCCATTGCTAATCCTGCACCATTCACCATGCAACCAATTTCCCCATCCAAGCCAATATAATTTAGATCTGCCTTGGCAGCAGCCACCTATCTTAGTTAAAAAAGTTAAAAAGATACAGCAATTAATAATGCATTTCATCATCCTTAGTTAAAAAAGTTAATGCAAAAGCATTTGTGTGCGTCTCAGCACGTGTGACCATGTGTCTCAATGTCAACTCAACCAGAGCATACTTAACATGCAACATAGGACCAAAACCTTTCATGATTCTCCACATAACCAGTGCTTAAGTTGCCCATGTAAGGAAAAAAATAAACAAAAACATACCTCTCTTGGATCTTCCTGTGTTGGATCTCTGAGAGCAAATATCTCCTTTTGACGAAAAGCAGCATTATCATCAAAATTCAATTTAGCATCAGCAGCTACCAATTGCTTATCAGAAGTCTCTGCAATGGGATTGATCTGAGCAGAGAGGAAAGGGGTTCACATATGCATATGGACAAAGGAAATGCTAAACTAGCATGCCTGAGCAATGGAAAAGAAATAAACACATCATTAACAGTAATTGAATGCAGGAATTTGCACTCACTTCCAACAATGTGCAATCACTCTCGCAAAAGAGTTTATATAATTTCTTCACTTGCTCAATCGAATCATTTCTATCGGCAACCTTTGGAGCCAGGCCATCAACAACTTTTACAGCATCTTCATCAGTAATTCCTTTAAATACATCAATGGGTACCTATCAGAATGCAGATACAACAATGGATCAGTTAAATAACAATTAGGCAATGAGCAAGAGACAAAGAGACTGCACAGATTGTCCCATGCTAAAACATTAGAAGAAAAAGGATCAAACCTTAATAATCAAGTCAGGAAATTTCTCAGCAAGGTCTTCAATGCTGGTTCCCCCCTTTTTACAAGCTATGATAAGCTGAAAAACAAGATATGTGCTTTCTTTGAATCAGAACAGTTTTTTGCGAGTAATTATATGAAAGACAAATTTACTGAAACTGACTTCAAAGTAAAATTGATAAACCAAAGAAGAAGCAAAAATAACAATATTGGCAAGTGAAACATACTGGACCAGCAGTTGTCCGATCCAGCATGATAGCAAAGTACATCTCATTGACCAGTGATAACTTTTCACACAAGTAAACCTGCAAAAGGAAAGGAAATTAACTGAACCTCAAACCCATCCCCAAGACAATCATCATCCTTGTGCAAGGAAAATGAAAGGAAATATTGCTGGATGAAAATAACTACAAATGGAGAAACGAACTCCATGATAACCATTTTATTTTATATTTTTGGCAAACTGAAAATTCAGTATTAGTATTGCAGTAATCAAATATCTGAAACCAAAGAAGAAACATAAGACCATGATGTGGGACGTTTTATCAATAGAGTCCAATGCACATTCTTCTCAAGAACCCACAAGTTTTCCATGTTAAGCAAACATCAACGAGTTAATCAGTAAGAATTTGCTCTGAGACACAAGAAATGGATGGCTAACTAACTAAAACCTTATAGCCAGATTCGTTATTTTCACTGTCATAATACACAATGTGAGTCTAAGAATTATAGCTCATGGTTCACAGTCACTTCATCCATGTCTAAAAACAGACGGAGAGATCCTATACAAGTCAAATCTCATAAGATAGTGAAACATGACTGGTAACAGTTAATTTAACATGAACAAAAGATAGAAATATGTACACTGGTGTAATACATCTAAAACATGACATATCCATCAAGCTAGATTTTTGAAAAATGTGTATGGGCAAGATAAATACGAACACTAAATGTGAGATGCTCAAGAAATGGAGCTGAAAGACAATTGTGAAAGTAATACCATGAACATAATTCCTCTGTTAAGTGGAGTTCATCTTATGATGGGATCTTCTTTAAATCTTACAAAACAGGCATCCAAGTATTTCATGCAACTTGATCATTAAATAAAACCATTGAAAAAAAAAATCACACCACATCCCCTTGTTTAACTGTAAAAAAACTAAAGTGATTCTTCATTCACAAGCATTGATGAGTCTTTAATTGGCTTCTTTGTAAAATCATAAGATACACAAATCAAGTTTTATAAGCCACTAACAGGCAATTGAAATGCCATGAAAACAGCTACCCATGCACCGATTGATCAAAGACTGTATGCAACAAAAAGTTAATATGTAAAAAGAGACCATCAATGACAAACCTTGCTAACAATTTTGCCTTGAGAACCAGTTTGTTTAGTAACAAGGATCTGGCCAAGCATCTTTCCTGCATGCAATAAAAATATGAGAGATGGGATTACCGAGACCACTGCAGTAAAAACATGAAAGGCCAGTTCCACATTAAAAGAACAAAATGGTCAGTGAATCCATCAAAGGAACCCAGGAGCTATCCCTTTCATTCAACAAAAAGTGAGACAACAAGTGACAAAGAAAAACTGCAGATATCGCAAAAAGAAAAACCCTCAATTAAGTTGTTAAGGAAAGATAGAACTCAATCTTCATTACCAGCAGTTTCTTCAACCTTGTCAGTCTTAACAATGTGAACACCACCCTGAAACCCATTCTTAAACTTTCCTAATCCTCGCCCACCAGCCAAAACCTGGCTCTTAACCACCAACTGCACCAGGGTCAAAGTTAGCCTCCCTTAGTAATTAAACCAACAAGATATAACAAAGTTAATCTTTTAACTACAAGTACATCATTCAGAACCTTGAAAACATACAATCCATATTAATAGTTCCATTCCATAATTTTACATAATTAAATTTTTTCTTCCATACTGATAGTTCCATTCCATAATTTTATATAGCTAAATTTTTTCTTCTCTTCCCAAACATTTCTTGGGAAAGAAAAATCCACGTCTTTGCAAATATTTGGTACAAGACTAATTCAAATTACCTCGCTTTCGCTAGGAAATACATATTGAAGAGCCTTTTGAACATGATGAAGGGAAGCAACAGCTACACCTTTTGGCACATTGATCCCATATTTCCCCATCAATCCAGCTCCCTGGTCAAAAAAAGTAACACCACAACAGTAATAACAGCCATCAATCACCGCATCAGATCAAGCAAATACAGGGTTCAGGATTGCTGCATATCTCAAACCAATGCAATAATAAAAAAACACTAAATTAAACTAAAAAAAACGAAAAAGAATTCTCGCAAGACTCGTCCAGAAAATCACAATATAAATTTAGTAAGGATGAGGAGGAGAGGGGGAGGGAGACCTGATATTCGTGGATGTTGAGGCGGCGGAGTTGTTGGTGTTGCAATTTGCCGGCGACGGAGAGAGAGCGAGAAACGAGTTTGTTTAAGAATCCTCTCATAATGCTTTAGTCGGAGAGAGGAACTACAAAAACCCTAGATATTGGAGGCTTGAGGGGAGAGAGAGGAGGTGGTCTCGCCGGAATCCAAAATAGTAATCGGGTCAGTGCAAAAGGACAGACCGCGCGCCAACCCTAGATTTTTTACTTCGCATTTTATTTCCCTTTGGGCCCTTTTTATTTATTTTTATTTTTATTGATGCTTATGTGTTCTTTTATGTTGATTTATTTTATTTTATTCTGTCAATATTTTAAGATAAGAAAATAAAAAAAATATTTAATTAAAAAATAGATAGCTTTGAGATTAATTTCTATACTTTATGTCCATTTTTTCAAGATTTATAAGGATCTTTTATCTAAAAAATACAATCAAATATCAATTGAAGAAATGAATAATTTAGAATGAATTTCTATATTTAAAGCATGTCTTCTAAACAATAATCAAATGTTATAATATAATATAGAAGTAGAGTAATATTTTTAGGAGTAATCAATATTATTATTATTATTATTATTATTATTATTATTATTATTATTTTAGTTTGATGATAAAGTATATTCTTAGACCAATATTTAGAATATCAAACTGAGATTATATTCTTTGTTTATATATAGAGTTTTAAATAGATTCTTTACATGATAATGAGGTTTAATTTTTTTAAATTAGTTTTTTTTTAAATATTGATTCTCACATTTTAATTTTTTTTAATAATTTTATTAGTGCAACTATTCGTGATTTATAAATAAATTGTTCCGGTAATCTAAATTATTAGAAGTAATAATTCAGGTTAGAAGTTAAAACGAGAATGGCATTTTATTTCTTAAAAGAAAATGACCAAAAATAAAAGGAAAATAGTATAGAATTCTACAAAATAAAGAACAAAAAATCTATTACGCCATCTTCAACCATATTTATTAAATTTTCAAAAAATATTAATTTAAAATTAAATTTAGTTAATTTAATAAGTAAATTCATAATCTAATTAATCCAATTAAAATTTAGATGAATTTTAAAAAACCTTCGACCCATCCATCTCATTAAAGATATAAAAATAAAAGATTCATAATATTATTATGGATTAATTCAAATCCAACCTATCATCTTAGGGTCGGGTTATAAACCAACTCAGGTTTAATAACCTTTCCTTTCATCGACTACAATTATGAATTAAAATTCAGCAACTTCATGGTCATAATCTGGTTTTTTTATTGCAATATTGTTTCAGCTTAATAAGTTCATCTTTTTATTGGAAAAATCGGCAACCATCTTATCATCACTGGACATGTAAAATACTAGAAAAAGGGCTGGACTATCTCGTCACACTGTGTTGTTCATGTAAAGGGGAGGGCAGTCATAAGAACATATGCAGGCTCTGGGATGGCCAGTGCACAATCCATAACCACCAGCATAACGAGAGCTGCACTCGTCCTTGCATGCTTGCTTGTCTTTGCAATCCCAGCTAGTCACACATCGGGAGAGCTTTCCCGCCTGAGATAGCCCACTGTCAACTGCCACAACAAAAACCGGCGACCAAATCATGTTAGAAACCTACCACAACAATACGATGAGATGAAAATAAATAGGTATCCATGCACAAGATAGAAATATAAAAGAGAAGAGGGATTTAGTTTTACCTGATATCAAGAGGAGAAGGGCAAGAATAAAGTAGGAGGAGGAATAAAGCTTTGCCATCTCTTGTCGCGGTGTAGTTGAACCAAATCTTTCAATTATAAATCCAGCCATGCTAATTATATAGGCTTCTTTTGGACTTATTTGTGTTCAAATAAAATGGGTACAGATCATCTCATTACAATTAAATCCTAATTTATTTTTAGTTCTTAAAATATCTCGAGTGCATGAATTAATATATATATTAACTAGTGTTGATACCCGCGCGATGCTGCGGGTGTCAAAATCTGTAATTTTTTTTTTTGCACATGTTATATGGTAATAGATAGCATATTCACAAAGTTAGTTGCAAAAGTTAAGTTTAGATAGTTAAATTCAAGCATAACAAAAGCAGTGAGGGGTAACTATTTTATGCTTTATACATATAGGTAGAGAATTGGACGCCAATGAGCAGCAAGCTGTATTAACAACGTAGATGATGAAGATGCCCATCAGGTTGTGATGTTGGAAAAGCAAGCATTGACCAACTCGACGTTAATTGGTTTTCTATGGAAAAAAACATAAATGTAAGTGTAAGTTATAAGTTTTATAAAGCAATAAATATTAAATGTTTTTAAAGATAAATTAGTAATGAGAAATGAAGATGTAATTATAGTTGAGCATGTGAGTTCATAAAAAAAGGAAGGTAATTAGAAGTAGATGCTTACTTTATCAAATGAGGAAACGGAGAGGTGCTGCTTCTTTGAAAGTTGGGGTGTAGGAGTGTCATCATCTTTGTAGAGAGGCTCCTTTGATGAGTCTGTGTTCAAGGGTTTTGGGTGGTGAAGCTGGGTGCTGAATCATAGGGGAAATGTAAACAACATGAATGAAATCAATTAAGTAATAATTATCATAGTATGAATGTAGAGCAACTATGAGATAGTGTTGTCTTGGAAGTTAATATCTTGACATTAAACAATAAGAATAAAAGTAATGATAAAGCTGAAAAAGGATTCAACGGGATGAAATTTTTATGCGAAATAAGATATTAAGAATGAAAGGGAAGACTATTTATAAAGTTGTAGATTAGGCAAGGAATAATTGCTAAAGGAATGCATATGAAGGAAATCAGATAGTGGTCTCGGCTGGTGTGTTATGTGTGCACTGGAATTATTTGTTAGGTGTGGGGAGGCAAAGCAAACCTGTCTTGTGGATCAACATCATTGAAGGTTAGTGCTCTTTTTGATTGTCGACGGCAGCTGTCATGGGACGTGTCTTTTTGCGGAGAGGTCTGCTGCTGCGAAGCTGGAGTCTGGATCTCAGATTGATCTACATTCAAGGGATCTGCAACGTTTGGTGTTGGAGGGGTGAAAGTCCTGGAACTCCCAGCAGACGTTATTGAGGCTGTTGTGTCAATATTTTTAATGGGGCTAGGTGGGTTAATAGATGCTTCAATTGATATGTCATCGAAGATGTTGCAAACATATATCTCACATCTGGCGAGAACAGATTTGTATGCTCCAAACCGAAGCTGAAATATTTTTATCTTGTTTAATTTCTCAATCAGTTGAGGTGGAACAGTAAATGGATCAGTGAATTGTTTGTCGAACACCAAATGATGAGCTAAAGCATTGAAAAAATACTCAGCTGTCTTGCCAGAGAGAAGAAAATTCGTGACATCTTGACCATCGCTGACGATGCAATTAAGTCTGAACCTAAAAGATATGAAAAGGAGCTTCAGTTAAGAATGAAAGAAAAGCATGGGTTAATATATGTTTCAGCTAAAAACTCAAGGATGTTTTGGGATGTATTTTAGTTGAACCATGGGACTGGTGCAGAGGTTGGATAGTCATGCTCCATGCACCGTAAATTATTAGGGAGTCCAGAGAGTGGCTTGTTGCAATCTGGACAGCTTTGACACCACCATCCCTTGAAGAGATCATAATCAACTATGAAAGCCTTACATGTAAATCTTTCATTCTGCAGGTGTTAATTAAAGCACAAAGTCATAGAATTTTTTATCATAAAAATGAAGGCTATGCAGTGTTTGTGATTGCCAACAGTAGTGCAAACATAATAATATACTTAGCTGGAACATTAGGAAATGAAATGAATAGAAATTAAAATTTCAAATGCCCAGCAAAACTCCACTTTCGACCGGTTGAGACTATGAAAAATCAGTTTATGGTGTACAATACAAGCTGAGATTTTTTATTTTTCAAAAAGAAAAAAAAAACTTGGGCAAGAAGAAAGACATGGAGAGGTTTGTTCTAGAAAGGGTATATGTATGTTGGTAGGAGTGCTAATGCTAAAGAGAGAAAGGAAAGGTATAAAAGAAAACGGCGGGGAACGAAGGAACTGACTGATTCAATGATTTCGGAGTTCAATCACTCGACTCAATAGGAAGAAGAGGAGTCGGAGCTAGTTTTTTATCTATCAAAGAAAGAGTGCTAGTGGACCGGAAGAAGAAGGTTGGATAGCAGACCTTGCTTTTTCGGGATGGGTAGCAGTGTGAGTGTTTTATCTGAGAAGAGGATCGTATGTTACATCAGTGGATGGGAGGAGAGCAAGTGAAGTAGATGAGTTGAGTGGGAAGATTCGTTTACCACGTATATAAAAGGGGTCTGGAAGAAGCCATGAGATATAAAATTATAGTCCTTGAATCTCTATGCCATGATTCCTGATGCTAGATACTATATTTGAGGATCTATTTTTATTAGACAATTGGTGGAGTTGGAAATCACGGCATGAGAGGAGTGATGTCGTGTTTCATTGATAACCTTATTGTAATAAGTAATTTTTTAAAAATAACATAATAAATACCTTGTGTTCGTACGGGTCCATACAGAGGATCTCTCTTATTGTTCTTCTATTTTCATTCATCTGAGTTTGTAGTGACAGGACAGCTCCTGATGATGGAGGTAGCTGATGTAAGTCAACAGCCATTTGAGCATAGCTACGGAAAGATAAAGAAAAAGGTGTTGAGAATGAATTTAAACAATAATACAAAGATTGGATTTGAAGAAATGCAAAAGGTTTGAAGAATATAGAAATTTACTAATGCTTGTATGCTAATAATTCTGGTATGTCCGGGTTAAAATACCAAACTGAAGCTGCGGTGCCGATTAAATTTGCAGATCCTATAAAAAATGTAATAACCACACAATTATCGATGTATATTTAATGTGAAGAGGTTATGAAATCTGAATTGAAAAGCTCATAACATTGAATGATGGCAGGCTTGATGATAGAACGAAGGAAACCTCTAAATTCAGAGACACGAAAACCAGCAAAAGCAACGATAAGAGGGGAATCTTGTTCTGCCATAGAAGCGTCGTCAAAGCTTCGAGCAATGTCACCCCATAAAGTGATACGAAGCTCGTCGCCCCTAAACAAAATAAAAGTGTATTAGAGTAATGCTAGGAGGAATTCAATATAGTAAATAATTTGAATTTATCATTAACCGTATATTTTCTAGGATGAACTCCCTTTTGTCCTCAAGTGTTTGCCCTCGAACCAAAATCTTTTCAATTGGTTGTATTGCTTTCAGCCTACCAAGAACATCTATATAAATAATTGAAAAATCATGTTAGTGGAATGAAAAAACTATGCATGATACAGTTTGATACATAAGGGAAAGAATGAGGAATACCTGTGAGAAGTCTTGATCCTTTTTCTTTGTGAAGGATATGTGCAAAATCTGTGAAATTAAAGTAATATCGTGGAATTGAAAGTGGGGGAGAATTGAGGCGAGTGACTTTGGTGTCAGACTTAAGATCAATAACAGCTTCATGGCCAACAACAGCATTCATGTACCGATTTTCAAAGGTGTAGAAATTTTTGACTTCATAATATTCACCTTCAGTAATGATTGAAGAAAAATGTGCAGCATCTCTAGATTTGGCTGATCCTTGTATTGCACCACCCTTGTTCATTAAACAAAAGGCAAATAATTTGTGCCATTGCATAATTGCAAGGTTAAAAAATGTAGAATGATGGATGAGGAGAGAAAATAATATTGAGTATTGTAAAATTATAGCATTTGGTTTTGATGTCTTAGCGCTAAAATCATTTTTTTATAAATTATGTATGTATATGTTATCATCAAGAAATTGTTTTGTCAATGTAGACAATGAATGGTAGTTTATTCTTGGCTATAATATTAGAAAAAAATGAAGAGGCTTTTTGTATTGCAGCATGTTTAATCTGTGAATTTAGTTTAATGGTTTAGCTGCATGAATGTGGTCCTGTAATAATTTTAAATTATTATTGTTAATGAATGAATTTTTTCGAGCATGCGGACATAGGTATGGTTAGTCTACTAATTGTGAAAAGGCTATAGAAATAATAATAAAAGTATTTGCGTGGGAAAGTAAAAAAGGGACCAAACTTGGCAGTAGATTATGTAAGTATCTGAAGATGAGGATGCGTAGGGGATTGACTATATTTCTATTCTAGAATAGTTTGATACCTCAATTGGTCCTAGAAGAAAGGGCTGAAAAAAAACAAAAGCATGCAAGCAAAAGTAGGAATTTGAAGAAAATAATAATAAAGATCATATTAGTAGACATGTTGCATACCTCACGATCAACAAACAGGCAATTGAAGTTTATTGCTTGTCCATTTTGTTTTGGAATCCAAACACGACATACCCGAGCTCGGATTAAAGGGTAGAAAACATATTTTTTAATGCTGTGTAAATGAATAGTCATCACTCTGCATTTTAAAAAAGCAAGGAAAAATTGAACAAATAAGTGAATAATTAAATATGAAATTAAAATATAAAGATAGCAATAGATCCATGAATATAAGGAAATGCAATTCAGATCATGAATACATGTGTATGGCAACCGATTATTTTCATACATGTATGGCAGAGGTGAAAGTAGTATATGAAACAACTTAATGGTTAGGAAGAACAAAATGAGGAATTAGCATGTCTACTCATTATAGACAGTAGTAGTATTTTATGTATAAAAATGTTAAAACATTGGAGAGAAGCCTGGCTTAAAACGCCGGAAAGTAAAGTTAAATTTGGAGAAGAGAGACGTTATTCATTGATTTCCTATGTAGGTGAGATCTCCAAGAAGAATGGACACCAACAACGTGAGAGCATGAGTTGTGCTCTGTGTGTTTCTACAAAGCTTGTTTTTATATAGTAAAAAACAAAAAAGAGCCTCCTGTAAGTGCTTATTAGCATTTTGTTAAATAGGAAATCTTGTGTCCAAGTTGTGTTTGTTTAATTAGCAGGAAGAATATGGATTTTGATTTTCTCTCTTTTGAAAACGTTGAAATCGATGAATGGTTACTTAATCGATGTGCAGGTCATGGTGACATGAATTTGCTACTGTATTTCATATGGTATTTTACATAAAGACAAAATCTTCCTACTCTAATATCCAGTTATTTAAGTTGTTCTCTTTTTTTCACTGTACCCCACACAATTATCCATGACAGCCGATCGCTCTAAAACCTCAATTTCCAGGTTGAGTGGGGTGATTGCACTGTTGAAGAAAGAAATAAAGCTAAGGAGATGCAAGGTGATTTTAATATTTTAAGCGCATAACAAAGGGTGCACGAAGATAGGATATGTAGAGAATGAGATGATGATATTGTTGACTAAATGTTACGAACAAATAAAGTAAAAAAGGGAAAAAGTAATAAAAGAGTTGAAAGTAAAAGTGCTGTCAGTTTGAAACAATTAGCTATAAGCAGTGGAAAAATAAAGAAGATTGAAATAGTTGAGGTTTATTTAATGTCGAGAACAACTTTTGCAGCTGAAGAAATAAAGGAGTTGATGAAGAGTATGATCTTACTATAATAAAATGAATGATTAATGTATGTGTGATATATAATATAATGAAATAATTTAATAGTCGTGATGTGTGGATTGACCAAACTATCATGTCTTTGTTGAAGAAGTAAAGATTTATATTGAAGATTATGAAGAAAGTTTAAAGAAGAGTGGTTATATACTAATAATTGATAGATGTATAAATCAAAAGATAATTTTCATTAATAAAATTATGATTAAATTGTCTTAAAAAAAAAATGTGTTGTTTAAATTTATGGATTTACCAAGTGTTTTGAAGATTTATGAGTTGTAAAAAAAAAATGTTGTTTAGAAAGGTTGTTTTGTATATTGAACTATAGAATATAATGTATTTGATAATCAATAATGCTTTAAATTATGTTATTGAAGAAAGACTCAAAGAAAGACTTTTCATTAATGTTTTAATCTGTTTGTGTTAATTGTTGCTCCAACTTTATAAGAATATTAGTAGAATATGCTTTCAGCTAGTTCTATTGTTGGGCATACTTCTATATTATAAAATATATCCTTTAATATAACATGGAATTAACTATTTAATTAGATTGAAGATCTTAGCTTATGATAAACCTAAGGGCAGTGCACTGTCATGCAATGTTCAAGTCTAAATTTAAAAAGAGAGGATAAAGAAGTTTGTTGGATTATTTATAAAGCCCAGGGTAAGTTTTCGATTTACAAAGAAATGAAAGTAGACAAATTGCCTGGATTATCTTGATTTTTATGTGCTCCTAATTACTTATTTATTTTGTATACTAATTTTATGATTATGATGCTTCTCGGTGTTGAAAAAGGAAAAAAAATTAACAATGATTTGCATTGGTTCTGTTTGTGTTTAGTGTGAATGAACAATTAAGTGTAGGAATTTGAGGTTAGTTGATAAGAGGTTTGAAGATTGGAATTAGCCGTGGGTATAGCCATTGAAAATTTGTGCTTCAGTTGGTGTGTGTATTGATAGAGAAAATTAAAGAATTAATTTATTCATAGCTTGGTTGCTCTGTTATCTCTGTTTTTTGCAATTGCTGTCTTTATTACTTGCTTGTCTTATTTGTCAATACAGTATCGAAAGGACTTTTGACATATCCAGTAAGAATGTGTATATAACACCTGCAGTTATATTGACCCCTTTCATTAGTTATCATATTCTAGCTTGTATTACAACAGATGCGCCAAGATTTTTGACATATCCAGGAAGAATGAAAGGAGGCTGTTTTCCTTGAATGATCATTGCTGGGTAAGAAATTAATTATTTCAAAAGGTAACAGCAAAAAGATTGATGAGAAAAGGCACAAAGGGCCACAAGAGACAACTTTCATGCAAAAAGTATGGCTTTATTCTATGTAAATGGAACCTAAAGGGATTCAATGTATTATGAAAAAGAGTTACTGGTTGGATGTTGTCTAAATGAAACCTGAAGATGTTTAAGTGTATTTCCTATTTGGATGCCTTTTTTATTAATTTTAAAGATGGTGAGATGTTAGATAATTCATTATTCGCTTCAAGTCTATAAATTTACAGAAGGAAAAGAAAAGCTAATTACAAAGAAAGAAAAAATGACAGCATAATTCCTCAAAGTATTTAAGACATGTCTATACATAAAATAGAAAGAATTATGATGAAAAAAATATGGTTTTATATATGAAAACAGAAAGAAATAATCCTCACTGATTAACTGGTCCTGTAGATTAAGTTTTTGAACAATTTGTGTGTTCATTTATTACATGGAAAAAACGTTAACTCATGTAATTTATGTGGGAACACAAAGATTGTGAAAAGGGAAAAAAATTTAAGACACGTGAAATTCTTTTATTTAGTCGGGAAGGTAAGAGAATGGACATAAATTGGTTCTTAAAATCACGAAACAAATTTTTGATTAATGTATTATTTCAACTAAAACTCTGTAAGCACATCAGTAAAAAGAGATGTAATGGAATTTGATAACGAAATAATGAGGGTGTGCCATTAATGATGATGTATTTGTAGGTGAATCAGAGAAAGAGAGTTAAACACTAAGGTAAATTAAAAGATGACGATCACGAATGAGACCACCTTGAAACCATTTCAGTTTTTGTTCATACGATTTTATCAAGTGGGTTGTCAGGTTTAAAGGTGGCAATTCTTACTAAAGGAAGAAGATGGTGCGTTTGACTGATTTGTGATTCTAATTTTATATTTGTGCCATCCTGCTCTTAATTGACTGTTAGAGAAAGCTTATGAAGTTGATGGCCACTAATCTATAGGCTCACCATGGCTATCATGTTTTGCTGATGAGTATTTTTGTTTTCAGCGGAGAATAGAAAGATAGCATAAGCATCATAGGCACCATACGCATAGTTTTTATATATTTATTTAATAAGTTAAAATTCTGATCAAATATAGTTAATCAAAGGAGCAAGATATTTCTATGAAGTAGCAACAACAAATCTCATAGGCTAGCATTTGTTACCTGACACAAAGAGTTATTTTGTTAGGAGTAAAGATCTTTTGAATATAAATGTGGAATATGGAAAAAAAAAAATTTGTGATCTGGAAATGCAAAAAATATTTGGATTGTTGTTTGTAGGCAGCAATATTGACAAAATGTATGAGATGTGCACTGCATGGACCAAGGGTTGTGAAGAATAAAACAACACTTACATGAAACAGCAAAGGCAGGGAGCAAATCCGTCGATCCAAAGCAGAAAAACAAACAGCAGACGAAGTGAGAGACTAACCTGAAAAAGCATGAAAAGACTTTATGAAAAATAGAGCGGCATGAGACTGATTTTTTTTGTGTTTATGTTGCAAGAAGACTCATAGATGTTCAAGGGTATGAATAGAAAATTGTAACACACAAAAGATACAAAAATGAATACAAAGATTACCTTTTGGTAATAATTGAATGATATCTTTGTAAACAATGTTTTTGGCATAACATGATGGTTTTCCTTCATGATCGAAGGAAATAATCCTCAGCCCATTCTTTGATGTAACTCTTGACAAAGCAACATATAATTGACCATGACTGAAAACTTGTTCTTTCAAGAAGACACCAACAACCTTAAGTGATTGTCCTTGGCTTTTATTAATAGTCATAGCATAGCAAGGCCTAATAGGAAATTGTCTTCGTTTGATTGTGAAGGGGCATTTTTTATCATTAATTGGAAAGATAATCCGTGGAATAAAAACTCGATCTCCAATGTTAGAACCTGTAATAATCTGGGCCCCAATGATTCGGTTGGCAAGCTGTGTAACGATAAGCCTTGTCCCATTACATAAACCAGCAGAGGGATTGAGGTTCCGAAGTAACATAATTGGCGTGCCAATTTTCAAAGAAATACTGTGTTGGGGCACACCATTAAAGTCAAGCTGGTTGATAAATTCAATTGGATACAATAAGTCAATGTTGTCAATATCACCAGAAGTTGTTTGAATAGAATCACAACTAAGAAAGTTGTATTTATGACCAGGTATAACATCAAGGATAAAATTATTAATCTCAGAAACAGTCAGGTTTTTCGGTGTAACAATTGCCCTGTCTTTAAAATAGAATGGGTCAAGATAAGACTTTTCAATGTCAGGATATATGGCAGAGACAATAGCTGCAATTGGAGAATCGATTACTTGAACTTGAAGCTCAGATGGGATTTTGATAAATGCTGCATCATGATCATCTAAAACAGGCAAATCACATATTTGTCCATCACCAACTAAAAGGATCCACTCAGCAAATTGTCTAAGTTCCTCTTTTTGAGCTGGGCTTAAACCATCAGCTGATAGCCGCATATTTTGATTCAAAGTGAGGAATGTGAATGCAGACCAAAGCAATGAGCTAGTAAAAGAAGCATTAATAATTTCTTCTTTTGTTCCTCCAGGTATAACAGGAAGAATTTGTCGAAAATCCCCACCCAATAAGACGGACTTGCCACCAAATGGATTGTTAAGTCTAAGAACATCTCGTAGAGACTTGTCCAAAGCTTCGAAACAGAATCTATTATTCATTGGAGCCTCATCCCAAACAATGAGTGATGTCTTCTCTAGCAGTCGTGAAAGGTGAGTGTTGTGTTTAATCTCACATGTTGAACTCTCACTAACTTCTAATGGAATTTTAAATCTAGAATGGGCTGTTCGGCCTCCAGGTAACAAAAGAGAAGCTATTCCAGATGAGGCAACAGCAAGAACAATTAAACCTTCAGATCTAACTCGATTAATAATTGTATGCCATAAAAAAGTCTTCCATGTTCCACCATGACCATGAACAAATATGAGCGCTTGTCTCTTTTGCAGTATAGATGTAATAACAGATTCATAAATGTTTCTTTGACATGGATTAAGAAGTGGCATAGCCAATGAATGGTTATTTCTAAGCTCAGTAAGATCATAGTCAAGCTCTTCTCTTAAAAGTTTGTTCCTGACTTCGTCCATCAAGTGACCATTTGGCATTGGAAGTTTATGATCTTCCAATGATGTCCCGGAAGCATTTAAAAGTTGTTCAAGCTTATACAACACATAGTTCCTAAGTTCGTCATTAGATAAACGAACGTTCAACATTGAGAAAGAAGATCTTAGATGATATTCAATGTCATCATGCATACAATGCCAAAAGTGATTGAAAAGACAATTTGGATCAGCAACCTCGCAAAACATAATAATATTAACAAAAAGTTGTCTTAGCTGCGGAGAAGAAGCTGTTGGAATAGCTTCACCAAATGCATCCGACCATTCTTTATCATCTCCTAACAGCCCCAAAGCCTTGCATGCAAGCTGAAAAGTTGGAAAGATTGTACCAGAGACTTTCCGCAAGTCTTCAAAGCTCTTAGCTCCTCTAACATGATTAAGCAACATTCTAAGAAAATACAACTCCCCCGCTGCAGGATGGACATACACAATGCGACCAAGGCAAAATCCACGTGATCTAATAATCCATTCTTTTTGCTTAGGATCCCAAACATACCTGTTTGGAAATTGTGAGTAAAAGAGATCTCGTGCATTGACATCAACTCTATTGCGCTCAAACCACTCTGTAAGCATTGTCTTATTAATGCCAGGTCTTCCAAGAACTGATGATAAGGATTGATTACCTGAAAAAAACACATGGTGTTGTAATGGCAGATGGACTTGAAGTCTTTCAACAGCTGGGGTCCTTGAATGGATTGGGAATTGGAATAAACGCCATACTGCTTCATATGGACAAATGAATCTACAATTCAGATAAGCTTGTATTTCATCATCAGTATCTTTTTTCATAACCATTCTACATCGATCAGCTCCTTTGCTAACATACTTAAAAAGATACTTGATAAGCAGAGATTGACAACAAATTTCAACATTAATGTGTGCATTGTATCGAAGCAAAAGCTCTTTGTTGTACGGGACAACATGACAATTTGATAGGGAAATGCCATTCTTAACAATGTGACCCATAGGCTGCATGCGTCGTTTATAGTAAACAAAGCCATTCTCACCAAAGATGGTTGCATCTTTGTTTTTTTTTGGAAATTGTTTGGAACATTTATTCTTTTCCATACATTGAGCCTTTGGATTTGCAGCGCCGCATGGACCATGCATCATAAATTTTGAAACTATCTCAAAGCAAATAGGATCTTGATGCTTGTCAGGTATTTCAGCTGAAATAATAGAGTCAACATCCTCAGGCGAACAGAATTTGAATTCAGGAGCCAGCCAAATTAACAAATGAGTATGCGGCAAACCTCTTTTTTGAAACTCCACAGCGCAAACATCTAAGAAGAGAATGCAAGTAAAGAAGTAAAAATGGATGTTTGTAGAAGGAAAAAAAAAACTTGAAATTTAAGAAATGAAAAAGAAATACCAGCAATTGTCCGCCCGAAAGGTTTTCCGGACTTAATGAATGAGATCATATCAATTAGCTTGGAATGAAATACCCTTGCGATGATGTCAGGTTTGTCCTCAGGCTGATAGCTCCTTGTTTTTTTAATTTCTCGGCGTATTTCAGGCCAATTAACATTACAGGTAAATGTGATAAAAAGATCAGGATTCCCATAACATCTACATATGGCCATAGCATCTTGGTAATTATTAACCATATACCTAGGGCTGCCTGTTAAAGACGATGGAAGTATAATTTTCCCTGTAGTTGATCCATCAATATCACCTCTAGTAACAGCATCATGTATTCCTTTGTAATGCTCAGTTCTAAGATTTTCTTGGTTTGCACGTATAAAATCTAAACGCTCTTCTTCAACATTAACAAATGCATCAACCAAAAATTGTTGGTACAATCGCCCGCCTTTTATGAGAGTGCTTTCTTGTTTTTCTCTTTCATGAATGAGATAAGCATAATAAGCCCTCATTGAAACCTTTTGTCTTTTTTTAGGTGGTTGCTGCTCTTGGTGAGCTAATGGAATATCAGTGTGGAAACCGTCCTCACCATATGGAAAAAGAAGTGGGTAATGAAGGGACATAAATTTTGGATGAAGCTTTGAGATCCTTTGAAGTGTTCCAGATAAACTTTCAATAATTATGTCTCGATCAGATCGACAATGACCAATGTCCCCAACAACCAAACCACCAATGTCATTTAAAGAAGGATCATCGTATTGCCTTGAGTCATCATCTCTTTTACCAATTAACCGAAGCTTGAATTCTGGAACGTCAACATCCCCAAACCTTTGTCTAGCATGACGGAACAAACGAACTAATTGATTTGATGAATCAAGCATACTAATAAGACCAACAACAATCTCACTATCCAAGATTGATTGAAAATTTTCATTGCAGAATGGTTGCAACCGGTTAGAAACTTCATTATCTGTATCGAAAATATAAAGCTGCGCAAATTTGGGTCCTTTATTATCCATGGGAAGAAGAGAACCCATAAAATGGTGGCAGTATCCATTGACCTTAAAAACATAAGATCCAGGTCGAGAATTAACAGAATGATCAACCACAGCCCCCATGGACGTGAAAGCGAACATTGAGTTATAAGCACGAATTTCACGCCGAAATTTTTTGGACAATGAACCATTGTTTGGGTTAAGGAGGTTATCAAGGTAGTTAGGTGTTTCTTGTGGAGCAGGAAGCACAACTTTCCCATTATTACAACAAAGTGTAAAGCATGGGTTTGTTTTGGATGAACGGGCCAAGCGTTCTTGCAACCAAAAAAGAGCGTTGCAATGTTTACACTTGTATGTTTTATCGCCAAAATCAATGTATTCAATTAAATAACCTGGAAAAAAATGAAGCTAAGATACTTGAAGGAATGATAAAGAAAAAGGTAATTAGAAAGAAAGAAAAAATGGCCATAAAAGCTACATGATTGGATTACATACGTCTTTTTTTTTTCTGATATGATGCTTGGCTTATAGTAGATTGATGATTAACGGTTTGCTCAGAGAATCCTTCAGATTCATGGCTTGAAACTACATCACTACAGTGAAATGAAGCAAGGGCGGTAGATTGTGGAGGATTGGATAGCCTTGCTGCACTAATGTCATTACTTTCAGTTTGCACTATGTTGCTTGATAAGGAGAAGGTGGTTTCTATATCTATGTGCTGGCGTGAACAGACTAAAGTGCCAACCCCTTGAGTATGCTGTGGAGCAGGTGGTGTATTTGAAGAGCCTGGGTTATCAGATAGCAAGATTCTATGAACGGGGGTTTCATAGTCATTCAAAACAAATTGTGAGGATTGAGATGACGGTATATACTGATCCGGTTGAACATGTCCGTCAGGACTTGCCATGTTGTTGCTCTAAAGAAACCATGGAAATTAAAAACGAAGTTAAATAAAAGGGAAAAAAAACTCTGATGAGAACATGATGATGTCTAAGTGAAGGAAAACACAGGGATAGAGAAAATCTTAATGACATGCGCTTTCTGAAGAAATCATGTAAACATAGGAATAATAAGTAATTAAAAAACAAAACACAATGAAATTAAATGCTAGCCAAAGATTTATTGGCTTGCAAGGTGAAGGAAGTACATTAGACTGAAATCTTTGATATATTATGAGACATGATGATATGACAAGCCTAGCTAAGAACACAACTCCTCGATTCAGGAAATCATGAAGATATAACAATAAAAGACCAAGCAATTAAAAAAAAGGGCATTATGTGTTGCTAAACATAGAATTACCATAACTATGATTCAGCATGCAAGGACATAGCAACGCAAAAAAACGTAAAGAACAGAAACGCAAAAAACAAACCTGAGAAAACACAGATGATCAATAAAAGTGGCTGCCTTAAAAGATCTGAAAAGCAAAGTTAAATTTTGATTAATATGTGCAAGAATAAAAACAAACAAACATGCATTATAAGACCTAGAGAAAAAGACATGAAAAAAAACAAAAAGAGATCAGGCAACATGTTCAGGTAATAGAAATAAAGATCACAATCTCAGCAAGCTCTTTAAAAAAAAAAACAACCAAAGGAAAAACAGAGAAGAAAACTCAGAACAATTTTTGTAATTTTTTTCATGACATTGTCCTGTGTCGTGCAATGTTTTTTTTTAAATTAAAACATAGGATAAGAAATTGTTTTTATTTTCGAAACTGTACTATAACCCATAGCTTGACTTAGGCAAACATTGCTAAAAACACTAAGGACCTGTGACTTACTTTCTTTATATGATCATAAGGCATGTGAAATCTGTTGCAGGCTCATGCCTCAAACGAACAATGATAACTAATCCTACCTCATCATAAAAGTAGAAGTGCCATGTTATTTCATCAAATGTCACCCACACCATTAACACATGCATGACAGTCATCAAGAAAAGTGTTTATTTGTACATATCAACGAATACTTTGAATTTCTCTTTTCACACCAGATGTAAAATAATATAGTGCGAAAAATTATTTTTCTCTCAAGCACAATGGAAAACGTAATTCCCATACCTAAAAAAACAAAACTAAAACATGTCTTAATGACTATAATATAATCCAAGCTTCAATTCTGATGGTGAGAAAGATATATAAATTAATATTGAATATGATGAATCATATGTGTTCTGGAAATCAATACTTATGAGCAAAGCAAGTTTGTTCTTGCCACCAGCAATGAACGACCATTTAAATTGTTTAAAAATCAGCATGAAAGAACAGTTAATGAGCGATGGCTGCCTCTTTTTGTTGCTTGCATAGTGACCGCCCATACTTTCCTTTTTATTATCCCTACATACGTCGTGCCCCTACAGTTCTATGAATCGCATCTCCGATGGAGTTTCAAGAAGCAAACTTAGCAGAGCGGTTCCAAAAGGAAGAAGCTAAGGAGCAAGCAAGCACTAAAGATGTATGCCGACCAAGATTTGGATCTTTAGCTCTTGAACTGTCACTTTCCTGTTGCACCAGTTTCTAGTCCTTGCATATATATATTTGCCATCCCATTTATCTCAATCTTGAAAGTCCGGCTTCTCATTACAACAAATCATCAGTTTTGTCAAATGAATCTCATCAAAAATCACAAACCTTGTCCAGTCCAGTGATTGAATCCTAGCATTCAACGGATAAATTTTTCACCATATGCAACTACATTCTCTTGTGTGTAGCCTCTAGTTCCATATTCGATCGTCACCCTTTCTCTCCGTTTATTCCCTCCTCTCTGCGGCTTCTTTGTCATTGTCCTCCATATATCAAACATCATTATAGTTGTATCCGGTTGTCCTGTGACCTTATCTGGATCCAACAAATGGCATGCAGCTCACATGACCAGCACCTCTCTAGCAGCAATATTTGAAGAATTAGTTTACTGAAGCCTACTCTTCCGCTGTCGCTCTTCTTCTTACAGGTGCGAGTAGCATGCTATCAAAGGGGGTCCTCCCACTGTACTGCAGTGAGTTTATTCCAGGAAAGAAGACAAAGAGTGACCTTCAAGTGTGCTTCTTGTTCGTTTTCTGGCTCCATTCCATCCTTTACAAACCACAGGTCCCAGGTCCGCCCTTTCCCTTGAACATGAGCTCTTAGATGGATATCAGCATAGCTTCGTAATTAACCTTCCCGCACACCTTCTCTGAAAGCGAGAGCCTGAGATGCATTGCTTGGGTCTTCATGGCTTCTTACTTACTTAAAAACAAAAAAGACATGACCAACATACTGTAATGGTCTACTTCCAGCACCGAACGATTTCTGAGTAATATTTGTATGCCATAACAGCTACCTTATTCATTACAAAAACGATATGGCATCTTATATTGCGACATGTAATTAAAAAACATGCCTGTAAATTTTATACAAAAACAACAAAAGAAGTTCCAGAAGCTTGGCAAAAGAATAAGAATTGGTATGCAGAAACACAATTGGTCGTGATGCTATTTGTTGCAAAACTAATCATCATGCACAGCTGTTGGACAAAGAAACGCACAGAACCCAGAATATGGTGCGACACAGATGCACCTGACATGAACGCACGACGACGGTCAAAGAGCAGAACATGAAACGATATGCACCAGGACTTGATGAAACGAAGACAGACTGCAGAATCACACAAAGCACAAAGAAAAGAGAAAAGAGAGAGGCCCCTCTTTTGAAGAACATGGCAACGATAGCAGAATGAGACATAAATGTAAAGACACTTAATGGGCAATGCAAAAAAAACAGAAGACTCCTTTTCATAATATGACAGAGCAGAGGCAATGCAAAACATGCAGACAGCAAGATGAGCATAGCCACTTTTCACAACACAATCTTAAAAACAACTAAGAGGAACATATTCTAACCTTGAAGTCCAAGCCTTCTCCTGAAAGACGATATGATAAAGGAACAACGAACTGCAAAGGAAAGCACAACAAATGATGGCCACCCGAATACTGAACAAACAAAAGTTGCAGGAAAACACACCTTCAAAGACTATAAGAGAGGCGGGAGCTGAGAGAACTGTGTCGTTAAAAATACCATTTCAAAAGAGCACCATCGCATGCAATTAGACAATCAGAAACCACACTAACCAGAATAGAAATGACAACGAAAATTGTACAGGAAACAATGAAAAGGGGGGCAAGCCTATGTGAATAATGATGCCAATGCCACATCCATTTAATGCACCACTAAAGAAGATTAGCCAACTTGACTTTATTCCAAATAAAGCCTGACAACATTTAATGCACCATTAAAAAAACACTGGCTAATTCGATATTGTTCAAATGAAACTTGAAGACGTGTAGGCTCATTCCTTCTTTGCATGGCATTTTAATTATTCGAAAGGTGATTACATGTCAAATCATTCAGCATATCCTGAACTCTATAAGCCTCACAGAAGAAAAAATAAGTCTAATTGTTGAAAGCATTTAAGACGTTGGCATGATGATGTCTGTCTTTTCAAACTTCTACAGTGACAATATATTTTGCGATACAATGCAGAGACGATATATATATCTTGGCGGAGAAAACCGTGGGGAAAGCTACAGTACTTTCATGCACCATTAAAAAAACACTGGCTAATTCGATATTGTTCAAATGAAACTTGAAGACATGTAGGCTCATTGCTTCTTTGCATGGCATTTTAATTATTCGAAAGGTGATTACATGTCAAATCATTCAGCATATCCTGAACTCTATAAGCCTCACAGAAGAAAAATAAGTCTAATTGTTCAAAGCATTTAAGACGCTGGCATAATGATGTCTGTCTTTTCAAACTTCTACAGTGACAATATATTTTGCGATACAATGCAGAGACGATATATATATCTTGGCGAATGTATTATGCGATACAATGCGCGATACAATGCAGAGACGATATATATATCCTGGTGGAGAAAACCGTGGGGAAAGCTACAGTACTTTCCCCACGCGTTTTAGAGTTCTTTAATTATATGATAATGATGAATAAATATATTCATGAATTTAAACATTCATGTATTGTTTCATTAATTATGATGAATTAATGTATAAGAAATTTATAAACATTCATTATTGTAATTAATAAATATTCATGAATTATTATGAATATAAAAATATTAATTAGTAGAAAAAGATTAGGAATTTTTTCGAGTTTTTTATCATCAATGCTTTATTGAGCATTCAAACTTATAATTATAATTGAACTACCTTCCTTGTATAATGATTTCCTTGTATCCATGATTTTCATAAATTGAAATACCTTCCTTATATAATAATGTCATCAAAACTAACCAAAAAATAAAATTACTATTCAAGTTAACTTGACCAACTCGTGAATTGAAAATACATCTCTTTCATGTTGTCGAATAAGAAATAGATGTAAAGTAAAAATTGGATAGATTCGATTCGGTTCGGTTCTGTTCTGGTTTCAGAGTGAATTTATATAATTTATGCATGCCAACTTTAAAAATCAAAATATTTTCCTTATATAAATGATTTCTATGATTTGAAGTACCTTTCTTATATAATAAATATAGTGTTTAAATATTCGTAACTAAATAAATTAAGTACTCCAATCATTTTCCTTCTCTTTTTTTAAAAAAATTTCAAGTAACATTTAGTATTTATGCATAATGTAATATAAATGTGGTCGCCAGATTCTCTCCATCCCATCTTAGCATACACAACATTTAGCATTACTAGATTTTTCATAAACAAGATGGGAAAATCCTTGAGAAAATTACAGAAGAAAATAACAACCACTTGGCAAGTGATATATGGTAATATATGATTGGTACAAGTCATAAACGAAGAAAATTCCAAGAACACAACAAGGTTTTAGAAGCAAATCACCAATGACAAAATGTCTCAAACTACAGCCACTAAAATTTCAACAACCATTTTTAATATCGGTGTTGTTTGTTTTTGTGTTTCAAAAATATTTTAAAAAAAAATTAAAAAAAATTACTTTTTTTCTTGCTTCAAATTAATATTTTTTTTAGTATTTTCATATCATTTTAATGCGTTGATATCAAAAATAATTTTAAAAAAATAAAAATATATATATTATTTTGATGTTTTTCTGAATAAAAAACACTTTGAGAAATAACCGCAATTACACTCCTAGACACTCCATTCAAGAATGTTGCTCGTTTTGAATTTTAAAAAAAATAATCTGGGAATTTACCTAGTGTCACATGTTCGATCCAATAAATCTACCCGTAACCTAGTCAAATCATAGGTTGAGCTTTTTAAAAAACTCAAAATAACTATGATTTAGTTTTTTAAAAAATAAAACTATATTATTTTAATTGACTCGAATTAACCTGATCAACCTGTAATTCAGGTTATAAACCAGGTTATGAACCGAACCGGGTTTTATTACTAATATTTAGGGAATGTTTTTTTCTCTAGTTTTCATCTTATGATCCACGAACAAAAACATGAATGAAAGATGGTATTCATGTTACAACTATTAAATTTTTATAAAAACTATTAAATATCAAATACACGTTACTCAAAAAAAAAACTATTTTGAGATGGTGAAGTGATGTACTTGGCCAGCATCTTCAGTGACCAGATTTGTCACTAGTCTATTCGGCTCATGCAGCATGAAGGGCAGCACGCCACTCGGGCCTAGCCCAGACAACATGAAGACCACATGGCATGGAGGCCACACTGCTTGAGCGTGGCGGCGCGTAGGTGATTATTTCCACCTTCAGATTGGATAGTGCCGCCGTGAAGAGTTCATATGTGACATTGCAATCCATCAGATCTGAATAAATTAGGTTCGCCATTTACTAAACAAAGAGACGGAGAGGGCAAACATTTTATTTTTATTTTTATTTTTCTCCGAACACATAGAGGGAATGGGGGGGGAGATAGTGTAGGTGAATGTAACCTAAAATTTGATTTATTTATCACTTATTAGGATGAATATTTGCGTGTAGGGCTTTGGCTACAACAAAGCTTTTAGATTTAAGGATTAAATTGTACATACCATAAAATTAGAGGACCAAAAATCTCCAAATAAGGACTAAAACGTCATAAAAATAAAATATAAAAACTTGAAAATATTAACGAGGGATGAAAATGAACTTCTTGCAAAAAAATCCATTTAACAGGCAGGAAAGATAAAAACACACCAATCGAGAAATAATCTCTCTATTTTTTTTCAGCTGCTGTGAATTTGAGTTCAACGCCGGTCTGCTTGGCTGATTTCAACAAGTAGAAAGTTGATATCAATTCAACCACAAATTTCACATGCGCCGTTGTTATCTATGTTTTCTTCGTTTTTTTTTCCTCGCGGCCGCTGATTATTAATACTAGCTACTCGATCCATGCCATGTCATAGCTTAGGTATTGTTTTCTCGTAAAAATATAATATATCTAAAAATTTTTGAAGTGTTTTTGTAGGTAATAAAATTATTAAGTATAAATCAAAAAATTTATATATACGTGTAATTAAATAAATTCAGAACTGTGTATGTTAGTCGATAAAAGAAAGTCATCAATTCTAACTAAAAGTAAAATTAAAAAAATCAAGAAAAAATTATAAATCAAGATATTTAATATTGCAGGACGGGATATTTAGCATGTTATGCTTGTAAAATTTTGTTTATTCAAGTATTTTGTTTATTTAATCAAACTATAATAGAAATAGACACACACATTAAATTAATTAAATGAAATGAAAAATATGCAAGGATGTACATATCATAAATGTTATATGAAAAAAATATTTTTATTTTAAAAAGTAAATTTATCTATACAAAAAATAAATATATATACATATAGATGAATAGAAAAAATCTCTTAAAAAATTAAAATATCTATATCTAAAAAGGGTAGATAAGAAAATAAAAAAATTACAAATGAACGATATCAATCAAAATATAAAATTATAAATTATTTTACAAAAAAAAAACAAAAAAAAATGTATCAATAACAAAAAGGAAAATAAAAAAAATAATAGTCAGGGTATTGTGGCTTAACTTATCAAGCATGTGACTCGGGTCATGAACTGAACTGGGTAGAATAATTTTTATCTTAAATTTACACCTAACATGTATATATATATAAAAAAAGAGGGCAAACAAACAACGTAAACATGTTGGCCATGGCTCCGCACGAGTGGGTGGGCCTTAACGCCCAAGCTCGCACGCTTGGTCTTGTTTCTATTTTCAAAAATATTTTTAAAGAGACAAATGACCTGTCATCTGACCATGTTTATCCTGGAAAAAATATATGCAGACAGCATATCATCTACAAGTCTAGATTCCGCCCACTGCAATGGTGGCTTGAAAATTATAGCAACGTCTTTTTTGTCCAAAAACCTAATTTTCAAACCATTTCAATTCAAAAACACTTCACTAACACCATCCGAGCACCAACAGACCAAACCATCAACTCAAGATACCCAAAAAAGAGTCCAAAAACATGAAATCAAACCGAGTTAGATTTATCTTCACTGACTTGTATTTGTTTTTCAAGCAACATTGCGAGTCTAAACAACCACTATCGAACTCCTCTCGTCCAATGTAATCCTTGAACACAAAAATAAAATTATTTTAATGGCGAAAATGGCTTGAACGATGACTTTTTCCCTCGTCGCTAGAATCTAGCATCTCTTCTCTTTCTCTTCTTTTCAACCTTAAAAAATAATACAAATAAACTTTTGTATCAAAACTGATTTTGTTTGGATTTTAAGGGATCTAAATTATATAATTTGTATTATTTTTAAAGTTTGAGGACTTGAGTATATTTTCCACAGAATCTCTGGAACGCTCCCCTATGTTTGGTGTATTTTTAATTTTGATTTATATTATTCTAATTTAACCATTGCCTAAAAAATTCAAATCAAATGCCCTTCAATTAAGATGAAGTCATTCAAAATAAAACTTTTAAAATTAAAATAAATTATAAAAAAAAATACACAGTATTATTCATAGTGTTTTGTGTATGTCGGCTTCATAATATTCGGCCCATATATTTTAATTTTTTATTTAATATTTATAAAACTAACCTGATATGACAAGTTGACGTAGTCATCCTTTGATTCAGAATTTAGCTGAGATGGGATTTGCTTGGATTTGCAGATCAATCAGCGACAAGGATAAATCAATCTAAATTTTTTAATGTATGTTATCGCTTTTGTTTTATTTAATTCTAAAAAAACCATTGTTTTAAAGTAAATTTAAATTGACCATCCAACTTCTGGGTTAATCAAACCAATCCATAAGTTTTTTTTTAAGTTTAACGTGGATGTTCGAGTCAGTTTATACGCACCTCGACTAATCCCACGGGCCCTGAAGTTAACGACCATGTAAGCCTCTAATGGCCATCATATGAGCAACCACAGGGCTCGAACCTGAGATCACAGAGGGAGCAAATCTCTTGGTCCCAAGCTCTTATCACTGGGCCACCACCTAGATGGTTCGGACTAACCTATAATTACTATAGCAATTAGTGGTTAGACAAATAAGAAATCACAATACTAATTTCGTTTATTTTTTTTAACAACCAACTAGATTTTTAATTAATTTAATATAGTTTATTTTTGTGTTTTAAAAGTGTTTTTAAAAAAAATTAATTTTTTTTTATTTTTTTTAAATTAATATTTTTTTTAATATTTTCAAATTATTTTGATGTGTTAATATCAAAAATTATTTTAAAAAATAAAAAATTATATTATTTTAATATATTTATGAATAAAAATTATTTTTAAAATATATTTTAAAAAACAATTACAACTACATATAATAATCAGCTTTTTGAGGTTGTTTCTCACAATTTTCCCATGAAAAAATTGAAGGGGCAATAAAATTCAAAGTCGAAATTAATACAAGTCCCAGCAATGAATTAGTGGTGTCTTTTCACGTTTCACAGATAAGGTGTGACTAAGTTATCAACTATCCATATATATTAGCTGTAAGGAGTAATTTGTAAACAATTAAACGATGAAAAAAGATGGAGGTCACCTTGATGTTACATGTCGAACGAATTTGATCATCAAAAATGGAGAAATCCACCCTTTTAATTGTTAATATTCAATTTTATCACGGGTGTTATTGCAAAAATAACTTCCTACTGGGGATGAAATTGGAAGATCAAGAAAAAAAAACAAGTCCTCTTTCATTCATGTTTTTTTATACACTAGCATGGTCGAGATCTACAATTTCTAAGCTTCTAAAGCTAACATGGATGCTTACACATATATGAACAACAGTACAAGATGCTACCCGGTTCTATATCTAATCAGCAGATATTAAATTAAATTAAAAGTAAATCTCTTTTCTCTCTATTCGCCACCGCATCCGGCGCCGCCTCCGCCGCGGCGCCGCCACTTGAGAATCTCAATTTTCCTCCCGGATTTAAAATGATCTCTTTTTCCCAGAGTGTCAAGGAAGAGTAAAACGGGAACACGTGGTGAACCGCCTTTCCTCACACGCTTACATCTGGAGGAACCGTGCGAGCTGGGTAGGGTTGATAATATCTGGTATGTTGGGCCCACCTATCTTCAACAAACGCGATACCTCCACGTACCTCTCATAATTATCTTTATTTGGCTCGGACTCGGCTTTACGGGCCGGCTTGACGACCCCGACTGAGTCCACACCCGAGACTGGCACGGCCTCTGCTCGAGCCGGTTCCCAAGGTTGACCGAAGAGGGTACCCTTGGTGAGGTACTCGTGAGCTAAATAGCCGGCTAGGAGATGGTTAGAGGAGGCCGAGTCCAAGCCTTTTTCGGAGCTGGCTCGGGGCGAAGCCGGCTTGGTTAATTTTGTGGGTGTTGACGGTTTGAGATTATCAGGGCCCTCTCTCTCTTTGCGCTTGCTTGGCGTCAAAACGCGACGTGGTGGAAGACGCATCGTTTTGGTATTCATGTCTGTCGTTTCGATGCATGCCACGTCAGCGACTCCCCGAAAGTAACTCCCCTTATTTGCGGTAAAAACAAAAAAACCGTAGACAGTAAAAATAAAACCGTAGACAGTAAAAATGATGTTGGGACCCACCAGGGTAAAAAAAGTGAAAAGGTGGCGTAAAAGAGGAGGGGGGAACAGGGAGGGCAGTTGCCAGAATCTCTGGCTTTTCTACGAGGCCAGCAATTTATGGCTTTGTATAGGAGAGAAAGCAGAGAGTCGAGACGATAGAGAGAGAGAATAGAATTGAAGAGGGGAGAGTAGAGAATGAATAGGAGGTGGGGTTAGTCTATATTTATAGAGGATGTATTAGATTATTAGCCCTGGTTTTAAACAAATATTACTTGGACTGCCATCGTGATTCAAATTACATTATTGTCCTCATTTTATAGCCCTTGATTTAGTTATATTTCCATTTTAAGGTCGGGCATGCCAGCTTGTTGAGGTTTACCAAAAAGGACAGGAAATTTTCTCTTTTGCCAAATCCAATTCATACGACAATGAGAGTGATTAGTTGTTAAATTAGACACTAAACATGATTATAACTTTTCTTCGCAACTCTTACCAATAAAATACTTTCTCGTCAGTGTTTAGGCTCCATTTTGTGTGGTCTCTATTTTCACTTGCGGATTTTAGAGAAGATTGAGATGTGGATTAAAAAATCTAATTTAATCCAATCATTAAAAATTGATTTGGTTTCTTTCGTTCGATCTAATTTGATTCGGTCCGGTTTCGTTCGATTTATATCTAAAATAAAAATATATTCTACCAGTTTTTTTTTCTACTCAGATTTCTTGATTTGATATATTAGTTTGGTTTTTTCAATAAATTTTATCCTAAATTTTTTTATTGATTGAATTAGTTGGTAATTTTGGTCAACCCTATTTTTAAGAGATGTTTTGAATGCATTGTCACTACTTTTTTACAGCATAGCATGTGTTCTTTGAATACATTTATGTTAGATTCTCGTTCTTAATTTGTTAACATCTTTAAAAATGATGTTTGAATTTCACCAAGCGTATTTTCAATTGGTTTTTAAAGGAAAAGGGCTTTTGGTATGGTTGGAGCTGTTAGTTTGGCAGTACATAATAATAATAATAATAATAATTGTTATGATACTTTTCTGTTGAATTATATTTATATTTTTTTTTGTTCTTATCTGATATTTTTATATTCTTTTAAAGGATGAAACTAGTCTTGTTTGGGGCTTGTAACTGTCTCTCTCAATAAATACACTTCTTAAAAATCAAATTTATATTCTTATCCTTACAGAAATATAGTAGTGTCTTAACTATTAGATGAATACTTTATTGATTTATGTTGAATTATACTTAAAAGCCTAAAACTTTAGTATGTAGTTTCTTGAGAATTCATGGAGCTTTTTTTTTTCTTTCATGATATTTCGCCCGAAAAATCTTTAAGAAAAAGCCAAAAATAACTTTCTAAAAGAATAGAAAAGGCAACTCTGGCAACAATTCCATGTAGAATTTGTGTTTCAACATTTATTTTTCTTGTTTGAGAATGAAGGTGTTTGATTTTTTCTTTTTTCTTTTTAAGAGGGATTTATTTGAAGTTCAGCGTCCTAGCTATGTTCTAATATTCACAAATAAATAAAGAAGGTAAATTATTTCTATTGGGACCCCCCCCCCCCCCCCCCCTCTAGTATTAAATTAATCCTGGTTGTTCACATAAGTTATACATTTAGATTGATTTGCTTACCTAATAATTTAAAAATCTAACTCAAGTTGGATTTGATGTTTAACTATCCAGAAAGTTGACATGGTGAAATTTAGATGAGATCCGATTAAAATCTAAACAAGACCTAACCAATATTTTTTTAAAAAAAAATAAGGTTGTTTTAATTTTTTTTTTAAAATAAAAATAATAGACTTGGATTAACTAGTTAATTAAGGAGCTAATCCATTTAACCCACATTATAACAAAAACTAAAAAAACTCAGTGTTCTTTTCACTGTTTGTCTAGACATATATTAATGTGGGTTGGAGCAATGTAATGACAGAATTGTTCTTGCCAAATAAGCCTTCTAAGCATGCGTCTAGGGGTAGTATTGTCTTTTTTCATGGGATACATTTAGCATTGAAAAAATGATTGGAGACAAAATGGTCCGTTTAAGTTTTTTGGGTTACAATATAGATACTGATTTGCCTTTTAGGACACAAAATTCTAACATTTGGATTTAGAGCTTCTTTTGTCTTTTTAGAAGAAGAAAAATACAAGTTGCATGTAGGGGTGTTTTCATCATTTCCATATGGTTTTATTGTAAATATCATGTGAGGTCAAGGGTAATTGGGTATTTGTATGTATATAAATTATTATTTATATTTAGAAATGGCCAACATGTGTTGAGCACACGTCAGTGGATGGATGGGCGTCATTTGTGCCCTTCCGGTGTCGTGTGCGGCCCCAAAACAAAACCAAGCGTCGCCTTATGAGGCGGCGTTCGATGCGTCTCGATGTTGAAAGGTAAAATAGTCTTTATATTAGAACAATTTTGATGCTTTAAAATTGATTGGAGACTAGTCGGGTATCTTGTGTTTTAATTATACATTAAATTTATGTCACTACCCTTGAAAAGAAACAAGTTTTTTACCATTTACCGGGGGTTACTTTTGTATTTTCATAGAAGAAATGCATAGTAAAATAATATATCTACCATTGGAATAATAAATAAAAGAACTAACTGGCGATGGGGGTCTTCCTATGATTTTAATTTTTGTTGCACGATAAAAAGAACTTGACGCCCTTGATGTCAAATAATCTAACCCTTGGATTAAAGGGTATTTGTGCTATTCTGTTGCTAGGTTTTTTTTGTTGGTAATTTAACTATTTTAATAAATAAAAAGCAAGTTTAAGGAAAAACGTTGTTGCATGATACACAAACGTCAACTGCTATGCTGTTTTAGGACGACTTATGAGGTTGATTTAGAGCGTGTTTGGCAGTGTGACTGCAAATGCTTTTTAAATAACTTTTCGTGCCAAAATACATGTTAATGATGTTTTTTTATTTTTTAAAAAATTATTTTTGATATCAGCACATCAAAACGATCCAAAACATATAAACTATATTAAATTTTAGCAAAAAAAAAAAATTTTCAAATTTTTTGGGAACGCCGCCGCAGCCGCGTTCCCAGACGTTCCCTAGAAGGCCAAAATTGTCGTTCTAGGGTTGCTTCTAATGTGTCTCGGTGTGTTCTCCATGAAAAAGCAGCGCATGCATAGATAAGTTTGCCCATGACCATTCCTTTTTTATTCTCTTTTATTTCCTCTCTCTTCCTTAGTTTTTACGCTTATCCTGCAATTTTTCAGACCAGCCATTAAAACTTCACTTTCTTTTTTATTTAGTCCATGTTCTTTTTTGTTATTATTTATTTTATTTTAAATAATGTATTAAATTGAAATTTTATTTTAATTTCATCCCCATTCAAATTCTTACTTTTATCAGATTTAGTCCATATTCTTTTAATCGCTATTTATAGAATCTGGGATAATTTTTTGATTTTTTTTTTTTCAAATCTCACCCTCCATTATTTTTTTTCCTATTAAATTTCACTATCATTCTTTTGATTGTTTTTTTTTTTTTTTTGCTTTGCAGAGCTTTTTAAATTGTTTTTTTTACTTGATTTCATCATTCAACTTTTAATTTGTTTAGATTTTAGCTTCTTGGTTCAACACATGTATTGGATTTCACGAGTTGAAAATTTTAAAAATTAACCTAGCTTTAGAGGGTTTGCTCGGGGTTTATTTGTTTTATTTAATATTTTTTAAAGCTAGTGTTTTTTGTTTTGTTTTGTCCTTGAATATTTATTTAATTGGAGAATGGACTCTATTTTTCTCCAATTTTCTATGTCCTATGTTTTACAATTTGTATTTTTTTATTTGATTGGGTTCTCTAGATTTTTTATCTATTGTTTTTTATTTTTTATAAATAAATCTTATTCTTGAGTTAAATAGAATTGGGTGGTTGAATACAAGTGAATGATCACTTTTTTTCCCGTAATATTACTCTAGCAATTAATGCAACTTCATTCCATGTGATTTAAATCAAATTATTATTTTTTCTTAATTTTATTGGACCCAGTAAAATTAAGGACTCGAATATTGAATTATTTTTTTTAAAATAATAATTGAATAAACAAATGTTGTATATTAAAAAGATTTAAAAGAAATGTAGTGTAGTACGGTCACAGGTCTAGTACATCCTTAATGGCTTGTTAGGTGGCCAGCACCATTTAATTTCATGCACGTGTTGTTCTTAAAGAAAATGGTAACCACGTGTAACCATGCAAACCATTCGATCCATTTCATTCCCTCTAGTGAGCAATGACGCACAATATTTGACTTTTTTTTTCTTTTGCTTAGAAAACTCTGAAATCTTGGTATACAGATCAAGTCAAACACATTTTTAGCACATTCTGAAAGCCTGCTTCGAATATTTTGGAATGCTTTTAGTTGACAGAAAGCTTGTTACAAGTAGGCTTTTTTTTATTATTATTATTAAGATTTTTTTATTAATACAAGAAAAGAAAATATTCTTCAAGGAATATTAACTTTAAATTCATTCATGAGCATCTAAAAATATAAAAACAATTACAAAGAAGTTAAAATACATATTGTTAATTAGATTTATATATTTCAATTTTGATAGTTTATATATTTCAATTTTGATAGTTTATCGATAGTTCTGATACCTTGAAATCTTTGAATTATCATTTTTTTTTACTAAAAAATCTAGATATTAATCACCAACACCAAAATCTAGGATCGATCCTCTTGGTACGTGGCATTGTTTTATCCTGGATTAGATTTCAAAACCATGACAAATAGAGTTAGAGTAATATAATTAAAAATAAAGTTAAATTTTTTGACAAAGTATATGAGGTATAAATAATATTGTTTTAAAACCCGAATTGGATTTAAGTTGATCTAGAATTCAGGTTAAAAAAAAATATCAGTTTTACCTGGTTAAAATTAACTATCAACTCATTAACTATTTATTTTTTATTAAAATAATATTGCTTTAATAAAAAAAAAAACCCACGATTGATTCTCTCTATTTATGACTAGTATTTAATCCTGGATTAGATTTTAAAACTATAATAAATGGAGTTGGAGTAATATAATTAAAAATAAAAACAAGTGTATTTGCAATAAAATTAGAAAAAAAAAACATTTGCAAGGTCAGAGCTTTGATAGATCACATTAAACAAGTCCAATACGTTTAAAACTTCATAGACCACGTCAATTATTTTTCTATCACGACAAGGAACTCATGAAAATCCATTCTTTAAATATATTTTAAAAATATATCTAAAATAGATGAAAAGCTAATTCGGCACGAGTATGGATTATAACAAAGTTATTAAATTTGTGGAAAGAAGTAGTTGATCCTTCATCTACTTTGATTTTATTATGTCAACCCCTCCACCTTCCCTGTACTGTTTGTTTTTATATTTTAAATTAATATTTTTTTTATTTTTTAATTTTAAATTAATATTTTTTTTAATATTTTCAAATCATTTTAATGTATTGATGTTAAAAATAATTTTTAAAAAATAAAAAATATTATTTTAATGCATTTCCAAGTGAAAAATACTTTTAAAAATAATCGCAACCATATTTCCAAATAGACAAACACACGGAAGATAAAGATGGTAAAGATAAAATGGAATATATCCCTCATATTTATTATTTTAAAATTATAAAAATTTATTTTAAACTTAATTTTTAGAATCAAATTTTATTTTCATCGTTGCAACTAAATCTATATTTTTTCTCTATGTCCTGTAGATTATTTTGATATATTTCTAAGTGAAAAATATTTTAAACTGCAATCATTACTACAATTTCAAAAACACCCTATCTATTCTTGAAATTACTATTGCTATAAAGAGAAAACAGCTAGAAAAAAAAAATTATTCAAATTCATTACTTAATGTGATTCATTAAATTAAATTAAATTAAATTATTTTACATTTATCAAATTAATGATGATGTTATGTTCCAACAAAACCCTTACTAGGCATTTCTTACCATTTGTAGCCATGATCGAGTGGTTTCCTTGGATTTTCTTTATTATTATTATTAATGTAATTAAATGCAAGAGTCAATGAGCTAATTAAGGAGAAAACAAAGGCAGAGGAACGGCACCTGGTAAAGTTGATTCAATGTGATGTGTTTTCTATCCTATGTCAGATAGCCTCTTGAGAGAATTTAGCAAGTGTTTGATAATACGGCATTACTTATTTTTGAAAAAAACAATTTATTAAAAATCTATTAAAATAATTTTTCCAGATTTTTCTTTATATCAAAATATTAAAATTATATAAAAAAAACTCTAAAAAACAGGTTAAACTACATTAAAATAAAATAAAAACATTGATCTTTGATAAGAAAAGAGTTTACTTGTCACCATCAAACTTGTTTAAAGAAGTGCCTTATGTTAGATATAGCTTCCTAATAGAATAATCATAATACGTTTTTGAGAAAATAATTTTTAATTAAAATATATTAAAATAATATTTTTCAAATTTTCCTTCACATTGTGCATTGAAATAAAAAATAAATCTTAAAGAATATCAATTTAATATTTTTTAAAATAAAAAATAATTTGAAATATAATTTTAAAAATAAGTTAAACCGTGTTAAAAAAACATTAATCTTGCTAAAGAAAGGTCGCTATCAAACTTGTGTGTTTGAGAATACGATAACGATTGCTTTTCAAAATATTTTTTATTCCGTAAGACATAAAAATAATTTTTTTATGTTTACAAATTATTTTTAACATCAACACATCAAAATAATTTAATAATAATAATAAATATTAATTTGAAGTTAAAAAAATAAAAAATTTAATATTTTAAAAATACTTTCAAAATACAATGTCAGACACACCTAAATGACTGGAGTTCGTACTATATAATTCCAGAGGCTCTTCTTCTTGTAATTAACTGGTGTATGTCCGGTTTTACTGTAATATTGACAACGAGATTTGCCTCGGTGGCCCACCCATCTGTCATGGTTGAAACTAGCTGGGAGAATTCAAGAAAATATAATACCCAAAATAGGCGTGCAGTTAGGACTGAAAGACCGGAGGGGTAAACGGAAAGTTTCCAAGAAACACGAAGGGCAAACATTTAATGGATTTAAAGTAATAAAATTAAACTGGGCTAAAATTATTACTTTTAAAATCTTAAATGAGTATTTTATCTTTTTATTAAATCAGGTTTGTTTTTATGTTTTAAAATTATTTTATTTTATTTTCAAATTATATTGATGTATTGATGTCAAAAATATTATTTTTAATATATTTTTAAATAAAAAATAATTATTACTATATTTTCAAATAAGAATAAATATTTTTGTCAACTATCAATTGTAGTTTGAGTGCCAGTCGAGTTACTCTTAAAAATCAATTGTAGTTTGAGTTACTTCTCTTACAAGTTAAGTCAAGCTTTAATATTTTCAATTTCAGTTCATGTTATGTGATAAATTGAAGCTATCTCTTCCTTCTTTTCCTTCTTTTCATGAAAACGACAAATTTAAAAAAAAATCATAAATTATAATTCTTTTAATAACCATGATTTTGAAAAAAATAAAAATAACTTGGATCTTCAAAATTATGGATAAAACAAAACACAAATTCAACTAAATCTTAAAACACTTCCAAACATGTCCTAAAAGATATAAGAATATTTGAGATTGTGGTAAATATTAATACATCAAAACTATCTAAAAATATTTAAAAAATAATTTTAAATAAAAAAATCAAAATTTAATAAAAAATAGTTTCGACATTGAAACTCTGTTTGTTTTTGTGTTTCAAAAGCGCTTTTAGTAAAATTTAAATTTTTTTTATTTACTTTAAATTAATATGTTTTTGGTGTTTTTAGATTATTTTTATGCGCTGATATCAAAAATAATTTTTAAAAAATAAAAAAATATTATTTTGATACATTTCCAAGTGAAAAACACTTTGAAAAGTAACTGCAAGCATACTCTAAGCAATGAGGTGTTTGAGAGTGTGATAAACACTTTGAAAAGTAACTGCAAGCATACTCTAAGCAATGAGGTGTTTGAGAGTGTGATAACGATTGTTTTTAACTCAAAAATACATTAAAATAAAAGATTTTTTATTTTTAAAAAATTATTTTTGACATCAACACATCAAAATAATCTGAAAATATATAAAAAAATTAATTTAAAATAAAAAAATAATTTTTTTTCAAAAATATTTTTAAAATACAAAAATATCCGATCGGTGTAATTGAATTAATTTACTAGTAGACTTCTAATGTGTATAGACTGCCTTATGTTATGTACAGTTCCGGAAAGGTCTCAATCAAATTAAAACTCCACGTCATAACCCTAACATCATCTATTTTATGCTTAGCCTTTCGCAGTCCTCATTAGGCTATTAACTTGTTGGACCCATCAAGAGTTTTTACAGGATCCTTCCCTTCAATAAAGAGTTTTTTTTTTTTTTTGCATTATTTAAATGATATAGATTTTACTTTCATGTGTTTTGAGTGTGCCTGGTACTGTGCTTTTCAAATATATTTTTTTATTGGAAAATATATTAATTTTTTTTATTTTTGCTTGAAACTGAATTAATAGAATTAAAAAAAGTAGTTTATTAAATCTCAATAGATATGATGGGAAATAACACAATATTATATCGTATGTTATGATTAATCACATGGTTTTTATAGTTTTTATTTATTTATTTATATCAAGAAATTAACCAAAAACAACCTCAGAGCTTTTTTAAAAACACCTGTTATTCGCCACATTGAAACTCTCTAACAAGATTAGGTGTGAATTAAATGTGTTCATGTTGAATTAGTCTATTCAGCCAACCAGAACAATTAAGTGCTAAATAGTTCCGAGTAATTAAGGGTACGTTGATTAATTAATCACTCACTCACCTGTCATTTGTTAGGGTGCGTTTGTTTAGTCCTAGCTCTGCGTTTGCGGTGTAGTTAAATATTTGGTAATACACTAAACTGCGTTTTATACTGTGGGGTCTAAAAAAAATTGAGTTTGAATAGCAGTTTTTACGTACCTTTTAGTTTCGTAAAACTCTGTTTGTTTTTACGTTTCAAAAACACTTTTTTCAAAATTTGAAAATTTAAAATTTTATTTATTTATTTCAAATTAATTTTTTTTTATATTTTCAGATCATTTTGATGCGCTGATATCAAAAATAATTTTTTAAAAATAAAAAATATTTTGATGCATTTCCAAGTAAAAAACACTTTTAAAAAATAACTACAACCAAATATTTTATACATATTTTTTATTGTATATAAATCACAACTATAATTTTTACATTCAACTTACCATATTTTTTTAAAAAATTATTATTTTAAAACTACCACTACCTTAAAAAACAAACAACTCACGCGCCTGTCATTTGTTAAAATAATCTGTACAGAGTATATAACCTTTAATAACACTCATTGCTTTCTTCTCTATGCGTTAACGGCCCATTCTTATTAATTTACTTGATTTTGCTGATGGCCAGGGCCACCAGGCACATTGCCTGCCTGCCTGGCGCCAAGACCAAATCACCAACCGTCCCTTTTTTTCTCTACCAACCATCGGTTTCATCATGTGTTTGGTTTGTGTCGCAAAACACCATGTACATTGCCTGCCAAGGGCCAAAACCAAACCACTATATTTAGATAGTGATTGAGAACATAGTATTTTACAAAATTTTGATTTTTTTATAATTATTTTAAATCTGATGTCAAAAATAATATTTTAAAAATAAAAAATATATTATTTTAATGTATTTCTGAGTGAAAAATACTTTGAACCATAACCACTACCACACTCTTGGTATCATGGTGATGAATGTTTTTCAATTAAAAATATATTAAAAAAATATATTTTTAGATTTTTCTAATTTAAGATATTAATACATCAAAATCATAAAAAAACACCTGAAAATATATTAATTTGATTTTGTTGAAACGAAAAATATTAAAAAAAAACATGTTTTAACAAAAAAACAAACACTCAAGTTTCCACCAACCACCGGTTTCACCACGTGTTTGGTTATTTTCCAATACCCAGGTCATAAGAGATAAAAATATATTTGGTGGAAGAAAAATAAACAAATATATATATATAAAAATTAATTTATATTATTTAAAATAAAAATATTTTTTTAATTCAAACCGATCCAGAAATTGAGTTGATCGGATTTCAAGATAACCCACTAAGTTGTCTTCGGTTTCATCGCCATGGTTCCAACTCTAGTTAGGTTAACCAGACTCCTTTAAAACTAATTTAAATATATTATTCAATCCCTAATCTGCTCGGAAAACGTTGTACATGGTTTAAGGGGCTACCATATGGATTTTTTTTTAATATTTCCATTTATCTTTACATAGTTAAAGTGTTTTCTCGTATATCATTTTAATAATGTTTCATTTTTATATTTATATTTCCTTTCATGTTCTCTTTCTTCAGTTTACAAACAAATAATAATAAAAAATGTATGAGTTATTTGCCGACCTTCCAAAGAATCTATCATTACAGGAAAAATAATTAATCTTACACCACCAAAAACAAAATCAATTTTGAAAATATACAAATGTTGTATCAACTTTCAAGGGTTATCATATCTTGCAAAACCTAAAATAGAAAACACTTAAGAAAAATTAGAAAAATAAAAAAAATGGAATATTCCAAAAAAATTGAAACTAAGCCATGAAATATATATACAAAAAATTGAAAACTAATGAAATCATAGTTTTTAGACCCGGTCCGGTCTAAGGCCCGGGTTCCAGGTTTTGACAGGATCGTCCGGGTCAATTTTTTTTTTAAAATCAAAACGACGTCGTTTTAATAAAAAAACAAAAGTTAACGGGTTGCAATCGGGCTTTTGACCGGGTCTTACCGGGTTATACTGAGTTTTTTCTTCTCTTGTTTTTTCTTCAAACCGACCTGATTTCAGTTCCGGGTTGGGTCCTAAGTCGACCGAATGAAATATTCATTTGAAACTATGAATGAAACTATGAATGAATATTTGAAAAACCAGCATCTTGCGACTTATTTCATTTGGCTAGGTCATATTTCTACTTATAGGTTTTACAAAATAGGTTTTCCCTTTTTTTATATATAATTTTCAAAGTTAGTTCTATAAATCTTCTACAGGGGTTTTAATGTTTTTATTTATGATATTATGTCGAGAAATGTTTTAAAAAATTAAAATAATATTATTTTATCTATTTTATTTTGGAAGCAGACCATCTAGTCACTCAGGTTTTACTGGATTATTTCTTTAACTTTATATTTTTTTAATAAAATTCAGCCGAGCTAGGTATTAAAATAACACTGCCTTGAATTCCTATTTGTTTTTATATTTCAGAAGTTTTTTTTTAAAAATTTTAATTTTTTTTTAAATTAATATTTTTTTTGATGTTTTCAAGTCATTTTGATGTACTAATATTAAAAATAATTTTTAAAAATTAAAAAAAAATATTATTTTAATGTATTTTCAAGTAAAAATCAACCACATTAACATTGCCAATCATAGTCAGCTAGTTAATATTGTAATTTAACATAAAAAACATGTTTGATACTGTGTTGTAATAATATTTTGTTATATTAAAATATTTTTATATTTTTAATATTAATATATTAAAGAATAAAAAAATAATATATATTTTTTAATTTAATACTTAAAAAAACATCTAAAAACAAAATCAGCCCCTCCTGTTTAGATCAAAGCCACAGTCTATGAAAATGTAAGTTAAACCTTAAGAAGAAAAACACTCCTCACAAATTGAATAGCTGTCAATCTCGTTAAATAACCGTTAAAGTTCCAGCACAGATTCTGAAGAGAACCATCCTACGTGGCACAAGAACAAGCCGCCTGTCTGCGCCACCGTGGTAAGGAAAAAAACTGAAGTGGGTCCCACGGAACAGAATTCCTTGCTGGAGAATTTATTTCGAAAATTTACTTATTTATTGTACAATTTATTTCACTTCGAATCTTCTCTTCTCTTCTCTTTTCTTCTCTATCACCATCCAATTCCAATTCGAATTCTGTCCCTTTCTGTTTTTATTTCTGCTAAAATAAAAATAAAATTAATATTCTAAGAAAAGAAAAAAAGAAGATAATTTAAGGAAAAGGAAAAGGAAGTTTCTTGGTTTGGATTTTTTTTATTCATTCAAAAGATTGAAAGTGAAGACTTTTGATTTGATATAATTCAAAAGATGGGTGGTGGTGGTGATGGTTATCTCTTGTGCTTGTGCCCTTTCTCTTTGAAAAAACAAGAGGTGAGCGTTTTTTCCTTTATTTCTCTCTTTCCATTCTTGTTTTGCATATGGGAGTTGAGTTCTGAAATGGGCTTTCGTCTTAGCAATGGTTTCTGTTTGTAGATCTTTTGTTTTTATATGAATACGGTTGTAAAGTTTCGATCTTTTTCTCTGTTTTTTTTTTATTATTATTGTTATTGTTTTGGGGTGTAGGGTTGAATTTGGGAGATGTTTGTTGGATGTTTTGAAGCGGGGTTGGTGAAATATAGATGATTTTTGTGTTTTGATAGGCACTTGTGTGGCTTCGAATGCTGGATTTTAGGGTTTTGGGCTTTAATTATGATTTGTCATCTGTTATCTATCATTGCATATCGATGTTAATTGCATCTAGATTGAATTTGTGTTGGCTTTCTTTTTATTTGTTTCGATCAGTTTATGCATCCAAGAACTTGATTTTTTTAAGCTTAAGCATGAGTTTGATGAATCATTATGGTTTAAGAGGACATAGCATGATTGATGAACTCTTTTATAGGGTTTACCTGATCATCTTGCATTGAAGTTCTGATCGCTGATGTTGGGTGGTGTTTGAAGGCTATTAGGTCTTGTGAAAAATCATGAAGAGTAAATTTAGAGTTAACAGGAGGAAAAGAGAGATAACAAGGCAAGAACCTGGGAGGTTAATGGAGCGCCTCAGCTCTGGAGACCAATCAAGAGCAGTGGATGGAATGAGACTTTCATCCGAGTCTCTTGCATCCAAAGAAAATCCCACAGGTGCATATTCTTCTAATAATGGTGTGCTGGACCTGGAACCAGACACCAGCAATCTAGAAGAAGCTGAATTATCTCTTCGTGGGCGTGGTTCTTTGAACTATGAGGTTTGTTTCTCCTGACTTTATAATTTCCATATTCTTCTTGATTCTTGATCAAACTGTTCGGCTTTCTTTAATCCTTGATCACAGTGAGTTTCAGTTACATTAAAAAGCTGTGTTGAAATTATCTTTGGATTTTCTTATAACAATTCAAAAGACTCATGTATTAAAGCTCATTAATTTTTCAGCTGATGTATTTTATCCACATGTTTCTGGATTTGAACTTTGAAGCTTAAAAGATTACTGTTGGGAATGAATCAACTTTGTGGATGGCTTTTATGATGGCTTGTCTTTAACACAAGATGACTGCAATTTGCAGGAAGCCAGAGCATTGTTAGGAAGAATGGAATACCAAAAAGGGAACATAGAAGCTGCTCTTCATGTATTCGAAGGAATAAATATTGCTGCTGTAACTCCCAGGATGAAAGTTACTCTGGCTAAAAGACAAGAACACCACAAGAGACACTCACAAAGTTTTGCTACCCCATCAATGTCTATACATGCTGCCAGTTTACTAATGGAAGCAATCTTCCTTAAAGCAAAATCATTGCAGCATCTTGGGAGGTTCAGAGGTACTTCTGCTTTCTGATCATAGTGTTCTGCAAAAAAAAAAAAAAAAACTCTTAGTAAATTAGGTCAAATTTTCTATGTTTCCTGGGATGCTAGTCAGCTTAAGAATACCAATGTTCGTTTAGGAGTTTTAAATTATTTTTAGGCTAAGATGCCTAGAGCTCTCTCTCTCTCTCTCTTGTTTTTCTATTTTCTGTTTAATCTCTTCCTTTTCTACATCTAGATTTTGATGCTGCAGTGTCTTGGCTACTGTTAACGCCCAATTTAAACTCCAACCCTTGAACGAACATCAATTCTTATTCAATCCCAATTCCACATGCATCAAACAAACAGTTAGCTTTATCCCCACCTAAAACACTGAATTCCTATGACCTAAAGGCTCTACTGTGTCTCTTCCTTTTATTAACTAAGTGACAACTTACCAAGCATCTCACAAATGAACCTATAAGAGACTTAATGTATGTTTCACCAAATTGAGCAGTGCAATTGATCAGTATGTCATATGAATGGCTTGATTTTGCTGCTGTCTTCATTGTCTTCATATGCCTCCATGACACGCAGTCATCTCATTATCCTTTGTCCCTCCTTCTCTCCTTCCCCACCCCTCACAAACATATATATGTTTAGGTGTGAGATAATTTTTGTAGACATATAGCCTTGGACAAATTGGAAGAACTTGGAAGAATATAAAAGAAAATGAAGTTTTGATGAGACATGGAAAAACTATCAAACCATCGTTGTAGTGGCTGATGTATGTTTTTAATCATCCTTGCAGAAGCTGCTCAATCTTGCAAAGTTATTGTGGACATAGTTGAATCTTCGTTCTCAGAAGGCATGCCTGAAAACTTTGCCGCTGACTTTAAATTGCAGGAGACTCTAAACAAGGCTGTTGAGTTGCTTCCAGAACTATGGAAACTTGCTGATTCCCCACGTGAAGCAATCATGTCATACCGGCGGGCTCTCCTCCATCACTGGAACCTTGATGTAGAAACTACTGCAAGGATTCAAAAAGATTTTGCCATTTTTCTTCTGTACAGCGGAGGTGAAGCAAGCCCCCCAAACCTCCGCTCTCTGATGGACAGTTCATTTGCACCTAAAAGCAACATAGAAGAGGCCATACTGCTGTTAATGATACTGTTAAGAAAAATGATTCTGACAAGAATTGAGTGGGATCCATCAATCTTGGATCACCTTTCGTTTGCCCTCTCTGTTTCTGGGGGTTTAAAGGCATTAGCCGGCCAGGTTGAGGAGTTGCTTCCTGGGATTATTGATCGCAGAGAGAGGTATCATATTCTCTCTCTATGCTATTATGGAGCAGGTGAAGAATTGGTTGCTTTGGATCTATTAAGGAAATTGTTGCATAGTAATGAGGATCCAAAGCGTGTTCCGGCCTTATTAATGGCATCAAAGATATGTGGGAAGACCTCTAAACATGCAGAAGAAGGGATAAATTATGCTCGCAGAGCACTCCAAAGCTTGGAAAATGACTGCAATCAATTGGAAAGTGTAGCAAATTACTTGCTGGGTGTCTCACTTTCAGCGCATTCTCAAGTAGCTGTTGCAGATTCTGAGAGGTTCACAGAGCAATATGAGGCTCTTGAGGCCCTGGAATCTGCTGGAAGAATGACAAAGATGCAAGACTCTAATATTCTTTACCATCTCAGCCTAGAAAATGCAGAGCAGAGGAAGTTGGACGTGGCGCTTTATTATGCAAAGCACTTGTTAAAACTAGAAAGTGGTTCTAATATTAGAGGATGGTTATTGCTCGCTCGGATCTTATCAGCTCAAAGACAGTACAAGGATGCTGAAACTGTTATTAATGCTGCCCTGGACCAGACTGGGAAATGGGACCAGGGAGAATTGTTGAGAACCAAAGCTAAACTTCAAATTGCTCAGGGTCAGTTAGAGAATGGCATTGAGTCATACATCCAGCTTCTCGCTGTTCTTCAAATTCAGAGTAAGAGCTTGGGACCTGGGACAAAGCTGTATAAGGTTCGTGAGTTGATCCCAGCTAATAGAATTATAATTATGACAGTACTTATTAATTCACAAATCAGAAATGTTTTAACTTGCCAGGTGATCATTTTAGCCTAAATGTCCTATTTTCCATCGCTTTTGGCTGTTAATAGGAATTTTTATTTTTTTGTATTTGCCGAGCTTTAGGCTATTAGGGTGTTTGATTACATAGATTTTTATCGATCAAGAAAAATGGAAAAACACTTGCTCGAGTGAGATGTGGGAGGCAAGAAAATGGGAAGATTAGAATGCAAGCCATTTTCTTTAATTAAGACTATCAAGGCATTTGCGGTCCCTTTTTCTGGAAAACATGTATTTTTTAAATGTAGCAGTTACTTGTTCCTTTTTATTTTTCTTTGAAAATGTGCTATGAGAGAACTAGTTTATACTTAACTTTTTTTGTACTAGATTTTGCAGGACAATGGAAACCCTCCAAGTCATCTGGAATTGGAAGTGTGGCATGATATGGCTTCTGTCTACATAAGGTTGTCCCGGTGGCATGATGCTGAGGCATGTCTTTCCAGATCCAAGACCATCAGCTCTTACTCAGCTTCTAGATGTCACACAACTGGTGAATTGATATCTCACTTCAATTATAATTTACTTTGTCGGACTCCTTAATTCTGATTCTTCATCTTTTGAACTTCTTTCAATTTGTTCGTTTTAGAATTTAAATTTTAGGGAGATGGCTCTATTCTGAGTTTTGCCATGTTAAAATCTTCTATGCGTGAAATATTTCTGAGCTCTGAAATGTGGTAATCGATGGTGTGCATGGAACATGTTGCCACTTTTGCCATAATCCTGATGTCTGAAATTCAGGATGCTGAAAAGCTATCAAATTTATGTCTTCTTTCAAGCAATATATGGCATGCTTAAGATAGTTCTGTCCAAGCTAAGTCAACCTCATGCCCTGCTCCAGCCCTTCTCGACTCCTCCTTTTCCTGTATATTTTCAAGTCTTTGCTTGAGGGCTAAGGTTTTTAGTTGGTTTGCCAAGCCAAAAATGGCATTAACTCCAAACCCCCATGAGGACCCGAATTTACAATGCGTTGGCTATACCAGTCAGATTCTTTTGCATAGAAAGCAATTAAGATTGATGGAGAGGTGTAGTTACTTTCTGTAGGCATTTTTTAGACTCTGAATTCTATTTTGTAAACATAACCAAGAAAGAAATTAAGTTGTTGATTATCTTGCAGGTGTACTTTATGAGCAAAGGGGGCTCTACAATGAAGCTCTTAAAGCCTTTGTGAGTGCTTTAGATATTGATCCCACTCATGTCCCAAGCTTGGTATCCACAGCTGTGGTTCTTAGACGGCTCAGTATGCAATCGAATGCAACCAGAAGCTTTCTAATGGCTGCTCTGCGACTTGATAGAATGAGCTCATCGGCGTGGTACAATCTTGGATTACTTTACAAAGCTGAGGGTGCTCCCTCCCCCTCCCTAGAAGCTGCTGAATGTTTTGAGGCTGCAACTTTTCTTGAAGAGACAGCACCAGTTGAGCCTTTTAGATGATGGACACTGACCACCAAGAGTTGTTGGTACTGTAAACGGCAGTGATTTTTTCTACTCTCCCCGCATGTATTATTTCGTGTGAGTTTTGCACATGGCTGGTAGCAGTATATACATAGCAGTAAGAAATAAAGTATTCCTTTTCTCATAGCCCTGTACTCCAAAACACACAAGAAATGGAGGCCATACATGAATCATTCCTCCTCCACCGATGCTATTGTTTGGATGGCTTTAAGCAAGATCTGGAACTAGTTATGGAGAATCTGCAAAATTACCATAACACCAAACACATAGCTGATAATTGTTTTTGAACTTTCTATAAAATCCTAGTTCTCTTAATGCATTGGATTCCATAGAATCTGAGTTATCAAGATGAATTTTAGTTTTCTTAACGCATTAGAACAACATGGAACCTCGATTGTCGTACTTTGAGACCAAATATATGGTCACTAATCTCCGACAAAGCTCAGCAGCTGAGAGGAAATGGTTCCCAAGGAAACGTCAAAAATAATTTGAACGACTCGACGAAGAAAAAGGGTGTCAAAGTGAAGACAAATAAATAGTAAAAGAAAAAGGAACAGGGACCAGCCTTCATGCAGTGATGGTGGTCACGTTTAAAGAGAGAGGGTCACGACTCACGAGTAAGCCTTTTGCTATCATCAATGCAAATTGTAATGGCAGACGACAGATGGAGAAAAAGGCCTTTTTTTTTTAATAAATAAAAAATATTGAAATGATATTTTTTATTTATTAATTTAGATAGCGAATTAGGATAAATGTAGATATGTTTTTGCATGCCCAAAATAATTGTGTTTAAAAATATTAGTGGTTGGTCTCAAGATTTAAACCTGAAAAAAATAATCTATTCTTTTTTTAACCATAAAGGTAGAAGGAGGATGACAAGCCAACTCGTTTTTGCCTGAAATAATATTTAAATTATTTTATAAGAAAACAAATAAGCTTAAAAATTGAATTATATTTCTATACATGAATTATAATAATAAAACAAAGAAGTAAAATCTAAACTTAGAAATTCATGCAAACGATAGCATGTCTTTGTGGGGCTTTGAATGCCGTCGGTATACGTAAGAATATCCACCAATCCCGGCGAGATTGGCTGATGCTGGCCCTGTCAGATGGTCCACGTTGTTTTTCTTTCTAAAACGTCCTCGTACTTCCATATTTTTACATTCTCTCTCTCTCTCTCTCTTTTTTTTATATTCTCTTAAGTGATTTCTGTTTTTTATAAATCAGTTGTTGAATTTAATAATTAGAGGATAAAAGGGTTGAAACAAGTCCTTCCATGCGCAGATCTTAAAGTGGGAATTCCTCTTTCAATTTTTAATTTTTTAAAACACTTAAAATCTAAAATTTTCATCCTACTAGGGCACTGTTTTTTTTTAATGTTTTAAAAATATTTTTTTAAAAAATTAAAATTTTTTATTTTTATTTTCTTCAAATTAATATTTTTTTTTGGTATTTTCTGATCATTTTGATGTGCTAATGTTAAAAATAATTTTTTTTTAAAAAAATATTATTTTGATATATTTTTAAATAAAAATTACTTTAAAAAACAACCGCAATCACACTTTTAAACACACTCTACAAGGTTGACTATCCAATTTTTTTCTTTATATATATAATATTTTTTTATGGTATAATTAATAAATACTTAGAGCCTTAGTGTTGGTAAATGGATATATTTTTTAATATCTTTTTAGCTTCAAACACCAAAAAACTCATAAAAAGTTTTTTTTAATATTTTATTATTTAAAATAATCTTATTTTACTCCACACCACTCTTTGTAAATTTGGCATGCAAGAAAACAAGTTAATAAGGATCAAAATTATAAAAAAAACAAAACATTAATTTTTTTTCGGGTTGGTTAGGAATATAGTAATACTTATTTTTTAAAATATATTTTTTAAAAAACATGGTATATTAAGGATAAAAAAAACATGGTATATTTTTGAAAGTTAACATGATATATTAAAAAAACTAATAATTTAAAAAAATATTGTTTTTTAAATATATTTTTAAAAATACTTTAAAAATATAAAAATAATCGTGCTATTACTCTACGTCCATCTCACAGCCGACACCTCCCTCAAAACGAGACAAGACAAGACAAAAGACAGACCAGCTGACAAGCAAGGGAATTACTAGCATGTATTGGAACACCTGTGTTTTAGTCAATGGTTTTGTTGATAATTATTCTTTTCTCTTACTCTGGTTTCGAAATATATTTTTGTTATGTATTTGGAAATATTTTTCAAAATATTTTTATTCCTTTTAGATTAATTATCAGAATAGATTTACAGGACTGTTCATAAAAAAGTTTTTTAAAAAATCAATTTCGTTGGTTTTTTTTTTTTTAAAGAAAATATTTTTTGAACACTTCATATTCAATCCTAACCAGTGGACTGTGTCCTGTCTCTGTCGTCTAAAATCTTGAAACTGGGGTTTTCTTGTTCAAAAGTTTCAATCTTTTAGTGGCTTATCAGTAACTGTAGAAACTCTAGAGAGAGAGAGAGAGAGAGAGATGGAAAGTGGCAAGAAGGCAGAAGCAGGCCCATCAACAACAACAAGAGGTGGTTTTGATGAGAAACTAGAAAGGAAAAGGGAAACCAGTGAAATCCCACCTGCTGTAGCTGCTGCTATCGATGATGATGAGGAGGATGATGGTGATGCTGTTGCTAATGGAGTTCCTGTTGCTGGATTTGTTCCTGGGCCTTTGCTATCTCTCAAGGAACAGATTGAGAAAGACAAGGTTTTTCCTTACATCACTTTTACTTTTCTATATTTAACTTGGATTCGCAATTTTTGTTATGTCTAATTCAAGCTTAATAATTTCATAATGGATTCTAGAAATCTTGATGTTTTCTTTTAGTTCCTTTTATCCTTTCTTTGGTTGCTGTATATGTGGAACATTTGCCGTGATAAATCTCGATTTTTGGGTAACATGCTTCTGATTTTTGTAATTGAGACCTGATAAAATGAGATTTGCTACAGATTAGTCCATTATTTTAGTGTTCCAGTGTGAGAGCTGGTCAGCCAACATTGCACTGAGCAGGTTGCTTTGCCTGTTTCTTTTCTCCCTTGTTAAATTCAACACCAAGCAAAGGGACCATTATTCTTTTAAGTTTGCATGTTAAGGGCCCAACTTTTCTCTACTGTTAGTGTTCTTAGATGGGGTTGTGACAGTTTTTTATTGTATGGGAAGCGATTTGGGTATATTACAGTTAATTTATCTCACTTCTGTTTCCCACAAATTTTTTAATTGATGCCTCCTTTGTGTTTGGAATCGTGGCTAATCGGTGATAGTTAATAAGGTTATAATGAAATATCAAGTGAAATTAATGTAAAGTTGGCAGCCGCAACAATCTTGAATCAAATGTTTTATAGCCTGTTTATTGTTGTTTACATTTCTTTTGTTCTTCATTCGACAGAATAAAATACAACATGGGATCATTTTTAACCATGTGATGCCATGACATGAAAGTAAAAATCCAACTCACTGGCATGGCAATGGCTGCTGGATGCATATGAACATAATTTTAAAAGCCAGTTGTGTTTTGCAGGAAGATGATAGCTTGAGGAGGTGGAAAGAGAAGCTACTTGGCTGCGTTGAAAGTGATTTGAATGGTTTGATTCAGGCATCCTTTTAGTCGATAACTGAGTTTTTCCCTTTTCACATAATCACGTATTTATATTTGTGTTTTGTCAGGCCAACTGGAACCTGAAGTCAAATTCCACTCGATAGGAATTATATCTGATGACATTGGGGAAATAAACACTCCCTTGCCCGTTGATGAAAGTCAGAGTGGTCATCCCCTTTTCGCTCTCAGGGAAGGATCTCGATACCAGCTTAAGCTAACATTCAGTGTTCTGCACAATATTGTTTCTGGCCTTGCATACTCAAATACAGTGTGGAAGGGAGGGATACAAGGTGCATAATCATCTAGCCCTCTGCATTTAGAACTTTTTACTTTATGCTTCTGAAGGGATGGATAAGTCTTGCAGATATGACTAATTAAACCTACATCTGTTATCAGTACCAAAAGGTGGCACTTCTTAAAAAAATAGATAAAAATCAGATGTTATTCAAGTCTTATCAGGCTTTATACCATAGTAGGTTACAATAACATACATGGACAATTTTGTTCCTTTCTTTCTCATTTCTGATTGGGGGTTGGCTGATGAAGGCGTAGATACAAGTGCTAAAGAGAGCAATCATGTCATCCTCACACTGCTTTCAATCTTTTAGTTTGTTAAGATCACATATCCTGCAATTGTGCATTTTGTCTCTCAGGGAACTGTTTAATTATTACCATTAGCTATCTGTGACTGTTTTCATTTCTTGAATGTCAGTTGATCAAAGCAAAGGAATGCTGGGTACTTTTGCTCCTCAGCGGGAGCCGTATGTCCATACTTTGGAGGAGGACACAACTCCATCTGGTGTGCTAGCAAGGGGAACTTATTCTGCAAAGCTTAAGGCAAACATCATTTCGTGAGAATTTCTTCTGTGTGCTACTGTTAAGCTCTTTTTACATTCTTGGTTGCTGTTTGATGCAGTTCGAAGACGATGACAGAAGATGCCATATGGAGCTCAAATATTCCTTTGAGATTAAGAAGAGACGCTAGCCAAATTTTGCTGCGAGGAGTTTCCTCATGTTGTCATGTGTTTCTTTGTTCCTTTCCTTTTTGGTCTTATTAAGTAAACAGATGTTTTTCGAACCTGTTGAATTTACTATAGCATTTAGGTGCAAGGAAATATAGTTTTCGTTTTTTTCTTAAATAACTTGTCTCTGCTTCTTTGAATCATAGCCTCCGTTGATGTGGGAGGAACATGATGAGTTCTTGCTGCCACAGCAACCGAGAGTTCATCCGGCAAGTTAACTTGTTTCATCCTTTTGCCTTTCCGATTCTTACTCGAGGTTTTCCTTCATCTGCAATTCAACTTTGCTTCAAATTCAAGGCTTATAGTCAAATTTCAGTACTGACAGCAATGAAAATGAGTAGGAATAGGTTAAGTGACAATCCATCTCAGTGAAGGTACGACAGTTAAATGGTCACTTGAAAAAAAAATCATTCATCGTTTTATTGCAAACTGTTCCAAAAAAAAATAAAAATTAAGTGATGGAACCTTCAATGGATCTGTAAACTCTAACCCATTTCATTTCTTCAAGCTATCGAATGTTTTCAGCAAACAATACATCATCACCCGTCAGATCAACCATTTACTACGATATGCTTGGAAGTTTAAATCTACCTGATCGTATGTTCGTGGGGCCCCACCATGCTCAAGGTTGAACTCCATGGCTCTCTGCTCAGGATAGGTTGAGTTGTATTCTAGAGAAAATTCACACCTTGTTTAGCATCTGATGACCTGATCAATGCATGACGACTGAAATCTACTTTGTGTTATAGCCGCTCGCTTATGAGGAGCTAAGATTAGCTACAGGTGGCTAGAGTTAGGAAGCATTGTTTTAGACAAAAGACAAGATGCCCGCTCTGGATACAACAGAGATGAAGACTGCTAGCAGTTCTGAAACTTCTCACCAGTCCACTGGTGCATGAAGCGTAGCAGTGCAGCACAAGTTCCAGCTTCTGAAAACATAGAGCGTTCTGGTAGTTGCATCATTTACAAACCAATTCCAGCCAGGCAAGAATGTGGGAGGCAACTGTGGGAACCACAGATTTATGCTACTTGAAGCTAGTCACAAGTAATGCTGACATAAAAGAAACAATTAGATTCGCTAAACCACTTAGCCAACAGGATTTCTTCTCACACAATACCAATCGCCACGAGGTTCCCTAAAAGCTTCAAACTTCAGTAGTATTTTTTTTTTTGGAAAAGGAACTTCAGTAATATTACATAAGTAAGAAATCCATGCAACAATTTCACACATCAAAACCCGTCTCTAGTGGCTTGGCCCCCCTTGCTTTAGCCCCAAATATCCGTGTCGATCTAAGTCAGAGGCAGAATTGCTCTAATCACCTTAATTTGCCCTCATGGGATTACTTCCTTTTTGCTCAGCAATGTTCTGTAACTTCATACCTCTGCTCAAATTTCTGATTCAAACTCATTCGCTAGAGAATACGAAAACATGCGCCTTCTATTGTATAGGTAATTCCAGAGTGCATCAGCTGAAGAATTCTACAACTTGATAGAGAATGAGAAAACCTATATTCACAGTACTCAAGCCATGCACATCAAGCTTTCCCATTGTCCCATTAACAATCTTCATCTCTTAAAGGGGCATGTCCCCTTCATCCCTATCATCTCCGTATCTTCTATCTCGATACAATAACCAAATGTTACCACAGTAACTGTACTTTGCAGTCATAGGCACTACAGACTGCAAAGTACTCTCAAACTGCTGTCCTCTTTCCTGGAATACTCTCAGAATCTTCATAATATGCAATATACTTTAGTCTTGGAGACCTTGTCATGTTGGGAACTGTATCTACTTCATGCTGATGTTCTACTTTCGAATCCACTAGCACATCAGATCCATCACGCTCTCACTGCAATTTTAGGAAAACAACCAGGAAAGCCAAATTCTCAAAGAAAAGTTCATTTCACTGGCTAGGCAACATATTAGACTGTAACTGGCAATTTGAACATTTGTGGTAGAGACATGAAAGTATGAAACCATTGGTGCTTATCCATCTTAAGTAAAACCATTTTTCTACGTAGATACTACACTTGAAACATTCCAAATCAAGTTCGAAGATTGCTTGTACAAGGCACAAAATACACCAGTGGTTGAAAACTTGTTGCAATTTTTATTTTTTCTGCGTCAAGCATCATACTATAGTAGCTTGTTGCTGTTTACATTTAAGTGTTTTCTCTTTACAAGCATCAACATATTAGTTTTGATATCTCTCGTACCTTAATCTATAAGAACAACTATTTTATTTTATAAATAAATAAATAAAATATATATTAATCTCAACAACTCTAATTAATATCCAGTCTTAATAGAATATTGACCGAGAATATTTTAGGAACAATGCTCTTATATAATAGAAATATCATAATTATAATAACTTTATAATTTTCTTTGCAAAACATTTTTGTCCCAAGAACTTCATCTTTATTCGAGATTCATTAATTAAATATTTGATGAATATTAAAAATAAATAAATCTTTATTAATAATTTAAATATATTTACATGACATAACAAGGTAGATGAAGCTATGGGAATTTTAGAAATGGAAGAAGAGAATTTAGAAGAGTGCTGGTTGAATCAGGCAATATGCCAAAGGATGTTTCAATGTTATACAAGTCTCTGATTTCTGAGAGGAAAGCAATGCTGATGTTGCAATTAACTCTCATGGCCAAAAAGTCAAGGATAAGTGCTCCAAAGCTTCAGAAGGCACTTGTTGGAATCTGCAGAATATGTGTAAATCGATAAGAGAAGAATAGAATTTGTTGGAATGAGAATTATTATTGATTGCGTGGCATATTTATACAAGAGTATATACAGTTATTCTCATCCACTAGGAATCCAACACTTCCTCGGAATTCATTGTCCTATAGCTAGACTTAATATTACAGTAGAGAACTCATGTAAGTTATTCATTCATAATATATCTCTAACATGATTTCTAACACTTCCCTTCAAGTTAGAGAGTGGATGTCTGCACTCCCAACTTGTGAATCATAGGAATGAAGACATCTTTTCCCAAGGGTTTGGTAAAGATGTCTGTCAATTGATGTTCAGAATGAACATATCTTGTTATCACTGAACCATCTTGAAGTTTGTCTCTGATATAGTGACAATCCATCTCAATATGTCGGATGCACTCATGTAAGACTGGGCTGGCTGCAATGTGTAATGCAGCCTTGTTATCACAATGTAGCAAAGTAGGTTCATGATGTAAAAGGCCTAAATCCCTCAACAGACATCGGAGCCATGTCAACTCACAATATGCTCCTGTCATTGCACGATACTCTGTCTCTGCAGAGGAGAGTGAGACTGTTTTCTGTCGTTTTGATCTCCAGGATATCAACGACGGTCCAAGAAACACATAATAACCCGTGGTAGACCTCTGAGTAGTGGGCAACCTGCCCAATCTGAGTCTGAATAGGCTCTTAATTTATAATCAGTGTGTGAAGGAAAGAATAACCCTTGACCAGGTGCCCTTTTTAGATATCGGACAACCCGAAGAGTAGCTTCCATATAAAGCTTCCAGGGTTGGTGCATAAATTTGCTAAGAATATGCATAACATAAGTGATATCTGGTCTTGAAACAATCAAATAAATCAATCTACCAACCAATCTTCTAAAACGACCCCGATCTTTGAGCAAGTCGCTCTTGTCCGATAATTTTAAGCCACGTTTCATAGGTGTATCAATAGGAGCTACACCCAACAATCCTGCACCCTCAATAATTTCCAATGCATATTCACGTTGAGAAATGAAAGGATAGTTGCTGCCCAAGAGACTAGAAGGAAAGGACATCTGGTTTGATTTGGATATTAAGTCCAGGTTTGGGGCCGCTTGTGTCACGATCCGAATCCCGGATCCATGACCGGCACATAGGCAAGGTTCCCCTCCAAGGTTCCATGCCTATGCGAACCCAAACTTACATACAAACTTATCCTTCAAAACTCAATCAGAGTTTAACGCAGCATTAACAACAAAACTAACTTTATAACATAATTCGATTGTCTTAATACAAGAGTTCATAAAAATTCATAGTTTTGGAGCACTAACTTGACATAAAAGGAAGGTACAAATTACAACCAAAAAGCAGGTTCAGAAGATTCAACAAAAGTAACCTGCTATCAAGCTATAAGCCTGAAAAGAATAATAATGAGAGGGTGAGTTTAACAACTTAGTGAGTAGATAATATTCAATATACACACACGAGATAATATAACAATGAGAATTATATACAATTATAGCTCTAGGTTCTTATATGAATGTTTCTCAAATAGGCCATAACAAGAAGATCAAATGGTAAAGTTCGTCAGAAAATCAAAATGCAATGAGCATGAGGCTTCGCATAGGTGGGATGATCAGTCCACACAGGTTGGTGACTCCCCCGACCAACTAGGGTTCAGATACGATGTGCACAAAGACTAACACTACCCTGTTAGCATGAGTATTCTGACTGATATACCATAGGTTCATACTCATAATCTAACAAACATATTCATATCTCAAAGCTCAACTCATGACATCAATCAAATGAGGAGCTATCAATTCAGAAGTCAATTCAAAATATATGTTGGTTCATATCAAGAATTCAGATTCAATAATTGATCATGCTTTATCATAACAAGGATAATAATCAACATATTTATTATCAAGAAGCATGATTTTATTCATATTAACAAATCAAATATTTATACTATTTCTCATGCATATGGAAAATTATCCACTCACCTGACTCAAAAGCAAACAGAAGCCAAAAGCAGGCACCGAAGAAAATCCTACTGACGTCTTGTCGGTAGAATATCAGGATTATCTGAATACAATGGAGACATATTCAAGAACGACTCAAAAGAACATTTAACCTATTTAATAAACTTAACTAATGGTGTATTCCGTAACCCTATATGTTTTTGAACTAACTAGTCAATTTTCTCAAAAACCCAAAATTTAACGGTTTTCCCGAAATCTAATCCATAATAAAACAACTAATAAAATTGGCAATAATTCACTAAATAACCCTTAATTATTCATCAAACTAATCTGAAAAAGCTAATATTACAGCTAGGGACTAATCTGGAATATATCATATTTTTAAGGCCAAATTGTAATTTTTGTCTAATTGGAGGACCAAACTGAAATTTATCATAAATCCATGAATATACTGAAATTCTGACCATAATTAATCCTCAATTCTGTCCAGGATATATCATTATGCTCCAGGGACCATTCTGGAATTTTACCAAATTTTTAGGGTCAAATTGTAATTTTTGTCAAATTGGAGGACCAAATTGAAAGTGTTAAATTCTCTTATATATACAGTAATTATGTCCATAATTCATATGTTATTCTGTTCAGAATCTCGGAATATGCTCCAGGGACCATTCTGTAAATTTTCCAAAGTTTGGGGACTAAACTGTAATTTTCCAAAATTGAGGGACCAAATTGAATTTTCATCATCTTCAACCTCCAACCCAGAATTTTAACAGAAACCTACTGTCCTCTCCAAATTTCTAACACAAAATCACCATTCAAACAAAAATCATAATTCAAAATCATCATCTTTCAATTCAATCTCTCAAAATCAACCAAATAATCAAATACCCACAACAATTAACCCATAACATTCAACTTAATTCATCAATTAACCCAAAACATAAATTTTCAAAACCCTAACATTCATCAAAACTGAAATTAAAGCTTAATTAACACATATTTATACATAATCTTACCTTTAAACTTATTTCCTTTAACTCCTTTCTACTTCCCTTCTAATTTTCCTCTTTTCTCTTCTTCTTCTTCTTCTTTCTCTCTTCTCCCTTCTCTCTCACGGTTTACTACTCAAGAACTCAGCTCCTCTTTTGTTTTGTTTGTTTTTTTTTTCTATTTATATTTATCATCTCTTTATACAATTATTACAATACCCTTCATTTAATTATACCCACTCTTTAAGCCTCCAAAGGCTCTATAACCTTTTCCTATCTCTTTATATTCAAAACATTACAGCTTGCAATCCCAAAAACAGTGCCACCGGTGCCGTGACTGTTTGCCAGACCCCCCGGAATGCCAAGAGTTAACCTGCTAAACTGTTCGGAGACCATTGAACGACCAAACAATTATGACTGTCGGTTTTACAGAGCGCGCGCGCACACACATACAGTGCCATCATCTATGTTTTGAGAGAATGCCAACTTGTTCGTGTTGAGTTAACCAGTATTCTATAGACTTTGAACTTCATTTGGAAGATTCGATACTAAGAGGGCTCAAGAACCTCTTCCCAGAGTACAAAGCTATCCTTGAAAGAGCCATCACCTCTGCAACAGCCAGCGGATGAGTCGAAAAAGAGTGGCTCAGGCATAATTTCGGCAGAGACAGTGCCTCAACAGGTTTCTATTCTGGCAGATCTATCAATACTAGAAAATCTGTTCTCTAGCACAATTTTTTAGTGTTTTTGGAAGCAACGATCATATTGATTCTGAGCTAATGAAAAACCGACCAGTTGGTTTTCGTCAGCTAGAACTTGAAAGTGGTGTACTACACTACTACCCATTCAAGATGCATCTGCTAGGCTCAGAGCTCATCTTTTTTTCCCAAGATAAATGGAGCCATTAAACCTTTCATTTTTTCGAAAAATTCACCTCCTTGGGATGCCAGAGTCCGATGGATTCAGCCATGTTCATGTATATTTAGATGGATATGAGTGAGGACTATGGAGGTTTATAGATTTTTTCCCATATATACTTTGAACTTGTCGCTTGACATGACATAGCCATATGCTATGAACCTTAGATTGTCTTCTATTATGTTTACGAATTTAAATGGAATTTTTTAAATATATAAAAAAAGCAACCGTGAATCAAATCAACATTTATAGTAACTCAAATCCTTAAATACCATTTTCTTTCATTATCCTGTTGTTTTCTCTCTGTACTTGTAAAACCTCGCCTGACCAGTCTGAAATTAAAAAAAATAAAAAGAAAAAATCCTTCTAATTTGATAAAAAAATATAAGTTAATTTACTGACATGATTAACCTAGTCTAGTTAAAAAGATTCATCTATATCAATCTTCCAATCCATAACCTAGTCCTTGTTCTAAATAGATTATAAATCGAGTTTTACAATTATAATTTTATATTTATTTGGTATTGAGTGCAATGTATTTTTTAATTAAAAATATGCTAAAATAATAATATTTTTTTATATCAGTATATAAAAATTATTAAAAAATTATTAATTTAATTTTTTTTAAAACAAAATTAAAAAAAAACACTTTTGAAAACCAAATCAAAACTTAAAAACAAAAAAATTATATATATATAAATCACTCTTTTATGTTTTTTTTGCACATCCTTTTCCTCTTATCACGCACGCATAAAATTATTATTCTTCCATACATTCAATTCACATATATTTTACCTTATTGGATGAGCGGCCAATTCACCTAGTTAATTTTCTAAAAGCTTTGCTATTTTTGTTTTAAAAAAACAATCAAATTACCCCTTAATTATTATTAATTAATATACAGTAGAATATATATATAAATATATATATAAAAACGGAAATAAGATAAGAAACTGAGGAAAAGCAAACGAAAAACCGCCGGCGCGGAAACCAATTAAAAAGGCGCGCTTTCATGGCACCATCTCTGCCGCCAATAACCATCTCAAAAATCGAAAAATTCTTCTCTTACCGCCAACACAAAACGAGACTAGATCCCAGCCGTCCACGTGCACTCCTTTCCCTTCCATCAATCACCATCCCCTATAAACCTCCTCCTCCTCCTCTGCCACTCGGCTCCCACCCCTTCAAAGCAGAAAAAAATGGCGGGCTCAGTGAAACAGAGCGTTAGCTCTATGAACCCATGGGTTCTTCATCTCCAGAAATTGGGTCTCGAGCTCAAATGCCCTCTCTGGTTTTCCTCTCTTACTCCCTTTTTTTTTTCCAAAAAATTTCTTCTTTGTGATGTTTAATTTTAAGAATCGTTTTTTTTGTTGTTGAAAAAACTGCAGCTTGGAATTGTTGAAGCGACCCTTTTTGCTACCTTGTGATCACATTTTCTGCAAGTTAGTAAATTTAATAGCTTTGGTAATTTTAATTATTTTTGTTTTTGTCGAAGGCATGGTTTCGCTGATTTCATTGAGTTTCTTTCTTTCAGTTCATGTTTGCCCAAAACAATACAGTTTGGATCCGAGTGTCCTCTCTGTAAAGCTCAATATGGCGACTCAGGTAGGTCTCTTGACCCTTTTGATAAATAGTTTCCCATTTCCCGTGTCTGATTTTTTCAAAAAAGGAAGCTTTTTTTGTTAAGATTTTATGGTTTAATTTGGTAAAATATGAATTGAATGTATGGAAGAATAATAGTTTTATTTGGGTTTCAGATTTGAGGTGTTTGCCTTTGGTTGAAAACATGGTGACAATCTATAGAAGCTTGGATGCAGCTTTCAGTGCCAGTATTTTGCAGTCTCGTTCTGGTATGGTATCTTCATATACTTTGATTTGACATTCAGTTTTTATTATTTTGATAGTAGACTTAGTGGAGTATCCTTGGGGCAGCTCTCGCGTCAACGGAGACTAAGGACTCTTTGATATTCGTTGTTTGCAGTGGTTTCTTTGAGTTTTTATTTTTAAAAGTAAATGTTGGTTGTGGATGGTGATTTTTGCAGAGACTGGTGGGGTTTTGAAGCAATGTCCGGCTTCGAAGAGTAGTGATAGTAAGGATAATAAATTAGTGGAAGCTCACTGGGGGAATAATTCTAGTAGTGGACAATCTAAATTAATGTGCAATGATGTAGCTTGTGCTCCATCGAATTGTTCAGTTGGAAAAGGGGTTCGAAAGAATGTAGCGATGGGTAATTGCAATGTGCCAATGCATGTCAAGGATAAAGAGTATGGGGTGATTGGTAGTGTAGGGGGTGCGTCTAATGATAAACAGAATGCCAATTCTCCACCGGTAGGCTCGCAGGTAAGAGCAAGGGGGCTTCATGAATCCAAGGCTTTTCAAATGGACTTGAATCAGGCAGATCAGTTGTCGCCTAGAAGTCCTCCTTCATTTGGTGATAATAAGGATTCAGAAAACGACAGTAATGATCAGGGAGGTGATGATGTAAGAACTTAACTATTGCTTTTAACAATGATCTTGCAGACTTTTTCTTAATCACATGTGTAAAGTGCAATTATCCTTTGCAGTGGTCTGGAAACTCCTTGCTGCTTACATTGATTTCAATTTTTTTATTCTGCTCTTATCTTCACACAATGAAAGTTTATTGTACAATCCATTCTGTAATCTACGTCATGGATTTATGAAACATAACAAAAGTTTATGGATATTGACCATTTCTGACAGTAGAAAATTGCAAGTATAAACTTGCTCCCCCAATGTAAATGTACTGGCAATTTCTGTTCTTTTTGTGGTAAAAGTGCTTACCTTGTGTATTTGATTCTTATATTTGTTTCCAAAGCTTCTAAGCACTATATGTGCTGCTTGCTCTTCTTATAGGAGTGATTGATATAGAAATTTAGTTGAACATGTCTCCCTGCCTATGCTCTTGATTTTCTGGTGTTTTTAAGATTGCTTGTAATAATTGCTTTGCTTGTTAAGCATGTTTATTTGCTAGTGTTGGTTAGTTAGCTCTCATTTGGCAGTGACAGTACATTTTGAAGTGCATAAAAGTAAAGTCTTTCAAAGCATTCACTTTTCTGAAGTCCACAATGCTTCTGTTTTTCAGAGTCTACAAAGTTGTAAAGCAGAAAACTTGGTTCAACTAAATTCTGACAACAAAAGAAGACAAGAGAGGCATAACACTTCTGCTTCTGAAACCGAGGAAGGTCATTTGAGGGATTCAAAGAGACATAAGAAGTTGAACTACAGTCCATCGGATCTGGGTGCAAATAATATTGGTCATATCAAACCAAATGCACCTCCAACTGAAAATTTGATAACCAGTTCTCAATTAGAGATTCCTGCAAATTTGAATAACTCGTTTAATGCTTGTGGATTCTGCCACTCCTTCAGAATCACAGTGGTAAACATCTATTTATCCCTGGCTTTTGTTTGTCTTTTTGCAATCTATAGTTTTGTATGCCATTTTGTTGCTGCTAGTGAATTATCTAGTACATCATGGAAAAGTATATTTTGGTGCTTACATCTTGTGTCTTCTCCCCCCTCCTTCCATTTCAGGATACTGGTCCAATGTTGCATTTTGCGAATGGAAAGCCAGTAGAGGGAGTTGAAGCAACTCTATCCGACACTATACATGTGCATGCTGTGTGTATTGAATGGTATGCCATTATGCCTTTTTTGTTATCAATGTTTAGGTGAATAACAATTTGATGTCTAGTGAAACTGTTAAGAAGTTTCCCTCTTGCAATCTTTCTTGTCATAACTTTAATACTGAGCAATATGTAACTAAATTTGAAATACAGGGCACCGCAAGTCTATTTTGTTGGTGAAACTGTTAAGAATCTGAAGGCAGAACTGGCCAGGGGTGCAAAGCTTAAGTGCAGCAAATGTGGGCTGAAGGGAGCAGCTTTAGGCTGCTATCTAAAATCATGCAAGAGAAGTTATCATGCTCCCTGTGCAATGGAAATTACTAAATGTCGATGGGATTATGCAAGTGTCTTGTACTCTACTTATATTACAAATTCATGTGCTTATGTTGAAGGATTCCTTTTGCATCACTTCAGGGAGTTGAGCTTGGAGTGCTAACAAATTTCTTTATGGGTTTCTTACAGGAAAACTTCCTTATGCTTTGCTCTGCTCACTCTTCAGTAAAATTTCCAAGTGAGAAGTCCAAGGCTAAGAAACACAACCAGAAAACTTCTTCTGTGCTGACTTCAGTGTAAGTTGTGATCCTCTTATTCCTTGTAGGTACAAAGTTAACAAACTGAACAAAATTGAAGTTGGATCACTGTTATCAACTCCTTGACCTCCCTCTCTATCCAATTCTCTTTCTCTTTATTGAATTTTTCTGTCAGATTAATGATGAAGTATCTTTGATGTTGGGCATTGTGAGCAGATTACTGTTTATTCAAAGGGATTTCAAAGAATGTTTGTCTGCTAAGAAAACAAATTAATTGGAATGTTTTCCATCTGTCAATGCTATTAGTAAATAGGCTGTTGCTTGTCATTAATGCAAAATCTGTTTGACATGATTTTTGCTATTATCATGCAGCGCCCCACAACAGTCTAACTTTTGGGTGGGATCATGTAATGGAGCAAAGAAATGGGTTTTCTGTGGATCTGCTCTGTCTTCTGAGGAAAAGGTCAGTTCAGATCATGGTTGATGTCAGTTTTTCTCACTTCTCAATTCAGAGTCATTTCCCATATGGTGGTTCAGGATAGTTGTCATTCTTGGGATGATCTTGATAAGCCATGATGCCTAGCATAATGATTGTTATGCAATGGATGCCCTTTTTCTGGCAACATATTGTTAAAACGGTGTTTTTGGACTTAGAAAAATGGTTCAGTTTAGTTTTGTGATTTGAGCCCTCCACGTTTAGATTATTGCATGTTGCAATAAATCAAACTTGCTATGTTCATGACTTGTGCTGTGCACAGTGGCCTGGTGTGATTGAGAATTAGTTGATCACATTGTTCATGTTTGAGATTTAAGATGAGGAAATGTCTTTCAGTATTAAAATTACTTAGTTGCAACTTGTTTTCTCTGGTACAGTGTCTTTTGGTGAAGTTTGGAAGCATGATTGGTGTGCCAGTGAACAAATTCTGGGCATCAAATGTCACACATGTGATTGCAGCCACAGATTCAGATGGGGCATGCACCAGGACGCTGAAATATCTTATGGCCATTTTGAATGGGAAATGGGTTCTTACAATAGATTGTGAGTCTGCCCTTGTCTTTGACTTGATTACTTATCGTCTAAACTTGAGTTTTCATTTGCGAGTAATGTGCTGAAGAAATTTCTTAGACGATCCTCGTTCTTCCCTCGCTGTTATAAATTTAGCAGCCTAAGACTGAACTGATAGCCCTGGCCAAGCAATGTGCCTGTATTATTATTATTATTATTATTATTCAAAAGAAATTGAGGATCATCAAAAGGGGTTGAGTCGACAGGGGGATAAATTGATCAATCGGATGGTGAGAAAAATGTTTACTACCATTGATGAAAGTACCGAGGTTGTACATCTTAAAAAAAAAAGAATGAGCAAATCCGCCCTATTTTTTCCTTTTCCTTTTTAATTGATTGCTTCAGGGTTCATGGCACTTCGTTTGTATTTCTTCCTTATTTTTGAGATGTTGCTTCATCAATTTCTTGCTATTAACATGTTGCAAGTCTAACCTTGGCAGGGATAAAGGCTTGCATGGAATCTATGCATCCTGTGGATGAAGAAAATTATGAAATTATTCTTGACTGCCATGGAAGCCGTGATGGCCCAAAAAATGGCAGGCTTAGTGCACTAAATAATGTAAATTTCTTCTTGAGTACCTTATTTCTAAAGCATGATTATGAACTTGTAGTATACCTTAGTTCTCTGCTCTTCTTTTCATTTCTCTTTTTAATTGCGTCTCTTAAAAGCCCTGGTTTAATTGTTTCTTTTGCAGGCACCGAAACTTTTCAGTGGCTTAAGTTTCTGTTTTGTTGGAGATTTTGTGGCTGGCTACAAAGAAGGTCTCCAGAGTCTGGTTATTGCGGCAGGAGGTACACTTTTGAAGAGCGAGGAAGAATTGGTGGAACAAAGACATGACCCGTTATCTCCTTCAACAACACTAATTGTTTATAACCTTGATCCCCCACAAGGGTGCAAATTAGGAGAGGAAGTTTCAATTATCTGGCAGAGAACCAATGAAGCACAGGATTTAGCTGCTAAAGTTGGATCCCAAGTCATTGGTCACACGTGGCTGTTGGAGTCTATCTCCTCATACAAGTTACCGCCTTTTGTAAACTGGGACAGCATCAGCAATTCTGATAGCTAGATAGTCCGGATGTAAGGAGGTTCCAACTTGCCTGCCCTATGTTAATTTGTTGGCAAACACAAGGCTCTGTATTTTTGCCTAGGATAATGTAACGTGAATATAACTACTTGCAAATTGCATTAAATAATATGTGACTTGTTTTTCTTTGGATCATTGCATTTGTTTGCAGGAACTTTGCCAACACCATTTTATATACTTGGATCACCTAAAATTTTCTCCATTTTGATAGACTTTGGGTAGGAGGAAGTCCAGAGATATTATTATAGTTATGCTTTACTTTGTTTCTCTCCTTCTCAATTTCCCCATGATTTAATGTCCTTGCTCAGGTAAAAAAACCTATATTTATGTTAACAGAACGAGTAATGATATTATCAATTAATTGTCTGCCAGTTTGACTTAACCTTGTTGAGGATTTCCTGCCCCTTGTGGAGGTTGATGATTCTTCAAGTAGGAAAAATGAAAAAGGCCAAGCAGACTGGAAAATACCTGAAAATTAATTTATTACAAAGGACAAGATTTCATCATCTTCATCAAACCTTTGTTACACACCCACGATGAACCTGCAATTTTCAGATTACAAAGGACTGGAACTGCTTTCACACTCACATAGGATACAAAGTAGAAGGTTTAAGTTCTTCATCTTTATCTAACCTTCAAGTTTTCGTTGTCTTGATGAGCTTCGACTAGTGAAGCTTCCTTTTTTATCCCCTGCAAATCACTCTTAGAATCAACGTCCACGTTATAAACAAAGAAGTTTGCAGCAACTAAATAGAGAAGGAAGTTGAGGAAGCTCAGTATGGCCAGGACAGCATAATAGTAGTCTAAATGAGAGAGATTTAGATTGTCCAAAATCCACCCTTTATGGCCATGCTTCTTGGTGATTTTAGAAACTGTTGATAAGATAAAACTACTAAGGAAATTCCCAATTCCCAAGCTGCTAGTGAAGTATGAAGTCCCTAGGCTCTTCATTCCTTCTGGTGATTGGTCATAAAAAAACTCTATCTTTGCTACTTCCACAAAGTTATCAGCAACTCCCATCAAAACAAACTGAGGGAGTAGAATAAATATACTGAGAGGAACTACCTCATTTTTACCGATAATGTTGTGTTCTCTTGCCACACTAAGCCTCTTCCTTTCTGCTAAGCAGGCCGTGATCATTACAATAACATGCAACATAAACCCAATTCCCATTCTCTGCAGCAATGTAATTCCTCTCGGTCTTTTTGTGTAATGCCTAGCCACCGGCACAAAGTAACGGTCATAAATGGCTAGGCTCATCAACATGGAGATGGTTACAAAAGCTGTGAGGCACGCTGGAGGGATTTCGAAATGGTGTCCCATGCTCCTGTCCAAGACAGTTCCCTGTTTGACGAACAGGGTGTGCACTTGAGCTAAAATGGTGCTAGGTATGAAAGTAGCAGCCCAGACTGGAAGCATTTTAATCATTTGCTTGGTTTCTTCAACTTGGGTCACAGGGCACAGCATCCACGGTGACCTTGAACCGCTCTCCACAGCTGCTTTGTCAAGGAATCTGCAGGCACACAAGAGCTAGTAAGATCGAGGAAAATGGCTGTAAGGGCAGACTATGGTAGATATATAATGATGCAAGTATTTTGATGCTGTGAATGTTGAATGATGATTGTCAATGTTGCTGGAACTAGGTATAGAAAAGGAACAAACGTTAGCAAAAATTCTCAAATCATTATTAAATTGAATATTGGAGATCTAAAACGTGGAGTATCATACCCAAGAGAAGAGGTATAGTCAATTCTGAATTTCCCTGATCCTATGTACTCGTCCAGGCTAAGCTCATGCAGCTGTTTTGGGTCATCTGGGACGGGTACCTTCCACTTTTTAACAGCAGCTACAAGTACTTGAGCCATCCTGGTGAATGGACTCTCTGCGGGCAATTTGTGTCTGTAGAATGGAGTGCCCACCAAGAACACAATAATGGAAACTGCCAGACCCAGTGTTGGAAGGGCATAGCCAAGGGTCCAGCCCACATTATCTTGTATGTAAACCAAGAAGGTGTTTGAGAACAAGGTGCCAAAGAAAATGCTAAACATCCACCAATTAAAGAATGATAGCTTTTGGGTCCTCTCTTTAGGTTCAAAATCATCGAATTGATCAGCCCCCATGGTGGATATATTAGACTTGGTTCCACCAGTACCGACTGCTATTATGTACAATGCACCGTAGAAAACACCCTTCTGCAAAGCTGAGGCTTTTTTGTCGCATTCCACTTCTTTGATACCTTGTCCACAAGATGGAGGCCTTAGGGCTGGCACCGAAACAGCTAGGGTTAACAGAGACATTCCCTGTTCAATTACACAAGTTGAGAAAAACTGAAGTGATTAGTTTAAATACATCAGGACAGCATGCACCTGCAATCTTTCAGGAAAAAAGAAAAGCATATGTGAACAACTTAACAAAAAAACATGTCTAGTAATATTCAGAGATTTTTTCACTATGAGCAGAAATCTCAGAAATCTGTGCTGTCTGATTCTCTACCATCAATGGCATATTGTTTTGAAAAGGATACGCCGAAGTGGAATTATACCGAGTTTAAATTTTACCGCAACATAAATGCCTGATGCAATGATGAAAGTCCAGAATCGGCCCAGATGAGCATCTGCGATATAAGCACCTAGAATGGGCAATATCCATGCTGTTCCAGTCCAGTTGGTGACACTGTTTGAAGATGCTACAGTGCCTTCATGGAGCTTTTTTGTCAAATATATCACCAGGTTTGCTGATATACCATAAAACGCCATCCTCTCAAAAACTTCATAACCTACAAACACCACACAGTTCATGTCCCAGGGGGGACAAGTGCAAAAATAATTCAAACCCTCCCCAGAATTCTACGAGAAAATACACAGCAAGAAGAATGAATTCGGGAAACGTTGATATACATAGAACAGTACTATATATCATATATGCATAGAGATTTAACTGACCTACAATGAAGGAACAAGCTCTCCATCTCCCAGTTTCTGATCTTAAAACAGGCTTTCCCTTGAGATCGACCGTACCATCTGCTGTGTAGTCATCTTTCCCACCTGCTGGACCTTTCTGTTCTAATACTTCAGCCATCACAGCAGATGTGGTGCTGGCCCCAAGGACTTACGTGTAGCTTTTTATATAGATGCGGAATAGCCTAAGCTGAGAAGGGTCACATTGTATCATTTGTAGGTTTTTGTTTTCAGATTTTTTGAAGAAAAAAGAAAAAGAAAAATTGTTTTAAGACATAAATCATAAATTCCACCAAACAATCCTAAGATTACTATAATTTCTGAATCGCTTTAACGTTTCTGTGTCTCTCTCGGTGAGAGCTAAGCAGTGTTCATGTCTTCTTCTAGGCTCTAGCACTCTATAATGACGTTTTGTCCTAGGTGAGGTTTACAACCTTTGTCTGACAAAGGTAGAAAGTTAAGAATGAGGTTAAATAAACATTAATTCTCAACCTTTTCTCCATTTCGTGTCTTATATCCATGCTTGGCATGCCAAGGAAACACGTACTTAGAAATTGTCAATCACTGGCATTTGCACTGTACACACACCTTAGCTGGACATGGACTCTAAGCTCAAAGTTTCTGAAGTGATTGATATGATGATACCTAGGATGGATGTGGTTAGTTTCAACAATATATATATATATATATATATATATATATATATATATATATATATATATATATATATATATATGAAGCTGACCCTTTAGTGGAACTTAGATTTACCTCTTATCTTTTCTTTTCCATGAATATGCTGACGACAATATATACAAGTTCTTAACACAATGAGCAACAGGGTGCTTATGTTTGATAAGCATGCATGGAGCACAACACTGACGAACACCGCACCACAGTTCTTAAAAACTGTGGTAGGGACAAAATGAACACCCCACCACAGAAACATACGGAGCTTTTGTTTCTGCTTTGAGAATAATACATGAAACTGTTTGTTTATATATGAACTTGAAACCGACCTATTTAGAAAAAACCAAAGCCAAACAAAACCCCAACTCCTAAATAGGAAAATCAAATTAAAACCTTACTGCGTCCAAACTTTTTTTTTTTTTTAAATAGCATCCCTCGTCAACAGAATAGAATAAACTGGAGTTCAGGTACATAGGTCACGAGTTTCAGGAATCTCATCCGATGTTGGATGACAATCATTCAGAAATCACAACCCAGTTAGACCAGCAACGCACCCGGGACTTCTTTTTGCTCCAAATTTAGTATGTCACCGTTTTCTTTATGGCCTCGATGCATCTGCACTGCAAATTATCTTAATCAAAAACCTTAAATTTTGAAGCGAGATTATAATATATAATTCATACTATTTATTTTATTTTCATCATATACACATATTTTAATTACCTTTTTATGTGAAATTGAAACTTTATTCAGCTATTTTTTATACTATCACAGGATAAAAAATATAAAAATAATAGAGATAAAAAAGAAATGCCTTTTCGTATATTTCATGTTTCGAAATTATAGAAGTTCATTCTAAAATTATTTATAAATATATTTATTTTACATTTTTATATCTATCATTTCAACCATATATATATATATATATGAGCGCTCCTATGACATTAACCATGCAAGTGAACAATAAATGCCACACTGCTACAAAACAGACCATAATTCAGGTACATAGGCGCCCGCGCTAGCTTCAGCTGCCATCTATTTCAGCCAGCAATGAGTAAATCTCATCAGAAGCCAAGAATTGATGAACTTGATTTCCTTCTCGATCCAACTGGACCCAGGACATCGTTTTATTATGAGAAGTTTCTGCTATGAGCTACACATGAAATTAATCCAGCTGATCATGTGATTTATGCTATATGGTTTTGCTTTAAATTGTTCCATTCCTTCTCAATTTCCCTACTATGCATGTCCTTGCTTCGCTCGGAAAAAACTATATTTATGCCAACGGGATGAGTAGTGGTATTATCATTTAATCGACATTCAATTTGACTTATCCTTGTTGAATATTTCCTGTCCCTTGTGGAGGATGATTGTTCTTCAAGGAAACCATAAAAAATGAAAAAGACCAAGCAGATAAGAAAGAAACCTGAAAATTATTTTAATGCAGGTCTAATACTTGCCTATAGAAGGCATTTTTACTTGGAATAAGTAACAGAACAGAACGTTTCATCATCTTCATCAAACCTTTGTCATACGTACGTTGATACAAAGATACATACATAAATATTACAAAGAACTAGATTCTGCCTTCCCTCGCTTCAGATAAAAAGTAGAAGGTTTAAGTTCATCATCTTTATCCAACCTTCAAGTTTTCATTGTCTTGATGAGCTTTGACCAGTGAATTTTCCTTTTGTTCCTGCAAATCCCTCTTAGTATCAGCGTTCACGTTATAAACAAAGAAGCTTGCAGCAACTAAACAGAGAAGGAAGTTGAGGGAGCTCGATATGGCCAGGAAAGCATAATAGTAGTCTAAACGAGAGTTAAGTAGGTTGTCCAAAATCCACCCTTTATGCATGCTTCTTGGTGATTTTAGAAACTGTTGATAGGATAAAACTACTAAGGAAATTCCCGATTCCCAAGAAGGTGGCGATGTATGAATTCCCTAGGCTCTTCATTCCTTCTCGAGCTTGGTCATAGAAAAACTCTATCTTCGCTGCTTCCACAAAGTTATCAGCAACTCCCATCAAAACAAACTGAGGGAGTAGAATAAATATACTGAGAGGAACTACCTCATTTTTACCGATAATGTTGTGTTCTCTTGCCACACTAAGCCTCTTCCTTTCTGCTAAGCAGGCCGTGATCATTACAATAACATGCAACATAAACCCAATTCCCATTCTCTGCAGCAATGTAATTCCTCTCGGTCTTTTTGTGTAATGCCTAGCCACCGGCACAAAGTAACGGTCATAAATGGCTAGGCTCATCAACATGGAGATGGTTACAAAAGCTGTGAGGCACGCTGGAGGGATTTCGAAATGGGGTCCCATGCTCCTGTCCAAGACAGTTCCCTGTTTGACGAACAGGGTGTGCACTTGAGCTAAAATGGTGCTAGGTATGAAAGTAGCAGCCCAGACTGGAAGCATTTTAATCATTTGCTTGGTTTCTTCAACTTGGGTCACAGGGCACAGCATCCACGGTGACCTTGAACCGCTCTCCACAGCTGCTTTTTCAAGGAATCTGCAGGCAGACCAGAGCTAGTAAGATCGAGGAAAATGGCTGTAAGGGCAGACTATGGTAGATATATAAGTATTTTGATGCTGTGAATGTTGAATGATGATTGTCAATGTTGCTGGAACTGGGTATAGAAAAGGAACTAATGGTAACAAAAATTCTCAAATCATTATTAAATTGAATAGTGGAGATATAAAATGTGGAGTATCAAACCCAAGTGAAGAGGTATAGGCAATTCCGAATTTCCCTGATCCTATGTACTCATCCAGGCTAAGCTCATGCAGCTGTTTTGGGTCACCTGGGACGGGTACCTTCCACTTCCTCACAGAAGCTACAATTACTTGATCCATCCTGGTGAATACGCTCACTGGGGGCAATTTGTTTCTGTAGAATGGAGTGCTTACCAAGAACACAATAATGGAAACTGCCACACCCATTGTTGGAAGGGCATAGCCAAGGGCTCAACTCGCATCATCTTGTATGTACCCCAAGAAGGTGCTTGAGAAAATGGCACCAAAAAAATGTTAAACATCCACCAATTAAAGAATGATAGCTTTTGGTCTTCTTTAGGTTAAAAGTCATCAAATTTATCAGTCCCATGGTGGATGCATTAGGCTTGGTTCCACCAGAACCAGCTGCTAATGCTATCATGTACAACGCACCATAGAATGCCCTTCTGTAAAGCAGATGCCTTCTGTCACATCCCGCTTCTTTGATACCATGTCCACAAGATGGAGGCCTCAGTGTTGGCACCGAAACAGCCAGGGTTAACAGGGACATTTCCTGTTTAATTACACAAGTTAGAGAAAAAATGAAGTGATTAGTTTGAATACATCAGGATAGCATGCTAATATTGTCACTTGCATCCTTCTTGAAAAATGAAAAATGAAGCATATCTGAACAGGTTAACAATACAACGCACCCAGGACTTCTTTTTCCACCCGTTATTTCATAACAGTCACCCTTGTCTCTGTGGCCTCATCCCTTAGTACCATAAGCACAATCCGTGACCCAGAATCATCTATGACCATCATATCCAACATATACCAGTGCCTGTCACTACAGCTGAATAAGAATGACAAACACAGAGCGCAACATACCTCTACATTTCTGTACAGAATTTTCAACAATCTGCACATTGCATTTAAGATGTATTCAGGGCAGGTGCATAAATAATCAAACTGTGCTATATAATTAATTGGTAATGCAGGATGGATCAAACTTGTGAGTACCACTATACAAGATAGAGTAGAAAGCAAATAGAAAGGTGACTTTTGAGGCAAGAACATATTAAGGCCAGATGCGAAATAGTCAAGGGGCAAAAATTAATGGCAAGGAAGAATTTTCATTTTTATCATATATATCTGGATTACCTTTTTCATGTGAGATCGAACTACGCCTCTGCTCCACTGTCTCTGCTTCACTTAATCCCAAACAACCGTGCAGTAACATCCAGTGAACTTTAAATGCCACGCTGCTACAAAACAGACCATAGTTCAGGTACGTAGCCCGCTAGCTTCATCTGCCCATCTAATTCAGCCAGCAACGAGTAAATCTCATCAGAAGCTGCATGAGATTTATCAGATGCCGCAAATTGATGAACTTGACTTTCCATCTCGATCCAACTGGACCCAGGGCATCTTTTTTCTACCCCCTGCTCCTTCATGGTTAACCTGATCTTTGCAGCCTCGCCCCATCTGTTAACTTCAGCATTCATGTTAACCAAAAGAGTGTAATATCCACTGTTGCCAGGCTCCAAAACCATCAATTTACTAGCAGCAACCTGAGCAATCTCCAAGTTCCTGTGAAGCTTACATCCACTTAGCAACGCACCCCAAATAACAGCATTAGGTTCCAACTTCATTGTTCTTATCAATTGCAGTGCTTCTTCAAGCAAGCCAGCTTTGCTCAAGAGATCAACCATGCATCCATAATGTTCAACTCCAGGAGGGATGGAATGATCTCGTGTCATACTCGCAAACCTCTTACGACCTTCTTCAATAAGTCCTGCATGATTGCAGGCACTTAAAACACTTACAAATGTAACCCCATTTGGCTTAATTTTCTCCCTCTCCATCTTGTCAAACATTGCCAGTGCTTCTTCTGCATATCCATGCACAGCAAGCCCTTCAATCACTGAATTCCAACAGAACAAGTTCTTCTCTCGCAACTTGAAGAACATCAGAAGGGACCTATCTAGACTCCCACACTTAGCATACATATCAATCAATGCCGAACCTATGTAGACATCAAGGTTAAATCCATGCTGCATAATGTAGTAATGTATTTCCTTCCCTAAGTCAAGGGCTCCAAGATGAGCACAAGCTGAAATCACAGTTGCCATGGTCACTTCATCTGGGCTGATCCCATGTTTTGCCATCTCATTAAAAACCCCCAATGCTTCTCTAAATCTCTTATTCTGAGAATAACAATTGATCATTGTAGTCCATGAAATAATATCTCTTGCAGGCATTTGATTAAACAACAACTCCGCCACATCAACTTCTCTCAATCTTGCATACCCATCAATCAAAGTATTCCAAGTAGCTAAATTCCTATCAGGCATCATATCAAACAATCTCCCAGCAGAACTCATATCACCGACCCGCACAAGACCAGAAACCATTGTAGTCCAAGCAAAGACATCTCTTTCAGGCATTTCATCAAACACCCTTACAGATTCTTCAATTCTACCCATACTCGAGTAAAAATCAACCAAAGAAGTTTGAACAAACACGTGTGAATCAAACCCATTTCTCCAAACATGACCATGAACAGCTTCTGCAAACCTCAACTGTGATACCAAGCCACAAGCTTTTATCAACGAAGGAAATGTATAACTTGTAGGAGAAACATTAGCTCTTAGCATTTGAACGTACAATTCAAGAGCCTGAACTGGTTGATAGCTTTGAAGAAACCCTTTAATCATTGCATTATACACAAAAACATTAGGAATTTCCATCTGGGTATAGGCTAAAACTGCATAATCCATACGGTTAAAAGTAGAAAGAGCTGATATAAATTGATTCATTAAGTAACAATCTTGGTTTGTATTGGTTTTGACCATGACAGCATACATGGATTGTAGCTGTTTCAGCTTGGTGCAGTGCTTTAAGTGGTTAACTATGGTTTGAATTGAATAACAGTTAGAAGACATTCTATCTTTCGGATTTTCTTGTGGGTTTCTTGATTCTGAGACAATCTTTAGCTATTTAAGGAAGGATAAAGTTACCAGATTATGACAAGTTTTAGCCTTTTGAGGTTAAACTTTCATGTCTGTCTAGACGGAATCCATTCCCTTGTCCAGGCCTAAGCATGGATTTTTTTTACAGGTTCGAGACCCCTTGTATAAAAAAACTTAAGTACTAATAGAGTACAATTCTCAAGGTTATTGAAAGAAAAATATCGGGTAAAACTTGTATCTAGGGCTGGCCAGTGGAGGTATTGAATGAATGTGAAAATTTTGTTTGAATTTCTTATGAATTTGTGTGTGTACACTGTTTTGATGGCTTAAAATTGAATGAATAGATGCTATTGTGACAGTCATGAATTTGTGTGTGTAGAGGCTGTTTCGATAACTTAAAATTGGATGAATAGATGCTGCTCTAACAACAATGAGTTTGTGTTTAAAGGCTGCTGCGATGACTTTAAAAGTTGGACAAATAGAGGCTGCTGTGACAGCCATGAATTTAAGTATGCAAGGGCAGTTTGATAGCCTAAAAGTGTAAGGACACAGGCCGTTGGGTGTATTTGCTTTGCGTTTTGGAAACGTATTTAAAAATTTTAATTTAATTTAAGTGTGAAGGTGTAATAATGTGGATATTGAGAGCTAAGATATTCAAATAATAAATTGGAGGAAAATATAGCAAGATTGTAAGTCATATTAAAATTGGTCAAATTCCTGGTTTAAAGAATTTGGAAGGACTTGTGAAATTAATTACAATTTAATTGAATTGTTTTGGCATTTCATCTTAAATGCTATTGTGAGAAGAAAAGTGTAAATAAGATTAAGTTAAACTAATAAAATTGAGTTAAAGAAATTACACACCGAGTTAATGATTTTGTAAAAAATTGAAAGTCGATGAGTGCAAAATTTTGAAAAATATAGATGTATGGTATAGATTCCTTGAAATGAGTTTAATTGTATAGTAATAAGTATACCTCTTGGAAATGTCAGCAAGGGATTTATACAAAGGGAGCTCGTGGGACTGGAATATCGAGTAGGTGCCTAACACCTCGTTCCATTTAAATTTTATAATTTTCTTCTGATCATAAGAATTATGTTTTGAGATTGAATTATCAAATGGCTCGACTTTAAATAAGAAATTATGAAGTAAATTTGAAATAGAGATTTGAATTATTAAAGCCCTATTTGTTTGCTGGAAAATGATTTTCTTGAAAAGTGACTTCCTAGAAAGTGATGTTTGGTAGTGTCATGAAAAACAAGTTAGAAAATATTTTCTAATATTTAGTTATGTTATGGAAAATGAGTTGAAAATAGCTTATTAATATTTTATTTTTTCTCAAGTTTATTAAAATAATGAGAAACAAATCTTACAAATTAAAAAGTTGAATGATAATGAAATTGAAAAAAAATCTAATTTCATAAATTATCTTAAATAAAATAAATAATAATCAAAATAATAGAGATCAAATCTAACAAATAAAAAAAATTAAAAGATGATGAAATTAAAATAATAATTATAATTTCATAAATTATTTCAAATAAAATAAATAACAATCAAAAGAATGAGGATCAAATTTAATAGATAAAAAATTTCAATTAAAAAAATAATAAGAGAAAAACAAATGACAATAATAAAAATAAGAACCAAAGTTAATATAAAAATTAAATTAAATCAAATTTTAAGGGATGAAATTAAAAAAAAATCAAACAAAATATATATATCAATCAAAAGTTTGAGAACCAGATTTAATATAATTAATAAATAATATGATATTTCTTCATAACTTCTAGAAAATGTTTTTTTTCCAAAATAAAAGGAAAACACTTTCCTTGAAATCAAGCTAAATTTTTCTTTGACTGGAAAGTGTTTTTCGTTGATTAATTTTTCTAATGACAAATAAACACAAGAAAGTTTGGAAAGTGATTTCCAGAAAATTACTCTCTAGGCAAACAAACGCCCCTTAAGTACAAATATGTAATTGCCTATACTCGTTGACTGAAAAATTTTCTAATACTTAGCTTATCATGTTAACGGTAGCTAAAGAATTGATATCAATATTAATTGATATATTGACAAACATGTAAGATGTTCCGACACTTATCTATCATGTTAATGGTAGTTAAGGAATTATTATAGATACTAATCGATAAATTGACAAACATGTAAGATATTGTTCTGATACTTATCCTATCATGTTAATAGTAGTTAAAGAATTGATATCTATATTAATCGATATATTGATAGACATGTAACATGCTCTGGTACTGAGCTTATTATGCTAACGGTAGCTAAGGAATTGATATCGATATTACTTGATATATTGATAAACATGCAAGATGTTTTAGTACTTAGCCTATCGTGTTAACGGTAGCTAATGAATTGATATCGATATTAATTGATATATTGATAGACATGTAACATGTTATGATATTTAGCCTATCATGTTAATGACAACTAAGAAATTGATATCGATATTAATCAATATATTGACATACATGTAAGATGTTCTTATACTTAGCCTGTCGTGTCTGATGATAGCTAAAAGAATGATATTGGTGTCATCAGTTTTATTAATAGAACATAAAACGATGTTCTGATACTTAGTTAACCATGTTGACGATAATTAACAAGATGAATTTGATTTATTCAATGATTATAATGAAGAATAAAAATATTTTGGTAGGTTGCAATGATTATGATGGAGAATAAAATATACAATGAAAACCAAGGCAAATACCTACAAAATTAGGCCCTAACAAGCCAGGCCCTTTGGTCCCAGACCGTGAGGGCCCGACTCGATAAGTATTTGCCCTTCAATGCTTGTCTCGCTAGTATTTGCCATGGTTTTCAGGTCTAGTTAGTCCTAGTATGTCGGGGCTCGTTTCGGTGGGTATTTACCTTTTTTTTCCAGGCTTGGTTGGTCTTGACATGTTATGGACCATTTCAGTGTTTATTTGCTTTGGTTTTTAGGCTCTAGTTGGTGACGGCCCGACATGGCCTGTTTTGGTGGGTATTTTCCATGAATTTGGGGCTTGGTTTGTCCCTACCCTTCAAGGCATGTTTCAGTAGGTATTTGCCTTTGTTTTCAAGCTTGATTTGTTAAGGCCTGTTGTGGCTTGTTTAAGAAGTATTTGCCTTCATTTTTTATGTGTATTTGCCTAGTTTTCTAGGCTCAGTTAGCCCATTCCTGTCTCAATATATATTTACCTTGGTTTTTGGGCCTGATTTGTCCAGGTTCATCGGGAGCCATTCCAGTATAAATGCTTTGGGTTTCGGGCTCGATTGGTTTTGGCCATCAGAGCCTGTTTTAGTAGGTATTTTCCTTGTTTTTTAGGCTTGGCTGGTCATGCCCATAAGGGCCAGTTTTAAGATGTTTTTGACTTGGTTTTTAGGCTAGGTTGGTCCTGGCTTGTCAAATCCCATTTCGATGAGTATTTGCCTTGGTTTTTTAGCCTAGTTGGTCCTAGCACATTGGGGCCTCTTTTTATATGTATTTGCCTTGGTTTTTAGGCCTAGTTGGTCCTAGCACATTGGGGCCTCTTTTTATATGTATTTGCCTTGGTTTTTAGGCCTAGTTGGTCCCTACTTGTTAAGGCCCATTTATGTGGGTATTTGCCTTGGTTTTTGGGTGTGCTTGGTAGTGACTTGTTGTGCTTGTTTTGGTGGGTATTTGCCTTGGTTTTCATGTTTGGTTGGTTCCAGACCATGATGGCCCATTTCGTGGGTATTTGCTTTAGTTTTAAGGCTTGATTGGTGACGGTCCATCATGGCCCCTTTTTGTTGGTTCTTACCTTGATTTTTAGGGTTGGTTGGTCTTGACCTATCAGGGGCCAATCCAGTGTGTAATTGCCTTGGTTTTTTGTCTAGGTTGATCTCGGGTTGTTGAGGCCTGTTTTGGAGGGTATTTGCCTTGGTTTCCATACTTGGTTGGTATAATAACATTAGGGTCTGTGTTAGTAGTTATTTTCCTTGGTTTTCAAGCCTGGATGGTCCTAGCCTATTAGGGTCCGATTCAATGAGTAGTTGCCTGTGATTTCGGGGCTAGATTGACCTTGCCTGTCAATGCCCATTTCGGTGGGTATTTGGTTTTTTCTTTTCGGGCTTGGTTGGTCCCGACACATTGAGGATCGTTTTTGTGTATTTGCCTTGAATTTAGGACCTAGTTTGTCTGTGAAAACCCGCTAAATTATAATCTGAGTAAAATAAATAAAGTACCGAATAGATTAAATAACAGAATTTCAAGTATTGTAATTGGATACAATAGAATAAAATATAAGATGTTAAGGTGAGAATTAAGTAAAAAGAAGAGTTGAGTGACAAAAATAGAAATGAGAAGAAATGAGGGCCAATGTGTAAATAAGTAAAAGTTAGACTATAAATGCTCCATTTTTTCTCTTTTAGCCGTGAGCTTTAAACAAAGAAAGGGGGAAGAATTATGTGATTTTTCTACTTAAATTCTCATTGATTTCACTAATTAAAGTGAGTAATTAGAGTAATTAACTTAATTAAATATCAAGAGGGGGTTGATTTTAAGGTGGTGAGTGCATTGAAGGAAGGATTTCAAGCTAGGGTTTGAAGAGGGAGAAGAAGAAAACTTGATTTTTCTTGCATTCTTTCCTAAAATCCTTATCAAAGTGAGGTAAATAACATGCTCCAAATGATTAATTCCTTTAATTTTATGTTTGATGAAGGATTATGCAAAATTATAATTATGTGAAATTGTGGATTTATGTTATAATTTATAGGAATGATGCAAATTATGTTTGAACCATGTTAGAAAACATGAATTATGATTGAGTAAGTGTTTAATTTTAAGTAAAAGAAACAAAAAATATTTTTCCTCATTTTAATTGAATATTTGGCCAAAAGAGGAATAATTTAGGGGATTTGAGGTTTAATACAATTGTTTGAAAAATATGGGAAGATGAAGGTTTATAAGTGTTATTATATGAATGGAGTAATAATTTTTCAAAGAGAAAAGAAAAATCTTCACTTCCTTCCCTAGGTTGTTTTTGGCTAAATAGAGAAGAAAAATTAGAGAATGGAGTTTAAATGATATTATTGAGGAGTTTGTGGCTAAATGGAGAAGAAAAATTAGAGAATGGAGTTTAAATAATATTATTGAGGAATCTTACCAAATTGAAGACAATTGATATTGATAGGTTAAATTGTATAGGGACTTTTGTGACAAAATAAGTAAATGTTTCAAAATGAAGGGTTTTGTCCTCCTTGAATTAAAAGTCAATTAAACTTAATTAAGGGTGTTGGATTTAATTAAAGAATATGTAATGGGTATTAGATTTTTTACCGGTTCGAATGAATGAACAATGACAAAGTAATTTTTGTTGGTACAGAAGAGGTCGTAGGACCTAATCAGCAACAAGGAACATCTTCACGCGCATAGACACCAGGTAGATGTTCGACATCTTGGAGTAATTAATTAGTTTATATTTTTTTTTATTGTAGAATGATTTTTTATATATTGCAAATTCAAGTGCTGGTTACTGGAAATAATGCTCTGGCGAATGGGCAAGCCTTGAAAATTTATTTCATGGTTACTGGAAATAATACCCTGATGAACGCGCAGTTACTAGAAATAATGTCCTGTTAAATGGGCAAGCCTTAAAGATCATTTCCTGATTACTGGAATTTATGCCTGGTTGAATGACCATGTTAAGAAAATTAATTTACAAATTAATGGGATAATCACTCGATGTAAAATAGATTAATTGTAAAACTTTGAAGTTAAATATGCTGGTTTGTGGGAGATACTCTTGATATTTTTATTGTAGTAGATTTATCCCTATGTCTAGAAGAGAATTTATGAAATTAATAACTTCAAAAAAAAATAAGACTATTTATTCTATGATATGAAAGTCACTTTAATGTATATGAATAATTAGTCCTTAATCAATTACTTATTGAAATGTGCAATTGTTTTAATCATGTTTCATGCGATAATGTTTTTAGGTACATCGCACCCTCGATCTGGAAAGTAGATGCTTGGATAAATAATTTTGTTATGTGATTAATGTAATTGGAAGAACTAATATTTTGTTGTAATATACTTCCATATCTAAAAATATAATGTTTAACTTATTATCTTGTGTATAATGTAATTTATAATGTTATTATTATTATTAAGTTGAATTATGGTTGGTTATGTATATATTTGAGCACAAATACTTAAAAAAAAAGGACGATACATGTTAAGAATTTATTAGTTTTATTATAGTGTTCTATAGAAAATAGAATTGAAATATTGAAATATGCTTGAGTTTTTGAAGTCCAAATGATGGGACGAATATTGTGATTGATGTTACAGGTTGGGAAATGATTGAGTCGATAACTTGGTATCTAAAGAATACAAAGGAAACTCTGCCGAAATTTCAAGAAATATATATATTAGAAGACATGACCTTGTTTCCTATTGAAAAGACATGACATTTTGTTGCAAGGTAACAGTATTAGAAGCCAAAGTTTTCATCATCTCACGAAGATCATCACTTGATGACGACCCCATAACATTGGAGTTTGTGAATGGAGGGGGTTGTCTTGCTTGATAATTCTGTTGGGGCTGAAATCCATGGGGATGGAATTGTCGACCTTGATTGCCTTGTTGAGGCTGGTTCCCATATCGTAGGTTAGGATGATCTCTCCATCCAGGATTGTACGTGTGGGAAAAAAGATCATACTTACGTTGAGGTTGTCCATTGAATGCTCCGTCAACTGCATTAGCTTGTTCAATGTAATCTTCTTGCATTATTGGGCACATATCTGAAGCATGTCCTTGTAAGGAGCATATGCTACAAACTTTCACCTGCTGTACATTGCCACAAGCCAAAGAACGCACAAGAGAGGTAAGATCATTAACTTTATTCTCAAGGTTAGAAATACTTACCTTATTTACTCGTTTGTTTGCGAAGTCTCCACGAGTGCCAAACTGTTTCGAGTTGGCTGCCATGTTTGAGATCAATTGGCGTGCAGCCTCGGGTGTCTTATCTACCAATGCCCCTCCACTTGCAGCATCAATGATACTACGGTCAGTAGGCATCAATCCTTCATAGAAATATTGAATGAGCAGCTGATCGGGTATTTGATGATGAGGGCATTGAATACACAGTTGCTCAAATCTTTCCCAATACTCGAAAAGTGTCTCTCCATGAGATTGTCGAATCCCACATATTTCTTTCCTTATGTTGGCAACTTGAGATGCTGGGAAATACTTCTCAAGGAAGATCTTTTTCATGGCATTCCAAGTTCCAATGGAACCTAAGAGAATAGAGAAAAACCATGCCTTTGCTGCCCCTTTTAAAGAGAAAGGGAAAGCTTTCAACTTAACCTGTTCTTCATCAACTCCATTTGGTTTCATGCCAATGCAAACCATATGGAACTCCTTAAGATGAGTATAAGGATCTTCACCTGCAAGACCATTGAATGTTGGTAGCAAATGTATAAAACCAGATTTGAGCTCGAAGTTTACATTATTATCGATGTTGATGCACAATGGTTGATTTTCCACGTTAGGAGCAGCAAGCTACTTGAATGTTTGTTGTCGTTCAACAACCATGGTGTTGAGGCGAGCTTCCTTTCGTAACCTGCGTAAAGTTTTTTCTATTTCGAGATCCAACTGCACTTGACTTTGATTAGTAGAACGGGTTACTGGCATAAATCATCAAGAAAACTCAAAAGAAACCAACCACACAAGAGATCGAAAACAATTCAAATTGTACGAAAATCCTACGTTAGAAAACTAAAACTACCTAAAAACCCTAGAAAACAGCGGAATTTGGCCTCGATAGGGTGGGGCTAGTGGTTATCACTAGTCCTGTTTAGGATGTCGTTTCACTTCAGGAAACAAAAGGCTGATACCTAATTCCACCAAAAAATCTGTTTTGAACAGTACCGCTGCCGTAATGAATAGTACCGCAGCAAGCAAAAATTCTGTTTTTTTTTTCAGAAAAAGAAATAACAATCACAGCAAATAAAAATAATAGCACAAGAATCAACTAAAATTACTTCCCCGGCAACGGCGCCAAAATTTGTTGCGATGTCGCTGTCGCACAAATTAATTACCCTAGCTTCAAACACAACACATAAGATAGTATAGAGCAAGCAAGGGGTCGATCCTACGAGGAAGATTCAAGTCAGATTTTTATGCTAGATGATATGCAATTTGGGGGGGTTTAGACGTTATCTAGGCTAAGCAAAAGAAAACAGAAAACTATCAAACGAAATTTAATAAAATCAGAAAATTATCAAGAGAACAAACCTTGGTCACAAATACACATCCACCTACTGAAATTAGAACTGATCATGGAAATGAAACATCAATTTATATTTTGAATATTTATCTCTTCTTAACATTGGTTAGTTAACGGATCCGCCGTATAACTAACCCTAACCATCAAACAACCACAATGTCCGCACTAGTAATTTAATTCAATTACAGCCTTAAGAACTAGATAAGTTGATTAATCAAGAAAACATAACTGTCCGCAGTCTATGTTTGATTTGATTGAATGTTCTCCCTAAGATTAATAACGTAGATCCGCCACAATTATTAAACTCAGTTGTTTCACAAGTTCTTATACCACAACTATGGTTTTGATATCAAACATAGCAATAAATTATCTACAATAATAACTTAGAGTCCGCTCTAGCAATTAAAATAAACAATCATAGGAAAAATAAGCATAGGAGAACAAACATATTCATCATATAAACTGAAAAGAAAAGGTAAAATAAATCTCACAGTTCTTGAAATCCGAAGGTTTCCATGTCCTTGCAACCAAGAAAAAGTATTTAGCCTTGCATATTTGTTGAACCACTAATCAAAAAGAAGGAAGAATGCATAATTTAGGGTTTCTTAGAGGAAGGGGGCGTTTTTCTCTTCTTGGCTGGCTACCCCCCTTCTCTTCTCTCATTCTTTTTATATCCTAGGAAACCCTAGGTCTCTATTTTACAAAATAGTCCTCTATTAAGTAGAATGTTTACATTTAAGTACTTCAATAACTATTTTCCTAAAAAAGGAGAAATAGCATTGCATGAAATCTTCAAGCTTTGACTTAGAGGAGCTAAATTGCTGAAATAAAAACTTGGATATTGGTTTAGATGCTTCGGAACGTAATTTGGACTCGTTTCTTCACGAAACCTGTTTGCTGGCAGAATTCAGATGTCATCTTTGAAAAATCATATCTCCCTCATATGACATCATCTTTGGTTGAAAGTTGGAGCGTTTATATACCTTTGAGTTATGAATCCAAAACAATTGAGTTTGCATCAATTGGACTTCTGTAGCTCCAGATATTCAAGTTGGAATGGCCAAAGGTCAACATTGGCAGATTGCGAGATTTGACTTTGAAGGCTGCGAGTTCCATGCTCTTCCTTATTTTATTTTCTTGCCATAGATGTCCAGAAAGGTATGGATATTAGCTTTTTAATGCCACTAGAATCACTTCATTTCAACCTCTAGGGCTCATGCTCTGCACAAAACATCGACTGAAGGTCAAATCTGCCAATTATCTCCAATTTACTCCTTTTTGCATCTTTCATCCAAAAGTGCTTTCAAAACATAAAATAAAGAATATCAAGGCATTTTATATATAAAACATAGGCAAAACACTAGTTAAATATGGGTGAAACTATTGAATAATATGGTTGCATCAGTATTTGCCTTGGTTTTTGAGCCTATCTGGTCGTGGCCCGTTGCGGCCATTTCAGTGGTTATTTGCCTTTGTTTCCAGGCCTAGTGATTTCAAACTGTTGTGGCCCATTTCATAGGTATTTGCCTTGGTTTTTAGGCCTTGTTGGTAGTGGTCTGTCAAGGCCCATTTCTGTTGGTATTTGCCTTGGTTTTTGAGGCCAAGTTGGTCTTAGCTTATCGAGGCCGTTTCAGTGTGTAATTGCCTTGGTTTTTAGTCTAGGTTAGTCTTGGATTTTGATGAAATTTTATAAAAAGTTTCCTGATATATTTTTATATATTGTATTAAAATTTTAAGGCAATCAGAGTTCTATAAGGTTCTGTAAAAAAGTTGATGTTCCGATAAAATATAAAAAAATAACACATAGAGTATGTAATAATATATTTTTGTAAATAAAAACCAGAAAATCCCTTCCTCTTTTCTTTGTAAGGCCGACATCTAACTTAGGAAAGAAGAACATCTTCTTCTCATTTGTTTTCTCCTCCAATACAATATGCATGACCTTCGAAATGGAGAGCTTGAGATAAATTGTGTAAACAACAAAGGAGAAGCAAATGGGAATATATAGAGAGAGGGTTGGTTTTGACAATAAGAAATAAGAGAGAGTAGCTAGAAATTGGGAAGGAGAAAAAAGGAAAAGAAGAAGAAGAAGAGTTTGTCAAGAAACCCTTGAACTCAAACTTAGTTGGTAAGATGTTTCTTAATCCTTATTTCACGGTTCTAGTAGTTTTAGAAGGAGGGAAAGAAAAAAGAAACCCAAATTATCAATTCTAGGGTTCTAGTACAAATTTGGAGAAAAATACTATTTTGTTGCTAATCTTTTAAACTAATATGAATTCATTCGAGAGTGGATTTGGTGCAAGTTTTAGTCTACGAATCCAGTGAGTGAATTTATTCTTTTTTTTTAAAAAAATTAATATTTCAAAAATAAAAAAAATCAATGAGTTTTGATCGAATATTTTTATTGTATCCATAAAATCTATCTGAGATGAAGTTTCATATTAGCCCGGCCAAGTTTAATAACAGTTTGAATTAAAGTGTTATAGCTCATTGCTAAAGACAAACCATTGTTACCGAAATGAAATTTATGTTTCTAAATCAAAAGACATTTCTTATAGCAAGAGATGATACAATAAGCTCCATAGGACATCGAATACCCAGCCTACGAGTCTTCATTGTAAAATCTGAACAGGACTTTTGCTAGAGGAAGTTTCCATTGCTCTCTGCAGATCCCTTTTGGAGTCCATGTCGACATTATAAACAAAGTAGTTTGCCACAAGCAAAAAGAGGAGGAAGTTGAGAAAGCCCAAGATGGCCAAGAATGCATAATAATAGTCTATGCGAGAGAGATTTAGATTGTCCAAAATCCACCCTTTATGGCCATGTTTCTTAGTGATCCCAGAAACCGTTGACAGGATAAAACTGCTGAGGTAATTCCCAACTCCAATACTGCTACAGAAATAAGAAGTCCCCAAGCTTTTCATTCCTTCCGGGGCCTGGTCATAGAAAAACTCTAGCTTGGCTACTTCCAAGAACGTATCAGAAATCCCTACTAAAGCAAACTGAGGTAGGAGTACAAAAATGCTGAGAGGCACTACTTCTAGTTTGCCTACAACATTATGTTCTCTTGCAACACTAAGTCTTTTCCTTTCAACTACGAAAGCTATGATCATGACAATAATATGCAAGATAATACCAATCCCCATTCTTTGCAGCAAAGTAATCCCTCTTGGGTTTTTTGTGTAGTGTCTAGCTATTGGGACCAAGCAACGGTCATACAGCACGAGGCTTGCCAGCATGAAGATTGTCACAAATGCTCCGAGGCTTGCCGGAGGGATTTCGAAATGGGGTCCCATGCTTCTGTCTAAAGTTGTCCCTTGTTTGACGAAAAACGTGCTTAATTGAGCTAGCATGGCACTAGGTATGAATGTGACCATTAAAACAGGAAGCATTTTTATCATTTGCTTGGTTTCTTCAACTTGAGTCACTGGACATAGCATCCAAGGTGAGGTTGGTCCACTCTTTACAGCAGCTTTGTCAAGCAATCTGCAAATATGGAGATTAAGGTAGCTGGTAATGAGTTATAACAACTGTGGAAAATAATATTAGTTACAAATTAAACAGTTTAGCTAATAATTTGTGAAAATTAGAGGATCGACCTTAATAAATAGGTATGGTCAATCCTATTTCTTGCAGATTTAGCAGACCCTTCTATCCCTAGTTCGTGAAGCTCTTTTGGATCATTTGGGAGGCTAACCTTCCACTTCCTAACAGAAGCCACAAGTACTTGTGCCATCTTGGTGAACGGACTCCCTGCAGGCAATTTGTGCCTATAGAATGAATTGCCGGCCAAGAACACAATGATCGAAAGTGCGAGCCCCATGGTAGGAATGCCATAACCAAGGGCCCAATCTACGTTGTCTTGTATGTAAACCAAGAATGTGTTTGAGAAAAGAGTGCCAAAGAAAATACTGAACATCCACCAGTTGAAGAATGAGAGCTTCTGCTGCTTTTCCTTGGGTTCAAAATCGTCGAATTGGTCTGCCCCCATGGTAGAGATGTTGGGCTTGGTTCCACCAGTACCAACTGCTATTATGTATAGTGCACCGTAGAATATGCCCTTTTGTAAGGCTGAGGCCGTTTTGTCACATCCCTCGTCTTTGATGCCATGACCGCAGGATGGTGGCCTCAGGTCAGGCACCGAAACAGCCAGGGTTAACAGGGACATTCCCTGTTTGGTTATACATGTTGGAGGATCAAATGATCAGTTACTTTGAAGCCATGAGAACGTTGTGGAATTTAATACACTCCATGATTCTACGATGGCGTATATGATGCATAATCCGAACATAATTAATCCAAACATGCATAATCCGAACAGTGTTTGGACTGTAAAAGCATCAAAATCGATGATTGTTTAGGTGATTTTAGATGGTGTTGATATAAAGATGTCAAAAACATTTAAAAATCTCATTAAGGAGCCCAGATGGCACTACATGATGAAACTGAAAGAAGGTGCAAAAGTCAATGTAATTAAGAAGGATAAGATTTTAAACATTAAGTCACATACGACAGCAAAAGTGCATGTCTCCATCAAAACGAAAATCATGTCTAGAAATTGTCAAACTGCTCTTCCCCACAAGCAGAAATATCAGTATAATGCATGTGGTTTCTGATTCTTTATGAACAACCACATGGTTGTTCAATTCAAGTGATGAAGATGTCCCAAGAAAATTGAAACATTAAGAGTAAGATGATTTTGTAGAAATTAAGACTTAATTGTTACCAATAGATAAATTCCTGATGCAATGACAAAAGTCCTGAATCGGCCCAGATGAGCATCTGCAATGTAAGCACCGAAAATCGGCAATATCCATACAGTACCAGCCCAGTTGGTGACATTGTTTGAAGATGTTACAGTGCCTTCATGTAGCTTCCTTGTCAAATACAACACTAGATTCGATGCTATCCCGTAGTATGCCATCCTCTCAAACACTTCATACCCTATCATTTAGACCACAACAACATACACTGTAACAAAATGGAAGTAAAAGCTTATTCATTTTGAGCCAAACTTGATAGGGCTATTTCATGGATAGTAAACATGTAGTAGCTAGCAAGGAGATTAACTTAGTAACTTACCTAATATAAAGGAACAAGCTTTCCATCTTCCTGACTTTGATCTTAACGCAGGATTGCCCTTGGTGTCCACAGTCCCATCTTCTGTATAATCTTTGCTTCCATCTGCAGCTCCTTTTTCTTCTACTTTACAAATCATGATGGAGATATTTGGTATAGGAACTCAAGGTGATCTTGGCACCAATATCATGTTAATAAGTAGCCTTTATAAAGGATTAGATTGACGTTTAGCACAAGCATTCAACAGTTAGGTAAAATATGATTTTCAAGTGAGTTTTTTTAACTTCGAATTTTCATCAGCACATCACTTTCTTGTGAAATCCAAATTTTTGCTGCTCGGTCATTAAAACAATTCTGATATTATATTAAAAAACTATATATTACGTAGGATCACAAAATATAATTTACATTATTCATTTTCGTAACTTATTTTCAACTTGCTCTTGCTTTCGTTTTCACCTTCATTACCATCCCAGGGTATCTATCAGTCTTACTACATGAAAGCTAACTTTGGCTCCTTTTGTTTGTGCTATAGCTAGTTCACTGTTCACTTGCCGACTCTAACTCACTGCTGACAAACCTAGAAGCAAGGAAGCAGCTAGCATCAAGAGATGTCTTCATCAAAGAAAATACCCACTAAAAACAAAGAGAAAAACGTGGGAGAGGGGAAGGAAATGTTAGTTATTAAACTTATTTATCAAGATTAGTATTGAAGAGTCGCAACTATTAGTATTGAAGAGTCCCATCTATTTAAGAGTTGCAACTATTAGTATTGAAGAGTCCCATCTATTAGTATTGAAGAGTCGCAACTATTAATGTCTATATATATTGTATGAATCTCATAATGAAAAACGTGAGAGTACCATTTTCATATGTATTGTATTCTACCAAATTAGAGAGTGTCCAGCCTAAACCCTTTTCTTTTCTATTCTCTATTTCTGTCAAATTTCCAACAAAATTGGTATCAGAGCCCAAGAGACAACATGACTTCCAACAACAACAATTCCCAATTTCATGTTCCTCGCCTTACCAAACAAAACTATGATTTGTGGTGCATCCAATACAAAGCACTACTTAGATCACAAGAGTTATGGGAGCTGGTTGAAGATGGTTATACTGAACCAAGAGAAGACGCTGTGATGAGCAATGCAGAGAGACAAGCACTGAGAGAATCAAGAAAGAAAGACAACAAGGCGTTATTCACAATTTATCAAGGGCTTGATGAAGCAACCCTTGAGATGGTGGCACCAGCAAAGACATCAAAGGAAGCATGGGAAATGCTTAGTAAAACTTATAGTGGAGTTGAAAAAACAAAAAGAGTTCGGCTACAATCTCAGAGAGGAGATTTTGAGAAGCTGAACAAAGAAGGCAATGAGACAATCTCAGATTACTTTACAAAAGTAATCACTTTGGTTCACCAGATGAGAAGGAATGGTGAAAATATTGATGATGTTCGTGTGATGGAGAAAATTTTGAGATCACTGGATTCAAAGTTTGACCATGTGGTTGTAGCAATTGAAGAATCAAAAGATTTAGAAGAGTTGACAGTAGAAGAGTTAATGGGATCACTGCAAGCCCATGAGCAGAAAATTGACAGAAGAGGAGAAGGAAGAACACTTGAACATGCTTTGCAGACACAGCTAACTTTGAAGAATTCCAATGAATCCAACAGAGGAGCATTCCAGAGAGGCAGATTTTTGCATAGAAGAGGAAGAGGAGGAAGATCATATAGAAATCAAGAATTTCATGGTGCACGAAATCAGAATTTCAATGGCAGAGGCAGAGGCAGATTCAGAGGAAGAAGTCGTGGAGGATACTCAAACTGGAGAAATAACAATGCAGGCGTGCAATGTTATAATTGCAAGGAATATGGTCATTTCGCCTCTGACTGTTCACAATACAGATTTGAAGACAAAGTTGTTAATTTTGCTGAGAAGGTAAGTGATTCAGAAGAACCTGCACTGCTGCTGGCATGTGGAAAATTTGATGATAGCAGATCTAGTACCTGGTATCTAGACACAGGAGCATCAAATCATATGTGTGGCATGAAGGAAGCATTTGCAGATATTGATGAGAGTTACAAAGGAAAAATCACTTTTGGAGATCTTTCTCAAATACCTGTTGAAGGAAGAGGCCAAATTCTTATACAACTCAAGAATGGTGAGCAGAAATTCATAACAGAAGTATTTTACGTTCCAGACATGAAGAGTAACATCTTAAGTCTGGGACAATTTCTGGAGCAAGATTTTGAAGTGCAGATGAAGAATAAGAACTTGAAGATTTTTGATGAATCTGGAGCTTTAATTGCCTCAGTCAAGATGACCAAAAACAGGATGTTTCCTCTTGACTTAAATGCGTGTATGTCAAACTGTTTCAAGGCAGAAAGTTCAAATCTGATGAACTTGTGGCATTTGCGTTATGGACATCTGAATTGTGGATCATTAATGATGATGGAGAAACACAGGATGGTTCTGGGAATACCACAGCTCGAACAAACAAACGATTTGTGTGAAGTGTGTGTGATGGGAAAGCAGCACCGAAAATCCTTCCCAAAGAAGAGTTCTAGAGCATCTCAGCCTCTGGAATTGGTGTATTCAGATGTGTGTGGGCCAATTACACCTACAACAATAGGGGGAAACAGGTATTTCCTTACATTCACTGATGATTTTAGTGGAAAAACATGGGTATATGTGTTGAAAGAAAAAAAAGAAGTGCTGAGCAAGTTTAAGGAATTTAAAAATCTAGTAGAAAAGCAAAGTGAATGCAAGCTGAAAAATCTGAGAACTGATAGGGGAGGAGAGTATATGTCTCATGCTTTTGATTATTATTGTAAAGAGAATGGTATAGCACATCAGCTCACAATGCCACAGACTCCACAACAGAATGGAGTATCGGAGAGAAAAAATAGGACTATTATGAACATGGTTAGATGTATGTTAAAAGAAAAGAATTGTCCTAAAGAGTTTTGGGGAGATGCAGTTGTGTGTGCTGTGTATTTGTTGAACAGATTTACAACAAAGAGGTTGCATATGCTTACACCAGAAGAAGCCTGGAGCATGAAGAAACCGAGAGTTGATCACTTAAGGATTTTTGGCAGCATAGCTTATGCCAAAATTCAAGATGAAAAACGAACCAAGCTTGAAGATAAAAGTCAGAAATGCATACTGCTAGGATATGGAGAAAATTCGTATGGTTACAAATTGTTCAATCCAGTAACAAAAAAGGTGATCATGTCAAGAGATGTGAGATTTGATGAAGAGCAAGAATGGAACTGGAGTACTGAGGAACAGCTGCAGAAATTGGTTGTAGAAGAAGAACAAATGCAGAATGATGAAGAAGAAAACATAATCAATCCAGCCCCATCAACTAGCAGCCCTGCTAGTCCTTCAAGTTCAGCAAGAAAAACAAAGAGCATACAAGAAATCTATGACGCGACAGAGAGAATGAACCTTGATGATGTCAACATGTTGTGTTTGTTTTCAGGAAATGATCCCATAACATTTGAAGAAGCATATCAGGAAGACAAGTGGAAGAAAGCAATGAAGGAGGAGATCAATTCCATTCAGAAGAACAATACATGGGAACTGACAACACTTCCTGAAGGTCACAATGCAATCGGAGTAAAATGGATCTTCAAGACAAAGAAGAATGCTGAAGGAGAAATTGAAAAACATAAAGCCAGATTAGTTGCAAAAGGGTACAAGCAACGATATGGAGTAGATTATGAAGATGTTTTTGCTCCAGTAGCAAGAATGGAAACTGTGAGATTGGTGATTTCATTGGCTGCTCAGAAACAATGGAAGATATTTCAGATGGACGTAAAATCAGCATTCTTGAATGGCAATCTTGAAGAGGAAGTATATGTTGAGCAACCAGCTGGTTTTGTAGTAAAAGGAGAAGAAGGAAAGGTGTGCAGATTGAAGAAAGCCCTTTACGGACTCAAACAAGCACCAAGAGCATGGAACTCAAGAATTGATGGCTATCTTTCTCAGAAGGGGTTTACAAAATGCCCGTATGAACATGCATTATATGTGAAGAAAAACTTGCATGGTAGAATAATGTTTGTTTGTTTATACGTGGATGATATTCTGTTCACAGGGGATGATCCTACAATGATTCAAGATTTCAAGCAATCCATGGTAAAGGAATTTGAGATGACAGACTTAGGTCTTCTAGCATATTTTCTGGGATTAGAAGTGAAGCAATGCAGTAATGGAATTTTCGTTTCTCAAGCCAAGTATGCAACAGAAGTGTTAAAAAAATTTGCTATGGAAGACTGTGATCCAGCAGACAATCCAGTTGAGTATGGAACGAGGTTAACTAAAGAAGGAGAAGGAGATTTAGTTAATCCTACATATTACAAAAGTATCGTGGGGTGTTTGCGTTATCTAACTTGTACCAGACCAGACATTCTGTTTGGAGTTGGTTTGGTTAGCAGATACATGAAGAGACCAAGGAGTTCACATTTGAAGGCAGCAAAGAGGATCCTTCAGTTTATTAAAGGAACATTAAACTATGGATTATGTTATTCATCATCACAGAATTTCAAAATCACAGGTTATAGTGATAGTGATTGGGCAGGAAGCTTGGAAGACAGGAAAAGCACAACTGGATTCATATTTTTCATGGGAGAAACAGCATTCACATGGACATCCAAGAAACAATCTATTGTTGCATTATCCACATGTGAAGCAGAATACATTGCTGCTGCTTCATGTGTGTGTCATGCAATATGGCTAAGGAAATTGATGGAAGATCTGCAACAGAAACAGAGTGAAGTTACAAGAATTTTCGTTGATAACAAGTCTACTATAGCTCTTGCAAAGAATCCAGTGCATCATGAACGTTCAAAGCATATTGATACTCGATTTCATTTTATTAGAGAGCACATAAAAGAAGGCGATGTGGAGTTAGTTCATGTCAACACTCATGAACAGATTGCTGATATTTTTACAAAGCCATTGAAGACTGAAGTTTTTTGTTATCTGCAGAAGAAGCTTGGAATCGTGAAGATTGATGAAACAAGTTTAAGAGGGGTGAATGTTAGTTATTAAACTTATTTATCAAGATTAGTATTGAAGAGTCGCAACTATTAGTATTGAAGAGTCCCATCTATTTAAGAGTCGCAACTATTAGTATTGAAGAGTCCCATCTATTAGTATTGAAGAGTCGCAACTATTAATGTCTATATATATTGTATGAATCTCATAATGAAAAACGTGAGAGTACCATTTTCATATGTATTGTATTCTACCAAATTAGAGTGTGTCCAGCCTAAACCCTTTTCTTTTCTATTCTCTATTTCTGTCAAATTTCCAACAGGAAAAGGCTATGAACTGCACGAATTATTCCCAATCCAAAAAAATATATTCACATGTCTTAATTAGTAAAATTCTGGTGGGCCGCTTTCTTGCTGTCCTGGAGAGGAGAAAACGTTCAAGAGCTATCACTAGAATCTATAATGCAGGGAAAATGTTAAAAATTAAGCTACAAATCCAATGCTAGCAATAATGCATGCAGCATCTGCTATTCGGCAAGAAAATCCCAAGTCTATATACATGAACACATGCATATATCAACTAGCTATAATTAAGCACTGGTCATTGCTAATTATATATTCGACACTGATGAGGAGGTAGGGCAACAAGGCTCTGTTGGTGAATATATATATATATATATATATATATATATATATGGTAGACGAGGTCACTGTATGTGCTCAAAGTTACAAATGTGCTGTGTAGGGTTACAAAATTATAGTAAGAGATTAGCAATTTGTACGTATATATATTTTTATATGTATATGAAAACAGGGCCTATGAGGTTGATTGATGTCGTTAAACCACGAATGCATTACTGTTACGTCACCTAATAAATATTCATTAATTAAATAAATTAAGAGATTTTATATATACTAAGACTTTGTATATCAATAGGATAAGGATTTAAAGGTGTTAACTACGCACACCGCAGTTAAGATTCCTAATTGTTTTATAAATTATATATTTTTTATACATTCAACATGTGTTGTTAAGACATGCATTATCACTATGCATGGATAATGATAAATCATCATAAAATCAATCTATTATTAGTATTAGGGTTTTTATAGTAGAAAATATATCAATATTAGAATTTGTATAGAAGGTACCGACACTACCATAAAATTGAAAAACTCCGACGAAATATTTTATTGATGTTTAGAGAAAATACTACAAGAAAATTATCAAATATAAATGAAAATATTGATTTCACACTCGGACATCGCGGCGACCGATTAAAAAATAATCTTTATTGGAAAAGGAACAGATATCTGGCATCTTGTTCTTTGAGGAAAAAGTTAATGTTCGAGGAGTCGCCACTTAGTATTATGGTCACTAGGAACCCTAACCGATCAACAGAGATTCTATGGCACGGGACTGGTTACACAAAAGGAAAGATGCTATCACCCCTTAAGCGTCCTACCTGAGGCAGACTGCATTGCTGGTTTTGTCTAAATTACTAATATTTTTTTCTCTTTTTTTCTTTTTTATTCTTCCTTTCATGTTCCTAACTCTGGCGTCAGTGAACAATTCCTACGAATATTTCTAACTCTAGCGTTGGTAAATATCACGCAAATCCAAAAAATATGATACTCTTAACTCTAGCGTCAGTGAATAATTTCGTAAAAAATGAATTTGGAGAAGAAATTTTCTATGCCATTTTTTCCTTATTTATCCTTTATTATTATTTGCTATTTTTAGATAGAAATAATATTTAAAAAAAAGCCTTGTATGACAGATTTGCATTTAACAGTAATAGTCCACAGATTGAGCACATAGCTAAAAAAGAATACAAAACTCAAAGAAAAAAATAAATCAATGTGCGAGGGGCCCACAAATAAATCAACGAAAATCCCTAAATATTTTTGGAATTTTCTGATATCGAAAAAGGGCTCGTTTGGCCAAATATCAAATTATAATGGGTATAAAAATTATAGCCAAGGCATAAGGGTGTGTTTTGCCAAACACACCCTTAGTAAACATAATTTGGGCCGACTGGGCCTAAAGCCTAGATCCGGCCCACTCTCTTTTTTTTGGGGGGGGCTAGGTCGAGCCTAACCGGTATGGGCTGGGCTGGACCCAGCTTAGTCAATGGCCCAAGCCAGTGACCCAGCTTGGCGGCAAGCACGCGTGAATCAACTCACGCATGCACTGCACAGTGTGAAGGTAATTAATTACCTTCGCATTGTTTTGAACATTTAGATGAAAGAAAAAGCAGAGCAAGAGAAAAGAGTGTTACCTAGCGAAGGCGAAGACGGAGACGGAGACGAAGGTGATGGTTCTAGCCCTAGCCGGAGAATGTTCTTCTCTCCCCTGCTCCTTTCAGTCTCTCCTCCCTATGCTCTGGTGTTTTTTTTTGTTATGGGTTCTCTCCTCTGTTTTCTCTCTTCTGTCGTCTCCCTTACTTTTTATTTTTTTCTCCTCTACTTCCGTTTCAGAGCTCCGTATTTATAGGGGACATGCCTGGTCTTCTCTCTGCGCATGGCTTGTCTCTGGATAAGCACGGCTGGAAGGGACACCTTGGTGTTTCATTGGGACTTGGATACCAGAGCTTGATCCTTATCTTCTCGGTGGCAGTGATCTTCATGAGGATAGGGTTTGAGACTCCGTGTTTTGGTTGGATTGGGACACCAATAGTCCTGCCATTGTTGGACTGTTGGTGGTGGTCTCTTTCAAGCTGTTGGCATGTCATGGCAGCAAATGACACGAAAATTATCTAAGAAGCTGGTAATGAAAGTCGTGGGCACTTCAAGGTACCTGGTGGTCTGATCAGCATTGTTGATTTCATAGGGAAGAAGACGAAGAATGGAAATGACAAAACGATGTCGTTTCTGACTAGGGCGGCCATTTCTCCATTTGGTCCTTGAAGTTTTTGAAATTTTGCATTCAAGCCCCTGATATTTTAATTTCAAATTTTAACCCCTTTAAAACTAGATTAAAAAGAAAATATGTCAAAATTAGGTTATAACAACCGGCATAATAAATACTATCGGTAAATTACGGTGACATTTACCGATAGAAAATGATGTAGTTGTTTCCCTTGGTATTCTTTAACAGAAAATCTTCATCGATGAATACCGAAAGAATTACAGTTGGAAATCAATTAATGAAAAAAATGAAAGTATGATGTGTTAGTATTACAAATAGAATTACCGATGAAGTATAATTGTCGCCAATATTCATTGGTGAATTTGTCGGTAATAGTTACAAACCCCTCCTCCCCTATTTCTTCTATTTATTCCTTTTTTTCCTGGAGAAAAAAGCATCTTTCGCCCCATATTTTATCACAAATTTGGTCACCCCAACACTTAATCTATCAATATCTCTGTTCTAGTTTAATTTGTTTTTAAGATTCGCCACATCAAGTAAGTATATAGAAACCTATCCATTTTTTGTTGTAACCCATTTTTGTATGTTAATTTTTTGGTATTGTTATGTAATATATGTAGCTTGTTTGTGTGTTTACTTGTTTTATAGCCTTTTCTTATAGGAATCTATTATATGAATGTATGAATTATACATGTTAGAGTTTGTTTGAGATTTTAAAAAATTATATTTGTTTGTCATTTGATGGCGTTGTGTTTGATTTTGACACTTATGTGTTTTATAATGAAATAAGTAATGGGTTTATTAATGGGTACATTTCACATTTTGTTAAATTTATTGTTAATTTGTAAATTTAGGTAAATTTGGAAGAATTTGAATTTTTCAGAGAAAATTGATAATCATTAAAGGGTATTATTAAAACTGATAAGATAATTTTAAATTCAACAAATGATTGCTAATTAATTGGGTACCGATAATTTATTTAGTTCACATTATTAATTAATACATGTAGTCATCAATATTATATATAAGTTTCATATAAGTAATGGATTATTGTTTTTAGAAGTATCGAGTTTCACTCAAAGAATTATGTAAGATGGATTATTGTAATGGGAAAGAAAGTTTTATTAATTATGCATTATAAAATCTGAGAAATATTAGTGAAGATGGTATTAGATGTTCATGTAATAGGTGTAAAAATAAAAATTTTCTCAATCCAGATGGTACAATTCATCTTTTACAAAAAGGGTTCATGGAAAAATACTTGTGTTGATTTGTACACGGAGAACCATATCTTCCTTACTAGACCATGGTAGAAAGGATGATTGAGTCAATATCTAGTTCTATCAACGTGCATGGAGTTGTAGATGATAATAGTAATCATTATAGAAGTATAGTTATAGATGCAATGAGAATAAATCAGGGTTATACAAGTGACTGTTTAATTATAGATGAAGAACTAAATGCAGACGTAACCAAGTTTTTTGAACTTTTAAAAGATTCTGACAAACCATTATGGGATAGGTGCATAAATCACAGTAAATTATTGGCTGTTATATAGGTATTTACCATCAAGTCAGATTATGGGCTAAGTGAGACCAGTTATGACATAATTTTTGAAAGAGCGAGAAATATTTTACTTGAAAAAAATAGGCTGAAAAAGAACTTTATATTGCTAAATCCATTATAAATCCCCGTGGCCTAGGATACCAAAATAGAAACAAGTGTCCAAACTTCTGCATGTTGTACTAACTTGAAAATGCAAACTTGAGCGTGTGCAGAACTTGTGAGCATATTCGGTATAAACCTAGAACTGGCAGGGGAGAGACTCTTGTTTTACATATAAAATGAAGATACTCTCCAATCAATCCTAGAATACAAAAGTTGTTCATGTCTCTAGATACTATTGAGCATATTACATGGTGAATGAAGTCATGGTGCGCTCTTTCGATAGTAAAGTCTAGACGTAGTTTAATAGGGTACATCCTCAATTTTCAATGGAATCACAAAACATATTTATTGGGTTATGTATAGACAAATTCAATCTATTTAGGTCATTCGCTGCACCATATTTTTATTGACCGATGATACTCACGGTTTACAACTTGCCACTAATGATGTGTATGAGACCAAAGTTTATATTTTTATATATGGTCATACCAAGTCTTAATAATCCAAGTATAAATATAGATGTTTATCTTCGACTATTGATTGAGAAGTTAAATCAATTATGGTCATTCAGGACTTTGACGTTTAATGTCTTGAGAAAACATGATTTTCATATGAAGGTAGCTTTGATATGAATTATCAATGATTTTCATGTGCATGAGATGGTTTTTGGTTGGAGAAAGCATGAAAAATTAACATGTTCATACTGTATGGAAAATAAAAAAAGTCTTCACCTTAACAAATGGTGGTAAAGTGTTTTTTTTATTATCATCGAAGGTTTTTACCAATTGATCACAAGTACATAAATGACTTCTTTGTAAGTAGAGTTGAAATAGATGTTGCCTGCCAGTATCGTCAGGTGAAGAATTGTATGAGATAGTCTCGTAGTATGAGGGCATTGTGTTTGATTTTCAATCTGGTAAGTAGAAGTTTCCTGATTTTTATGTGATCTATAATTAGGTAAAACAAAGTATTTTTAAGAAGCTTTCTTATTAAAAGACTAATCTCATCTTTTATAATCTAAATGTCATGCATATTGAAAAGAAAATGTTTGAAAATATTTTTAACTCGGTGATGGACGTGAAAGGGAAGATAAAGAACAACATGAAGGTTAGAATGAATGTACCTTTGTGTTGTTGCCATAAAAATATGAAATTGGTTTATGATGGGTCACGGGTCGCAAAGCCTAAAGTCAGTTTTGCCTTAAACAAGAATGCACAGTTACTTATTTACCAATGGCTTAGGAGTCTGTGTTTTCCTGATGAATATGCTTCGACCATATCTAAATTGGTGAATTTAAAGGATGACAGATTGTATGGAATGAAGATTCATGATTGTCACATGTATATGCAAACACTCATTCCACTTGCTTACCAAGATTTATTGCCAAAAAGGATATGAGATACACTCATAGAGATCAATCACTTTTTTTAGATATATATGCTCTAACAAGTTGCATACCCAACACATGAAGAAGCTTGAAACAAATATCATTAAGGCAATATACAAATTTGAGATGATATTCTTTCATTTCTTCTTCGACCCAATGGAGCATTTACCTATACATGTACTGTTTGAGATAAAAGTTGGAAATCTTATCCAGTACAAATGGATGTATTCATTCAAGAGGTTAAGGATTACTGTTGCGATGTTGTGGTCGCACAAATTAATTACCCTAGCTTCAAACATAACACACAAGATAGTATAGAGCAAGCAAGGGGTTGATTCCATGAGGAAGATTCAAGTCAAATTTTTATGCTAGATGATTTGCAATTTGAGGGGGGGGGTTGGACGTTATCTAGGCTAAAGCAAAAGAAAACAGAAAACTATCAAACAAAATTTAATAAAATCAGAAAATTATTAAGAGAACAAACATTGGTTGCAAGCACACATCCACCTACAGAAATCAGAACTGATCATGGAAACGAAACATCAATTTATATTCTGAATATTTATCTCTTCTTAACATTGGTTAGTTAACGGATCCGCCGTATAACTAACCCTAACCATCAAACAACTACAGTGTTCGCACTAGTAATTTAATTCAATGACAGCCTTAAGAACTAGATAAGTTGATTAATCAAGAAAACATAATTGTCCGCAGTCTATGTTTGATTTGATTGAATGTTCTCCCTAAGATTAATAATGTAGATCAGCCACAATTATTAAACTCAGTTGCTTCATAAGTTCATATACCACAACTCCGGTTTTGATATCAAACTTAGCAATAGATTGTCTACAATAATAACTTAGAGTCCACTCTAGCAATTAAAATAAACAATCATAAGAAAAATAAGCATAGGAGAACAAACATATTCATCATATAAACTAAAAAGAAAAGGTAAAATAAATCTCACATTTCTTGAATCCGAAGGTTTCCGTGTCCTTGCAACCAAGAAAAAGAGTTTAGCCTTGCATGTTTGTTGAACAACTAATCAAAAAGAAGGAAGAATGCATAATTTCGAATTTCTTATAGGAGGGGGGCATTTTTCTCCTCTTGGCTGGATGCCCCCCTTCTCTTCTCTCATTCTTTTTATATCCTAAGAAACCCTAATCTATATTTTACAAAATAGTCTTCCCTTAAGTAGACACTTTACATTTAAGTACTTCAATAACTATTTTCCTAAAAAAGGAGAAATAGCCTTGCATGAAATCTTCAAGCTTTGACTTAGAGGATCTAAATTGTTGAAATAAGAACTTGGATATCGGTTTAGATGCTTCGAAACATAATTTGGACTTGTTTCTTCACGAAACCTGTTTGCTGGCAGAATTCAGTTGTCATCTTTGAAAAATCATATCTCCCTCATATGACATATTGTTTGGCTTAAATTTGGAGCGTTTATAGGCCTTTGAGTCAGGAATCCAAAAAAGTTAAGTTTGCATCAATTGGACTTCTGTAGCTCCAGATATTCAAGTCGGAATGGCCAAAGGTCAACACTAGCAGATTGTGAGATTTGACTTTGAAGGCTGCGATTTCCATGCTCTTCCTTATTTTATTTTCTTGCCTTAGATGTCCAGAAAGGTATGGATGTTAGCTTTTTAATGCAACTAGAATCACTTCATTTCAACCTCTAGAGCTCACGCTCTGCACAAAACATCGATTGAAGGTCAAATCTGTCAATTATCTCATTTTTGCATCTTTCATCCAAAAATGCCTTCAAAACATATAAAAAAAAATATCAAGGCATTTTATATATAAAACATAGGCAAAACACTAGTTAAATATGGGTGAAACTATCGAATAATATGGTTGCATCAATTACACATGTATCCTAATTAAATTTCTATTGTCTTTAGTTTTAATTTAAAATATTCATTTAATTTCATGCAAATACTTGTTCAACCTTTAAAAAAGCTAAAATAATGCGTATGTTGAGTTTTTGATATGTGAGACTTATATTGTTGAAGAGATCTTAATATTTATCTTGTACAATTTTGAGTCTTACTTGAAAGCAAGAATCAACCTTATTTTAGGACATGATGACGATAAGGAAGTGCTTTTAAGTGTGGATTTGTCAATATTTTCTCATTCTAAATGACTTTTATAAAAATAAAAAAAAACTATGAGGGAAAGATACTTGACCAAAACAAAATTCAGACATGCACATTATTTTATGCTATTTAACTACGATAAATTGAGACTTTTTATTCAGTAAGTATAATATCAACATGTTATTTTTAAACAATTTTTCTCTTATACCCTCATAAACTAATAGATTGAGTAATTCTCTGTAAGCAACATCATCATTTTTACTATCTCAAAATTCACATCTGACTGAATTTTAAAATTTTCAATTACAAGATGAACAATTTGCCACATGATGAAGAACACATGTAAGCAGTACTTAATAATTCTTAACTTTTATAATACTTAATTTCATTACATCTTTCTCTTTAACTATTAATGGTTGTAATCTTGTAATAGATTTATCAAATGAGAGGAATTGCTAGTGGTAGTTTGGATTTATTATGTTTGGGTCCTGAAAGAAATGTCAAGTGCTATAATAAGTATTTTGTCAATGGATATGTCTTTCATACTAAAGAGTATAGTCAGGATAAAAAGACCTATAATAGTGAAATCTATGTTAAGAGATCAATTTGTAATGAGTTTGAAGTTGATTATTATGAGAAGTTAGAAGAGGTTATTGAATTGCAATACCATAGCGAGCATAATAGAGTCTTTTTATTGAAATATTATTGGTATGATACCACCGATATAGGAATTAGAGTAGATCTCCACCATGGTTTGATCAAAATTAATATAAATGTTAGACTTCGCAACGTCGACGATGTCTTTATTTTTGTTAAGCAATGCCAACAAGTGTATTGCACATATACTCCTTCCTTTAGAAATGATTGTTTTAGGGTTGATTGGTTATTCGTAGTAATAACCAAACCTAGAGGTCATGTCCAAGTTGTTCAGGATGGTAACAATTAAGTAACTATGGGGGAAGATGTCTTTCAACTTGATGAGTTAGTTAATGCATATCGAGTTGATCCATCTACCAACTTAGAATAAAATTTAAACTTCATATAGATGATAATATTTTTTTTATGTTAATGTTAAGGAGTTAAATGATATGTTAAGAATTAATGGATATACAGAAGTTGATAAAGATGATGATATCAATGAGCTTCAATTCAATAAAGAAGATTACGATGGACATGGCGATGATGAGATTGAAGAAGAAGAAGAAGACAATTCTGATTAAAATTATTTTGAACTGATTTTAAATGTAAAATATCAACATGTAATGAAATTGGATAAAATAAGTAGAATACAACTCTTAATACAACTCAAAGTATCATAAAAGTGAAGTTACACTCCAACTCCTTCTCTCCACAAAATAATAAAATTCATGGGCTATAAATACACTATGAATCCTTCCAAATAAAGGTTCACAATCTTCATTCTCTATTGCATACATATTTGAGAGTATCTATTTCTATAATATTATTGTATTTTCTCTCTTTAAAATTATATTTACCTAAGCATCTAAGAGTCCCCACGTTCATCAAAAGAGATCTTTTGCAGTACTAGTTACAAGCCACCTTGACCTATTAAGTATCAAGTATAAGCTATCATTCACTTTGGCAAGGAAAAATGGATGAGATTTCTAAGACCAATTGATTAACCGATTATTCAACTCGAAAGCCATGCTCCTAAGCTACTTGGGTTTTTAAGACTTCATCAAGTTGGATGGTCGATTATATATGTGTTTGTGCGTAGATAAGCAAATGAAATTATTATTTTTGAAGCAAGAATCCTACAAAATCTTATATCCACAAGTAAAGTTTTCTCACATGTGAATTTATTTCCTCAAAAATAATTGATCTCAATTTTTTTAAAAAAGAAAAATCAGTACTTTGGAAGATGAAATATCTTTGCATTATCCTTGAAAAAAAATAAGAAAAATCTATTCTTAGTCTTGTAGTTTAGAATCATTATGCGTGTTAAAGGCTAACAAGAAAACCTTGGCTCCTGCTGCCTCCAAACCAAAATCCAAAAATAAAAATCACCTTCAAAATTTATAATTTTTTTTATATGTTTTTCTAAGAATAAATTAGGATTTATGGCTAAATATATCTTCAAATGGCGAGGTATTCAGACTTGGTAAATTCTAGAAGTTAGCTAAAACGCATCATAGCAGCTTTTAAAAAAATTGGCTATCATTTTCTAACAAATTAAATTATAATAATTTTATATCATGTTTGAAAGTCATAGTATTCGTTGATGTTTATAAGAAAATAAATAATTATTAAGAATTAAATTATAAACACATTATTATAAGTCAGAATTTAGAAATTAAGCTGAATAAATATATATAATCCAAGTGATTACTTATAAATAATCTCTTAAATATTAATTTTTTGCATGTCAACGTAGACAAAAAGAAAGGTTGAGAATGACATCACAAGTTCACATGTATTATAATAAATTACTAGTACTTATATCAAATATTAGTAGCTTGTCATTGTATGCATGCATCATCATTATATATTAAGCATGGCTCCATACAACAATTTGATACAAGAAATCAATAACTCGAAATCTAACCCTAATTGTTTTTATTTCAAGTTAAATTAAAAAAAAAAAAACATTGACTTGGTAAGATATTTAATGAAATGATTAACCAAGCTCAACCTAACTAAACCTAACCAGGTTAACAAAAAAAAAAAAAAAAAAAACAATATCATTTTAATAAAATAATTGATGAGGTGACCCGGTAACTGAAACCCTCTTCTGGTTCATTCCTTGAAACATAGAGCTCCAATGGATGCTAGCACTTTGGAGTAAAATTTCCTGATATGAAAATCAAGCACAAGTTCTGCTTATGCTATGCAATGACAACATTTCCAATGGTGTTTTGACAATAAATATAAAACAAAAAAACGTTTTCTTCGATGAAGGTTTTCAACAACTGGTTGGATACATTGTATAGATCACTTGTGAATGCTAGCTAACGAGCCCACGCACTTCCCATATGCTTTGTCATCTCGAAAGGGAAGGAGCAGGTAGCCATGGTCAACGGTGGGAATTCAGGCCATCTAGCGATTGCCAGTCCTTATCATTGTCACGGTGGTTAAAGCTATAGTGACCTAATTGGTTTCTTTTGTGCCAGAAAATCTTGATGGGGTTCTTGAAATCCTTGTGATGATGGTTTTATTTGGAGTTGAAGTATTTTTTATAAAAAATTATTGGAATTAGCATGACCATATCTCACTCGGATTTGACTAATTAATTAACGGAGTGAACTTCCTAAATAGATTGAAAACAAAACCAGCCTGAGCCTAGCTCCATATAGACGAGGCACCAGATCAACATGTGGAACAAAGTGAAGCTTGATAGCTATGCTCATGCCATTGCATTGCGCCTCTGGAATGTAGCTTGTGGATTTTTGCTTGGTCTTACTCATCGGTCATTCTTATGTGCGTGGTGGTACTGGACGGAGATCCGGTGGATTTGGCCGTGCATGACTGCATTCACACAAAAGGGCCTTTAACCCACATCCACATCCAACCATGAAAAATCTTTCGTACCAAATCCACTTCTTAACCTAACTTGTGGAAGAAACCAGTCAAACTTTGTCCTGATCTTGATGCAATAATGCAAAGGGCCGATGGATTAGAAGTTGGTCCATTCCCATTTTCAGCCTAATCATCTTTCAACAACCACTTGACTAGTAAGACTAGGCGAATAAGGAGCCAGTCGAATCGAACTCCACCACACGTCGACTAGAGGGTCTGTTACTCGTCAGAAGACAGGAGGAAATTGCAGTAGTCAACAACATCCTCCATGCCCAGAACACAAATTCTACTAACATTTAACCAAGTCCAAAGTCATAATGCTCAGGTTTGTGAAACTTGAAATATAAAGACAATAGTCATTGCCGGTAAAGTAAACATGATTCCAACCAAATCGCTTCCATGCACACAGCCCCATGTGTGTTGGATACCTAGACGTCAGTTACTGGCCTTAATGGCATTGCTTATAATATCAAGCTTCATTTCAGGTGTAAGGATCTGAAAACAACAGCTTCCCTGTATGCTTCCTTGCACCCTTTCTACAGGTGCCCCCAGCCAAAAAAACAAAAAAAAATACAATCATGATTGATACCAGCACTGCACAACTTTCAAATTCCAAAACTTATTACTGATGCACAGTTACTAATCTTGCAGTTTTTGATATATTTTAGTGGAGATTACTGTAATGTTCATCTGTATCTAATCTCACAAAAATGCATCAGTTCAGTTTCATGACAAAGACTTCAACATGCTTTATCACAAGAACCTAAACTAAAAATGAGAGCTCAAATGGGATCAACATGAAAAATATTGGTGGAAAAAGGGATTTGCAGATGATAACAACCAAAGCAAGAGCAACAATAATAGAGAGGAAATAATAGTGTGCTGAGTAGGGACCGGTAAGAAAAGGAATAAAAGATGAAGAGGTGCACAGTTTCTGCCAGGCAATGCAGTTGTCAGGCACCACTGATTCTAGAGATTCATCTGCTAGCATACACCCAAAACTGAAGTACAAAATAAATGTTGAAATGCAAATGATATTTAGTTATTACAGAAGGACTAACTAGTTGAAACCAAGAATCAATGACGTAGACAACTAAAGAGCTAAAATGAAACCAAGTTCTTTTTTCACCAAAACTTCACAGGCTTTCACTGACAAACATATTTCATACACTTTTCTCTCTCCCAAAAGAACTAATTCTATATTGGTAACTCTCAAGGAAGGAGTGAAAATCATATATATATAGAAATGAACTGGGAAAATTATAGCACCCTTCAACTTTCACATACCACATGTTCAGAATGGGAAGACTTCAGCACCACTCTAAAATTTGCTTGACATATCTGGTGAACAAAGCATCATTAGCAAGCTCAATTTAAATTACAGCCCACGCCACAAACCCAATCACCACCTTTTGAGTTCCATGAGTCCCAAACTGAAGTTGAATACTCTCTCTCCTGTACAAAAATTGCAAATACAGGAGGAAATTATTATCTCATCACACAAGATTTTACTACCAGTATGGTTACTGCTTCTACTCTCACAAGGTAGGAATCTATGTGAAGAGCTCCAGCACAGAATCCTCAAACTTCAATACATTTTAGTTATCTCTACTCCTCAATCTCAATCATGTCATACCATATGTAAAAGCTAAGCAGTACTGCTATGAAAATCAGACTTCTAATAACATATACTCAAAATAGCATTGAATACACACAGATCAACAGATGCTAACTAATAAAGAGCCTTCAATCAGATGCCTACATAAGCAACATCAATATAATAACAGAAAAGGCTCAGAACAACACTCCAAGCTTAAACAGATAAAGAGGTAAACAATTAAACAAAAATACGACTTGAAGCTAACAATTGTGACTTGAAAAGCAAATGCTATCAGAGAAATGATGTAGCTACTACTTGGAACTACTAGCCATTATATACTAGCAGAAAGCAAGTGCAAAATACAACTGGGTTAAAGCAATCCAGCCATTCCCATGATTTGCTGCGAGCATACTTCCATCCTTCCACTACTGAAAGAATACTAGATGCCTAATTATGAATTCTCACAAGAACCTGAAGGCATCATCAATTACTGATGCGATGCCTATCTTGAATGAGCACCACCGTAACCACCAGAGGCTTGCGAAGGATCAGACCTCCAGGCTTCATTTGCATATCCTGAATTCCCATTACTGTCACCATAGTAGCTCCCACTCCCCTGTTGCTCTCCCCCACCAGCTCCATTGCTGGCACTGCCATTTGGAGCATTCCCAGCACGCCCTCCAGTAGCTCCATAGCCACCAGAATAAGGACCATCACTTCCACCATAATTACCATAACCATAGCCTTGATTTCCATAACCAGACGCTCCAGCTGGATATTGACCCATAGGAGCAGAAGCAGAACCACCGCTACCAGAAGCACTCCAGGGAAATGCAGCCCCATAGCCTGCATTTGCACCATAGCCAGAAGCACCATAACTCGAAGGAGCTTGGCTGCCCCAACTATTTTTTACAGCAGCAGACATGCCATACACTCCCGTACCATATCCGGCATTTCCACCACCATAACCACTAACACCATAACTGCCATAATAACCAACTCCACTGTTTGCTGCTCCGTAACCATAACCATGAGCAGCATATCCAGAATAAGGTGGGTAACCACCTACAGAAGTTTGGGGCTGCATATACCGGTTTCCATCCATTCGACCATCAGCTGCATTTACATTGGCTCCAGCGGAGCCATAACTACGATAGCCACTACCACGCCCCTCACTACCTGGATTTGCATCTTTTGGGAGTGCTCGTTTTACCTCTACAAGTTTACCATTCAACTCATGAAAGGTCTTCTGGAGTACATTATCAACTGCATCTTCAGAATCGAAGGTGATAAATCCAAATCCACGAGGCCTTTGAGTCTGCTGGTCATACATTACTACAACATCATTTACATGACCATAACTTTCGAAATACTGACGGAATCCATCTTCTGTCACGGTGGAAGGCAAGCCACCAACAAAAATCTTTTTTGTCCTAAAATCCCCTGCACCACCAGAGCCTCTACCACCATTAAAACTCCCGGTTCTAGAAGATGTATGCTGTTCTTCTCTCGATAAAGCCCTTTTCGCCTCCACCTATATCGCCAACGAACAAAATTAAAACTCCTAAAAAACAATCTCACAGTCCAAAACCATTTACTTTACAGAAACAGATTAAATCCCAATATTCCCGCACACTAAACAATACTATAAATCCCAAATCAACCACTGGTGAGCTGCTCAATAAAAAAAATTTCTTTTTTTGAGTGACGCTAAATATTAAGAAAATATAACAAGAAAAAACTTCAACAATATACATGAACCGTTGGATAAGTAGGACCTACAAGTGGGTCTCACTCTAAAATCATGATCCAACGGCTCATGTGTGTTCTTGGAGTTTTTCTCTTCTTGACATTTACCTAGCATTACTAGATTTATTTATTTTTTTGCAGCAACTTTCATTTAAGACAACAAATAAATAAATAAAATACAACAAACCCAGAAATCCAACGAAAAAGCGGGAGAAATAAAATGCATAATCAATTCAAATCAAATCAAATAGGGAACGAATTAACGGAAACCCAATGCAGCTTAAGCCCCAAAGAAGAGAGAGAGGAAGAATAATTACAGTACGGCCATCGATGGTGTGTTTATCGTGAAGAACAGGATCTAGAACGGAGGGATCGGAGAAAACGACAAAACCAAAGCCACGAGGACGACCAGTGGTTTTGTCACGCATTATGACAACCTGAGAGACCTCACCGTACTGGTTGAAGTGGTCTCTTAGCGTGTCTTCGGTTGTGTCCCATGCTATTCCTCCTACGAACAGCTTTCCTTCGTCCGAATCCATTCTCTTCTCTTCTGTGTGTGTATGTGGAAGCAGTCAACTGAGTTTTTTCAGACTGATGTAACTCTCTCTGACTCTGAGACAGAGAACGGAGGAGGAGGAGGGTGGGAGTTTTGGGCTAGGGTTTGTTTATTTTTCCGATGCCTTGCGGGCTTTTTTGTTGCTTTTGCTTTTGGCCAACCAATCAAAGAAGCTGAGACCAAGTTAATTAGCAAGAATGTTATAAGAGCAACAGTAGGGGTGGTGGCGCAGTTGGCTAGCGCGTAGGTCTCATAGCTTCTGAGTTATCCTGAGGTCGAGAGTTCGAGCCTCTCTCACCCCACCATTAATTTTTTTGCCCTTCCTGAAGCTTGTCATTTCAATTCTTACAACATAAATGGAACAAAAATATTAAATAAAAGTAGGAGTACTAATATTAATATTTTATAACTTAAATGTTACTAATTAAATGTTTCATGTTTTTATAACTTAATTAATATTCTCTGCATATATTTTAAATTAAATAAGTATATATTAAAAAAAATTAACCTCATATATCTTTAGAAAAAATTCAAAACACTAAATACAGTAAAAAAATACAGTTTTATCACAGTCCAATAATACGTACAGAGCATATAATTGAATTGACCAGTACATTCCATTATACTGGTTGAAATGTTGGGCAAATTCAAATTAAATATTATTTATTGACGAATATCTAATTAATTCTAATTCTAATTAAATATTATCTTAGAATGTTGGACAAGTCTCTTGAATGCGACAAATGATGGCTGAATTTATTTAGATTAATTCAAATGAAATATCTACTTCATTGACCGACCTTTGGATCAATCACTAGATGCCTTTTGCACCCCCCATATTCAACGGTTCATATAAAAGATAATATCTTTGAAGTTTAGTTGAAGCATATAAAAAAATGTATTTTTTATTTTTTTATTTATGTTTTTATTTTTTATTTTTACTAGATAATTTCTTTTTTATATTTAAAAATTGAAAGAAAAAATCATTAGAAACTATATAAAAAAAACATGAAAAATCAAAATGAAAAATCAACTTTTGAATCACTGTAGTATCTAGTTAATCAGTTGATAATAGAGAAATTAAATAAAAATCACTTACAAGAAAAATTCAATTAATTTTTATTTATTTTTTTATTTTTTTAAATATATCAAAATATCTCTTGCAAGTACAAATAAAAAAATTTAACCAACGTAAATAAAATAATTAGAGAGAAATTTAATCCATTTTTAAAAAAAAACAATTCTTTCAAAAATTCTAATATTGTCCATAGCATTTAATTAGTCGGAATTTTTATTTTTTTATTAATAAAAACATGTTTTTTATTTATTTTACAAGTAAAAATTCATGTTATACAAGTTTTAATCAAATATATATTTTTTAAAAATTATAATTAAAAATATTTTTAAAAAAATTAATTTTAAAAATCATAAATGTAAACACTATTACAGTACTGAACACACTTCATGCTTCAAGGTACACGTACACCCACTTATTTTATTTACAAAAGAAATACTAATTATGTTATTTCAAACGACAGTGGGCGCCTCTCCTAATTTGCAAGAGATGGCGTAACCAACACGGGACCCACTAACTTTCAGTGGATTAACGGTCCGGGCACAGTGGATAGATTTCGAAAAAGAAAACGAAAAGGAAGAGGGCAAACTTCATAACAGTCTCCAATCTTTATGAGTAATTTCAATTAGGTCCTAACCTTTCTCTTTTTTGTCTCGATTAAATTCCCAATATATTAATGAATTTTAAATCGGATCTTTCATTCATTTTTAGTCGATGAAACTGTCTACTGGTCATGTGAAGATCATATTATTCTTATTTTTTTCATGAATACTTATTTATTATATTAACTTAAACTAACACAAGGTTTGGATTGAGAGTTTATTGACATATCAGGGACTTAATCAAGACTAAAAGTAGGGTAAGGACTTACTTGAGATTAAACCTGTAAAATAAGGACTTTTTTGTAATTTTCCAAAGGCAAATTACAAAATCCCAAATTTACAGGCTGTGTCCCCAATCCCTCCTCGATAAAGAATCCTAACGGTCACTTCCCTTTTCGTCTTAAAAAAACCAAAACCCTGCCTCCTCGCTCCTATCTCTTGACCGTTTTATCCCTACCACCTTTACACGAACGCTCCTACCTCTCTCTCTCTCCCTCTAAAACAATGAAGACCTGTTAACGAATTTCTCCTCGAGCAAGAAACCAGTAACCGCTGCTCTTTATTACAGAGGAAGAAAGAGAGGGGATATTCTTATTCCTCATGGCTTGCTTTCTTGCGTGTTTTGGTTCATCCAAAGAACGCAAACGTCGTAGGCACAGTAAGGTTCAACCACGAGTCCATGTAAGAACCTTAAGGAGCCTTGTTTCCTAAAATTTCCCTTTTGGGTTTCGTTATTTTTCTGTCTCTCTGCTTGATTTTCAAGAAAACAGAGAAGAAGAGAAGAGTAGGACCAACATTTTTGGTTCTTTTTGTTTGAGAGGCTTTGTATTTCTTGAATTTCCTTTGCTTGTTGTGTCAACAAATTGGTAGTGTTTAAGTCTGATTTTGAGTTGTGATTTTTTGTTGCAGAGAAAGGTAGGTTATGGGAGTCCAGTGGAAGCTACAGTTTCAGTGGTTCAGGACTGCTGCCCAGAGAAGCCTATTGTGAGCCCAGCTTCAGAAATCAGGTTAGTAAGTAAAGGACTGTACGGTTTCTGAGGTTTTTGCTGCTTTTCTTTTCTGTCCGTTTTAGTATCTGTTTTATGCAGCTTTCTGAAGGGGGAAAAAAGGGTTTTGTGAATGGTTTTTGAATTGCTGTATTTTGGGTTTTTCATGGTTGTATAGGGATGATGGGTCTGAGGAGAAATTAAGCTTGAGTACGAGAAAGAAAGTGACATTCAATTCGAATGTGACAACCTACGATCATGTTTCAGTTGAAGAATCCATAGATTTTACCTTGGGGAAAGAAGATTGTGGCGATAAAAGGGAGGGAAAGGAGGAGAATATTGCAAAACCAAGCCAATCTCAGTCTTCTTCTGAAGATAGTTCAATTGCATCAAGCTTGTGTTCTTACCCTTCTAATCATCGTTATCAGAATTGTAGAGACAGTGATGATGAGATGGGCTATGAGGAAAGTGATATTGATGAGAGTGATGATGATGATGATGATGAGGAGGAGGAGGACGACGGGGGGCTAGATTATGATGATGTATATGAGGATGATGAAACCGCAGAGTCAACGTCTAGAATGACTAAATTGGCTAACGAGGAGAATGATAGTGACGTGATGAACAGTGGTTTGTCTGGAAATAGGAATTTTCGAGATAGGAGAGCTGCTGTGCTGAACCCAGTTGAAAATCTAAGTCAATGGAAGATTGTAAAAGCAAAAGGAAAACCACCATTGAGGCAACAGAAAGAAAATCTGACATTGGATCAAGAACCTCGAATGTCGTTTAGTTCCGAGCCTGGTTTTAAGGAATTGGCATTCAGTTTCAAGGCAAAAGCTGGTCAATGTAATAAGAAGCCAGACCAAGAAATAGCGGTGGATACTAGCTTGTCTAATTGGTTGGGTTCATCTGAATGCACACCAGTCAATAAGCCTGGATCAATTGGTTTAGATGCCATTGCACCTGAGAAAAGCATGTCACAGGGATCTAATTCACCAAGAAGCTTTGATGATAGGCCTATTCTTGGGGCACTAACGGTGGAAGAGCTTAAACAGCTTTCAGCTACTTCTTCTTCAAGGAGGTCACCAAGTCGTAGCCCTGATGAGATGCCAATAATAGGAACTGTTGGGACTTATTGGAATCACGGTGGCTCCGGCAAGGATTCTGGCTCGGCCTCTTCATACAAAGGAATTCCCAACACGACCAGCAAATACAGAGAGGTACATATCTAGTAAAGAATTTGTAGAACTTCTTTCCTGTTAAGTTGTTGAGTAATAATGGCACTTGAATAAGTTTTTTGGGACTGCAGGACAAAAGAGTGAATTGGCACTCCACTCCATTTGAGACACGACTAGAGAGAGCTTTGAATGGTGGTGATGCTGCTCCAACCTACTCAACTCACACTATTGTTCGTTAAACATGATTGGAGTGTTGTTTTGTGTGTGATTCCATCTCTATTTTCCTTTTCCCTTTGTGAATTATGGTATACGGTTGTTCTTGTTGCGTGCTTGGAGCTGTAATTCTTTCATTGGTTTGATTAATGAGTAATATAATACAATACGGCTGTACTTTTGTGCTATCCACATTGCCTTTATCGGAAGAAAATTCTGCATCATAACCACATTTTCTTGAACTGGATTCTAACTGCTTTCCTTACTATTACCAAAGCTGTTAAGATAGTTTAAGCTAAATGAAAACTGAAGCAGAGCCGGCTCGAAGAACATGCTCATGAATAATGCCAACCATTTATGCGTTGGAGAGATCATTCCTTTGAAGGCCAAATCATCAGCAAGAACACAAGCTGAAGCTCTCCTCCAATTGAAAAACACCTTGTCTTTTTCACCTCGTTCTTTTAGTTCATGGTCTCGTTCCAACCTCAACAACCTTTGCAAGTGGACTGCTGTTTCCTGCAACTCCACCTCTCGAACAGTCCCTCAACCTTCCCAGCCTAAACATAACTGGAACACTCGCCCAATTCAACTTCACCCCTTTTACTGATCTCACCAGGTTTGACATCCAGCGTAACAATGTCAGTGGAACGATACCATCAGCCATTGGCAGCCTCTCCAAGCTCAATTACTTGGACCTCAGTTTCAACTTTTTCAAGGGCAGCATACCTTTGGAGACATCTCAGTTGACAGAGGTTCAGTAACTCAGTCTTTACAACAACAATCTCAACAGTATCATCCCTATTCACCTTGCCAATCTGCTCAAGGTAACGTAGACCTTGGAGCAAACAACTTGGAAAACCTTGACTGGTCCAAATTTTCCATGCCTTCATTGCAATATCTTAGTTTTTTTCTCAATGAACGACTTTAGAATTCCCTGATTTTATAACCAATTGCCGGAACCTGACGTTTCTGGATTTGTCATTCAATAACTTCACATGTCAAATACCAGAAGTGGTCTGTACCAATCTGGGAAAACTAGAGACCTTGAATCACTCTACCAATTCAGTGCAAGGATCATTGTCATCCAACATTTCGAAGCTTTCCAATCTCAAAAACACTTGTCTAAATAACCAGTTGAGTGGTCAAATTCCTGAAAGCATTGGTTCGATATCTGGTCTTCAAATTGTTGAATTGTTCAGCAATTCTTTCAAAGGAAATATTCTATCTTCTACAGGCCAACTTAGGCCAACTCAACGATCCCTCTTGAGCTTGGCCTTTGTACTAACCTCACCTACTTGGCAATGCTACTCAAAATCTACCAACTCAATTTGTTTTCTGGAAATATTCCTCCAGAAATTGGGATATTGACAATGCTTTACCTTTTTCTGTATAATAATAACACATTCTCTGGTTCCATTCCCCCGGAGATAGGAAACTTGAAGGAGTTATTAAGTCTAGACCTTTCAGGAAACCAGTTTTCAGGCCCCTTCCTCCAACATTATGGAATCTCACAAATCTTCAAACCCTGAATGTTTTCTTAAATAACATCAACGGTAAAATACCACCAGAAGTTGGAAATTTGACGAGCTGCAAATTCTTGATCTCAAAACCAACCAGCTCCATGGGGAGTTTCCACAGACCATTTCAAATATTACTTCTTTAACTTCCATCAATCTGTTCGGCAATAACTTCTCTGGTAGCATTCCAAGTGATTTTGGGAAGTCCGTGCCTTCTCTGGCGTATGCTAGCTTTTCAAACAATAGTTTCTCTGGAGAATTGCCGCCTGAATTGTGTAGTGGTATGAGGCTTCAAGAATTTACTGTCAACAGAAATAACTTTACAGGGTTATTGCCGACCTGCTTGAGGAATTGTTCGGAAACATCACTGATGCATTTGGTGTCCTTCCAAATCTTGTTTTGTTCGCCTCAGTGACAATCAATTTATTGGTGAAATCTCACCAGATTGGGGAGAATGTAAAAACCTCACCAATTTACAGATGAACGGAAACAGAATTTCTGGTGAAATCCCCGCTGAGCTTGAGAAGTTGCCCCAGCTGCGACTTCTAAGTCTGGGCTCCAATGCACTGGGAAATATGAGCAACAATCATTTGACAGGGGAGTACCTCGTAGTCTAACCACCTTGGCAGGGCTTGAATCTCTTGCTTATCTGATAACAAGTTGACAGGAAACATATTAAAAGAGCTTGGGAGTTATGAGAAGCTATCAAGCTTGGACCTGAGCCACAACAACCTTTCTGGCGAGACACCTTTTGGACTGGGAAACTTAAACTCGTTGCGGTACTTGTTGGATCTTAGCAGCAATTCACTCTCAGGAACCATACCTCAAAATTTGGGAAAGCTATCACAGTTGGAGGCTCTCTAAAATTATAAAAGCTATAACATGTGTACAACAAGGAAATGGGAAACATGGCATGATGTTAAAAACTTTCATACTGGATGTTTCAAATGTTCATTTTGATTGCCTGGTGTTTTCAGAACTGGCACAAACAATGCGGGTCACAGACAAATGTGCTGTGTATAGCTTTGGGGTGGTGGCTTTGGAAGTCATGATGGGAAGGCACCCGGGAGACCTCTTATCTTCATTATCATCAATAAAACCATCATTGTCAAACGATCCAGAGTTGTTTCTAAAGGAAGTGCTAGACCCGCGGCTCGAAGCTCCCACGGCCCACCATGCCTTTTGTGGCACAAAAATTATCATCAAGAACTCAAGCTTACCTGGCTGAGCCACTGGACTTAATAACTATCAGAGAGTTGACAAGCTTTCAAAAACTGAACAAGATGGACCTTGCAGGTTAGGCTGGTTTTGGTTTTGGTTTGACAGAATTCCCTGGCTTTCACAAATCACAATTCAAGGAGGTAGGCTTTACTATCGTTATAGGTTGCTTTTAACCTTCTTCGATATTTTATAGGATTTGCCTGGACGGAATCTTAAAAGGAGGAAAGCAGAAGTTCATGATTTCCTTAAATTAGTTCCTAGTTGCGAAGGTCCTTGAGATGCCACCCCGAATCATAAAGCAAAGTGTGCACCAGTTTACCATGCGTTATGGAGGAGGAGTGGTTTTTCAGTCCCCTTTGGATCTAGAGATCCTCGAGGCCGAATAACCATAGTTATCAGACCTGGTGTAGGTATTGACCTGGATTTTATAAGTTAATTTATATCAATTTGAATCAACCCAAAAAATTTTAAAAAATATATTTAAAATTTTAATATTTTATATGAAAAAATTAAAAAAAAAATTTATATGAATATAAGCTACACATATAGTAAATAATGAAATTTAAAAAAAGTTTTTAAAAAGTTTTTTATCACATATTAAAAAAACATAATTTTTTTTTTATGAACATAAAATATATATTAAAGGGCTTCAAATCTCACATTGAAAAGATATTATGTTATTCTTTTAAGTTGAAGTATTTAAACCAAAAATATTTTATCCCATATTAAAAAAACTTAACTTTTTTCCCGGGAACATAAAGTATATATAGTAAAGGGTTTTAAATTCTACATTAAAAAAATAAAATATTTTTCTAATATTTATATAGTGAACTTTAAAAAATACTAATAACCAACTAAAAATATATAGAAAAAAAACCCACATTAAAAAAAAAAAAAACAACCCCCCAAAAGTCGCTCCCGCTTTATTAAAAGGACCATTATTCCCAACCCGAATCCCACCCCCTCCACCACTCTGCATCAGCAATTAGTCATCCTCATCCAATCATATGCCACGTTTGTGAACGATGCTGCAATCACTATAACTGGACCTGCTGCGGTAAGCTCTCCCACCACGCTTCCTCCCAGCACCTGGCCTTGTCCCCCAGCAAGGAAGATTGTGAGGCTCGTCGCGCCTGGAGGGGCTAAAGGTGGCAAGAAAGATCCAGACAAAGATAAAATCTCAAATCTTTCATGAAAAGTCACCCGGGTCTCGTTCGAGTTTGTCCGGGTCATGAGTCGACCCGCCGGGTCGACCGGGTTTGATCGGGTCGTTGCACCGGCAGGTCTTTTGACAAACCCGGACCGGTCCAACCACCAGGTCGATCTGCCGAGCCGGTCCGGGTTTAATAACTATATGTATGAGAGTATGTTTAATATTGTAATTTTAGTTTTTAAAAAATATATTTTTTATTTAAAAATATATTAAAATAATAATTTTTTATTATTTAAAATTTATTTTTAATATAGCACATCAAATCAATTTAAAAATATATTATAAAAATTAATGTAAAAAATATATATATTTTTACAAAAATACTTTACAACTACAAAAACAAATAGAGCCTAATTCCGTCACCATATTGGATACTTTTGTTATATGTAACCTCACATAGAAATGTTTTGCATGTGTGGATGTGTGATGTATAACATCTAATAGATAGGACTAGTATTTGATTTGTATTTCGCAGCGAATAAAATATTTTTTAAAAAATTTATATATGCTGATTTTTTTTTGACATGTTTTTATATATAAAAAAATTATATAAATCAAAATGCCTTGTGCATATCAAAATATTTGTGCAATGTATAATCAAATAAATTAAGAATTATATTTGTTAATAAACTGGGGATCATAAACGATAACTAAAAATAAAATTAGAAAAATCAAAAGACAAATATAGATCAAGATATTTAATCTCACAATACGGGATATTTACTCTGTTGTACTTGCTGAATTTTTTTATTATAATTATTTTTTATTCAATCAAAAAATAATATAAATAAACACACACGCATTAAATTGATTGAATAAAATAAAATATTATGTAAGGCTATACATATTAGAAATTATATTTTCAAAAATAAAATTCATCTATATAAAAGATAAAAAAAATTATAGATAAATCAGAATAATTTTTTCAAAAAATAAATACACACAACACTATTAAAAAGAATCTATATCCAAAAAAGGATAAATAAGAAAGAAAATCACGAGATATTAATTGAAACATAAATTTAAAAATTATTTAATAAAAAAGACATTCAAAAAGATATTAATTAAAAAAACAATATTAAGAAAAAAATAGCTCGAATGTTGTGGTTTAACTTATCAAACCTATGCTCCGGATTGTGAACTCAACTGGATTCAATAATGTTTTTTCATAAATTTATATTTAACCTTAAAAAAACACAAAAAAACAAAAGAGAAAATATTTAAAGGGTTGGCCCTCGAGCTCATGGCTCAACATTGCTAGGCCATTGTAAGGAAAAGCCCAAGCATGTGGGTGGCCCTCCAGGCCAGGCCCGGACACCTGGGCTTGATTTTATTTTTTATATATATTTTAAAGGGGTGGACTGTAACAGTTTCAAATTGTAAACTCAAAATATATGATATATATCCGTAGTTATCAAATTATATATATATAATTTTCCTGAAATTTCAGCAGAGTTTCCTTTGTATTCTTTAGATACCAAGTTATCAACTCAATCATTTCTCAACCTGTAACATCAATCACAATATTTGTCCCATCCTTTGGACTTCAAAAACTCAAGCATATTTCAATATCTCAATTCTATTTTCTATAGAACACTATAATAAAACTAATAAATTCTTAACATGCATTGTCTCTTTTTTTTTAAGTATTTGTGATAAAATATATACACAATCAACCATAATTCAACTTAATAATAATAATAACATTATAAATTACATCATACACAAGATAATAAGTTAAACATTATATTTTTTGATATGGAAGTATATTACAACAAAATATTAGTTCTTCCAATTACATTAATCACATAACAAAATTATTTATCCAAGCATCTACTTTCCAGATCGAGGGTGCGATGTACCTAAAAACATTATTGCATGAAACATGATTAAAACAATTGTACATTTCAATAAGTAATTGATTAAGGACTAATTATTCATATACATTGAAGTGACTTTCATATCATAGAATAAATTGTCTTATTTTTTTTTTGAAGTTTCTAATTTCATAAATTCTCTTCTAGACATAGGGATAAATCTACTAAAATAAAAATATCAAGAGTGTCTCCCACGAACCAGCATATTTAACCTCAAAGTTTTATAATTAATCTATTTTATATTGAGTGATTATCCCATTAATTTGTAAATTAATTTTCTTAACATGATCATTCAACCAGTTATAAATTTCAATAATCAGGAAATGATCTTCAAGGCTTGCCCATTCAACATGACATTATTTCCAGTAACTACCCATTCACCAGGGCATTATTTCCAGTAACCAGGAAATAATTTTTCAAGGCTTGCCCATTAACCAGGGCATTATTTCCAGTAACCAGCACTAGAATTTACAATATATAAAAATTCATTCTACAATAATAAAAAAAATACTAATTAATTACTCCAAGGTGTCGAACACCTACCTGGTGTTTGTGTGCGTGAAGATGTCCCTTGTTATTGATTAGGTCCTGCGGCCTCCTCCGTACCAACAAAAATTACTTTGTCATTGTTCATTCATTCGAACCGGTAAAAATTCTAATACCCATTATATATTCTTTGATTAAATTCAACACCCTTAATTAAGTTTAATTGACTTTTAATTCAAGGAGGACAAAACCCTCCTTTTTGAAACATTTACTTATTTTTTCACAAAAGTCCCTATACAATTTAATCTATCAACATCAATTATTTTCAATTTGGTAAGATTCTTCAATAATATTATTTAAACTCCATTCTCTAATTTTTCTTCTCCCTTTAGCCAAAAACTCCTCAATAATATCATTTAAACTTCATTCTCTATTATTTCTCCTCTATTTAGCCAAAAACAACCTAGGGAAGGAAGTGAAGATTTTTCTTTTCTCTTTGAAAAATTCTTACTCCATTCATATAATAACACTTATAAACCTTCATCTTCTTATATTTTCCAAACAATTGTATTAAACCTCAAATCCCCTAAATTATTCCTCTTTTGGCCAAATATTCAATTAAAATGAAGAAAAATAATTTTTGTTTCTTTTACTTAAAATTAAACACTTACCCAATCATAATTCATGCTTTCTAACATGGTTCAAACATAATTTGCATCATTCCTATAAATTATAACATAAATCCACAATTTCACATAATCATAATTTTGCATAATCCTTCATCAAACATAAAATTAAAGAAATTAATCATTTGGAGCATGTTATTTACCTCATTTTGATAAGGATTTAAGGAAAGAATGCAAGAAAAATCAAGTTTTCTTCTTCTCCCTCTTCAAACCCTAGCTTGAAATCCTTCCTTCAATGCACTCACCACCTTAAAATCAACCCCCTCTTGATGTTTAATTAAGTTACTCACTCTAATTACTCACTTTGATTAGTGAAATCAATGAGAATTTAAGTAGAAAAATAACACAATTCTTCCCCCTCTCTTTGTTTAAAGCTCACGGCTAAAAAGAGAAAAAATAGAGTATTTATAGTCTAACTTTTACTTATTTACACATTGGCCCTCATTTCTTCTCATTTCTATTTTTGTCACTCAACTCTTCTTTTTTCTTAATTCTCACCTTAACATCTTATATTTTATTCTATTGTATTTAATTACAATACTTGGAATCCTTTTATTTAATCTATTCGGTACTTTATTTATTTTACTCAGATTATAATTTAGCGGGTTTTCACATGGACGACCTCTAGGTAATGGGACTGGTTGTCCGTAAGGAAGACACATCACTCTTAGTGCACTCTACCCAAGGTAAATTGCATTATTAATTGATTGTTTTTTTTTTTTACTGTTATGTTTCTATATGTTAGTTTGTCTAAAGTTTAAGAAAGATTCTTCTCAGTAAGAAATCTTTTTTCTTATTAAGATAAAACCTAATCATTCTAAAACAAAAACAAAGAGTAAAATTCATATCCCCAAAAAATAAATATACAGATTGATTTTTGTGGTGTTTTGAGATTTTTTGTCAAATCTTAATAGATAATTACAAACTTGTTATGATACTCATTAATTGTTTTTTGAGTTTTTTTAAGTATGATAAAGATGGAATTTTTATTTTAAAAAAAAACATATGCATGAAAAGATTTTAGAACTTGGTTGTATACACACAAATAAAAATGCATTTTTATATTTTTAAAATAAGATTTTTTATTTTTGTTTGTATTTTTCTAAAATTTTGAAGAAAAATAGGTATATTTAATACTGATTCAATATCTTACGGTACAAATTTATAGCCCAAATATTAAATGAAAAGGTTGGGAAACACATGAGGGACCTATAAATAAATTTAAAATAGTCTTTGATTTTTTTCAGAATTTTTGAAAATAATTTGAGGTCTAAAAAATAAACATTGCTGAAAAATTAGTAGGGTGTGTTAGCCAAATATGCCCTTAACTAAAATTCATAGGCTTAAAAAATATATTAAAACCATGTTTGTCAAACACGTTTTAAGGACAAAATATTTTGTTTTTTTCTTTGATAAAAATTGAACATACCGAACATGGCCTTAAGCTAATATACTTAGTCTATCCACATGAGTTGGCTTTCTGATCCAAAATCTAAGCTTAAAAATACAGTCTAAAACATAAATGAAATTTTAAAATCAAAAACAAGGTTTTTTTTGCTTAAATCTTATCAAGAATAATGAGAAAATAACACGAAAAAACTAAAAAACATGAATTTTAATTTTAACCATATTATGTCAAATTGAAGACATGTAAAAAAAACATTATTCAAATAAAAATTAGAGGCTAAATCATCACAATTAAACACCCAATCATTATAATTAATTAATTTTATACCAAAACAAAGAAGAAAGAACTAAAGATTAAATGCCTTGATTTCGAAGTTTTTAAGCCATTAAAACTCTAAATTAATAATCAAGCATGCACACATTTATATGTAAAAACTAATAAAAAATGTAAATCAAGTACCTCATATAATCTTCAACGCATGAACACTAGACCCAGAAAAGATGAAAGCCTAGGAACTCAACAGTAAGCCTAAACCTAAACCTGGAATACATGGGTTGACATGATTTAAAACATGAATAAACGGGCCCTCTGCATCGTTGCTCATAACTTCTTCAGTGTATACTACATTATTCACCAGGGATTATTCAATTTGTTTTTAAAAACATATATATATATATATATATATATATATATATATATATATATATATATCATCCATATATTAATGTTTTTCTAGTAATTTTTTTTTTAACTCATGCAAAAATTAATTTAATATGATCTGATCAACTTAATGGGTTAAAAAACAATATGAACAACCATAAAAAAAATATAGTTTGAATTTCAAAAATTCAAGACAATATATTTTTTAAATAAAATATAGACACAACAATATATTAGATAAATCAGGGATAGTCCAGGTTAACTTGTTAAATTCTCGATACAAGTCATGAGACTATGATACTTCATATAAAGAAAATAAAAAAAATATATGAAACTCAATTCTCAATCAACCCAATGTGAAAGAATAAAATTGAAAAAAAATCAATTAAAAATTCAATTTGGATTAACCTACCAAACTCGTGATCCAAGTTATGAGATCAAAATATTTTTATAAAAAATAAACATAAAAAATAACTTGAGTTAGCTCAGGTTGATCTGTCAAACTTGCGATTAAAATCATAAAACTATGATAATTCTATAAAAATCAAATCAAAATAAAAAAAATTAATTTTTAATAAATTTATTATTAAATAATAAAATAAACAATATCCTATGAGGTTATCTATTAAAATCACCATCCTTTTAATTCATTGTTAACAATAATAATATATTTTCGTGGAGAGAGAGAGAGAGAGAGAGAGAGAGAGAGAGAGAGAGAGAGAGAGAGAGAGTTGTACATAATAAATACTATATAATTTATGAAGACGCCGAGGATACCAGGAGTTCACGGTCTCCTGGTTCTCTGAATTTACCCTTAGATTCCTCCTGAAAAAGTATAGATGAGATCAAGTTTTATACTTGGATTATACATAATTATGTTTATGAATCTTTCAATTTTGATTTTTCATATTTGCAAGGAAATATAAGAGAAAATATATTTTTTATTTGAGGTTAATGTATATCCTCAAACTAATTTATGTGCAAAAAAAAAAAACTATACTCTCTTTTTTTAATAAATAATTTTCATATTAGTCTGATAAGTTTAGAGGAATAGGTTATTTCAAGTGTTGATATTAAAGTCGGGAAATGTGGTTTCGGTTGCTTTTTAAAGTGTTTTTTACTTGAAAATACATCAAAATAATATTTTTTTTATTTTTTAAAAATTATTTTTGATATCAGCACATCAAAATAATTTGAAAACACCAAAAAAATATTAATTTGAAGTAAAAAAAAAATAAAATAAAAAATAAAATTTTTTTAAAATATTTTTTAAAACGTAAAAACAAACAGACATATCCAAAAAAAAAAAAAACTCAAACCGACTCTTTAGAGTTTATTTTATCTTTGCATACATGTGTAAAGTCTCAAACCTTTCAAGGTCACTAATACTATAAGACAGCTAAAAAGCAATTAATTCGGTGTTGAAACTTCAAATCCTGGGTTATTATTATAGGAAATTATGTTTTCTCGTAGTTGCGCAATTATAAATTTTGCTAATTTTTTTTACTGCATCTGTAAAAAAAATATAATTTTTGAGTTTTTTAAATTTTGTTTTAGAAAAAAATAAGTTTTACTTATATTGTTTTTCTTTATACTTGATATTTTGATATTTTTATCGTTTTACACTTAGTCTATTTCTCATCATTTTTTTTATATTTATTATCTTGTAATATTTTTTTTAGTTTTTTCTTCTTTTTATCTTTACACTTTTTTTTGTAAAAAACAATTACTGTAGAAATACAACTAATTAACTATAACTTAAAAAGATCAGTGTTTTACTGTAGCGGGAATTAATGTGGGCTGTAAATGCTTTTCACTGTGGATTGCACCGTTCAACACTATAGCGGGGATACTGTGGACTGTGAGTACTTTTCATTGTGGATTGCACTGTTTGGTGGGGGCATAGTGAGGCTTCAAGCCCAGGCTACAAGCACGCCCCCTAAGGTTGTAGACACTTGGCGCTTGGGTTGCCAAGCCTGGGTGTTTGGCCGGCCACGCGTACTCGAGGCCCTAGCATGCAAACAACTAGCACGGGGTCTGCTTGAGCGCTAGGCGCAGACCTGCATGCTTGGCTGCAGCCCCACGAGGCAGGGTTTGCAACTCCAAGCGCCTAGACTGCAGACCCCTGTGCTAGGTGCAGACCCGGCCACCAAGGTCTATTATGACCCATTTTGGGTTTTGCAAACCGCCCTTGGGTTTAGAGGCCCATGTGGCTGGATCGGTAGACCTGCAAAGAAGAAAAATAAAAAAAATATAATAAAAGTTATTGTTATTATTATTATTAATAAATTTTAAAAAAAAACATTATCACGGTAGAAACTTTGGCCAGAGAAGTTTAATATTATTATTAATACAATAAATATTATTATTTGTATTCTAAATATTGTAATATTTATTGTAATTAAAAGTATTAATATTAAGAATATTATTATTGTGATATAAATATTATGATTTTTATTATAATTAATATTATTAATATTAAAAATACAATTATTTTTATTATAATTAAAAGTATTAATATTAAAAATAATATTTTTTGTGTTATAAATATTATTATTTTTACTATAATTAAAATAATTAATATAAAAAATAGTATTATTCGTGTTATAAATATTATTATTTTTATTATAATTAGTAGTATTAATATTAAAAGCAGTATTATTTGTGTTATAAATACTATAAAGCAGGGGGTGTCCCTTTGCTGTGTTTTTTGTCAAGAATTATGGCCGGGGGCATTGCCTCCTCTGCCAAAAGCTATTGGATCTGGCTTTGGGTCTGCAAAACCGTGCGCCAGGTGCACACCTGGGTCTGCCTAGGTCTGTTGACCCCCGCCTAATGGTCCACAAAGCCTCCATGGGTATTATAAATATTGTTGTTTTTATTATAATTAATGCTATTAAAATTAAAAATATTATTATTTGTATTATAATTAATGTTATTGAAATTAAAAATATTCTTATTTTTATTATAATTTTCTTGGGTCCTGCGGAGGACCCAATGCTCTTGGGTCTGGCGGCGGCAGGACCCAAGGCTAATGGGTCCTACGCCAAGACTCAAGAGAATTGGGTCTTAAGTTTCTAAATATAATTATTTATATTATAAATATTATTATTTATGTTATAAATAGTATTTTTTTTTTGTTATAATTAAAGGTATTAATATTAAAAATAGTATTATTTCTCTGTTAAATATTACTATTTTTATTATAATTTATAGTATTAATATTAAAAATAATATTATTTGTGTTATAAATATTATAAGAACTTTGGTCAGGCCATTTTCGTATTATAAATATTATTATATTCATTAATATTATTAAATTTGTAATATATAATAACTATAAAAAAAAATATAAAATTGATTTGAAGGGTAAAATCAATTACTATTGTTACTACTATTATTATTATTAACTTGGATCAGATATCCCCTTCCAGATCCAAGAAACCTGGACCTGAGAAGGGATGCCTCACCCAAGGAGTTTGGATGTGGTTTAAGCGCAGACTCAAATCCCTTGGGTCTTGCAGTCCTGCCTGACCCAAGACTACTGATCATTTGTCAGGACCTAATCTCTTAGGTCCTACGTCATGACCCAAGGCTAATGGGTCCTGCTTCCGGATTCAATACTCTTGAATCTTGTTTCGGGATCCAATTTCTCTTGGGCGGCATCATGACCCAATGCACTTGGGTCCGGCGTCAGGACCCAAGGCTAATAGGTCCTACATTAGGAACTAAGAGAATTGGATTTGGCACCGGGACTCAAGGCTAATGAGTCCTGCGTCAGAACCCAAGAGAATTGGGTCTTAGGTTTTTAAATATAATTATTTTTATTATAACTTTAAGTATTAATATGAAAAATAGTATTATTTATGTTATAAATATTATTATTTTTATTATAATTAAAAGTATTAATATTAAAAATAGTATTATTTGTGTTATAAATATTATTATTTTTATTATAATTAATATTATTAATAAAATAATTAATAAATTTGAAAAAAATAATTATCAATATTGAAAAACAACCATAGATTATTTGAAGTGTAAAATTAAAAATTATTATTATTATTAAAATTTAAAAAACTATTATTAATATTGAAGAAAAATCATAATTTTTTTTAAAATATTTTAAAAAAAATTTAGACAGACAAATTAAATATTATTATAAATATTATTGTTAGGTGTGGCATTACAATCAAACTCAATGTTCTTGGTTCCGTCATTGTAGCCAGACCTAACACTTTTAAATTTTAAATTTTTGTGATAATTTTTTATAAATATAAAGATGAGCATGTGGTGGAGCGCATTTCCTATCTAGTATAGACTAAAACAGAATCTATCACAACTGTTTAATAATAGATCATGACACGAGTTTTTATATATAGATAAGGCATGGCTACAGGCCACCCACAGATAATAAATTGATAGTGGATGGAATTATTAATTAAGATCATAATTACTTTGGTTTAAGTCAATAGAGTTATTAATTAAGATCTTCATATGTTACTTTAATCAAGCCATTCATTCACAAGTGTTTTAAACGTGCGATGGCTTTTATTTTTAGAAGCATTTCAAAGTATATTTTACTTAACAAAATATTATATTGGTGTTTTTTAGTATTAATTTTATGATTTTAGCTGTGAATCTTTAAATTTTATTTTATATATGATTATATATTTTACTTAACAAACATTAAATTGGTGGTTTTTTAGTATTAATTTTATGTTTTCAAACCTAGAAATTTGTTGATTTAAGGTTTGGCCTAGAACTTGGTTTTCATTTTTTTTTTTATTTACGTGGGGTGTCCGGGCCAGCTTGCGCGCACCACGACTATTCCCCACGGCCCACTGGACATCCTGCAAGCCCAGGAGCAGGTAAGGCACCGCGGGGGTGACAGGCGTGCACATAGAGGGTTGAACCCGGGACGGGGGCGGAACAAGTCACACGATTGACCACAGCAGCTAGACCCTCAAGTGCTTATTTTTAGTATTATAGTACATAGTGTTTTGTAAAATTATTTTTTATTTAAAAATATATTAAAATAATTTTTTTTTATATTAGCATATTAAAATCATTAAAAATTACTAAAAAAAAATTAACTTGATGTTTTTTCAAGAAATGAATTAAAAAATAAAAACTATTATACTTTTAAATACTCACTTAGTCCATGTTAGCTCTCGAACTAGCAGGTCAATCTAGACAGAGTTTATACAACTATACCTGGATTATACATGGTTTAATTTATGAATCTTTTGATATTTCATATCTGCAAAATGGAAGAGAAAATATAATATATAGTTATTCAAGGTTAAAGAATATCCTCCAACTAGTGTACGTGTCAATCAAAACTAAATTATTTTTTCTTTAAATATTTTAATACACAATCTTCATATTATTCTAATAAATTTAGACGAGTAGATTCTTAAAAGTGTTAATATTAAAGTTTAAATTCAAAAAAAAAAAAAAATTTCTTAGTTTCCAAACCGGCTTTTTAGAGTTAAAATAGGACTTGAATATCAAGGTTTATTTTATCTTGCATAGTCGTATGTAAAGTCTCAAACTTTTCAATGTAAATTTTTAAAAAGTTTTTTTTTTTAATGAATATTTTTATGATTTTGAATTGTTTTGATGTGATGATATAAAAATTATTAATTTTTTTTGATATATTTCAAAAGGTATTTTTTTTAATGTTTTTTAAAAGTATATTTGATGTGAAAAACCATGAAATCAATGATTTTTAATATTTTAAAATTCTGGTATTAAAAAAAAAAATCATTTTAATCCATTTTAAAAAAAATAAAAACACTTTTAAAAGGCATGGAGAAGCCAAACAAGTTTTTTACAAAAAAAAATAAACATAATTTTTTATTTGATTATTGAATCTAAGATTTAACCAGTAAATTATCTATAGAATTAATTGGCTAGCACCAATAAAGATCAGTATCTACTTATCTTTGGATTTATTTCTTAATTAGGTTTTAAAATTTATTTGACTTGATTTGATTTTAAATAGGAAAGTTTATTTAGCTACTATTTAAATAGTTTAGTATGTTATTTTTAAAAAACAAATTAAGAATTTTTGACATTCAGAATTAATTATATTACAGTTTTATATGTACTTTAGCTATAATTTTAGAGTTTAAAAACACTATTTTGCATACTAAAAAAATTACATAAATTTTTAGTCTTGATAGAACCCTAAAGTCTTTACATGCTTTCTAAAGCTCATTAGTCTTAGTCAATTGATTCACCAAGTTTCTCCAAGTTCAAATATGAATCGAATAATTTTGATTTTTTTTATTTTTTTGAAAGTTTGAATGTTGACTTTGACTGTAGTGGGCAGTTTGACTGCTTAATAAAGAGATAGTTTGGAAATGTCATGTAAATCGTGTTTTATAAATTTTTTTTTTGTATTTTGTTTATATTTAATTTGTTTTATGTTTTTAAATTGTTTTGATATACTAATATCATAAATAATTTAAAAAATATTATTTTATTATATTTTTAAATAAAAAACACTTTAAAAAATAAATATTATTATATTCCCAAACTCCCAACTCCAGGTGCTGTGTTTGTTTTTATGATACACACGTGCTTTTTAAATAATTTTTTAGTTTTAAATTATTATTATTTTTTATCTTTTTAATTACTGTATAATTTATGAACATTTCAAAGATATCATGAGTTCACAGTCTTTGATTCTCTGAATTTAACCTTAGATCCCCCCTAAAAAGGGCAAATGAGCTAAAATTGGAGTCAATCTTCTTAGCTTTATACTATAGAGTGGGTCCATTAGCGGGAAGACCAAGATAATCCTTCACTTCTTTGAAAACCCTAAACAATATTAAAAAAAATAAAAATTCAGTATATTTTTAGTATTGTAGTGGAGAGAATTTAGTAAAATTATTTTTTATTTAAAAATATATTAAAATAATTTTTTTATTTTTTTTATATCTGTGTATCAAAATCTTTGCAAATTATTAAAAAAAATTATGATAAAAAATAAAAATCATCACATTTCTAAACAATCACTCAATACAAATTAACCCTCAAACTGATAAGTCAATCTGAGTAATTCTAACTAAGTTTTATATATGTATACCTGGATTATACATAGTTTAGTTTATGGATCTTCAGGTTTTGATATTTTATATCTGCTCGGAAATAGAAGGGAAAATATAATATTTTTTTATATTCAAGGATAATGAATATCCTCCAACTAATTTGTGTAGATCAAAACTCAAATATATTTTAAAACATAATTATTATCATAATTTCAGACAATATCATAAATAAAATTCATTATAATCTGTTGATTTAAGGTTTGGCCCAAAACTTTGTTTTTTTAATTCAAAAAATATAAAATAATTTTGTTTTGAATTTAATTCTCTTAAAACCAAAACTTGAGTTAACTTTAAATGAATCTTCTGTGACTATTTGAGAGTGATGTAACTTTTATTTTATAGTGTTTTTAAAAAATATATTCGATGTAAAAAATCATGAAATCATGATTGTTTTAGTGTTTTTTTTTTATGATTTTAATATGATGATGTTAAAAATAAAAATAAGTTATTTTAATTCATTTTAAAATAAAAAAAATACTTTTAAAAAGTATGGAGAAGCCAAACAAGTTTTTTTTGACAAAAAAATATAATTTTTTATCCATTGTTGAATAAAACTAAAATTTAACCAATGAATTATCTATAGAATTAATTGGCTAGCACCAATGAAGGTTAGTATTGTGCCAAAATTAGGTTTGAAAGCTGTTGTCTTATAATTTTATTTATTTTTCTACTTCTACTTATCTTTGGATTCATTTCTTAATTAGGTTTTAAAATTTATTTGACCTGATTTGATTTTAAATAGGAAAGTTTATTTAGGTACTATTTAAATAGTTTAGTATGCTGTTTTTTTTTTAAAAAAAGAATTTTGGACATCCAGAATTTATTATATTACAGTTTTCTATGTAATTTAGCTATAATTTTAGAGTTTAAAAAACACTATTTTGCTTACTAAAAAATTACATAAAAATTTAGTCTGGATAGAACCTTCTTTCCATGCTCTCTAAAGCTTATTATTATTATTATTCTCAGTCAATTGATTCACCAAATTTCTCCAAATTCATTTGTGAATCAAAGAATTTTGATTTCTCTTTTCTTTTGAGAGTTCAAAAGTTGACTCTGACTATATTATATTGGGTAGTTTGACTGCCTTAATTTTGTTAGATAAACACAAACTCCCTTTCAAAAGGCTGATAAAGATAGAAGAAAGCACTATCAAGAAAAAGTACAAGAAATAAGTGTTTGAGGATGTAATAATAGTTATTTTTTATTTAGAAATATATTAAAAATAATATTTTTTTATTTTTAAAAAATTATTTTTAATATTAGCATATTAAAATGATATAAAAACATTAAAAAATATTAATTTTAAATAAAAAAATAAAATTTTTTAAATATTTTAAAACATAAAAATAAATAGAGTTTTCTCAATCTGGCGATTTAAGGTGCGGTTCGAGGGAGTGTTGCGTTTGTTTGTGCTGTAATAGTCATGGTTTTTTTTATTGTTTTGATCCTCGGTAGAGGGGGGAAATCATGAGTTCATAGCCTCCTGGTTCTCTGAATTTAACCTTGAAATCATGAGTCAATCTTCTTAGCTTTATACCATAGAGTGGGTCCATCAAGTGGAAAGACCCAGATAATCCTAAACCTTTTTTAAAAAAATCCTAAACAATTATATATATATATATATATATATATATATATATATATATATATATATATATAGTGCAGTGTTTTGTAAAATTATTTTTTATTTTAAAATATATTAAAATTATTTTTTTATTTTATATATTAGTATATCAAAATCGTTAAAAATCACTAAAAAAATATTAATTTGATATTTTTTAGAGTAAAATATATTTTTAAAAATAATTTAAATTCTTACAATTTCTCAGTTTCCAAACCGGCTTTTTAGACTAGGTTCATAGTCTCAAACTTTTCAATGTCACAATAAGACAGCTAAAAAACAATTAATTAGGAGTTGAAACTTCAAATCCTAGGTTATTATATAGATGAAGATGAATTTTTTTAAATAATTAAATTTTTTTAAATGAATTTTTTTTATGATTTTAAATTGTTTTGATGTGATAATATAAAAAAATTAAAAAAATTTATTATTTTAATATATTTAAAAATAAAAACTACTTTACAAAACAACTATTACTGTAATTCCAGACACTGCACTAACAAAATCCATTAGAATTGTTTAATAATACATCATCACACCAGGTAGATTGATGGTGGACCGGTGGAATTATTAATTAAGATCATAATTACTTTAGTTTAAGACAAAATATAGACTTACTAATTAAGATGTTCATATGTGACTTTAGTCAATCCATCCATCCATGCATCCGTAGTGAAGGTAGGTATGTGTCGGTGAATAAAGCAAGGCTTCGTGCAGCTCTAATTTAGGTTAATGGGATTTCCACAAACTCTCTCTCTTTTTTTTTTAATTATTATTATTTCTACCACCAAGAAGGGTTCTCTTTGCTTCACAATCTCCTTTTTTTTTTTTTTAATATATATATATATATATATATATATATATATATATATATATATATATATATATATATATGAAAGGGTGCACGTTTAATTTAATTATAATTTTCACTTGAGCCTAGAGGTATCATTGTTATAGCCCACTACCTTTTGAAGATTTTTAAAAATCTATGTGCTTGTGATTTGACATCATCTATATCTCGAACATCACTAGAGCCGAGTAATTAGTGAATTGTGTTTATTACTATTTTATAAATATATATAAAAAATAAAAATATATTTGATTTGAAGAGATACATAAAATAAATTTATTTTTGAATGTTTTTAAAGTAAATTTTATATTTTCAAAACATAAAATATAAGAAAACATGTTATCTTTACTTATTTATTTTGTAATAATAACCGAACACTATATAAAAATTATTGTTAATTAACCAAACATTATGTACTAAATATTCGTTAAAAAAAATAATGTTAATTTGAATATTCATTTAAAAGTGTTTTAAGGAAAATAAAAACATCCAACGGGTTTGATATTGAATTTATTAAAGAAAAATAAAAATGCTTTATGTAATACATATAATAGTTCATTATTTTTATATTATACTTTTATTTTTCTTTGAAGATCTATTTAATCCAAATTTTTAATTGTTCATGTTAAACATTTGTGATTTTTAAATGTTGAAAATAAGTGGGAGGTTGCACAACTACATTAGATTTATTTAATCCACATTAATTATTTTTCTTTGTGATTTTTAACATGAGCAATTCACAAATGTTTTTTTTCCTTTTGGGTTCTCATCTACAATTGTAAAAATCCAAAGCTAAAATATATTCCTTCAAGGCCAGAAAATCATAGAAAATAATTCTTTGGATATTCAATTTTTAGAAATCATAAATGAGTGCCAAAAAATTTATTTGGTTATTAAGGCCAACGTCATTTATTCATAATCTTGAATGAATTATTTTTGAAAACTCGTGAAGTTAACCAAGAATTTATTTATTTTTTTGACATCAATCTATAAAAGAATTTCTATCAAATCCGACCTAGCATATAAACCTGATAATTTGTTCATTTAAAGATTGCCTTAGAATCGTCGGTTGATGAAAAAATATAATTTTTTTAATTAAAACTTGAGTTAACTCGGATGAGTTTTTAAAGAGAATATTTAATGTTCCATTTGTTTTCTAGAAAGTGATTTTCTTTTGGAAAGTAAATTCCGGGAAAGTGAATTATTTTTCGATATCTAGTAGTGTAATGAAAAATAAGTTGGAAAACACTTTCTAGTATTTGGTTATGTCATGAAAAATGAGCTGGAAAATAACTTATTAATGTTTTATTTTTTTCAAGTTTATTAAAATAACGAGGAACAAATCTTACAAATTAAAAAGTTGAATGAGAATGAAATTGAAAAAAATATAATTTTATAAATTATCTCAAATAAAATAAATAATAATCAAAATAATAGATAACAAATCTAAAAAATAAAAAAAATTAAAAGATGAAAAAATTAAAATAATAATAAGATCTTGTAGCTTTTGTTTTTTATATTTTTAAATATTAAATTAATATTTTTTAATGATTTTTTATGTTAATACACAAACTTTAAAAAATCATTTTAATATATTTTAAAATAAAAATTAGTTTCAAAATTACTGTAGCAAAGCAATACCAAACGCACATTAGACTTTTGTGCTCTTGGAACTATGATTTTTCTGCACATCAGCCTTTTTCCGTTCTGATTATGACTTGAAATGGCATAGCCAACGTATCCAAAGAAATAGTTGCAGCTGAAAGAAATTCCTCACTCTAAATGCTATAAGATCACTGCCCAGATCATGTCCAGCTTGCATAACCCAAGCATGGCAGCTTCTCAAAAGCTTTATGTTGCTCTCTTCCATGTTCTCCTTCTTTCCTTGTTTCCTTTGAAGGCCAAATCATCTGCAAGAACACAAGCTGAAGCTCTCCTCCAATGGAAAAGCACCTTGTCTTTCTCACCTCCTCCTCTTAGTTCATGGTCTCGTTCCAACCTCAACAACCTCTGCAAGTGGACTGCTGTTTCCTGCAGCTCCACCTCTCGAACAGTCTCTCAAATAAACCTCGGCAGCCAAAACATAAATGGAACACTCGCCCATTTCAACTTCACCCCTTTTACTGGTCTCACCACGTTTGACATCCAGAGTAACAATGTCAATGGAGCGATACCATCAGCCATTGGCAGCCTCTCCAAGCTCACTCACTTGGACCTCAGTGCCAATCTCTTCGAGGGCAGTATACCTGTGGAGATATCTCAGTTGACAGAGCTTCAGTATCTTAGTCTTTACAACAACAATCTCAACGGTATCATCCCCTTTCAACTTGCCAATCTTCCCAAGGTAAGACACTTGGACCTTGGAGCAAACTACCTGGAAAACCCTGACTGGTCCAACTTTTCCATGCCTTCTTTGGAATATCTTAGTTTTTTTCTCAATGAACTTACTGCAGAATTCCCCCATTTTATAACCAATTGCCGGAACTTGACGTTTCTGGATTTGTCACTCAATAAATTCACAGGCCAAATACCAGAATTGGTCTATACCAATCTGGGAAAGCTTGAGGCCTTGAATCTCTATAACAATTCATTCCAAGGACCATTTTCATCCAACATTTCGAAGCTTTCCAATCTCAAAAACATCAGTCTACAAAATAACCTGTTGAGTGGTCAAATTCCCGAAAGCATTGGTTCGATATCTGGTCTTCAAATTGTTGAGTTGTTCAGCAATTCTTTCCAAGGAAATATCCCATCTTCTATAGGCCAGCTTAAGCATCTTAAAAAGCTTGATCTCCGGATGAATGCATTGAACTCAACGATCCCTCCTGAGCTTGGTCTTTGCACTAACCTCACCTACTTGGCCTTGGCTGATAATCAGCTAAGGGGGGAATTGCCTTTGTCTTTGTCCAATCTATCTAAAATAGCAGATATGGGTTTATCTGAAAACTCTCTCTCCGGTGAGATCTCACCTACCCTTATATCCAACTGGACTGAATTGATCTCGCTTCAGGTTCAAAACAATTTGTTTTCTGGAAATATTCCTCCAGAAATTGGGAAATTGACAATGCTTCAATACCTTTTTCTGTATAATAACACATTCTCTGGTTCCATTCCCCCGGAGATAGGAAACTTGAAGGAGTTATTAAGTCTAGACCTTTCAGGAAACCAGCTTTCAGGCCCCCTTCCTCCACCATTATGGAATCTCACAAATCTTCAAATCCTGAATCTTTTCTCAAATAACATCACCGGTAAAATTCCATCAGAAGTTGGAAATTTGACGATGCTGCAAATTCTTGATCTCAACACCAACCAGCTCCATGGGGAGTTGCCACAGACCATTTCAAATATTACTTCTTTAACTTCCATCAATCTGTTTGGCAATAACCTCTCTGGTAGCATTCCAAGTGATTTTGGGAAGTACATGCCTTCTCTGGCGTATGCTAGCTTTTCAAACAATAGTTTCTCTGGAGAATTGCCGCCTGAATTTTGTAGAGGTCTGAGTCTTCAACAATTTACTGTCAATGAAAACAGTTTTACAGGGTCACTGCCAACCTGCTTGAGGAATTGTTCGAAGCTAACACGGGTTCGGCTTGAAGAGAACCGATTCACTGGAAACATCACTAATGCATTTGGTGTCCTTCCAAATCTTGTTTTTGTTGCCCTCAGTGACAATCAATTTATTGGTGAAATCTCACCAGATTGGGGAGAATGTAAAAACCTCACCAATTTACAGATGGACGGAAACAGAATTTCTGGTGAAATCCCTGCTGAGCTTGGGAAGTTGCCCCAGCTGCGAGTTCTAAGTCTGGGCTCCAATGACCTGGCTGGGAGGATTCCTGCTGAACTGGGAAATCTGAGCAGGTTATTCATGCTCAACTTGAGCAACAATCAGTTGACAGGGGAGGTACCTCAGAGTCTAACCAGCTTGAAAGGTCTTGAATCTCTCGACTTATCTGATAACAAGCTGACTGGAAACATATCAAAAGAGCTTGGGAGTTATGAGAAGCTATCAAGCTTGGACTTGAGCCACAACAACCTTGCTGGTGAAATACCTTTTGAACTGGGCAACTTAAACTCGTTGCGGTACTTGTTGGATCTTAGCAGCAACTCACTCTCAGGAGCCATACCTCAAAATTTTGAAAAGCTATCGCGGTTGGAGACTCTGAATGTCTCACATAACCATCTCTCAGGAAGAATCCCAGATTCGCTGTCTTCCATGGTTAGCCTGTCTTCTTTTGATTTCTCATACAATGAGTTGACAGGTCCTATACCAACTGGAAGCATTTTCAAAAATGCATCCGCAAGATCTTTTGTTGGAAATTCAGGATTGTGCGGTGAAGGACTATCACAATGTCCAACGACAGACAGTAGCAAGACCTCGAAGGATAACAAAAAGGTTCTTATTGGTGTTATCGTTCCGGTTTGTGGCTTATTAGTAATAGCAACTATCTTTTCTGTTCTGCTATGTTTCCGAAAAACCAAACTGCTTGATGAAGAGACCAAAATAGTCAACAATGGTGAGAGTTCCAAGTCAGTGATATGGGAAAGAGAAAGCAAATTCACATTTGGGGATATTGTCAAGGCCACTGATGACTTCAACGAGAAGTACTGCATTGGAAGAGGAGGATTTGGTAGTGTTTACAAAGCAGTATTGTCTACAGGTCAAGTAGTTGCGGTCAAGAAACTCAACATGTCAGACTCCAGTGACATCCCAGCAACCAATCGCCAGAGTTTCGAGAATGAGATTAAAATGCTGACAGAAGTTAGGCACCGGAACATCATAAAGCTTTATGGGTTTTGCTCCAGGAGGGGCTGCTTGTACCTGGTTTACGAGCATGTTGAAAGAGGAAGTCTGGGAAAAGTGTTGTATGGGATAGAAGGGGAAGTGGAGCTTGGTTGGGGCAGGAGAGTGAATACAGTGCGAGGAGTTGCTCATGCAATTGCCTACTTGCACCGTGACTGTTCTCCGCCCATTGTGCACCGTGACATATCACTGAACAACATTTTGCTAGAGACAGATTTTGAGCCACGTCTTGCGGATTTTGGCACAGCAAGACTCTTGAATACAGATTCCTCCAACTGGACTGCAGTTGCTGGGTCTTATGGCTACATGGCTCCAGGTAAGACAACAATCCTATGTTCTTGATTTTTGTTCTTGTCATTTCAGTATCTGCTCTAAAATTATAAAAGCTATAACATGTGTACAACAAGGAAATGGGAAACATAGCATGATGTTAAAAACTTTCATAGTGGATGTTTCAAATGTTCATTTTGATTGCCTGGTGATTTCAGAACTGGCACAAACAATGCGGGTCACAGACAAATGCGATGTGTATAGCTTTGGGGTGGTTGCTTTGGAAGTCATGATGGGAAGGCACCCGGGAGACCTCTTATCTTCATTGTCATCAATGAAACCACCATTGTCAAGCGATCCAGAGTTGTTTGTAAAGGATGTGCTGGACCCGCGGCTCGAAGCTCCCACAGGCCAAGGAGCAGAGGAAGTTGTTTTCGTAGTTACAGTGGCCTTAGCATGCACACAAACCAAGCCAGAGGCACGGCCCACCATGCATTTTGTGGCACAAGAATTAGCAGCAAGAACTCAAGCTTACCTGGCTGAGCCACTGAACTCGATAACTATCAGCAAGTTGAGAAGTTTTCAAAAATAGAACAAGATGGACCTCGTAGGAAAGGCTACTTTTGATTTTGGTTTGACAGAATTCCATGGCTTTCACGAATTACAATTCAAGGAGGTGCGCTTTGCTTCCTTGTGGCTGTCTTAGTATAAAGATTATAGTACCAGAGTACGGATGCATGTTCCGTATCATGTATTACTTGTTGGATGCCCGTGCTACGGGATGAGTTAACTTTTTATTTTTATAAAAAATACTGTAAAAATTTATAATATAAAAAATAGTATTTTTTTAATATTAATAATATTTTTTAAAAGTTTATTAAATATTTTATTAATAATATTAATTATAATAAAAATAATAATATTTATAACACAAATAATTATATTAAGAATTCCAAGGATGATTATAACACAAATAATAATATTTTTTATATCAATACTTTGAGTTATAATAAAAATAATAATATTTATAACACAAATAATAGTATTTTTGATATTAACACTTTGAATTATAAGAGAAATAATAATATTTATAACATACATTATTATATTAAAAAAACTGAAGAATATTTATAATACAAATTATTTTGGTCCTGGCGAGGACTCAAGCGAATTGGGTCTTGAGGCAGGACCCATTATCATTGGATCCTGCGGAAGATCTATTGCCATTAGGTCCTGCACTAGACCAATTGCCATTATGTCTAGCGTAGGACCCATTACCATTAGGTCCTAGCACAGGACCCAAGCGAATTGGGTCTTGACAATGGCCAATTACCATTGGGTCTTGACGCAGGCTCACAGGCAGGGCAACCCAAGAACCAGGTCTTACCACGTGGCGCACGGGTATGATTGTGCGCTCTTGGCAAGCCAACCTCATCACCACGTACCACTCTGGTCTAACCTAGCGCAAGGGCAGGTAGCCAAAACACAAAATAAATTTGCAGAAATTGAACGCTTGGGTTATCCTGCCTGTGAGTCTGCGTTATACGATTGCAGAAAATATTATTATACGATTACGCCAGAGATTGCAGAAAATACCAAATTGCAGAAACTGAACAAAGATTCCAGAAACTAAACAAATATCTTCTTGAATTTATACGATTACGGGAAAACACAAAATAAATTTGCAGAAACTGAACGCAAATACCAAATTGCACAAACTAAAGGGAAGACGAAATACCAAAATAATTGCAGAAATTGAACGCAAATATCAAATTGCAGAAGCTGAAGGAAAGATGAAATACCAAATTTTGTAGAAGCGGAAGACAAAATATCACTAAAAAAAAATTTGTTTATAAATACACGAAAGTTGTGTTTAAGATTAAGCCTCGTTCTATAAAACCAGCTTTGATACCATGTTAAAAGAATTCAATTAACACAAAATAAATACGAACACGAAAAAGAGGGAGGCTAGAATTCTCCTTTTGTTGATATGTGAAAAGTATATTAATTAACCTAAATACAAAGAGCTTATATATAGGTTAAGCTAAAAATATTATTCTACCATTAATAAATAAAACAAGATAAATGTATTATTTAACAGGAGGCTCTCTAAGATTATTAAAAGAACTCTAAAATGCGTGGGGAAAGCACGGTAGCTTTCCCCACAAAACATTTTTTTTATATAGTTATTATTATATTATTACTACACTATAACCAGCTGTCTGGTTTTTTTTTAGCTTGGAAAGTATTTTACTTACAGAAGCGAGATCATGATATTGATGCATTAAATGCTTTGAAAATTTACATTGTCTTTTCTTCTTCTCTATAGTTGAGAGGGTTGCTGGATTTTCTGACTTGCCATCAGCTTGAAAATAATTAAAGGAACATGCCAAGAGACAATGAGCTTACACAACTGATTTTCGCGTCTTGGAAGTTGTGTTCACCAATGGCTTAGGCATGTGGATAAAATATATGCATAGCTAGTTGTGGAGTTGTGCATTAAATGAATATGACATTGACATCATTATACATACATACTTGCCCTTACCTCTTCATTATTTCTTGTTATGATTTAGTTAGCACTTCTATTTTGATTAGTATAGTTGGCAAGCCCTTTTTGTTTTTGTCTGTAATTGCTTTATTGCATGGGGTGGTGCTCTTCTAGAGTGTGTTTTAGTAATTCAATTCTCTCGACTCCCAGCTCTCTTATGATATTTTAAGGTGTTTTTTGTGCAACTTTTGTTGTTTGGGTTGGGTTAGCTTTTACCAACAAGTATCGTTTGTTGAGGGTTCAGGTGGGATATGCTTTTTTTTTAGTGCATGCCAACCATAATTTGTCATGCTTTATTATTTTTCATTTGCATGTTTTTTCAGGGTAGTACTTTTTTTTTACCGTGCATTGGTTCTTAGGTTCTTCATCGTTTCTTCTTTTTTATTTCACCCATAGTTGCCTGTTGGTTTGTTGTCGATTTTATGCATTAGTCTTTTTTCTATTTCCCTGTTATTTATCATCGGTTTTTCTTGGTTGCTATTGTTCTTCATTTCCTCTATAAGATCATCTTTCAGGAGAGGACTTAAACTTCAAGATTAGAACATGCCTCTGTTTTTTGCTTTTAAGATTGTGTTGTGAGAAATTATTGTATTCATGTTGTTGTCTGCATCTCAAATTATTGTGCATGAGGGGGCTGAGAGGGCACTTTGTTGCATTTTGTTTCCATAATACTTAATATATAGCTTTTGATTTTAGCACATATAAGCTACTGGCCAACTATTTGTTTAGTGCATGAGGCATCTATTATGACATGCAAATATTGCAAGGATTTTATCTTGCCTAGAAAATGTTAGCCATTTCTTTTGCCTAGCACTGGATCTAGACCATTTATTAGATGTAAGGAAAATAAAGTGGCCAAGAGAAATTATCCACTTTAATTATTAAGCCAACACTAATACTAAATTTCAATTCTCTATTTTACAATTTTTGTAATCTAGATATATAAGAGCTGGAGTTTTGAGAGTTTCATCATAGTGTCAAAAACAAATTAGAATATACCATGTGATGCTGAGATATATTAACAATTGAGATGCAATAAAATTATACCAACACTATTTAAAAAAAAAATGAATAAACTGTAGCAATTAAAATAGAAAAAAATTATCTGCCAAACAAAGGCAACCCCCAACAATACAAATTTGAGTTACTTTGTATTTTTTAAACCTTAATTTTAGTCTTCAAGATTTTAATTGCTCTGTATTTTTTAATTTTGTTTTCATTGCTCTATTTCCATGAGAATGCTTTTTTTGAAGCTGAGTCATTAGTATTACCACCGACTATTCGGTTAACCTCTGTTGACATTTTAAGTCATCCCAGTTTCTTTCAAGAAAATAGGATCCTGCAAGATATTTTTGTTTCGTTAGTATTTCAAGCCTTTCCATGTAAACTTATTTTTCAATGCTGTATTTTACAAGTTTTAATCCTGCATTCCTGCACTTTTCCTTATAAACTCTTAACATGCGAGCTCTGTTGTTTATATTTGATGTCTCTTATTTTTTTTCTTTTTTGATGTACAAAGACAGTGTTTATGTTGTAAAAACAAAACTTAATGAGCAAAGGTTTTTTTTTTTGTTTTTTTGCTTGTAATGGATGGTCATGCAAATCGTTTAAAACTTAGTATGAAAGACTAGTTAATGAGCAAAGGTTGCTTCTTCTTTTTTTGGCATAATGGGTGGCCATACAAATCCTTACAAAAATTAGTATGAAAGATCTGTTGGGCTAATTCTTGATTTTTGTTGTTTCTAACAATTGATTTATTTCGTATACTAATTTCACCTCTGTGATGTTTCTTGGCGTTGGAGAAGAAAACAAAAAAAAATTCATATCCTTTCTAGGTTTTTTTGGTCTACTATTATCTTTATATTTAGGAATTCAAGGTTCATTTATGAGAGATTATTTAATTGTCATGAAAAAAAGACATATGATTCATGATATTGTATATTAATTTGTATATGTTTCTCAGCATCACAATTAAAACTTGGGTTATATATTTATTAAGACATGTTGTTTTTATTAGATATAATTAAGCATTGGTTTTTACGATGATGTTAAGAACATAAGCTTACAACGGATTTGGCATGCCTGAAGACCATAAAAAGGAGGGAGGTCATAATTCCCTTTGCTTAATGCCTTTCCATTTCCTTGCATGCTTAATCATGGTTATGGTATTTCAATGTTTAACAACACGTAATTTTTTTTTTTAGCTCTTTGATCTTTTATTGTTGTATCTTCATCACATTTGTTCAACTTATTTCTTCAATTATATATCCTTTAGAGCGAGAAAGGGGTTTGTATTTCCAACTTATTGTTGTCAAAACAAAACTACTTAATGAGCAAAGGTTGTTCATTTTTAGGCGTGATGGATGACCATACAGGACCCTTGGAAGACTATGCAGGTTCATCAAGTGAACATCTTTGCGGAGATATTGATGTCAGTCCTGCACTAGCACTTTTAAAGAAGCAACGCCTCTCCATTTCATCACCTGAAAAGGTTTGCATCTTCAATATCATTTAGTTAGTTCTCTGTACTGCTCTACCATCTCTTTGTTTAACAAACAATCAACTATATCATTCTCGCTTTCTAATTGTCTTCTCTTCTTTGTGAACTCATGTACTCAGCAATAATTACATCTTTATTTCTCATTTTTATTTATCTTCAAGAATATTTGATGTTTATTGCTTTAAGAATAATTTATAGCTTAGGAAAAAAATTAGCATTTAGTTAATCAATGCTTTTTTATCCAACATCGCAAGCTGATTGAACGTCTTCATCACATGCTTTTTTATTACAACCTGCTGCTCATTGACGTCCACTTTTCTATCTATATGTATAAATTAAGCATAAAATATTTAGCTTAGGCACTTTTATTCTACTTGGATTTAATTGTCTTTACTTAACTTTTGCGATTCACCGCTAACTTTATAAATATAATGTCTTTTGCTGTTGTATAATATTTCTAATTATTTTATCACTGTTTAATATAATAATTAGAACTAAATTTTACTTAAAATACTCGCAGCATTGCATGGATATCAAAGCTAGTAAAAGCTATAACATGTGTACAATAAGGAAATGGGAAACATGGCATGATGCATGCTAAAAACTTTCATACTGGATGTTTCAGATGTTCATTTGATTGCCTGATGTTTTCAGAACTGGCACAAACAATGTGGGTCACAGACAAATGCGAAGTGTATAACTTTATAAATATCATTGTTTTTTTGTTGATTGCATGAGGCATGATAAATTTATTTTTAATATAATATATCAAATCAATCTAAAAATATTAAAAAAATAATAATTTAAAATTAAAAAAAATATTTTTTTACAAAAACCACTTTACGACTACGAATACGAAAACAAATGGAGCCTAATTAATTCTGTCACCATGCAGGATACTTCTGTTACTTGTAACCTCACATAGAAATGTTTTGCATGTGTGGTGTGTAGCATCTAATAGATATCACTAGTTATTTCATCTGTTTTTGTTTTTTTTTTTTTTATCATGATTCAAATATTTTTTTTAAAAACTAAATACACACAATACTATTAAAAAATCTCTATTAAAAAAATTAAATAAGAAAAAAAATCACAAAAGAGAGATATTAATTGAAACATAATTTAAAAATTATTTAAGAAAAAAGACATTAGAAAAATATCAGTTAAAAATAACAATATTAGAAGAAAAAAAATAGCTCAGATATTGTAGCTTAACTCGTCAAACCTATGCTCCGGGTTGTGGACTCAACCAGGTTAAGTAATTTTTTTTTCCTTAAATTTATATTTAACCTTAAAAAAACACAAAAAAAACAACAAAAATATTTAAAGAGGTGGCCCTCGAGCCTATGGCTCAGTGCCCCTAGGCCATTGTAAAGAAAGCCTAAACATGTGGGTGACTCTTCAGGCCTAGGTCTGCGTGCCTAAACTTGATTTTATTTTTTATATATATTTGAAAAGGGCGGATGACCTCTAGGTAATGAGACTAGATGTATATGGAAAGACGCATCACCTTCAATGCATCCTATCTAAAGTAAGTTTTATTATTAATTGATTTTTTTAAGGTCATTTTCTATGTGTTGGTCTATCTAAAGTTCAAGAAGAGTCATTCTCAGTAAGAAAGTTATTTTCTTTTCAGGTTAAACCTAACCATTCTAAAACAAACAAAAAAATATTCATATCCCAAAAAAAAATAAACAATTTGATTTTTATGGTGTTTTTGAAATTTTGATCAAATCCTAATGAATAATCACAAACTTGTTATGATACCCATTAATTGATTTTTTAGTTTTTCAAAGTATGATAAAGATGCAATTTTTATTATTTTTTTAAAAAAACATATACATGAAAAGATTTTAGAACTTGGTCATATGCATACAAATAAAAACGTATTTTTATATTTTTTTAAAATAAGAATTTTTTTTTTGTATTTTTCTAAATTTTTGAAGAAAAGCGGGTATATTTAATATTGGATCGGTATCTTTTAGTGTAAGTTTACAACCCAAATATTAAATAAAAATGTTAGAAAACACACAAGAGACCCCCAAATAAATTTAAAATAGTCTTTGATTTTTTTCAGAATTTTTGAAAATCATTTGAGATTTGTTTGGAAAAAACAGAAAAAATAAAAAAAATAAACATTGCTGAGAAATTAAACACGCCCTTAACTAAAAGTCAAAGGCTTTAAAAAACATTTTAAGATTGTGTGGCAAACACGTCTTAAGGACAAAGATATTGTGTTTTTTTTTTTCTTTGATAAAATTAAACATGTCAAACATGGTCTTAAACTAACGTATTCAGCCCAGCCATATGAGCTAGGCTTTCTGACCCAAAGTCCAAGCCTAGAAATACAGTCAAGAAATATTAATTAAAAATTAAAAATTAAAAATTAAAAATCAAATAAGAATTTTTTCTCGCTTGGATCTCATCAAGAATAGTGAGAACAAAATGAAGAATCCAAAAACATAAACTTTAATTTCAATCATATTATGTCAAATTGAAGGCATGGAGACATGTAAAAAAGACATTATTCAAACAAGAATTTGAAGCTAGATCATTACAATGAATACTCAATCATCATAATGAATTGATTTTATGCACACAAAAAAACTGAAGAATAAATTCCTTGATTTCAGTATTTTTAAGTCATTAAAATCCTAAATTAATAATCAACAAGCATGCACATACATGTAAAAACCAATAAATAATTATAAAAAAAATGTAAATCAATTACCTGAGATAATCTTCATCGTATGAACACTAAACCCAGGAAATGCTGAAGCTTGGAAACTCAGCAGTAAGCATAAACTTAGAATACGTGGGCTGACAAGATTTAAGACATGAATAAACGGTCCTCTGCAGAGGGGGAAGTCATGAATATGTGGATTGACATGATTTCCTAAGAGCCAGGCCGAAGCATCATCGCTCATAATTAACTTCTTTAGTATATGCTAGATTGTTCACCAGAGTTTATTCAAATTGTTTTTTTAGTTTTTTTTTAATTCAAATATATATATAAAAAACATGCATGTATTATTAATGTTTTTTTAGTAATTTTTTAAAATTCTTGCCAAGATTAACCTGATGTGATCTGATCGACTTGATGAGTTAAAAAAACAACATGAATAGCCATAAAGAATATAGTTCGACTCGCAAAAATTCAAGACAACATCTTTTTTAAAATAAAATATTGAAACAACAATATATTAGATAGATCGGGGACAACTATGGTTAACCTATTAAATCTAAAACTCAGGTCATGAGACTATGATATTCCATATAAAGAAAATCAAAGTAAATTACAAAGTTCAATTCTCGATCAACCTAGTGTTGAAGAATGAAATTGAGAAAAATCAATTAAAAAATCAACCTGAATTAACTTGTTAAACTTGTGACTCAGGCTATGAGATTGAGATATCTTTATAGAAAGTAAACATAAAAAATAACTTGAGTTTAGTCCAAGTTGATCTACTAAACTCGCGATCAAAATCATAAAAATTTGATAATTCTATAAAAAACATATAAAACTTAATTTTTAATGTATTTATTATTAAATAATAAAATAAATAATATTTTATGAGGTGATGCTATTAAAATCACCATCCTTTTAATTCATTGTTAATAATAATAATAATAATAATAATAATAATAATAATATATTTGCCTGGAGAAAGAGAGAGAGAGAGAGTTGTACATAATAAATACTATAAAATTTATATTCCTAGAATTTATACCATCAACTGGGCCTTTTTTAAAAAACAAACCCTTAATACATGGTTTTTTTCTTTTTTTAAAAAAAAAACTCTGGGTTAGCGACTATACCTGGATTATGCATAGTTAAGTTTATAAATCTTTCAATTTAATTTTTTATATTTGCAAGGAAATATAAGAGAAAATATTTCTTTTTATTTGAGGTTAATGAATATCTTCAAACTAATTTATGTGCAAAAAAAAAAAACTAGATTCTCTTTTTAAAAAATACTTAATAAATAATTTTCATATTAGTCTGATAAGTTTAGAGGAATAGATTCTTCCAAGTGTTGATATTAAAGTTTAAATCCTAAAAATAAAAAGATAAAATACGTTTTTAGAGTTAATCATTGACTCTAATCACTATAGGACAGCTAAAAAGCAATCAACTAGGAGTTGGAACTTCAAATCTTAGGTTTTTGTTACATGAAATATGTTTTCTTATGGAAATTGTGTAATTTTAAATTTTGCTATTTTTTTACTGTGATGATAGCAAAATTATAATTTTTGAGTTTTTTTTAAATAATTTTTTATATTTTTTTTATACTTGATATTTTTATTATTTTACGCTTCGTCTATTCATCACTATTTTTTATATTTATTCTTTTGTAATATTTTTTTTATTTCTTTTTCTTTACACTTTTTTTTGTAAAAAAAAATAACATAAAAATGGCACAAATTGAAATTTTAGACTAAGGCATATATTTTTTATTCTTCTATAATTTTAGACTCGCTGGGAAATATACATCAAATAACTATTAACTAAAATTAAAAGGGATAAGTGTTTTACTGTAGCGAGAATTACTGTGGACTGTGAGTGCTTTTACTGTAGATTGTACTGTTCTGCACTGTAGCAAGAGTTACTGGGAAATATGAGTGCTTTCATTATGGACTGCACTATTTGGTAGGGGCATGGTGAGGCTGAAGGCTAGAGGCGCCTAGCTAGAGGCACACCCCCTGAGGTTGCGAACACCTGGTGTGAGGCTGTCAGGCCTGGGCGTTCGGCAGGCCACGCGCCCCAAGCCACAACCACCTGGCGATGTGGCTGGCCGAGGCCATGGCATGTAGACACCTGGCGCGGGGTTTGCCTAGCCTTGGGCGATCCTGGCAAACTCGCGCGCCTGGCTGCAGCCTCAGGGCGAGCGGGCCTACAGCCCTAGGGTCTGCAAACTCGAGCGCCTAGCCTGCAGACCTGCATAAAGTTGTTAAAATCGCGAGTTAACTCTTAAATCATACAATTTTATGAGTCAACATGTATATAACGTGTCAAATCATGTTAAAACTCAAAATCGGTCAAACTCGGGTAAAATCAGACTGATTTTACAAGTTTGACCGATTTCGAGTTTTAACCCGCAAAAGTTAAAAAATTTACTGCTTCCTTGTCCGAATCCTCTGACACTCCACTACATAGTCCCCACTCCCCAGTCTACCCTTTCCCCGTTACTCAAATCTCAAACTTTCAATCTTAACAGACTAACACAAGCATTAGAGGATCTTGGGTATAAAAAAGTCTTATACTATATTTTAGGCCGGGAAGGCATGATCGGAGGATTGAAACCATGAGAAGACAGAGGTAGATGGTGAGGAATCAAAGGAGTAAAATAAGAGATAGGAATACTTATATAGAGAGAAATACTATGTTTTAGACTAACCATTTGTTAACTACAAATAGAGACGATAAAGACTCAGAGAGAACTTGAAATACATGTCTTGCTTGGTGGGATATTTGGACATTATTTCTAGGACTTGTTACTAACATAGAAAAGGTGGAAGGTGAGGTGACATGAGATTAAATTGATGTCATTTTGTACATTTTTGTTCTCGTTGTCACGGATTCACTGTATTGGTCTCTGTTAATTTTTTAAAAAAGTTGGTGATATACCTTAGAATGTTGTATCATCTCACTAGTTGTCTGCAGTGTGTTTCAAGACATGTTCTCTAGAAAATGTTCTAAAACTCTATCAATAAAAAATAGATGTTCAATCTTATTTTTTTTTTCTTTTCATATTTTTAAGTTATTTAAACCATTTATGAATTTTTATTTGAATTATGTATTTTAAGGTGTTTGGACATTTGTATTGTTTATTTCAATTTTATTTTAATTGTGTTATATTATTATTTATTACTTGACTGAAATTGTCAATATATAATTAGTTAAAATATTTTTCTTGCAATTTTGCGATCTGAGTTTACGATCCGAGTTTATATTGTATATTTCGTGTCGTGTTAGAAAAATGTTTTTGACAACCTTGGACCCGCGCGTTGGGTTCAGACATGGCCGTCGAGGTCTGTTCTGACTGCCCTTGGGTTTAGAGGCCTACGCTGCTTGATCGGCAGACCTTGTAAAGAAGAAAAATTAAAAAAATATATAATAACAATTATCATTATTATTATTGTTAATGATTGTTTTCTAAAACAATTCTTTCTGTAGAAACTTTGGTCATGCAAGTTTAATATTATTATTAATATGGTATTATTATTTGTATTCTAAATAGTATTATCTTTATTGTAATTAAAAGTATTGATATTAAGAATAGAACAAAATTGAAAAAAAAATATAGTAACAATTATCATTATTATTATTATTCTTAATAAATTTTTTATTACTGTATAAACTTTAGTCACGCAAGTTTAATATTATTATTAATTTGATAAATATTACTATCTATATTCTAAATATTGTGATCTTTATTGTAATTAAAAGTATTAATTAATTATAATTAATTAGCTCAGGTTGTCGACACCTGGTGCTAGGGCTAACAAGCCAGAGCGTTGGGGCCACCACGCGCACCTGGCCACGGCCCTAGGCAGCAAACACCTGGCGCGGGGTTTGCCAAGCCTTGGGCACTAGGGGCAGATCCGCGTGCCTGGCTGCAGCCCGGGAGGGGGGCATTCCTCTGCTGTGTTTTTTGGCAAAAATTACGGCTAAGGGTATTGCCTCCTTTGCGAAAAACTATTACGTTGTTGGGTTTGGCAGCCAAGCCAGGTTCGAAACACTTCTAAAAGGAGCCACCAACGTTGGGTCATATTGCTCAACAGGACCCCATAATTTTAGGTCTGGCTCAAAACATTTCAAAAAGGGGTTGGGTCTCTTTGTCTAGCCAGACTTACCGATCTTAGGTCTAGCTTCTAGTGAAACCCAATATCCTAGGGTGTCGCAACGCAGCCGTACCCAAGGATATTAATATTTGTATTATAAATATTTTAAAATTTATTATTAATAATATTAAAAATATTATTATTTATCTTATAAATATTATTTTTTTATTATAATTAAAATTATTAAAATTAAAAATATTATTATTTTTATTATAAATATTATAAATATTATCATGAAAAGTATTAATATTAAAATAATATTATTTGTGTTATAAATATTATTATTTTTATTATAATTCTAAATATTCATCTAAAACATATTATTATTTGTGTTAGAAATATTTTTGGGTTTCTAAATATAATTATTTGTGTTATAAATATAATTATTTTTATTATAATTCAAAGTATTAATAGAAAAAATATTATTATTGTGGTATAAATATTATTATTTTTTATTATAATTCAAAGTATTAATAGAAAAATTATTATTATTGTGTTATAAATGTTATTATTTTTATTATAATTCTAAGTATTAATATAAAAAATATTATAATTTGTGTTATAAATATTATTGTGTTTCTTAATATAATTATTTGTGTTATAAATATTATTATTTTTCTTATAATTCAAAGTATTCATATCAAATATATTATTATTTGTGATATAAATATTATTATTTTTTATAATTCTAAATATTAATATAAAACATATTATAATTTGTGTTATAAATATTCTTGGGTTTCTTAATATAATTATTTGTGTTATAAGTATTATTATTTTTCTTATAATTCAAAGTATTCATATCAAAGATATTATTATTTGTGTTATAAATATTATTATTTTTATTAATTCTAAGTTATAACACAAATAATTATATTAAGAATTTCAAGAATATTTATAACACAGATAATAATATAAAAATATTATTATTTGTGTTATAAATATTCTTGGAATTATTAATATAATTATTTGTGTTATAAATATTTTTTTTTATAATTCAAATTATTATTATAAAACATATTATTTGTATTATAAATATTCTTATTTTTATTATAATTCAAATTATTAATACAAAAAATATTATTATTTATGTTATAAATATTTGTTTTTTTATTTTAATTCTATTGGGTGCTCCAGACATAGAAACAATTGGCTTTGGATCCTGTGTCGGAACCCAAGTCTCATGGGTCTCGCAACGAAACTATACCCAATGATATTATTATTTGTATTATAAATATTTTAAATTAAATTATTATTAATATTAAAAATATTATTATTTATCTTATAAATATTATTTTTTATTATAATTATAATTAAAAATATTAATTTTTTTATTAAATTAAAAGTATTAATATTAAAAATAGTATTATTTGTGTTATGAATATTATTATTTTTACTATAATTAAAAGTATTAATATAAATTATTATTATTATTATTATTATTATTATTAAAAGTATTAATTAATTATAATTAATTAGTTCAGGTTGTCGACACCTGACGCTGGGTTGGCTAGGCATGCCTGGCCACGCATCCTAGCTGCAGACACTAGACGCGGGGTCTGCCCGGCTTTGGGTGCAGGGGGTAAACCTGTGCGCCTGGCTGCAACCCTAAAGGGGCGTTACTCTAGTGTGTTTTTTGGCAAGAGTTATGGCTGGGGGTATTACCTCCTTTGCCAAAAGTTATTGAGGTTAATTTGGCAGTTGGACCCAATATTGTTTTTTAATATATTTTAAAATAATTTAAATCTTCATATAATCAAGTCATTCATTCACAGGTGTTTTAAACGTGTGATTAAATTTTATGTTGGTTTTAAAAATATTATTTTAATATATTTTAAAATAATAAACAATTTTAAAAGGTATGGAGAAACCAAAAAAGTTGATTGACAAAAAAAACATAATTTTTTATGTGATTATTTAATCAAACTAAAATTTAACAGCAAATTATCTATAGAATTAATCGGCTAGAAACAATGAAGTTCAGGGTCATGCAAAAATTAGATTTGAAAGTTGTTGTTTTATAATTTTATTTATTTTTCTACTTATTTTTAGATTCATTTCTTAATTAGGTTTTAAAAATTATTTGATTTGATTTTGAAAGGGAAAGTTTATTTGGCTACTTTTAAAATAGTTTAGTATGTTAATTTTATAAAAAAACAAATAAGAATTTTTGACTTTCAGGATTTATTATATTACAGTTTTCTATGTAGTTTAGCTTTAATTTTAGAGTTTAAAAAACACTATTTTGCAGACTAAGAAATTACATAAATTTTTAGTTTTGATAGAACCATAAAGTCTTCACATGCTTTCTAATTAGTGTATAATTTATGAACATTTTTCTAATTAGTGTATAATTTATGAACATTCATAAAGTCTTCACAGTTTTCTAATTAGTTTTTATTTTTTATCTTTTTAATTAGTGTATAATTTATGAACATTTCAAAGATATCATGAGTTCACAGTCTTTGGTTCTCTGAATTTAACCTGAGTTAGATCCACCCTGAAATGGACAAATGAGATCAAGCTGGAGCCAATCTTTTTCTTTTTTTTGTACTGAGTACTCCTTTTCGCAATTGTATTTCAGAAATATTTTTTTAAAAAAATATTTTTTTATTTTAAATTAATATTTTTTTATATTTTCAGATTATTTTGATATATATTAATGCTAAAAAAAATTTTGAAAAAAATATTATTTTAATATATTTTAAAATAAAAAATACTTTAAAAAATTACCTTATTGGACGGACAGACAAAAATAATCGTTGATTTTTTTTTTGGTTAAGACAAATTTAAAGTCTCAAACTTTTCAATGTAATTATACGACAGCTAAAAACCAATTAATTAGGAGTTGAAACTTTTAATCCTAGGTTATTATATAAATGAAGGTCGTGTGTTGCTTAAGGTTGTCATAAATATTTTTTTGACACAATATAAAATATATAATATAAACTCGGATCGTAAACTTAAATCGTAAAATCACAAGAAAAATATTTTAACTATTTATATATTGACAATATCAGTCAAGTAGTAAATAATAATATAACACAATTAAATAAAAGTGAAATAAATAATACAAATATTCAAACACCTTAAAATACATAATTCAAATAAAAATTCATACATGATTTAAATAACTTAAAAATATGAAAAGAAAAAAAATAAAATTAAACAACTATGTTTTATTGATAGAGTTTCAGAACATTTTATAGAGGACATGTCTTGAAACACACTGCAGACAACTAGTGAGATGATACAACATTTTAAGATACATCACCAACTTCAAAAAAAAATTAACAAAGACCAATACAGTGAACCCGTGACAACTAGAACAAAAACATACAAAATGACATCAATTTAATCTCATGCCACCTCACCTTCCACCTTTTTTATGTTAGTAACAAGTCCTAGAAATAATGTCCAAATATCCCACCAAGTAAGATGTGTGTTTCAAGTTCTCTCTGAGTCTTTGTCGTCTTTCTTTGTAGTTAACAAATGGTTAGTTTAAAATACAGTATTTCTCTCTATATAAGTATTCATATCCCTTATTTTACTCCTTTGATTCCTCATCATCTATCTCTGTCTTCCTATGGTTTCGATCCTCCGATCATACCTTTCCGGCCTAAAATACAGTATAAGGATTTCTCATACCCAAGATCCTCTAATGCTGGTGTTAGTCTGCTAAGATTGAAAATTTGAGATTTGGGTAACGGGGAAAGAGGAGATTGGAGAGTGGGGACTATGTAGTGGAGTGTCAGGGGACTAGGACAGGGAAACAGTAAATTTTTTAACTTGGCGAGTTAAAACTCGAAATCGGTCAAACTCGTAAAATCAGTCTGATTTTACCGATTTTAACCGAGTTTGACCAATTTCGATCGAGTTTGACCGATTTCAAGTTTTAACCTGATTTAACATGATATATATATATATATATATATATATATATATATATATATATATATATATATATTTTGACTCATAAAATTGAAAGATTTTAAGAGTAAACTCTCTATGTTAACAACCATGGTGCTACTGCTCCAGAATGTTCTAGTGGAAGGGTTTCGTGCTGCTGCTCCAGAGATACTTTATTAATAAAGTTTTTGTTCTGCATAACTGGAAATGACCATACCCTTGATTAAACTAATAATTTTCTGCAAATGTTTTACATAAATATTTTACCAATATTTTATAATTAAAAATGATTCATAAATTAATTTAAGTTGACCGACATCCATGTCAGAGAGAGGTCTTGGTCTTCACGTGATGGAATTAACGAATGCATATAAAAAATCAACGAGACTTAACTATAGCCACACACACACACACACCTACCAGGCTATCACTATATAAGGGCCCATCGAGGCATATAATATGGAATTTTCAAAGTTTATTTTTATTTATTTATGGTAATAGTTATTTTTTAAATATTTTTTATAAAAAATATATTAAAAGAATATTTTTAAAATTTATTTTTTATATTAATATATTAAAATAATTAAAAATTTAAAAAAATATTAATTTAAAAAAATAATAAAAACTTCTTAACTTCTTGTAAAAATACTTTTAAAATAAAAAAAATCGGGCTATAAATCTTTAAATTTAAAAAATATCTATAAACAAAAAACAAAAATATCATTCATGAAAGCATTTGTTTGGTAGAATTCCACATCAATCTGAATGAGTTTTTGAAGAGAATATTTAATAGCTTGGTAGCTTCTGTTTTTTTTTTATATATTTTTAAACATTAAATTAATGTTTTAAAATAATTTATGATTTTTATGTTTTTTAAAAATTATTTTAATATATTTTTTAAAATAAAAATCACTTTTAAAATTACTGTTGCAAAGCAATAACAAACGCGCATTTGTGCTCTTGTAACAAATGCCATGGCCAACGTATCCAAAGAAATAGTTGCAGCTTGAAAGCAATTCCTCACTCTAATTGCTATATAAGATCACTGCCCAGATCATGTCCAGCATGCATAACCCAAGCATGGCAGCTTCTCAAAAGCTTTATGTTGCTCTCTTCCATCTTCTCCTTCTTTCCTTGTTTCCTTTGAAAGCCAAATCATCTGCAAGAACACAAGCTGAAGCTCTCCTCCAAAGGAAAAGCACCTTGTCTTTTTCACCTCCTCCTCTTAGTTCATGGTCTCGTTCCAACCTCAACAACCTCTGCAAGTGGACTGCTGTTTCCTGCAGCTCCACCTCTCGAACAGTCTCTCAAATAAACCTCCGCAGCCAAAACTTAAATGGAACACTCGCCCATTTCAACTTCACCCCACTGGTCTCACCACGTTTGACATCCAGAGTAACAAAGTCAATGGAGCGATACCATCAGCCATTGGCAACCTCTCCAAGCTCACTCACTTGGACCTCAGTGCCAACCTCTTCGAGGGCAGTATACCTGTGGAGATATCTCAGTTGACAGAGCTTCAGTATCTTAGTCTTTACAACAACAATCTCAACGGTATCATCCCCTTTCAACTTGCCAATCTTCCCAAGGTAAGACACTTGGACCTTGGAGCAAACTACCTGGAAAACCCTGACTGGTCCAAGTTTTCCTTGCCTTCTTTGGAAAATCTTAGTTTTTTTCTCAATGAACTTTCTGCAGAATTCCACCATTTTATAACCAATTGCCGGAACTTGACGTTTCTGGATTTGTCACTCAATAAATTCACAGGCCAAATACCAGAATTGGTCTTTACCAATCTGGGAAAGCTTGAGAACTTGAATCTCATTCTCAAAACTCTGGCGATTGGTTGCTGGGATGTCACTGGAGTCTGACATGTTGAGTTTCTTGACCGCAACTACTTGACCTGTAGACAATACTGCTTTGTAAACACTACCAAATCCTCCTCTCCAATGCAGTACTTCTCGTTGAAGTCATCAGTGGCCTTGACAATATCCCCAAATGTGAATTTGCTTTCTCTTTCCCATATCACTGACTTGGAACTCTCACCATTGTTGACTATTTTGGTCTCTTCATCAAGCAGTTTGGTTTTTCGGAAACATAGCAGAACGGCAAAGATAGTTGCTATTACTAATAAGCCACAAACCGGAACGATAACACCAATAAGAACCTTTTTGTTATCCTTCGAGGTCTTGCTACTGTCTGTTGTTGGACATTGTGATAGTCCTTCACCGCACAATCCTGAATTTCCAACAAAAGATCTTGCGGATGCATTTTTGAAAATGCTTCCAGTTGGTATAGGACCTGTCAACTCATTGTATGAGAAATCAAAAGAAGACAGGCTAACCATGGAAGACAGCGAATCTGGGATTCTTCCTGAGAGATGGTTATGTGAGACATTGAGAGTCTCCAACCGCGATAGCTTTCCAAAATTTTGAGGTATGGCTCCTGAGAGTGAGTTGCTGCTAAGATCCAACAAGTACCGCAACGAGTTGAAGTTGCCCAGTTCGAAAGGTATTTAACCAGCAAGGTTGTTGTGGCTCAAGTTCAAGCTTGATAGCTTCTCATAACTCCCAAGCTCTTTTGATATGTTTCCAGTCAGCTTGTTATCAGATAAGTCTAGAGATTCAAGGCCTAGCAAGCTGGTTAGACTCTGAGATACCTCCCCTGTCAAGTGATTGTTGCTCAAATTGAGGTTGAATAACATGCTCAGATTTCCCAGTTCAGCATGAATCCTCCCAGGCAGGTCATTGGAGCCCAGACTTAGAACTCGCAGATGGGGCAACTTCCCAAGCTCAGCAGGGATTTCCCCAGAAATTCTGTTTCCGTCCATCTGTAAATTGGTGAGGTTTTTACATTCTCCCCAATCTGGTGAGATTTCACCAATAAATTGATTGTAACTGAGGGCAACAAAAACAAGTCTTTCCTGCAGCTCCACCTCTCGAACAGTCTCTCAAATAAACCTTCGCAGCCTAAACCTAACTGGAACACTCGCCCATTTCAACTTCACCCCTTTTACTGGTCTCACCAAGTTTGACATCCAGAATAACAACGTCAATGGAACGATACCATCAGCCAGTGGCAGCCTCTCCAACCTCACTCACTTGGACCTCAGTGTCAACTTCTTCGAGGGCAGCATACCTGTGGAGATATCTCAGTTGACAGAGCTTCGGTATCGTAGTCTTTACAACAACAATCTCAACGGTATCATCCCCTTTCAACTTGCCAATCTTCCCAAGGTAAGACACTTGGACCTTGGAGCAAACTACCTGGAAAACCCTGACTGGTCCAAATTTTCCATGCCTTCTTTGGAATATCTTAGTTTTTTTCTCAATGAAGTTAATGCATAATTCCCCCATTTTATAACCAATTGCCGGAACTTGACGTTTCTGGATTTGTCACTCAATAAATTCACAGGCCAAATACCAGGATTGGTGTTTACCAATCTGGGAAAGCTTGAGAACTTGAATCTCATTCTCGAAATTTGACGATGCTGCAAACTCTTGATCTCAACACCAACCAGCTCCATGGGGAGTTGCCACAGACCATTTCAAATATTACTTCTTTAACTTCCATCAATCTGTTTGGCAATAACCTCTCTGGTAGCATTCCAAGTGATTTTGGGAAGTACATGCCTTCTCTGGCGTATGCTAGCTTTTCAAACAATAGTTTCTCTGGAGAATTGCCGCCTGAATTGTGTAGAGGTCTGAGTCTTCAACAATTTACTGTCAACAGCAACAGTTTTACTGGGTCAATGCCAACCTGCTTGAGGAATTATTCGGAGCTAACACGAGTTCGGCTTGAAAAGAACCGATTCACTGGAAACATCACTGATGCATTTGGTGTCCTTCCAAATCTTGATTTTGTTGCCCTCAGTGACAATCAATTTATTGGTGAAATCTCACCAGACTGGGGAGAATGTAAAAACCTCACCAATTTACAGATGGACGGAAACAAAATTTCTGGTGAAATCCCTGCTGAGCTTGGGAAGTTGCCCCAGCTGCCAGTTCTAAGTCTGGGCTCCAATGACCTGACTGGGAGGATTCCTGCTGAACTGGGAAATCTGAGGATGTTTTTCATGCTCAATTTGAGCAACAATCACTTGACAGGGGAGGTACCTCAGAGTCTAACCAGCTTGCAAGGCCTAGAAACTCTAGACTTATCTGATAACAAGCTGACTGGAAACATATCAAAAGAGCTTGGGAGTTATGAGAAGCTATCAAGCTTGGACTTGAGCCACAACAACCTTGCTGGTGAAATACCTTTTAACTGGGCAACTTGAACTCGTTGCGGTACTTGTTGGATCTTAGCAGCAACTCACTCTCAGGAGCCATACCTCAAAATTTTGGAAAGCTATCGCAGTTGGAGATTCTCAATGTCTCACATAACCATCTCTCAGGAAGAATCCCAGATTCGCTGTCTTCCATGCGTAGCCTGTCTTCTTTTGATTTCTCATACAATGAGTTGACAGGTCCTTTACCATCTGGAATCGTTTTCAAAAATGCATCCGCAAGATCTTTTGTTGGAAATTCAGGATTGTGCGGTGAAGGAGAAGGACTATCACAATGCCCAACAACAGACAGTAGCAAGTCCTCGAAGGACAACAAAAAGGTTCTTATTGGTTTTATCGTTCCGGTTTGTGGCTTATTAGTAATAGCAACTATCTTTGCTGTTCTGCTATGTTTCCGAAAAACCAAACTGCTTGATGAAGAGACCAAAATAGTCAACAATGGTGAGAGTTCCAAGTCAGTGATATGGAAAAGAGAAAGCAAATTCACATTTGGGGATATTGTCAAGGCCACTGATGACTTCAACGAGAAGTACTGCATTGGAAGAGGAGGATTTGGTAGTGTTTACAAAGCAGCATTGTCTACAGGTCAAGTAGTTGCAGTCAAGAAACTCAACATGTCAGACTCCAGTGACATCCCAGCAACCAATCGCCAGAGTTTCGAGAATGAGATTAAAATGCTGACAGAAGTTAGGCACCGGAACATCATAAAGCTTTATGGGTTTTGCTCCAGGAGGGGCTGCTTGTACCTGGTTTACGAGTATGTTGAAAGAGGAAGTCTGGGAAAAGTGTTGTATGGGAAAGAGAGGGAAGTGGAGCTTGGTTGGGGCAGAAGAGTGCATACAGTGCGAGGAGTAGCTCATGCAATTGCCTACTTGCACCGTGACTGTTGTCCGCCCATTGTGCACCGTGACATATCACTGAACAACATTTTGCTCGAGACAGATTTTGAGCCACGTCTTGCGGATTTTGGCACAGCAAGACTCTTGAATACAGGTTCCTCCAACTGGACTGCAGTTGCCGGGTCTTATGGCTACATGGCTCCAGGTAAGCCAGCAATCGTGTATTCTTGATTTTTGTTCTTGTCATTTAAGTATATGTTCTAAAATTATAAAAGCTCTCATACTGGATGTTTCAAATGTTCATTTTGATTGCCTGATGTTTTCAGAACTGGCACAAACAATGCGGGTCACAGACAAATGCGATGTGTATAGCTTTGGGGTGGTGGCTTTGGAAGTCATGATGGGAAGGCACCCGGGAGACCTCTTATCCTCATTATCATCAATCAAACCATCATTGTCAAGCGATCCAGAGTTGTTTCTAAAGGATGTGCTAGACCCGCGGCTCGAAGCTCCCACAGGCCTAGCAGCAGAGGAAGTTGTTTTCGTAGTTACAGTGGCCTTAGCATGCACACAAACCAAGCCAGAGGCACGGCCCACCATGCATTTTGTGGCACGAGAATTATCAGCAAGAACTCAAGCTTACCTGGCTGAGCCATTGGACTCGATAACTATCAGCAAGTTGAGTTTTCAAAAATAGAACAAGATGGACCTCGTAGGATAGGCTACTTTTGGTTTGACAGAATTCCATGGCTTTCACAAATTACAATTCAAGGATAGTACCGAGTTTTATATTTTCTTTGATAATCCTTCTGTGTAATTAGTTACTAGGTACGGATGCATGTTCCGTATCATATATTGCTTTTGGTTAGGGTATAGAGAAAAATATATAAAAACGATAAAAATATAGTTAGTTGGTGATGTAAAAACAAAAACATCAAATAATATGTCTTTGATATAGTTTTACAATGAATTTATATATTTTCAAAGCAAAAGTTACTAAAGACACGAACCAAAGGTGTTAAGAACTTAAGATAGAATTGTGATATTTTGAAAAAATTAATAGGAAAAGGCAACAAATATCGCGACCCGAATCCCAGGTTTATAACCTGCAACGCAGAAACGATGTTGAAAGGACATCCCACCTAAATTAAGTCTCAAAACGAGTATATGAAAAGAACAAGTTATTTAAAAATATAAAGCATTTCATAATCTTTAGAAATACTATAATATTCAAAACTAATGAAATCAAATGATAATTCAAAACTTCTCATCAGAAATTAAAATGAAAATAATAATCCATAATACGCATTACACTGTTAAAATCCAAACTTAATTAAAACATGGTAATAGTGGAGCGTCTAAAATATTGAATCAAAACTAAAAGGAAAGCCTCGTAAAACAAGCAAGGCATACCGACCAAAACTGAAGGAGCAGGAACACTCAACAATGTTCACCTGCTATCAAAAACTAAGAATTTGAAATAATATTAAGAATGAAGGGTGAGTTCAACCAACTCTGTAAGGGAATAATATTTAATATACATTTTATATATTAATAGTTTACAAGTATATTTATCTTGATATACATATACATATACATACTAAGCATATTATCATAAAGTAGTGGAATACATATCAGAGACCAGATGACACCTGAAGGTGACCACTGTGGGAGGATCAGTCGCCACAGACTAATGTCTCTCTCACCAGCTGAGTATATAGAATACTATGTGCAAATAGGTCAACTACTCTCTGTTAGCATAGAGTTACTGACAAGTCTTATATCAATGCATAATAGATATTCGCAGAATCATCAAAGAAATGTATATCATATCAAATAGAATTTATTTCAACAGAAAGCGAGTGCAAATTCAAGAATAAATGAGTACTCGGAAAATACAGCAACATATATAAATATTCAAGAGATTAACTAGTCGTAATCATCATATAATCAACATACATATTTATTTATATTATATGCATATTAAATATTATTCCACTCATCCAAAAAATATAAAACTAAAAGGAATATTAGATGAAAACCCCGAAAATTCTATTGAGGATCGTTAGGAAAACCTACAATAAATGTATGAAATATATTAAAAAAACCCAAAACAATACAATTTAAAGATTCCAATGCATAAAAGAAAATCAGGTTTAGTCTCCTATGTTTAGGGACTAAAACGACAAATTTCCAAAACAGGGACCAAAATATAATTTTACCAAAGTTGGAGGACCAAACTGTAAATACATAACCATATTGAAATTTCACCCATAAACCATCCTCAATTCTATCTAGAACGCGCCAGGGATCAAACTACAATTTTCAGGGACTAAAATGTAAATTCCTAAAATTGAAGGACCAAACTGAAAATATTCCAAATCAATTATCAAACTGAGATTCATCATCCTTAACCTCATAATAACACTGTTTAGAATCTCAAAATACATTTAGGGGTCAAATTATAATTTTTCCAAAGTTTAGGGACTAAACTGTAATTTTTCATAAATCAAGGACCAAAATCAAATTTCATCATTTTCAACCTCAAGTCTATTTTGTCCAAATTTTCCAGTAAGGTTGAAATGAATTTCTTAACCCATAAAAATCAATTTAAAAACCAACTCACAAATCCTTATTTCTAACAACATACTCAAAATCAATCACTTAACATTAAACCCCTAATAATCATAAATCAATCTTAACAATATAAACTTCAAATTCTTATAAACCCTAATCTCTTCTTTAATCCTTCCATAAACAAATCAACATGAGAGAGAACCACTTACTTGCTACTTCTACCTTCCTTGAACTCAAAACTCAAGATCAAAACTAAAATTCTTGGTTTGATGAGGTGACGGTCACGACGACTACCAAAAATTAGAAAGAGAAAAGTAATTCTCTTACAACTTTTCTTTATATACATAGGTTAACTTAGGTTGGGTATGGGTTGACTTGGGCTTGGATTTGGGCCAAAAGTTTTGGTTTTACAACAAAACCCTTGGAAGCTTAGACAATAGGTATAAATGGATAATCACAAACTCGTTATGATACCCATTAATTGATTTTTGAGTTTTTCAAAGTATGGTAAAGATGCAATTTTTATTTTAAAAAAAACACATGTATGAAAAGATTTTAGAACTTGGTCGTACGCACATAAATAAAAATATATTTTTATATATTTTTTTAAATAAGAAATATTTTTATTTTTTTGTATTTTTCTAAAATTTTGAAGAAAAACAAGTATATTTAATACTGAGTTAGTATCTTACAGTGTAAATTTAAATGTCAAATATTAAATAAAAAGGTTGGGAAACACACGAGAGACCCACTAATAAATTTAAAATAGTCTTTGATTTTTTTTCAGAATTTTAGAAATCATTTGAGGTATGTTTAGAAAAAGCACAAAAAATAAAAATAAAAATAAACATTGCTGAGAAATTAGTAGGGCATGTTTTTCAAACACACCCTTAACTATAAGTCAGAGGCTTAAACAATATCTTAAGATCATATTAAGCAAACACGCCTTAAGGATAAAATATTGCTTTTTTTTTTCTTTGATAAAAATTAAACATGTCAAACATGACTTTAAGTTAATGTATTTAGCCCAGCCACATGACCTGGATTTTCTGACCCAAAGTCCAAGCCCAGAAATATAGTTTGGAAACATAAACGAAAAATTAAAAATCAAATAAGATATTTTTGGCTTGAATCTCATCGAGAAAAGTGAGAATAGCATGAAAAACTAAAAAACTAACGTGGATTTTAATTTCAACCATATTACATCAAATTAAAACACATGAGAACATATAAAAAAACATTATTCAAACAAGGATTTAAGGGTAGATCATCATAATGAATATACAATCATTATGATTAATTGATTTTATAAAAACAAATTTAAAAATGAACTAAAGATTAAATGCCTTGATTTTGATGTTTTTAATTTATTAAAATCCTAGATTAATAATAAAAAACCATGCACATATATAAGAACCAATTAATAATAAAATAAATGTAAATCAAGTACCTAAGATAATCTTCAGCGAATGAACACTAAACCCAGAAAAGATGAAAGCCTGGAAACTCAGCAGTAAGCCTAAACCTAGAATACATAGGTTTACAAGATTTAAAACATGAATAAATGGGCCCTCCGAAGAGGGGGGAGTCATGAATACGTGGGTTGACATGATTTCATAAGAGCCAGACTGAAGCATCATTGCTCGTAACTTCTTTAGTGTATACTAGATTGATTATTCACGGGGTTTATTCAAATTGTTTTTGAATATTTATTAAAAAAACATCCATGTATTATTAATGTTTTTCTAGTAAATTTTTTTTAACTTTTGATGTGATCTGATCGACTTGATGAGTCAAAAAAACAACATGAACAACCATAAAAAAAATATAGTTCGACTCACAAAAATTCAAGACAATATTTTTTTAAAATAAAATATTGAAATAAGAATATATTGGATAAATCGGGGAAAATCTGGGTTAACCTATCAGATCTACAACCAGATTATGAGACTATGATACTCCATATAAAGAAGATTAAAGTAAATTATAAAGCTCAATTCTCAATCAACCTAGTGTTGAAGAATGGAATTAAAAAAACATCAATTAAAAAATCGATATGGTTTAACTTAAGTTATGAGATTGAGATATATTTATAGAAAGCAAACATAAAAAATAACTTGAGTTAGTTTGGGTTGATCTGTCAAACTTGTTATCAAGGTCACGAGACTGTGATAATTCTATAGAAAATAAATTAAAATAAATTATAAAATTTAATTTTTAACTCTTTTAATTTATTGTTGATAATAATAATAATAATAATATATTTGCCTCCAAGAGTTCACAGTCTCCTTGTTCTCTGAATTTACCTTGGAATCCTCGTAAAAAAAGGACTGATGAGATTCAATATGCTTTGTTTTTTTAAGCCCTTAACACATGGTTTAAAAAAAATCATTTACTGGTTAACCCTGACTATTCCTGGATTATACATAGTTAAGCTTTCAATTTTAATTTTTCATATATGTAAGGAAATATAAGATAAAATATATTTTTTTTATTTGAGGTTAATGAATATCCTCAAACTAATTTATATGAAAAAAAACTAGATTCTCTTTAAAAAAAATATTTAATAAATAATTTTCATATTAGTCTGATAAGTTTAGAGGAATGGGTTCTTCCATGTGTTGATATTAAAGTTTAAATCCTAAAAATAAAAAAAATAAAATACACTTTCTTAGTTACCAAACTGATTTTTTACAGTTAATGTAGGACTTGATTATTTTATCTTGGCATACACATGTAAATTATTAAACCTTTTAAGGTTATTAATTACTCAAAAATATATCAAAATAATATTTTTATTATTATATTTTTAAGATAGCAAAAAAGCAATTAATTAGGAGTTCAAACTTCAAATCCTAGATTATTATTATAGGAAATGATGTTTTCACGTAGAAATTGCATAATTGTAAATTTTACGATAGATAGCAGTAGCAAAATTGTAATTTTTGATGTTTTTATTAAAAAAAACAATTTTATTCTTTTATTCTTTTTCTCTTTTTATACTTGATATTTTTATTATTTTACACTTCATCTATTTATCACTATTTTTTATATTTATTCTTTTGTAATATTTTTTTTTTAGTTTTTCCTTCTTTTTTTCTTTACACTTTTTTTTGTAAAAACAAATTATTGTAGAAATGGCACAATTGAAATTTTCTTCAAATTTCTTACTATGGTAGTGGTAAATTTATAATTTTTATTATTATATTTTTTTAAAAAAAACATGTTTTTCTTAATATTTATCTCTTTATACTTGAAATTTTTATCATTTTATAATTTACCTATTTATCACAATTTGTTTTTTTCATCTTTATTTTTTTGTGATTTTTTTTAGTTTTCTTTTTTTTCTTCACACTTTTTTTTAAAAAACAAATTCCTTACATTTGACATATTTATCACTTTACACTTGGTTATTATAATTAAAAGTATTAATATTAATATTATTTTTATTATTATTCTTATAAATAATATTCTTTTTATTATAATTAATATTATTAATATTCAAAATACTATTATTTGTATTATCAATATTATTATTTTGAGTATAATTAATATTACTAACATAATAATTAATAAATCAGAAAACAATATTATTAATATTGAAAAGAAATAATAGATTTAATTTGAAAGGTAAAATTAAGAATTATTTTATTTTTATCTTTATTTATTGTTATCATTAGTAAATTGAAAAAAAATTATTATTTATTGTTATCATTTCAGGTGGGGTTAAATTTCCTTATTAATGCATGTTTGGTTTTGGTTTTAAAAAATGCTTTGAAAAAAAATTGATAATTTTTTATTTTTTTCTTTACTTCAAATTAATTTTTTTTCCTTTAATTCATATTAAGATGTTTTTATAATATTTTTGATGTGATTATATATAAAATATATTTAAAAAATTAAAAATATTATCTCAATATATTTTTTAAAAAATATTTTAAGATATTTCTAATTTTATTTTTTTACCTCTTGAAACTTTTTTTCTTTTCTTTTATTGAATTTTTTTTCATACTGTAAAGAGAAAATAAATTAATGTGACTTTTTTTTCATATTATACAAAATTGGGTGATGATAATTGTTTTTCATTTCAGATGGGGTTGAATTTACTTATTAAAGTATGTTTGGTTTTACGTTTAAAAAATGCTTTGAAAAAAATTGAATTTTTTTTTTATTTTCTTTATTTCAAATTAATATTTTTTATGTTTGGTATTTTTTTAATTTTTTTTAATATATTGAGATTGGGTCTGATATTAAGTTGGGTCGGGCGAAAGCATGACCCATCAGCTTGGATCTTATCTCTCCAAGGACCCATCAATAATTGTTTTTTAATATTTTTTTGGGTCAGGCATTCTCTTCCAGACCCAAGAAGCTTGGGGCAGGAAAAAGGGACCACACCCAAGGGAGCTTGGGTGTGGCTAGGGTGCAAACCCAAATCCATTGGGTCTGCAACCCCACCTGACCCAATATTATTGGTTCTTCGTCAAGACTCAATCTCTTGGGTCCTGCATCAGGATCCAAGGCTAATAGGTCATACGTCAAGATCTAATTCCCTTGAGGTATGTCAATATCCAAAGCTCTTAAGTTTCTAAATATAATTATTTTTATTATAATTAAAAGTATTAATATCAAAAATATTATTATTTTTGTTATAAATAATATTATTTTTATTATAATTAAAAGTATTAATATTAAAAATAGTATTATTTGTGTTGTTGTTGTTATTATAATTAATAAATTGAAAGTATAAAATTAATTATTATTATTATTATCATTAATAAATTTTAAAAAACAATTATTGCTATCAAAGAAAAACCATAATGTTTTTTGAAAGATTAAAAAAATAAAAAAAATGACAGACAAGTTAAATATTATTATTAATATTATAAATATTATTGTTGGGTTTTGTATTGTAACCAAACTCGATGTTCTTGAGTCCGATGTTACAGCCAAACCCAATGTTTTTAGGTCTTAAATTTTTATAAAATTTTTTTATTAAAATGGTAGATAAGCTCGGAGCATAACGCTGACTACCTAACTAGTATAGACTAAAACAAAATCTATTAAGAGTTTTTTTATTTTTTTTAGATAAGGCATGGCTACAGGCCACCCAGGGAGAAGAAATTGATAGTGGATGGAATTATTAATTAAGATCATAATTTCTTTGGTTTAAGTAAATAGAGTTATTAATTAAGATCTTCATATGTTGCTTTGATCAAGCCATTCATTCACAAATGTTTTAAACGTGCGATGGCTTTTATTTTTAGAAGCATTTCAAAAGTATATTGTACTTAAAAAAATATTAATTTGGTGTTTTTTTGGTATTAATTTCAAGATTTTAGCTTTGAATCTTTAAATTTTATTTTATATATGATTTCATATTTTATTTAACAAAGCATGGTGTTTTTTTAGTATTAATTTTTCAGTATTAATTTAAGGTTTGGCCCAAAACTTGGTTTTTTTTTATTGAAAAGAAATATAAACTAATTTTATTTTGAATTTCTTCTTCTAAAACTAAAACTTGAGTTAACTTTAAATGAATTTTTTGGATTATTTGAGAGTGTTGTGGCTTTTATTTTTTAGTGTTTTTAAAAAATATATATGATGTGGAAAATCATGAAATCGATTTTAGTGTTTTAATATGTTGGTATTAAAAATAAAAAAAAATATTTTAATGCATTTTAAAATAAAAAACATTTTTAAAAAGTATGGAGAGGCCTAATGAGATTTTTAACTAAAAAAATATAATTTTATCCTGTTAGCACCAATGAAGATCAATATCAAGCCAAAATTAGGTTTGAAAGTTGTTGTTTAATAGTTTTATTTATTTTTATGCTTATTTTCATATTCATTTCTTAATTAGGTTTTAAAATTTGTTTGACTTGATTTGATTTTAAATAGGAAAGTTTATTTAGCTATTACTTAAATAGTTTAGTGTGTTGTTTTTTAAAGAAAATTAAGAATTTTTGACATTCAGAATTTATTATATTACAGTTTTCTATGTGGTTTAGCTTTAATTTTAGAGTTTAAAAAACACTATTTTGCTTACTAAAAAATTACATAAATTTTTAGTTATAATAGAACCCTTCAGTCTTGACATGCTTTCTAAAGCTTATTAGTTTCAGTCAATTGATTCACCAAGTTTCTCCAAGTTCATTTAATTTTGATTTTGACTTTTTTTTGGAAGTTCAAAAGTTGACTCTGACTTTGATGGGTAGTTTGACTGGCTTAATTATGTAATGTAAACTCGAACTCCCTTTCAATAGGCCGAGAAAGATCGAAGAAAGCACTATAAAGAAAAGAAAAAAAAAGCATAAGAATTCGTTTCATTGTTTGACTGGCTTCATTTTAAATATTTTTTAATATAAAAAATAAAAAAAAATATTATTTTAATATATTTTAAAATAAAAAATAATTTAAAAAATAATCTCATCTATTTAAAATTAAAAATATTATTTTAAAAATTTTTTATTTAAATCACAATTTGAAAACCCGGAAAAAAGCATCAGGCCCCTCGGTATATTTTGCCTGGAGATAGACAAGAGAGAGTGTCCATGATAACATAGGAACACTCTTTTTAACCTTAGTTAGATCCACCCTAAAATGGACAAATGAGATCAAGCGCTGGAGCCAATCTTTTTTTTTGTACCTGGGTACTCTTTTTCGCAATTGCATTTCAGAAATATTTAAAAAAAACTATTTTTTTATTTTTTTCTTTACATTAAATTAATATTAATTTATTTTTAAATTATTTCAATAAAATATTATTTGATATATTTTAAAATAAAAAATACTTTAAAAAACAACCATTATCATATTTTTAAACATTTCATCATATATAATGGTCCATAAGTTTTCGATGAAGATAATTATTGAAATTTTTATAAAAAAAAAAAACTTATATTATATTACATGTAAAGTCTCAAACTTTTCGATGTAACTATACGACAGCTAAAAACCAATTAATTAGGAGTTGACTTTTAATCCTAGGTTATTATATAGATGAAGGTCGTGCTGCTGCTCCATAATCTTTTAGCAATTCCGGTTTGTTTTTGTGTTTAAAAAGAAATTAATTTTTTTATATAATTTTTTTTTATTTTTTTATTTTAAATTAATATTTTTAAATATTTTTAAATTATTTTGATATATTAATGTGGAAAGTTTCTCTAAGTTCAAATATAAATTGAAGAATTTTAATTGTTTTTTTTCTTTTGAAAGTTTGAAAGTTGACTCTGATTGTGTTGGGTAGTTTGACTGGCTTAATAAAGATATTGTTTAGAAACTTGGTGCAAACTTTCAAACTTTAATTTTTTATTTTTTATGTTTTTATATTGTTTTGATATACCGATATTAAAAATAATTTTTTAAAAATAAAAATTATTATTTTAATATATTTCTAGATAAAAAACATTTTAAAAATTAATTACTTCCAGACTTCCTACCAATTAGGTAAACACAATCTCCCTTTCAATGGGCTGAGAAAGATAGAAGAAAGCACTATAAAGAAAAAGCATGGTACAGTCGTGCTTTTTAAATAAGTTTTTAGTTTTAAATTATTATTATTTTTTATCTTTTTAATTAGTGTATAATTTATGAACATTTCAAAGATATCATGAGTTCACAGTCTTTGGTTCTCTGAATTTAACCTTAGATTCCCCCTGAAAAGGGCAAATGAGATCAAATTGGAGTCAATCTTCTTAGCTTTATACTATAGAGTGGGTCCATTAGTGGGAAGACCAAGATAATCCTTCACTTCTTCGAAAACCCTAAACAATATTTAAAAAATAAAATAAAAGTTCAGTATATTTTTAGTATTGTAGTGTAGATAATTTAGTAAAATTATTTTTTATTTAAAAATATATTAAAATAATTTTTTTATTATTTTTTATATCAACATATTAAAATCTTTGAAAATCATTAAAAAAATATTATGATAAAAAATAAAAATTATCACAATCTTAAACACTCACTCTGTCCAAGTTAGCCCTTAAACTAGGGTGAACAAAAAATTCGATAAACTGATTAAACCAGAAAAAAAATAACCGAAAATACCGAACCGAAAAAAACCGAATTAACCGATTAAAAACATCACAAAAAAGTTCCGGTTCGGTTTCGGTTTCAGTTTCTAAAGTCTAAAATCGATTGAACCGCACTGAACCAAACCGGTTCAACCAGGCCACCATTAAAAAAAAAAACAAGTATAAATAGAAAGTTTTCTAACCCTAAACCTACATTCACCCCCCCCCCCCCTCTCCCTTTGCTCTCTAGCTCTCTACATCTCCCCCCCTCCCTTTGCTCTCTGCATCTCCCCCTCATCTCTCTTTGATTTTTCTTCATGCTCGGCTCCATGCTTATTACTTGTTAGTTGTTAAGCTCATACTCCATGCTCCATACTCTTTCAGCCGCCCCCTCTCCATATTCTCTGTCTCTCATCTCTCAAATGATTTTAGTCAAATCTGTTTCTTCTCTTCCATGCTCTCTATCTCTGTCTCTCATCTCTCAGATCTACATGTTCTTGGCTCAAATGTGTGTGGCTTTGTGGTGCTTGACAGTTTTAGTAGGTTTATCTCTCATATCATGCTTCTGTTTAATTCTTTCCCTGCAGCGATGTATGGTAATTTCTTTTGGAAATGCTTCTGGTTTAATCTAGTAATCATGGACTCGATCTGATCTTTGGTGACCTCAATAGGATGAGATTTGGGTGCATGCATGATGTTGGGAATTACTTTCTATTTGTTTGCAACTAGTAGACCTTGTAACATTCCCTGGAGAAGGAGTGGATTGAATCTGAAATTAGCTCGAGCATCATCATTTCGGTTTGAACCGGTTTGGAAGGGGAAAAAACTGAATCGAACCGAACCGAAATTAATCAGTTTGAACTGGTTTTCGGTTTGGTTTGGTTTAAAAACTAAAAAAAATTCGGTTTAGTTGTTTATTTTGATTCAAAACCGGACCAAACCGAAAATGCTCAGGCCTACCTCAAACTGGCAGATAAATCTAAACAAAGTCTTGTAACTAAGTTTTATACATCTATAGCTAGATTATACATAGTTTAATTATGGATCTTCAGGTTTTTATATTTAATATCTGCAAGAAAGGTAAGGGAAAATATAATATTTTTTATATTCTTCAAAATCAAAAAATTATTTTTTCTTTAAATATTTTAATATACAATCTTCATATGATTCTAATAAATTTAGAGGAGTAGATTCTTCCAAGTGTTCATATTAAAGTTTAAATTCAAAAAATAAAAAAAATAAATACAATTTCTTAGTTTCCAAACCGACATTTTAGAGTTAAAAGAGGACTCGAATATCAAGGTTTATTTTATCTTGCATGGGCATATGTAAAGTCTCAAACTTTTCAATGTCACTATAAGACAGCTAAAAACCAATTAATTAGGAGTTGAAACTTCTACTCCTAGGTTATTGTATAGATGAAGGTTGTGATTGTTTTTGTATTTAAAAACTTTTCCTAGGTTGTTTTCATGTGTTGATATAAAAAAATAAAAAAATTATTTTGATATATTCAAAATAAAATATATTTTAAAAAGTAATCATTATTATTTTCATAAACAAAATCCATTATAATTTTTTAATAATACATTATCACACCAGATAGATTGATGGTGGATCAATGGAATTATTAATTAAGAGATACTTTGCAGAGATATAAAATAAATTTATCTTTATATTTTCAAAACATAAAGTATAAGGAAATATATTGTTATCTTTGTCTTTATCTTCTTTGTTTTTTCTATTATGTAAAACCAAACACTATATAAAAATATATTATTAATTGGTCATTTTATTAGCCAAAAAAGATGTTTAATATTAATTTGAATTTAAAATAGGTGAATTACGTACTAAATTTTCATTAAAAAAAATAGGTACTAAAAAAAGTAATGTTAATTTGAATATTCATTTAAAAAAACTAGGTACTAAATTCTCATTGAGCATCCAACTAGGTAAATATAATAATTCATTATTTTTATACTATACTTTTATTTTTCTTTGAAGATTTATTTAATCCAAATTATTAAGTGTTCATGTTAAACATTTGTGATTTTTAAATGTTGAAAATAAGTGGGAGGTTGCACAACTACTAAGATTTATTTAATCAACATTATTTTTCTTTGTGATTTTTAACATGAGCAATTCACAAATGTTTTTTTCTGCAAATGATTTACATAAATAGAGGTGTTTTACCAATATTTTATAATTAAAAAAAATAGTTCATAAATTAATTTAAGGTGACCATCATCATCAAAGAGAGGTCTTGGTCATCATGTGATGGAATTAACGAAAGCGTATAAAAATCAGTAAGACTTGACTATATTCACACACGCCTGGCGCAGCCCCAGGGCGAGCGGTTTATAGCCCCGCGGTTTTAGGGTCTACAAACCCGCGAGGTAGGGTTTTTAAACTCGAGTGCCTAGCCTGCAAATCCACATGTTGGGTCCAAACATGGCTGCTGAGGTCTATTATGATTGCCCTTGGGTTTAGATACCTACGCTGCTGGCTGCTGGATCGACAGACCTTGTAAAAAAGAAAAAACAAACATAATAATAATTATCATTATTATTATTAATGAGGTTTTTTTAAAAAAAAATTTTGTAGAAACTTTGGCCGTGCATGATTAATATTATTATTAATATGATAAATATTATTATTTGTATTCTAAATATTATTATTTTTATTGTGATTAAAAGTATTGATATTAAGAATAGAAGAAAATTGAAAAAAATATATAGTAACAATTGTCATTATTATTATTATTATTGTTAATAATTTTTTTTTAAAAAATTATTATTGTATAAACTTTGATCATGCAAGTTTAATAATATTATTAATATGATAAATATTATTATTTGTATTCTAAATATTGTGATCTTTATTGTAATTAAAAGTATTAATTAATTATAATTAATTAGTTCAAGCTGTCGACACCTAGCGTTAGGGCTGACAAACCAGAGTGTTGGGGCCACCACGCGTGCCTGGCCACGACCCTAGGTAGCAAATACCTGGCGCGGGGTCTGCCAAGCCTTGGGGCACTGGGGGTAGATCTGCGTGCCTGGCTGCAGCCCAGGAGGGGGGAGGCATTCCTCTGTTGTGTTTTTTTGGCAAAAATTACGGCTAAGGGTATTGCTTCCTTTGCGAAAAACTATTGGGTCTTGCAGCCAAGTCAAGTCCAAAACTTTTCAAAAGGAGCCACCAACATTGAGTCATGTTGCTCAGCAGGACCCAGTAGTTTTAGGTCTGGCTCAAAATACTTCAAAAGAGGGTTGGGTCTGTCTGTCTAACCAAACTCACCGATCTTAGGTCTGGCTTACAGTGAGACTCAATATCCTAGGGTCTCGCAGCGCAGCCATAGCCAAGGATATTAATATTTGTATTATAAATATTTTAAATTTTATTATTAATAATATTAAAAATATTATTATTTGTCTTATTAATATTATTTTTTTTATTATAATTAAAAGTATTAAAATTAAAAATATTATTTTTTTTATTAAAAATATTTTTTTATTATATTTAAAAGTATTAATATTAAAAATAGTATTATTTTTATTATAATTTTAAATATTCATATAAAAAATATTATTATTAGTGCTAGAAATATTCTTGGGTTTCTAAATATTATTATTTATGTTATAAATATTATTATTTTTATTATAATTCAAAGTATTAATATAAAAAATATTATTATTTATGTTATAAATATTCTTGAATTTCTTAATATAATTATTTTGAGTATTGGTAGAACCATAAAGTCTTGACATGCTTTCTAAAGCTTATTAGTTTCAGTCAATTGATTCACCAAGTTTCTCCAATTCATTTAATTTTGATTTTGGTTTTTTTTGGAAGTTCAAAAGTTGACTCTGACTTTGATGGGTAGTTTGACTGGCTTAATTATGTAATGTAAACTCGAACTCCCTTTCAATAGGCCGAGAAAGATCGAAGAAAGCAGTATAAAGAAGAAGAAAAAAAGCATAAGAATTCGTTTCATTGTTTGACTGGCTTAATTTTAAATATTTTTTAATATAAAAAATAAAAAAAAATATTATTTTAATATATTTTAAAATAAAAAATAATTTAAAAAATAATCTCATCTATTTAAAATTAAAAATATTATTTTAATAAATTTTTATTTAAATCACAATTTGAAAACCCGGAAAAAAGTATCAGGCCCCTCAGTATATTTTGCCTGGAGATAGACAAGAGAGAGTGTCCATAATAATATATGAACACTCCAATCTTGAAATGGACAAATGAGATCAAGCTGGCGCCAATCTTCTTTGTACCTAGATACTCTTTTTGCAATTGCATTTCAGAAATATTTTTAAAAAGAATTTTTTTTATTTTAAATTAATTTTTTTTTTATTTTGAGGTTATTTTAATATATACTGATGTTAAAAATAAATTTTTAAAAATTAAAAATATTATTTTGATATATTTTAAAATAAAAAAACATTTTAAAAAATAACCGTTACTATATTTTCAAACATCCCGTACTGTATAATGGGTCAATGAGTGAAAAGACATATAATCCTTGATTTTTTTTGAAGAAAATTAATTTTAATTTAAATATTCATTTAAAAAAAGTAGGTATTAAATTCTCATTGAGCATCCAACTAGGTAAATATAATAGTTCATTATTTTTAGACTATACTTTTATTTTTCTTTGAAGATTTATTTAATCCAAATTATTAATTGTTCATGTTAGAAATTTGTGATTTTTAATTTTCTGCAAGTGTTTTACATAAATAGAAGTGTTTTACCAATATTTTATAATAAAAAATTATTCATAAATTAATTTAAGGTGACCATCATCGTCAAAGAGAGGTCTTGGTCATCATGTGATGGAATTAACTATATTCACACACACCTACCGGCCCATGGAGGCATATAATATGGACTTTCCAAAGTCAACTCTTCAGTCTTGAGAGAGTGGAAAGAGATATTAATATGGTGGTTGTTTTTTAAAATATATTAAAATAATATTTTTTAAAAATTTTTAGAATTTATTTTTAATATTAATATATCAAAATAATTGAAAATATTAAAAATATTAATTTAAAAAAATAATTTAAATTTCTTTTAAAAAAAATTTTTAAAACAAAAAAAAAGCTCTAAATCTCTAAATTTAAAAAATATCTATAAAACAAAAATATCATTCATGAAAGCATTTATTCATAATCTTAAATGAATTGTCCTTGAAGGCTCAGGAAGTTAAGAATTTAATTTTTTCGATACCAATCTAGAAGAATTTTTATCAGATCCGACCCCGCATATAAACCTGGTAATTTCTTTATTTAAAGATTATCTCGGAACCGGTTGGTAAAAAATACAGTTTTTTTAATTAAAATTTGAGTAACTTGAATGAGTTTATAAAGGGAGCCTGTTTTTTATATTTTTAAATATTAAATTAATATTTTTTTTGGTTTTTTAATGATTTTGTTACGTGAATACAAGAATTTTAAAAAAATTAATTTTAATATATTTTAAAATAAAAATCACTTTTAAAATTACTCTTGCAAAGGAATAGGAAACGCGCATTTTAGTCTTTTCTTTTGTGCTCTTGTACTATGATTTTTCTGCACATCACCTTTTGTCCGTCCTGATTATGACTTGAAATGCCATAGCCACCGTATCCAAGGAAATAGTTGCAGCTTGGAGGAAATTCCTCACTCTAAATGCTATAAGATCACTGCCCAGATCATGTCCAGCTTGCATAACCCAAGCATGGCAGCTTCTCAAAAGCTTTATGTTGCTCTCTTCCATCTTCTCCTTCTTTCCTTGTTTCCTTTGAAGGCCAAATCATCTGCAAGAACACAAGCTGAAGCTCTCCTCCAATGGAAAAGCACCTTGCCTTTCTCACCTCCTCCTCTTAGTTCATGGTCTCGTTCCAACCTCAACAACCTCTGCAAGTGGACTGCTGTTTCCTGCAGCTCCACCTCTCGAACAGTCTCTCAAATAAACCTCCGCAGCCTAGACATAACTGGAACGCTCGCCCATTTCAACTTCACCCCTTTTACTGGTCTCACCAGGTTTGACATCCAGAATAACAACGTCAATGGAACGATACCATCAGCCATTGGCAGCCTCTCCAAGCTCACTCACTTGGACCTCAGTGTCAACTTCTTCGAGGGCAGCATACCTGTGGAGATATCTCAGTTGACAGAGCTTCAGTATCTTAGTCTTTACAACAACAATCTCAACGGTATCATCCCCTTTCAACTTGCCAATCTTCCCAAGGTAAGACACTTGAACCTTGGAGCAAACTACCTGGAAAACCCTGACTGGTCCAACTTTTCCATGCCTTCTCTGGAATATCTTAGTTTTTTTCTCAATGAACTTACTGCAGAATTCCCCCATTTTATAACCAATTGCCGGAACTTGACGTTTCTAGATTTGTCACTCAATAAATTCACAGGCCAAATACCAGAATTGGTCTATACCAATCTGGGAAAGCTTGAGGCCTTGAATCTCTATAACAATTCATTCCAAGGACCATTGTCATCCAACATTTCGAAGCTTTCCAATCTCAAAAACATTAGTCTACAATATAACCTGTTGAGGGGTCAAATTCCCGAAAGCATTGGTTCGATATCTGGTCTTCAAATTGTTGAGTTGTTCGGCAATTCTTTCCAAGGAAATATTCCACCTTCTATAGGCCAACTTAAGCATCTTGAAAAGCTTGATCTCCGGATGAATGCCTTGAACTCAACGATCCCTCCTGAGCTTGGTCTTTGCACTAACCTCACCTACTTGGCCTTGGCTGATAATCAACTAAGTGGGGAATTGCCTTTGTCTTTGTCCAATCTAGCTAAAATAGCAGATATGGGTTTTTCTGACAACTCTCTCTCCGGTGAGATCTCACCTACCCTTATATCCAACTGGACTGAATTGATCTCGCTTCAGGTTCAAAACAATTTGTTTTCTGGAAATATTCCTCCAGAAATCGGGAAATTGACAATGCTTCAATACCTTTTTCTGTATAATAACACATTCTCTGGTTCCATTCCCCCGGAGATAGGAAACTTGAAGGAGTTATTAAGTCTAGACCTTTCAGGAAACCAGCTCTCAGGCCCCCTTCCTCCACCATTATGGGATCTCACAAATCTTCAAATCCTGAATCTTTTCTCAAATAACATCAACGGTAAAATTCCACCAGAAGTTGGAAATTTGACGATGCTGCAAATTCTTGATCTCAACACCAACCAGCTCGATGGGGAGTTGCCACAGACCATTTCAAATATTACTTCTTTAACTTCCATCAATCTGTTTGGCAATAACCTCTCTGGTAGCATTCCAAGTGATTTTGGGAAGTACATGCGTTCTCTGGCGTATGCTAGCTTTTCAAACAACAGTTTCTCTGGAGAATTGCCGCCTGAATTGTGTAGAGGTCGGAGTCTTCAACAATTTACTGTCAACAGCAACAGTTTTACTGGGTCACTGCCAACCTGCTTGAGGAATTGTTCGGTGCTATCACGAGTTCGGCTTGAAAAGAACCGATTCACTGGAAACATCACTGATGCATTTGGTGTCCTTCCAAATCTTGTTTTTGTTGCCCTCAGTGACAATCAATTTATTGGTGAAATCTCACCAGATTGGGGAGAATGTAAAAACCTCACCAATTTACAGATGGACGGAAACAGAATTTCTGGTGAAATCCCTGCTGAGCTTGGGAAATTGCCCCAGCTGCGAGTTCTAAGTCTGGGCTCCAATGACCTGGCTGGGAGGATTCCTGCTGAACTGGGAAATCTGAGCAGGTTATTCATGCTCAACTTGAGCAACAATCAGTTGACAGGGGAGGTACCTCAGAGTCTAACCAGCTTGGAAGGCCTTGAATATCTCGACTTATCTGATAACAAGCTGACTGGAAACATATCAAAAGAGCTTGGGAGTTATGAGAAGCTATCAAGCTTGGACTTGAGCCACAACAACCTTGCTGGTGAAATACCTTTTGAACTGGGCAACTTAAACTCGTTGCGGTACTTGTTGGATCTTAGCAGCAACTCACTCTCAGGAGCCATACCTCAAAATTTTGCAAAGCTATCGCAGTTGGAGATTCTCAATGTCTCACATAACCATCTCTCAGGAAGAATCCCAGATTCGCTGTCTTCCATGCTTAGCCTGTCTTCTTTTGATTTCTCATACAATGAGTTGACAGGTCCTTTACCATCTGGAAGCGTTTTCAAAAATGCATCCGCAAGATCTTTTGTTGGAAATTCAGGATTGTGCGGTGAAGGAGAAGGACTATCACAATGCCCAACAACAGACAGTAGCAAGTCCTCGAAGGATAACAAAAAGGTTCTTATTGGTGTTATCGTTCCTTTTTGTGGCTTATTAGTAATAGCAACTATCTTTGCTGTTCTGCTATTTTTCCGAAAAACCAAACTGCTTGATGAAGAGACCAAAATAGTCAACAATGGTGAGAGTTTCAAGTCAGTGATATGGGAAAGAGAAAGCAAATTCACATTTGGGGATATTGTCAAGGCCACTGATGACTTCAACGAGAAGTACTGCATTGGAAGAGGAGGATTTGGTAGTGTTTACAAAGCAGTATTGTCTACAGGTCAAGTCGTTGCAGTCAAGAAACTCAACATGTCAGACTCCAGTGACATCCCAGCAACCAATCGCCAGAGTTTCGAGAATGAGATTAAAATGCTGACAGAAGTTAGGCACCGGAACATCATAAAGCTTTATGGGTTTTGCTCCAGGAGGGGCTGCTTGTACCTGGTTTACGAGCATGTTGAAAGAGGAAGTCTGGGAAAAGTGTTGTATGGGATAGAAGGGGAAGTGGAGCTTGGTTGGGGCAGGAGAGTGAATACAGTGCGAGGAGTAGCTCATGCAATTGCCTACTTGCACCATGACTGTTCTCCGCCCATTGTGCACCGTGACATATCACTGAACAACATTTTTCTAGAGACAGATTTTGAGCCACGTCTTGCGGATTTTGGCACAGCAAGACTCTTGAATACAGATTCCTCCAGCTGGACTGCAGTTGCTGGGTCTTATGGCTACATGGCTCCAGGTAAGACAACAATCCTATGTTCTTGATTTTTGTTCTTGTCATTTGAGTATTGCTCTAAAATTATAAAAGCTATAACATGTGTACAACAAGGAAATGGGAAAAATGGCATGATGCATGTTAAAAACTTTCATACAGGATGTTTCTGATGTTCATTTTGATTGCCTGGTGTTTTCAGAACTGGCACAAACAATGCGGGTAACAGACAAGTGTGATGTGTATAGCTTTGGGGTGGTGGCTTTGGAAGTCATGATGGGAAGGCACCCGGGAGACCTCTTATCCTCATTATCATCAATAAAACCATCATTGTTAAGCGATCCAGAGTTGTTTCTAAAGGATGTGCTAGACCCGCGGCTCGAAGCTCCCACAGGCCAAGCAGCAGAGGAAGTTGTTTTCGTAGTTACAGTGGCCTTAGCATGCACACAAACCAAGCCAGAGGCACGGCCCACCATGCATTTTGTGGCACAAGAATTATCAGCAAGAACTCAAGCTTACCTGGCTGAGCCGCTGAACTCGATAACTATCAGCAAGTTGAGAAGTTTTCAAAAATAGAACACGATGGACCTCGTAGGATAGGCTACTTTTGGTTTGACAGTGAAAGAGTTTGAAGAGATTGAAAAGAAGAAGTGAAAAACAGAATGCAGATTTTGATTTGAACAGTGGAAGTTTTTTACTGTTTTATTGAACTGAAAAATATCGTTGATTGCTTACAGTTTCAGCAATCTTTACACGTTTAAAAATAGACTTGAAACAAACTGAAATTGCTGGTTTGTAGCACTACAATGTGCCACGTTTAGCTGACCACTAACATAAATGTACCATGTTCGGCTAACAACATAACTGACTCCTAAAGACTAGTTCACGTCCTGAAGACCAGCTCTAGTCTTTTATTTCAGCAGAATTAAAATAACAAAGACAGACAATACTAAAATAAAACAAAGGCAGCAACTTAAGGCATAACTCCAACACTCCTCCTTGCATTAAGGGCTGCATACTCCTATCAGCCTTGTGAGAAATTGGAACCTGTTAGCAGGAAGTGCTTTGGTAAACAAATCAGCCATTTGATCTTCAGTCCTGCAATAAAGTAGCTTAACATCTCCATTCTTCTGCACCTCTCGAATAAAATATAATTTGATGTTGAAATGTTTGGTTTTCCCATGAAACACAGGATTGTTAGAGATTGCTATAGCTGCTTGATTGTCAACTGAGATTTCAGTTGCTTCTTCCTCTTCCATATGTAGATCACGCAGTAACTTTTGAAGCCATAAAGCTTGGTTAACTGCAGCTGTGGCAGCAATGAACTCTGCCTCTGCAGTTGATTGTGCAACAATGCTTTGCTTCTTGGATGACCATGAAAATATTGCTGAGCCTAGATTGAAACAAAAACCAGAAGTGCTTTTCATGTCATCAATGAATCCACCCCAATCACTGTCAGAAAAGCCATGCAATTTCAGTGTTTTACATTGCATAAATTTAACACCAAAACTGCATGTTCCTTTGATGTATCGCAGGATACGTTTGGCTGCCCTCATATGTAGCTCACTTAAACAATGCATAAACCTTGATAGAAGGTTTGTTGCATAAAGAATGTCAGGTCGGGTTGCTGTCAAATACAGCAAGCAACCAATCAAGCTTCTGTACTTTTCTTCATCTACCCTGGCAGTCCCATCCTCTTTGCTGAATTTATCCTTCTGATTCATTGGAGTAGCAGTTGGTTTGCAATTCTCCATTTGGAATTTCTTCAAAATCTCCTTCGCATATTTTTCTTGACCAATGAAGATCACTCCTCTGCTTTGTTTAATCTCCATGCCAAGAAAAAAACTCATGAGTCCAAGGTCACTCATTTCGAAAGCTTGCATCATGTCCTGCTTGAACCTTTCAATTTGCTGCAAATTACTTCCAGTTATAAGTAAATCATCAACATAGAGGGACACAATAAGAACATCATCATCAATTTTCTTCACATAGAGGGTTGATTCAGAAAGACTTTTTTGAAATCCAAACCCTGTCAAGTAGTCATCAATTCGGCCATACCAGGCCCTTGGTGCCTGTTTTAATCCATAAAGTGCCTTCTTCAGCATGTACACCTTGTCTTCTTCTCCTTGAACAACAAATCCAGCAGGTTGTTCAACATAAATTTCTTCTTGTAAATCGCCATTGAGGAAGGCTGATTTTACATCCATCTGGAACACTTTCCAGTTTTTGTGTGCAGCAACAGTAAGCAACAATCTGATGGTGTCCATCCTTGCTACTGGAGTGAATGTGTCTGAATAATCCACCCCATACACTTGAGCATACCCCTTGACAACCAGCCTTGCCTTGAATTTGTTGATGGAGCTATCAGCATTCAGTTTGGTCCTGAAAATCCACTTGACGCTAATAATGTTCTTGTCTGCAGGTCGATCAACAAGTTCCCACGTATGATTCTTTTCAATCATGTGTATTTCCTCCTTCATTGCTTCCTGCCATGCTGGATTCATCTGCGCATCTTCATAATTTTCTGGTTCACAAACAGCCACATTGCTCCTTTGATAGATTTCTTCAAGTGATCTGGTGCCTCGTACTGGTGATTCATCAATTGATTCATTTTGTAGGGGAGTAATAATTTGATCATCAAGCACCGTGATCTCTTGTGTTTCATCCCAGTTCCATTTGTCGTCTTCATGGAACTGCACATCCCGTGTAATTGTAATCTTCTGGGTTTGAGGGAGGTATACTTTGTAGGCTTTAGAAATTGTGCTATAGCCAACAAAGATACCTTGCATTGCCTTCTTGTCCAGCTTGTCCCTCTTAATCTGTGGAATGTGAACAAAACATGTGCTGCCAAAAACCTTAAGAAAACTAAGTGAGGGTTTGTAATTATACCACACTTCAAAAGGAGTTTTTTCTGTCAAAAGCTTTGTTGGGAGATGATTTTGCAGGAATACTGCTGTGTTAGCAGCTTCTGCCCAAAAAACTTTAGGCAAGTTCTTCTCATGTAGCATGCATCTAGCCATCTCCATTATGTATCGATTTCTTCTCTCACTAACCCCATTCTGCTCTGGAGTGTAAGGGGCTGTGAGTTGATGCTCAATGCCAGCTTCTTCACAATAAAGATTGAATTTTGTTGATGTGTATTCTCTGCCATTGTCTGAACGAATTGCTTGAATTCTGCAGTTGCTTTGATTCTCCACATTCTTCTTGAATCTCCAGAAAATTCCAGCCACCTCTGATTTGAATTTCATGAAATAAATCCAGCACATTCGAGAGAAATCGTCAATAAACAGCAAGTAATATTTACTGCCATTTAATGATGGTGTGCTTAGAGGACCAGCCACATCGGTATGAATCAGCTGCAGCTTTTGGGATGATCTCCAAGTTGATCTCGGAAATGATTTTCTGTTTTGCTTACCAAACTGACAAGCATGACAGTTCAATGTAATTTCAGTAAATGGAGGTATACCTCTGACAGCCTCAGAATTCTTCATGGTAAGCATCCTTTGTTGATAGCAGTGCCCCAACCTTTTGTGCCATAACTTAGTATAATTGAGTTTTGTTGGGAAAGCATTATGCTCCTCCTCAAATGGCAGAAACGAGAAACTTTTGCTCTTCATTCTAACTTGTAGAATTTTACACCCAGCAGCATCAAAAATACAGCAATGTTGATTTTCAAAAATCACCTTCATTCCTTTCTCAATTAATTGCCCCACACTCAACAAATTCTGATCTATATTAGGCACATAAAGAACATCTGCAATTGTTTTTGTACCTGAATTTGTTGTGATGGCAATTGTTCCCTTTCCCTTGGCTTCAATGCATTCACCATTTCCAATTCTGACTTTTGCAGCTTCTGTAGGCTGCAAATTTCGGAAAAGACTTTTATCAAAAGTCATGTGGTTGGTGCAACCACTATCAATTAGCCAATGGTCTGAGGTGGTTTGAACCGAGAAGCATGCAGCCACAAACATCTGATCCTCATCATCTTGGTTCGCGACTTGAGCATCTTCTTCTTGTTTTTGATCTTTGAATCTGCAGATTATTGCCTCATGTCCTAGCTGTTTGCACTTGCTGCACCTTGCATCAGGCCTCTTCCAGCATTTGAATGGTGGGTGACCACTCTTGTTGCAGTGTTGACAAGGTGGAAAATTCCTTTTAATAAATTTTCCTTTGTTGTAACCTTGATTTGGTTTAATGCTGCCTGAAGCTGCGTTCTTCCTGAAGAACTTCTTCTTGTCATAGTCTGCAAATTTTGCTTGCAAAGCACCTTCAATTGCATGATCCTGCCTCATAAGCCTTCTCTGCTCCTGAGCTTGTAAGGCATTTAGCAACTCTGTCAATGTAATTTTTGACAGGTCTTTAGTATTCTCCAATGTTGTAATTGAAGCTTCATACTTTTTTGGTACTGTGACCAGAAGTTTTTCAACAATTCTGGAATCTGCAAATGATGTTCCCAGCAGCCTGACTTTGTTAGCAATCCCCATCAATTTGTCTGAGTACTCCTTTATAGTCTCAGAATCCTTCATCCTTTGCAGCTCAAATTCACGTATCAAGTTTAAGCTTTGCATTCCACGAATTCTTTCATCTCCTGCATATTCCTTCTTCAAGTAATCCCAAACATCTTTTGCTGATTGAAGTGACATGATCCTGGTGAAAATGGTTGTGGAAACAGCAGCAAACAGACATGCCTTCGCCTTCGATTTCTTGGTCTTTCTCTCCTTATGACTTTTGATCTGAGTCATAGTTGGATTATTAGGCAGTGGTGGCACCTCATAATCCTCTTCAACAGCTTCCCACAAATCTAAGGCTTCTAGGTGAGTTTCCATTCTTACTGCCCATAGTTGAAAATTCTCTCCATTGAAGATTGGAGGAGAAATATGGGTGAAACTTGATTCAGAATCCATCACAGGCCCTTCAAGAAAATTGCTCTGATACCAATTGAAAGAGTTTGAAGAGATTGAAAAGAAGAAGTGAAAAACAGAATGCAGATTTTGATTTGAACAGTGGAAGTTTTTTACTGTTTTATTGAACTGAAAAATATCGTTGATTGCTTACAGTTTCAGCAATCTTTACACGTTTAAAAATAGACTTGAAACAAACGGAAATTGCTGGTTTGTAGCACTACAATGTGCCACGTTCAGCTGACCACTAACATAAATATACCATGTTCAGCTAACAACATAACTGACTCCTAAAGACTAGTTCACGTCCTGAAGACCAGCTCTAGTTTTTTATTTCAGCAGAATTAAAATAACAAAGAAAGACAATACTAAAATAAAACAATGGCAGCAACTTAAGGCATAACTCCAACAGACAGAATTCCATGGCTTTTACAAATTACAATTCAAGGAGGTGGGCTTTACTTCCTTGTGGCTGTCTTAGTATAAAGATTATAGTACTGAGTTTTATATTTTCTTTGATAATCCTTCTGTGTAATTAGTTACCAGAGTACGGATGCATGTTCCGTATCATGTATTGCTTTTGGTTAGTGTCTAGAGACAAATACAAAAGAGACAGAAACATGTCCGGTTGGTGACGCAGAGACGAAAACATCAAATAAATCTGTCTCTGAGACAGTTTTACAGTGAATTTAATCTAATGTTTTTGTCAAAGATGATGGACACTTCCAATTTTGAAACAATCTACCATGTTTGGTTGACTTTGATCCAGAGGGATAGATTCCTTGCCTTGACCTGGAAAATATATATATATAGTCTGGATTGTAAATTTGTAATTGTAAGGATTCCTCCCTCAAGAGGGAATGTTTGGAACAGCATAATTTTTGAGTAATTCTTAATTAATAAAATTCTTAAAGTTTGCGTGCATATGCTTGCTTGCTAACAGAAAAATCTCACTGATAATCCATACAATGACCACTCCACTCCCCCATTAAAAAGGAAAAACAACTGAGCAAAAGTGGGATAACCTGTGAAAGACTCAAAACACAGAACAGAACAGGAGCTGACAGCAAAATTCAAAAGGCATTGACTAGCTAGCACTCCACCCCACATTGTTTGAGAATTGGGCCAGTTTGCTTGGGCAAGAAGGGATCAATTCTAACCCAAATCAATGAGAAAATAGATGCAAGAAGTATAGACCAGAGGACAACAATTGTAGGAGTCCTGTTTTGCCTTCCCATCAGACCTTTGAGGAAAGGATAGAGATGGACAATGACCCAGAAAGCGAAAAATAGCTTCCCAAATAAAGGACCCCATGATCCATATCCGTTGTTTATTGCATCGGATACTCCTGCTACAACTCCAACCATATTCAAGATGATTAGAGTGGTTGGTGGGATGAGGAGGGTGGTCCATTTGAAGAGGTACAGCTCTCCAAACTCGGCATCGTCTGCTGATTTTGATGTAACAGTGAAGTTAGTGTCTACTCCTCCAAGGACCTTGAGGAGGCCTTGGAAGACAGCAAAAAGATGAGCTGAGACACCGCCGATAACCCAAAATTGCTCATTACGCCACAAGTCCTGGATGCTGACTCCACTCCATCGAAGTTCTAACACAGATGTTGCTATGATTGAGATGAAAAGGGCTAGGAACCATATGCTAGCAAGGTTGTTCAGCTGCAAAGAAAAAAAAATAAATTTGGTTAAAATTAATACTATTGGAAGAAGACAAAAAAGAATAGCTGTGGATGGAGGAATGACATTGTTTTCAATGTGTTAATCTCTGCAATACAATTCAGTATCACTTACAGTAGGGATGATAAATTTTCCTGTCAGAAGGCAGACTGCTGGAATAGTACAGTAGGCAAGTAAGGGAATGGAGGTGAAAGGGTAAACGATGGTGTTGATGTAAGCAAGCCTCTCCAGCAACTTCAACTTTCCTCCATAGCCATACCATAGAGGACAATGATGACTAAGGAAAATCTCAATAGAGCCTAGTGCCCATCGCAGAACTTGGTGCAACCTATCTGATAGATTAATGGGAGCAGATCCCTTAAAAGCTGGTCTCTGGGGAGAACAGTAGACAGACCTCCACCCTCTACAATGCATCTTGAAGCCTGTCAGGATATCTTCTGTAACAGAACCATAAATCCATCCAACCTGCGATTAAGAAAATTCTTCATTCAGTAATCTTTCAACTCACCCAGTTATGATGATGATATGAACATTGACTTTGCTTATACATTAATGCTTCAGCTTTTGAGCAGATAAGTAAAAGGAACGTAACTTTGGCCATTTATAAACAAAAACAACAGGAAATTTGTCAAAATGCTGATGTTCTTCAGACTCCTTAAGTATACGATTTTTCAATAAATGAAAATTGAAGCCAATGTTGCAAGTCTTGAAAGATTCGTGAAAACAAAGGGCCTTTCGAAATGCTACTCAATACTCACCTCTTTACCCCATTCGGTTTTTTCTTCATACCCGCAACTTATAACATGAATGGCTTCCTTAATGTGTGATTGAGAGTTAGTTCCTTCAGGCAGGCCACCATTTTCCATGAGGGTAGAGGCAATAAATACCGGTGATTGCCCAAACCGTTTCTCGAAACTTTTTTGTGACATGAGTGATGATTTCTCCAACTCTTCGTAGCCTTCAAGCCCTTCTTCAATCTCTTCAAGATCAAAGACTGGTGCAGATGCTTTCCTTGTGTACTTCTTCCCCATCATTTTCTTTTTCATGGGGTATAGTCCTCCAAGAAGACTTCTTTGCCCTTTCTTCTTAGACTTTTTCCTTGAACCACCACAGCAACAGCAACACCATGAAGGCCAGCAATCGCATGTCATCTTGGGTCTCTTCTCGGACACTGGAGGATCATAGCCATACAAGGACTGCCTGTTGAAGACACATCCAGTACCAACATATACTGGCCCTTGAACCCCATCTAGACCTTTCATGTTTATCTGTCACAGAAAATTAAATGAAAGCATCACTCACAAATTCGTTAGATTGAAAAATCAGAAATTGCTGCTATGTTATTTTCTTAACATCAGAGAATATGAGAGTTTTTTAATCCAGCACAACTTACATCAAAGAACACAACATTGCGATTAGCATATCTATCATGGCGATCAATACCATCAAACCTCTGCGGAAACTGGACATAGCAGAGCTTCTTCCCAAGTTGGGGATCCATCAAAAAGCACATGGCTTCTCTTACAGCCTTGCTGTTATTGATGTAATGGTCACAATCCAAATTCAACATAAAAGGTGCATTGGTGAGCACTGCTGAGACTCGAATCTAGAAATGGCATACAATGATGAATTCCATTAGTTATTTGAATTCTCTAGGATCAGAAAACTTGAGATTTAGTCAAGTTTTACTCACCAGAGCATTCATGGCACCTGCTTTCTTGTGGTGGTTATATCCAGGTCGTTTCTCACGGGAAACATACACAAGCCTCGGAAGCTCCTTGCCTTCCACGTCGAGCGCACCCTCACTTCCTAGATATACCTGCAAAGCAAAGCAGCTTTCAGTTGCACTGTAATATGATATCAATTCTGAGGCTAAAAATAATGTGACATATACGGATGATGTTGTTAAACCTGAATCATTCCAGGATGATCACGTGTGATGTTTCCAGGCCATGGGGTACCATCCTGCATCACCCATCCTTCTTCTGGTTTCTTTTGGGCCTTTGACACCAATGCGTTGATCCTTACTTTGAATTCTTCATATTCTCTCTACAATATACCACACGATCAATCCCTTAAAACAACATCTAATGATCATAGAACTTCCACTAAATGTTTCATGCAGTAGAGTTAAGGAAAGGATTATATCTGTTGGAAGAGTGAAAAGCAACACTAGTTATAGAAATATGCAAAGGAGACTATTTGGAAGTTGGTTCTGCTTACTTTCATAGCTCTGCGCTCCTTCACAAAGTTGGGATGCACTTTGTCTTTCAAGTAGTCAATCTTCTGAGTGAAGTAGAACTCAGGAGCCCTTGGCTCAATGTTATGCTTCTTGCAAAATGGAACCCATCTTCTAGCAAACTCAGCAGTTTCTGCTAGGGAGTCGAAAAGGAGCATGGATGCACCATCATCTGATACATAACAACTGACCTTGTCGACAGGATAATCAACGGATAGGATTGAAAGGACTGTATTTGCAGTTATGATTGGTGGTTCCTTGAGAGGATCCACAGTACTCACAAACACATCAACTGGGCCCAGACGATTAGGCTCACCCTCACGCTCAAACCTCATGGATAGGCGATCAAGATAAGTTTCACGTTCAATGGGGTTCCATTTTGGGAACTGGTCAAGGATCCAGGAGAGGCCAAACCATACCTCACATATTACAGAGATAAGCCACAATGCATAAGCATCGTATGCTGGAGTTAAGATCCGAAAACGGAAAAAGAAGCAAAGAATGATAAGTCGAAGGACAATGACAATTCGATACGGGTTGATTCTGCTTGAGGGAATTGGGATTTTTCTCCATAGTGGTTGCCTGGCTTCAGCCATGCTGTAAAAGTATGTTGTTAGTATCGATAGCCGAACCATCTTAATGCAAAGAAGAAGATGAGGATGCAAAAAACACTCACAGGTACTCATCTTCTTCTCCTTGATCATTTCCTCCATCATCTTTGCTCACCAAACCTCTCTTTTCTTGCCTAACTTTCCATTTCTCCACCCTCTCTTGCCATTCTGCATTGCTATAACCCTCTTTCTCGCCTTCAAGATCCTTACCAGCAACTGATCAATCCATACGAACATGAATACGAATGAACAAATAAAAAGCTTCTTCCAAAGAGATCCTAATGTGAAATCATATCATCAAAATTCGCATACCACTTCCTGCTGATGAAAAGGCCGGACGAATGGGGTGCATTTCCTGTTCATTGTAGTGCTCAATTTCCTGCAAAACTCACCCCCACAAGCTTAAAGATCTTCCTACTCTATTAACAGATGGTTGTTCTTTGAATTCAGTAAGATATCAACGATAAATTAAACAATAATTAGAGTCTAAATTAGTTTAATTAATTTATGATTAGGAAGCAAATCACTCAACAGTTTTTGAACATTAGATGGGGACAATAATTCTTGTGGACAGGTTTACTGACAACTCCATTCACTGAACAGACATCAATCAGCTAGAAATTCTAATTTATGCCAACAAATTAAGGAGGTTGGTTTCTGTTGAATTGATTTACCGTGTGACTAAAAACATTTTTCTGATTGGATTCATCATGATCATGATGCTTAATCTGAAATTCGTCGTCAAAATCATCAAAATTGGCATCCTCATCGTCATTATCTCCAGGAACTCTAGGACAACCTGCACAACACTAACCATAGTTAAGAACTAGATTGACATGACATGTTTACTTATAACAAACGAAAATGCACCTTTGTCAAACCTTTGTGACGCTTATATCGAGTGTTGCACTGAGGACAGGACTGGTTGCCTTCACTCCTCTCATACTCATAACAAGGCCTACAAACAGGAAAGCCACACACATGACAAGCAACAAACACCTCTCCATCTTCCTTAACTCCAATCTCATCCCCACAAACTCTACATTTTTTCGACGTTGCAGACTGGCGAGTTGGAGGCCTCAGCTGCCATGCACGTACGTTACAAGTATAAAAACAATACTCATTACAAGATTATGACAAAGAACTAACAGGTAAAACTAAGAGGATGATATGTACCTCATCTTTGGCATGCAAGGTCTGTGAACTGCCCGTGACAAGGCCAGCCATGGACAACAGCAAGAAAAAAACTGATGAAGAGAAAGTGAAAGAAGGATGGTGAGAGGAGAGGAAGGAGAGGTGAGAGGGTATTAAAGAGGAGGTGGTTGGAAGCTGATATCAACTGTGGCTTTGAGTGTGTGTAATGCTGCGAGAGATGTACTGCACCAAACTGTGAGTTGAGAAGTCGTGGGTTTGAGTCTAAGAGACGTCAAGTAGAGGGTAGGAGAAGGATAGAGAGAGTTTGCTTGTTCTGTCTTAGCTCGCTTAGACTCAAAGGTGTTTCAGATACCAAACTACTTAATTTCAAAAAAACAACATGCACATGCACATGCATGTAGTGGTAGTTTCTGTTTGTTTTTCCAGTAAAAACTACAAAATTTTGATTTTTTTTTAATTAAATTTTTATTGCTATGTTATATTAATATGAAAATAAATATTTTTTAATAAAAATATTGTTTTCATGTATTTTCAAGTAAAAAATAATTATTACTTTAATGTCAAACATTACATTGATCCAAAATAAATTTTAAATTAAATAAGGCTAGAGTTGATTTAGATAAATCAACCTGTAAAATTCATTCAAAATTTAATTTGATTTAAAAAAAATTAAAATCATATCATTTTAATATTTAAAAAAAAATAAAACAAAAGTTAATTTGATTTGCTCTGTTCCACTCGAATTAACCAAAAAAAAAAATTTAATTAATTTATAGACAGATCATTTTCTTTTACAATAATTGCATTTGTTTGGTCAAGTGAAGTGTCTTGTTTTACCAACCCCACCTGGCCGGAGTCATAAGTGAATGGATCAATTTATAGATCGGCAGGTTAACCTAAATTTATTTTTGTTTTTTTGGATAAAAAAATAAAAAAAAAATATTTATTGAATAAATCTCACCAGATCCTCACAGATCTGTGAGATCAACTCCCTAATTAATTAAAAAACAATCATGACCTAGGCCAGGCTCGGTTTTACAACCAAGTTTATTTCTTACGCCCTGATTTTGAAGGCTTAAACATCATGCACCTTCCTGCTGTCACACTCCACAGTCTACACCCACCTATGGATGCTAACTTTCCAAGAAAAGTCTCGACAAAGAAATTGTAGAAAACAAGATAAATTTAGGAATATTCACATCATAAAAATACAGCCTGCCATCGATATACCAATAAATTCTTTGTTTTTTCCTCCTCTTGTTTTGATTTACTGTAAACTGCTAATCTCTAACAAAACCTGCAAATGCCGTAAAGATCGAATGATCTATGATACCTCCATTCCACTTTCGTAAAATTTGTCACAATCCATCGATCCTATGAAGCCCACTTGGGCACAGCCCTCCTTGAGGACAGCAAGGAACTCTCTGCATCAGAAATTCAAGGCCAATTTGTCATTCTTACAGCTGATATCACCATCAAGAAGCGCTTCAATCAGCTCTGATACTAAGTCTCTGATAAGGTTCTGCTTTCGTCAGCGCATGCACAAGAAGCTTGTGCATTTCAATACTTCATAAAAATGGAGTGTTACTTGGCCAAAAAGGGATCACTTTTCAAGCAACTTCAGCTATTTGACTGGCCATTCTTCTGACACTACTCTTCCCATATGCCTACAACAGAATGCTTCAAACCCAAATGATGAAGATATCATATTGCATGTTTAAAATGGTTTGTTTGATCGGTCTCCTATATGGCTATGTCTGACAACAAGGTTCAAGCTTTGCCTCGTAATCCAATATTTTTAAAGCAACACTGCATTCTTCTGTCAACTGATAGTTACCTATTCGAATTTGCATAACCGCGGGTTTTCAGCATATTGAGTGGTTGACCTACACGGCACAACTCAATTGCGTGAAAGGTCATCTCCTGTGCTTAATCCACATGGTTACTCATCAAGACCAGAACAGCTTTCCTTTCCTTGGTGCAATGTCAACATTCCACAAATCTATCTAAACAGTCAGGGGTTGTGTGTACTGAAAGTTGGCCAAAACCAAACCGACACTGCTCATGTCCAAGCTTGAGCTAGAAGATCGTTTATAGCTAAACAATAGGAGACACCAATTCAACACAGAAAGAGGAGTCCATTCTCTGCCATTAATAAAATGGTTTACACAATAATTATACACCCTCTAGCCTCATCACAAAAGGGAGTGCAAGACAGGAGGACAAAGATTACGATAAAAAATCTCCCATCTACCTTGTTTACGGACTAATTAGAGTGTGCATGAGGCACATAAACAGAAGCAGGAGAACCTCAAAGTTCTCAAGATCTATTTATAAGTCTGTCCTACTCAGGATTAAACTCCTCCATGAATCACTATCAACCTGTTATTTCAATGCTGTTGGCCTAGGCATCTGTTCTTGGACGTTTTGCAGGCTGCAAACTTGAATCAGTATTGTATGGCTCAGAATTTTCAGGAGTTTCAGTTTGCGATACCTTGTGCTTTCTATTCAGATCCTGTGATCCTCCTTCTAATGCAGGGTTGGCATAAATTGTGTCAGTTGGTGTCTTGCCACAGTCTACCTGGGCGGTTTCCAAATCATTTTTGGCAGGGGAGTCCTGGATTGCATCTGAGGACAGAGTAGAGGGATTTTCCAAAGCAGATGAAGCTGCCTTCAACTTGTCAACATCAATACCTGATTTGCATTGTTTCTCAAACATCATTTGAAGGTGCCTCCCCTGTTCTTCTATTCGTAACTGTAAATTTCGTTGGATCTGCCAGAAAGATTATAGAATTATAAATGATGCACTGTAAATCATACACACAACCTGAATCATGTCTTCATGTGTGCATGACATGATTTATACAGTAACAATCATATCTACTGATGTGCAGACTGCATATAGCACTACAATAAACCGAACCAGTTACCATGCCACACATTATGCAGTCCATGGTCCTAAACCACTATGCAATGGGTACATTCTATATTAGACAAGTTCACAACATAGCATCTGTAGGTTTTATAAGTGAGCGATAACTCGTAAAGCCAAATTCTAAAACATTTCTAACCAAGGAAAAATCATTTTTTTAGCTCTCAGTATTATATACTTTGCTCCATTATAGAAAAAGTGAGTGCTTTATAAACAAATTAATTCTTTAAGGAAACAATGCATATGTACAAATCTTAAATGCAGGTAACAACAAAAGATAACTTCATGGAGCTTCTTTGCATCATTGAAGTCTTGATACCAAGGAGAATATATGGATAATTGTAAAAATTTCCATGGTCTAGGCAATTGAAAAGTTGCAGACATTTATTTCTTCTATGACGTAAATGCATAATGCAACTTCTATGCAGCAAAGTTAACATGCAACAAAGATCCTGCACTTGACCAGAAACTTCTAGTGGAATATCTCTCTCACTCGATCAACATGGAATGAATCCCTCCATTTTCAGATCCTTGCTCCTTTTTTTACAAGTAGTGCCTTCATGACGATGATTTGGTTTTTCAAACAGAATATAGAAGAAAATCAAGACAACCGATTTTCATCATAAAGCAAAAGAACCCTTGTTATAAGCTGCCAAATCAGGTCACGGAACCTAATTTTTTGAGGTTCCAAAGTCAAAGCCACTAATCAAACCAAAACATAGATCCATTTTCATGGAAAATGTATACCTCAAGCTGTTCATGCAGTCGTTTCTGAACTTCCATCTGTAATCGTAGAGCTTCAGTGATTTCAATGCCTCTGTTTTCCAACATAAAATAGAAAGAGTTTAGCAGGATAATTCAAAATGAAATAGAACACAGATTGAATAATTTAAATATGCAGCTCTTTTCCCAAAATATAAATCCTTCAAGAGGCATTTCTAGGTTATAATCATACCATGGTGCCAGCCAAATTTCTATCTGAGACGCCATATGTAGATTGAAAGGGCATTAAACAAGTTTTTAACCTAACCAAGTTTCTTCTGGAACTACCTGAATCTCCCAGGAAGTCAAATAACGTACTGAATTTCAACCTTCCAAGTTAATTTTGTTGCTAGGTCTTTTCATCAATAAATGACAACCCGTGGTCATTATCAGTAGAGTGATTACAGAAAATGAGACTGTAAACAAAAATTCAACAGATATAGTTTAAAATCCAATCCTTGTATGGTAGGGGAACCACGCTCCTCAGTCAACCTACTTTAAAGGGAGGTAAAGCAGCAAAGGGAAAAACAAGAGAATTATAGTGGTCGCATAATCCATAAGCAAGTTTTGTTATCATGCAGAAAGTTATTCTCCTTACTTTCCACATGCATAAATCTTTAAGAAGAAACTGGGAAGCAGGCTAGTAATATAAAATTCACAACTTTAGCATTCCTGCCAAATTCAATTACTGAGGGACAGAATGCGTCTTGCAGAGTGAAGCCTAACAAAAAGACCACATTCATCTGTTTCTACTCAAGTCAAAAAGTAAAGAGTTATTTTTTTCCAGACTTGTTGGAAATTCTGGAAATCAGCAGGTCAAGGTTTCTATTTTAAATTTTAGGTTCTCTAAATGATTGAATGACGTTGAAATTCTTTTGTAATTACATGAATAGTTCTGTTCTTATTTACAAGTCTAGATCCTCATTTAAGTAATGATAACAAGAACTCTGTGTATAGCCCTGTAATCTTTCAATGAGAAGGCATTATTAATTTCAGAAAACGATGATGATTTTTGATGTATGATTTCAAACCTTTGAAAGCGTGATGCTTTCTTCTCTCTAGATTTAATTCTATAAACTTACAGGTAAGATGCTTTCTTCTCTCTCTCTTCTTTTTTGATAGAAAAAATTAAATTTTAATAAAGGAAGAGGACAAAATGGAGGATAAGACACCCTCCTATCTCTATGCTTGTCTGCTAAAGTGATGTCTCTACATGTATCAGTTGTAGAACACCGAAGCGAAGCTAGAAAAACTATTTTATCCAAAAGCAACAGGAATAGTAGATGCATATCCTGAAATATCCTAAACTCTGCTCGTTCCAAAAGTACAGAAGTAAAGCAAGAATAGCACATTGCCACAATACCTTGCCACCTTGAAAGTTGGTAGTCTCTTATTTCTCATTTATGTGTGCAGACTTTTACAATTAGCCTAATTTTGAAACCATAGAATTTCTTCTCTTTCTTGTCCTTTGTCAAGTTCACAGTTGCTCAAAGCCAAAGAATAAATAACAGCTGATGAAGCAGTAACAAGAGAATCAAAATTAATAAATGGTGTAGACTTACGTTTTCAAGTCAAGAGATGATATTTCATCAATAGATGTCAATCTTTTCTCAGAGGATCCTGCAAGCAAAATAGAACAGCTCGTTAAAAAATATATAAATAGGAAATTCCTCATACATGTTTTGATCCATGCAGTAAAATAAAGCAAAGAAATCTTGAGCAGCTACAAAAAAACTGAGGGAGAAAAAAGATGGTCACGGGAAATTTAGGTCATAGAACAACGACAGTTAGGAGTGATCGGAAAATGGTATTAAAATAGGCAGATAGAAAATTGTAACAGCGGCTCCATGCATAAATATAATGTGGTGAAGTTAATTTAGAGAGCTTACATTAAGACAACTCAACTGAAGCCTTGAAAAAAAGTATACTTGAGCCGCAAAAAATAGCAGAAAAATGTCGTTTTCATAGATAGGGCAATTGACTTAAATCACAGAAAGGATTGAATAAACAACATAGCATGCAGATCATGATCATGCTTTTGTGGAAAGACTAGATCGAGGTTGATTCAAATGAAAAGGAGATATTGAACAGGGGTATGTGTCATAAATTAATACATTGTCACAAGTTTGCACAGTGCAGCTTAAGACTCAAGTTCATGAGTGAAGATAAGCAATTCAGCGAGTTAAAATGCAATCTCCATCCTCTCATTCAGGTTAAAATTCTAAGGTGGAAGAGCAACACAAAATTCAGGGATATGTTAAAGTCTTGGAGTCACTTATTAGTTATTACATACCCTCTGATGACTCTGGTCTGTATCTGGCTGTTCGGTATTTCTGAAATTCGACAAAGAATATTCTCCAATTAAAAACAAAAATAAGAATCCGAAACCATGCCACACAAGAAATGATGCTGACGCATAAAACCAGCCTCGCTTTTAAAGAAACAAAGGTGCATACCTGCAAGTGGCTTTTTACATGATAAATAGTCAAGCTGTCAACTTTCATCAGCTTCAGCACGCCTTTTGGAGTAGCTCCTGCACGTAAGAAAAAGGAAATCAATTGAAGCAGAAGCCTAGGAATTTTTGGCTAGCAATCAGTTAAGGCAAAGATAGTTCCACACTTTCACTTCCACCAAGGTTGTTGACAGCCTCCACAAAAGCTTCATGAAGTTCTGGTGTCCAACGCATGCGTGGCTTCGTTGGTGCACTGTTTGCTGAGGAAGTGGGGGTGAGAACTGGGCGAATTTCTGCAGATGGGGATGGAAGCTGCAGGTGACCTTGGGAGTGTTGAACTGGAATGTTTGAAGATGGTTTGGAGACCTGGTATGCCATCTGAAGCAACGAGATGAGAACAGGAGAAAGCATAAAAGAATATTTCACCATACTTTTGCAAGGGTATCTTATTTGTTGTGTTGTGAGAAGATACCAACCTTTGGTTCCATGTCCACAATGCTGTTGTCAGCCAGAAGCTCATTCCAATTAGTTGTCAAAGCATCATCATCAGTAATTAGCTGGTCTGCCCATTCCTGCCAATCATTTCGTTTACCAAATTCTTCTGATGCCATGACACCAGCACAACTATTGCTTTCTATCCGATTATTTTGAACAGTAGTGTTAGTGGGAAAGTCAAGAAAACCCGGCGGTGATTCTGGACACCATGAAGCACTGTTTTCATTTATATAATGACTAGTTGTTGTTGATTGAAGTAATGCTGATGGAGAAGATTGTGACATCAGCAAAGCTCCTGCGTTTGCTGATGACTGGGAAATAAATGGAGTATTTCTTGAATGTTTCTCCCGGGGTGTGACAGAAGAGTACTGAAGGTCTGTTGAGAAGCTCGCAGAAGAAGAAAATAAGTGTCCAACTACTCCATTGTTAGAGGGCAAATGACTTGCATGCACAAGGGGCCTGGTCATAAGCTCCCTTTCCATGGAAACCTGTTGACAGCCTGGTAACTTGGGGTATGTCTCTTCTAGAGGTGTTGGAACCACTGGTAAAGATGAAGACAGTGTTCCAGACACCCCAAGGTTACCAAGCTGCTTTGCACCTGCTCTCTGAATGCTAAAAGCTGGGCGTCCCTCCATTGCTATGCTTCAATCAGCACAAAAATAGGGTGTCGATTATTCAATCAATTCACAGCAGTTTCCCATTTTGACAATCAAGTGAATACCTTCTGAAAGCACCCTTCTTATTGGTTCACAATAGTGGGACACTGGAAAGGTCATCAATTAAAACATCTGTCAACAGGAATGAATACATAAATACACGATGTCATCAATAGGGAATATAGAGATACTCATAGCAATGATCACCATCCTTTCTAAACCTCATAAGTTCACCTATAAACACCGCAATTTTTTGGTTTTTCTCAGAAGAAAGTTCTAGCCACCCATATCATTTCCAAAACTCCCTATTTCTAAATCCTTTATCCCACTTGTAATGACCAGCTCCTCAAGGCATCAGTCCATCTCCAAACTCAACACTACATTCAGTTACAGGCATGAAATGTTTCTACCAGAGCAGAGTTGAAATGCTCATACTAGGAAAATAGTCAAAAGCATAAAAGCTACAGTGAAACATAATGACTTAAATGTTAATAGCAGGCAGCAAGAACATGTGAGGTTGGTTTTCAGCAAATTCCACAGTCCCTAGACTCCAAAAATTGAAACAAACAAAAAGAAAAGGCAAGCCTTACAATAAGAGGACTAATAATAATGATTCAAATTCTCATTCCCAATTCTCATAAAAACTTCGTATTGGATAATAGACACAGGACAGCCATTGTCTAGCATAATACTAAATTCTTGTAATTGCAACAAAGAATCAATAGGTTGTCATGTTGAAATTATTGACAGGCTCAATTGATCAAGGCGTGAGAGCATTTAGTTCATGCAAAACTGTTGAAGGGTAGAGCGAGTATGATTATAACGAACCATCAGAAGCAAATTCTCCCCTTGTTGGCCATTACAAATATTCATAGCAAGTACAAGGATTCTTTAAGTCTAAGGCTCTGCCTATCAGTGCGCCATCCCCATCCCTCACCAGTGGGTACTCCTTCCAATTGGTATGGAGATAGGAACATTAACTAAGATGAAGAGCTGTTTAGCAAACCATAATTATAATATTGCGAACCCGTTTGCAGAATGTGTTTTTTCTTCAATACCAATTGGTTCCACGAAATTCATATTTTCAGTGTTCAAATAAATTCTCCTCAGCATCTCAAGGCATACCAACTGCATCAAAAAATCTTCCTGACCACTAACACAAAACCCTAAACAAGCTAGATGCTATACATCATTACTCCCAATCATTAACTATCATGAGCTATGCATTGCGCATGGATCCTGACACCCTCGTCACCGGGACGTCTAAAAACCGTATGCTTGTCCTTGGTCAGTTAACTCTAGCTAACTTCATTCCATTGATAAATTATTTATTCAACATCCAAGTTCCGACCTTTCAAAGTCCATGTCCTTAGCTTCAATTCAATTGTATCTGGGACCCCCTACTAAACTAATTTCTTCTCCCCATTTCACAGAGAACTCATGAATTCAGAAATATTAAGCTCGAAAAACCAAAAACGAAATCCAAGAGAAAAATTAAAAAAAAAAAAAAAGGACATGCACCCTACGATGCAAACCAATTATCATTCCAGACCAACTAAACCAAGTCCGATCACCGACGACGCAATTCAAGAAAAGCACCAAAAATTCAATCAATCAAGTAATTATTACAATCAAAACAACAAAATTAGCTTCAGATTCCATCAAAACAAAACAAAATTACCAAAACGGGGGAACATATAAATTTCTCACCTACGACTTCACATAACCTCGCAGTATTGAAGGCCCTAAATGGCTAGAAATCAAGCCTTTAGGCACAGAGACAACTCTCTAAAGGTGTTATGGAAAATTCGGTCACCGGCGTGTCACCCCGAAGAAGTGAACGGTGACAGAGAGTGCGCTTTGCTCTCTTTAGCCCCTCTCTCCTTTTTGGCTCTGTTAATAAGGAACAGTGAATTCCTCCACGCCTTAAATATAGCGCGTGTGGAATAAACTCCAGAGAGATGGTGGGGTAACAGTGCGTATCGTGTGGGTGTGTGGGACCATGTTTGCTATTGGTGAGTAGTGTAATATCTGATGGGGTGCACGTGGGGATTGTGATTAGCATATTACGGCCCTGTTTTGTACAATTGCGATTTTGAAATTTTTTATTTAAAATTAATTTTTTATATATTTTTAAAATGTTTTATTTTAATTTAATTCTAAATAAAAAATACTTTGAAAAATTTCTACCATACTTCCAAACACATTCTACTAAATAATTTAGAAAATTTATGTTTTATAATTAAAATAGATATTTATATTAAAATCTATAATTTAAATTTTTTAGAAAAAAATATTTATTAAACAAACTATTCATTTTTTATTCTATGTATTTTCTATTAATAACATGTTTTTCGAATTAAAAATAAAAGCAATTAAAATAAACTTTAATAAAAAATTTAATCTAAACTATTATTTCTTATTAATGCATTTTTCTATTTTTTTCATTAAAATATGTTTATTTTATCAGAATCATTGTTTTTAAAATAAAAAAAATATCATAGTATAAAAGGCAAGTTTTAATTAAAAAAAACATTAAAAATCATGTCTCTAAATTTTGTAGGTAATTGAAGAAAAAAATGAATAATTAATATCAAGAAATTATGTAAAATAATTGGTAATAAAAAAAACTATAAATTCTGTATTATTGAATAGTCATTATTAGAGACAATTCATTTGTTTAGTTACTTTCACGAAAAGCCATTAATATTATTACCAGGTTTTTTATAGCTGGATTATTTACTTTTACCACCAAGCTACACGTAATAGAGACAATTCATTTGTTTAGTTACTTTCATGACAAGCAATTGCTTTAACTATTCATTGTCGAAAGGTATAAGAAAAAATTAGTTCAAGATTAGATTATAATATTAAAATAATTAGGGATCAAAATAAAAGGAATTTAAAAGTTTAAGGATTAAAATGACGAGAATTAGTGTTTGAAAAGGTATTCAAACTTTGTCGCCGAACATATAGATTTGAGTGTTGATCATACAAGTAAATATTTGGTTTAAGATATTGTTTGTTTTTACTGTTGTAGTTGGAGAGTTTTTTTAAAAAAAGAAAATTTAAGTATTTATTTTATTTTAAATTAGATTAAGATTTCATTAGTTATTCTCACGATAATTATTTTTTAAAGTTTTTTTTATTTAAAAATATATTAAAATAATATTTTTTAATTTTTTAAATTAATTTTTAACATTAACATATTAAAACGATTTAAAAATATTAAAAAAATTAATTTTAAATAAAATAAATAAATAAAAATATTTAAAAAACACAGATAAAATCAGAATTCTGAACTATATTGGGTAATTAAAAGCCTAGACGATATGTTGGATTCTAAAATTAGTTTAATTCATATTCTTTCGTTTAAAAGTCAAGAAATTCATTGATCTTTCTGGAGAAATAACTGAAAATATCAGCTACGATCACTCGACGCTATAAACACAGGTTATTTTTTAAACAGCATTTTCTTTCACTCTATTCAGACGAAATGCCAACCAAGTTCTTCGAGATTTTCTTGAAACAGAGTCTCATGCATCGCTATCAAAATAACTCTTGATGGCTTTATCTATCAGTGGAGGTGAGACATGACAACAACTAGACCTGCCCATTGTAGTGTTCGAAGCATCAAAACCTGCTTCCTTATTCTGAAGCATATTTCCTTTACTGAGATATTTGAGATATCTGATCGAAGCTGAGATTTTTTTTAACAAAAAGAAATCATAGATTAACATGGTTTTCATCAGATAAACAATGACAATGCCCGATTGAACATATGGAATAATAATGTCGGTAGTGGAAGCTTTAGGAAAGGTAGTACATGGAATTTGGCAACTTGAATGTTCTTTTGGCACCAGGGAGTCCCTCCACACTGCTCCACTGATCTCCTATGATTCCCCATATGCGGTATCCTTCTTTTGTCAATGCTCTCCTTGCCTCGGATTTGTATTGCTGCACTTTCATGAAGTCGTCTTCAAGACCCCTGTATTTATACAGTAAAACCAAGGAAAAGAAATGGTAAATTGCTTGTTTACTCTGGTGCCCGTCTCGGAATATGGGGCACAGCTGCGATGGTTTTGGTTTGGGAACGCGGATGCAACCGTGGCCGCGCCCATGTTTCCAAACAGGCTAGGCTAGGCCATTGACACAGATATATCAAATAGGTCAAGTCATGTACCTCAATATGAGGCTGGACCATCCATGGTATCCAGCATTGATAAGATTCTCGACAGTGGCTGATCTAAGGGTTTCACTTCTGGAGGAAATAAGAAAGATTTTGACCCCTTTGCCTTTGATCTCATGGAAGAACTTGAGTGTATGGTCTAGAGCAGGCGCTTTGCCTTGCTTCATCCATGATTCGAATAAGGTTGCATTGAGCTTCTCTCCCCTGGTTTTATTTCCATTTCACAACCCAAATTGCATTAGTGACTGATTGATCAAAACAATTTGAAAAGCGCAGGCATAGTCTAGCAGTTGTGTATTCGATAATATCCTTTCATCGAGACAGATTTTTGTGGTTGCGGTTAGAAAAATCAAGCTCTCAAACCCAAGTTTTTACCACAATTTAAAATGATAAACAGGTTTAAGCAAGCAATGAAAACCAAACAACTTTTGAAGTTGTGGTCAACCTAAAAACATCCTCAACCGCACCAAAACAAAGCTCGAGAAGATTCGAGTTTCAATTGGTCGAGTCATCTTAGAGAATAAAACACTGATTTTTCTTAATTTCCAACAACATCAGGATGTCTATAACAAGTGGAAATGTGATAACAAAAGAATACATGATCTAGTATATTAATAAACAAGCTTACCCAAAACCATGTTTCTTGTAGTAAGGTATGGTGGACAAGAGAGTGTCATCAACATCAAAAATCCAAGCATCTTTGCCATCACCTTCCAAAGTACAGCAACTGCTGAGGTAGAGCCTGACTTCCTCGATCGCCCTCTCGGAATCTGCTGTGTACTGAGACGAGGTCATGTAATGTTTGACGTGATCTACACATTCTTGTGGCACCACCTCAAAATCCTTGATGTTGTTCAGCTCAACATTGATCCTCCAACTCTCACAATAATTCTTCAAGCTAGAGGCATCCCTGTTTTTCGATTTTTTGTTCAAGATATTCCAGTCTGCGGCTGCTAAGCCAATGTAGAGGCTTGTCAGAGCTAGTATGAACACCAAATTTCTTGCCATTTCTTGCCCAGAGAGAGGGGGGGAGGTGTGATTGAATTTGTAGAGCTGGTGGGGGAACGCGTCACATGGGCTGTGGGGTATGGGTGGCCTGTTCTAGCTTTGAAAATCACATGGAATATTTATGTTAATATTTCACAGCTCATAATCTCAACTCTCATGTGACCTTGTCTAAACCCTGTGTGTATATATATATTAAGATCATTTGGAAAAAAATAAGAAAAAAAATTCATATATGAGTTGATCCGAAGATAACTGTTATTATGGAGAGAAAAAACAGAAATCATTATATTTATTTCATAAAAACAAAAACATCAATCATTTTGGCCGATGACACATAATTATAACCACCATTAACGCCACCAGACATGGGTTTCTCTTTTCCCTGGTTTCAACATCGAATAATGTCTTCTTCTTTACTCTCTCTCTCTCTCTCTCTCTCTCTCTCTCGCCCCTTTCCTCACAGCATTGCTGTTTTTACTCTTTCTCCATGGATTGCTATCATCATTGTTCCTGTCTTATCACTCTCATTTTGAGATTGCTTTTTTCTTTTTGTTTGTTTTCTTCAGTGCCTAAGATTATTTCACTCGGTTTCGAGGGTAGGAAGTCAGTGTCATTACAGCTTTGGGTTGCATTAAACTGCGTGCTGTGGGAGAGAATCTGAAGTTAGTAAAAGACTCGACAGCAATGGCAACAAAGCAACAGTAATCATCGATTTTAAAAAAAATATATAAAAAAATAATATTTTTTATTTTTTAAAATTTATTTTCCACTCTACTGAAAATATTAAAAAAATGTATTTTGAAATAAAAAATAAATAAATAAAATTTAATTTTTAAAATACAAAAACAAACAAGTAACTAGGAGAGTTTTCTTGAGCGGCCTAAGATTAGAAAAAAAAAATTTAAATTTAAATTTTACTGGATTTTACTCTAAGATTTGAAATTATTCCAGGGGAGCCAAGAAGAAAAAATGTATATACATATCATGCAGAGGGATCTGAAATTGAATGATTAGTTACAAGCCAGCTTGTAGGAAGTAATAATTCCATTTCAAATAGTTTTTTATGAATTTCATTTCAAACATTATTTCATGAAAATTTAAATATTTTTTTGTTTAAAATTAATATTTTTTATATTTTTGAATCGTTTTTAAAGTACTAAAATCAAAAATAACATTTTTAAAAATAAAAAATATTATTTTAATATATTTCCTAACAAAAAAAAATATTTTTAAAAGTAATTACTGCGAAACTCTTAAACACCCTCTAAATAACCTCACAATCGATGATTTTAAAGGAATATTTCTCCCATCTATCTATATGTTGTATTCATAAAAATTTAATAAGTATTGATTGATCTCAAAATCTAAATTTGAGAAATCAAGAAATTGAACTTAATTACCTCCTTAACCATCAAGTCAACTCTTAATTAAGAATTGATTCATTATGTTTTTTTTCTTACAATTTATTGTTCTTCGTATTCATTGTTTTACGATGAATAAAGTATAATCTAGCTAGCTCACAGAAACCATAGCAAAAACGAGTGGGAGGGATATTGAAGAAAGAGATTTTATTGCTGGAAGAGGAAATCAGAGGACCTACCTCCTCGTCTCTTCCTCTGTCAAAGAAGATAGGATTATTGCTGTTTGGTTGCTGAGCTATCACCTAATTTTCAAAAGAGAATTAAAGTAGTGGTGGGTTGCATGATCTATGTTTTTTTTTTGGTTGGGCAGAAAGAAGAAGAAATAAGTAGTGGGATGCCATAATCATGGCCCTACCATTAACTGAGCACTGCCCTTTTTCACAAGAATATATCACACAGTGCTGGGCAAGATTGAAAAAAGAAATTCACCAGTCATGTAATTTTTAAGATATACTTTTTACCATGTCCTAGTATTTGTTTGTTCATGATATGGGTGGGCAAAAAGTATTAATTTGAAGTTTTTTTATAAAAAAAAAATAAAGGCTTGTTAGTGCGTTTTCTTTTACTTGAAAAAATATATCTTGAATTTATCAATTGTTTTATGGTCGGAGTGCTACTCGTGACGACCTGGTCGAATTGAGAGAAGTTGTTGGTATTCTAATAGTTTTTTAAAATGTTTTTTATCTTAAAATATATTAAAATTATTTTTTTATAATATTTTTATTTTTAAAACTCGCTCACCTAAAGAATTAAAAAACATCTAAAAATAAAGAAAATAAAAGCATTTCTTCTTCTTCTTTTTCAAATAATCATAACCATAAACACATGGATATCTAAAAAAGCACTTGAAAAATAAAAAAAGTTCTTGCCCACTGGCAGTTTGAAACACGGTTGATCTCTTATAGACTAGACTAACGGGAAACAAATTCAAGATACAATATTTATATCATTCAAATTCAGGGAAATTAAGCTTGATTGTAAGATTGCCTCCCCAGACAATGTAAGGTTTTTCTCCTAGCTAGCTAGGGTCTAGAACTACCAGGTACGTACGTACGTAGAGAATTACGCGAGCATGCAGCATGATTTGCACTAGCATTTGGAAACAAAGTTTTACAGAAAATGAAAATGATAGTTTGAAGCTGCCGGGAGGGATGAAAAGACAGAGCTCAGCTCAAAAATGTTATACAACCTGTCGGAAGACAGGTTTCAACAAGCAAGAAGCATGAGTGAAGAAGCAATAACAACGTAAAGCAACTGGAGGATATTGGAAAGATGAAGAAATCCCCCCAGTATATATCTTATTCCTGTATGCGCAAAACGGCTTCTGAAGCGGCAGCGAAGAGTCCGGTGATACATTGCTGGGAGAGAGGATTTTATTCAGAAACATTCCGATATATAGAGTTGGTCAAGAGTCATGGGATCGAGAGACCATCATCAAAGTTCAAAGAGTAGCTGTAAGGATCATAGCTGCACTGTGCACTGCTCCTTTTCCACCCGAAAGCTTGCTTCCATTTAGCCCTGAACCTAGAAGCTAGCTGCATTAAGAAAGATGATTCATAACGTCGACCAAACGGCACTTGTCTTTTCAGACTAACAAGCTCGACTGCATACCCAGTGCTTGAGATTCTGCTCCCCCACCTCAAGAACCGGATTCTCTTCATTCTTCCCTCCACCATCAGTACTGTACCAGCTGCACCTGGACACAAGAAGACGACGACCTAGCAAGCAACCAAGAGGGAGTGAAACACTTGAAGCAGGACGAGTGAGAGCAAAGCAGGAGTTGAGCTTTAAAGCATCGATTCCCACTAACAGGCATCACTATCAGTGATACACACAGTGTCACCCTCTCATTAGCGGGAGACCATACAATACTGCCTTACCGGCAGTCTTCGGTCAGATTATTCCCAACTTGGAGCAGCGATTGAGACTTGCAGGTAGTGATGTGATGTTAACAGAGATGATGAGACACTTTTCACATTAGATGTCTTGCAAAAGAACAAGCTACTTAATATTCTTAATTACTGGGTTTCCTTGGGTTATACTCCTAGTTGGTGAACCTTCTCGGGAAGTATCTGTGACCAAAAAGTGAGATAAGGTTTTCTCTAGCATAAAAGTCCACACCGTCCATACCTAAAGAGTGAGAGGGGGACACAATACAATCACCTTCGTCCATTTTTGAGAGCTAGCTTTAAGGCCATTGTCCATTCATAGTTTTACACGCCGTGTATAAGAAATTTTATTTATTTAGCCAAATACGTATCATTTTTCTATCTAATACGTCATATTTTTAATAATTAAAAAAATATCATTTAATACACATTAATTTTTTAAAAAAATATTTTAGTTATTATATAAACAGAATCGCAACCTTCCATTACATACCTGTGAAGCACCACCGGGCACCATGGATAACACGAGATCCAAAAATGTGAAAGGTATAAAGGCCCCTAAGTGGTGTCCTTTCCTCACTGCCAACAGATATTTTCAAAGTGTTTTAAAATTTATTTTTAATATTAATAGGTTTAAAAATAATTTAAAATTTCAATTTTTAGGTAAAAAAAATATAAACAATTTTAATTTTTCTTTAAATACACTTCTAAAATACAATAATAAACAAGTTCGTGGACATTGCATGGCACTGTTTATATGCTGATTTTAAAAATAAAAACATATATTATTTTAATATAATTCGCTCATCCTCTTTAGAGCATGTTTTTGTGATTTTTACTTAATACATTTTTTTATTTTTAAATATTAACACAGCGAAATCATCCAGTGCCACACTCCCACGCGCGTGCATATCATGCAGAAAAGGTGCTTAGAAAATCGCAAGTTATAAAAAGCTTTGAGAAAAAAATTGGGAGTCCAATATCAGACAGACTGCAACAATGATGACAGCATCACCCATGACATGAATGTAATGCAATCCTAAAACAAGAACGATTCTCGCTCCCTCCTTGTCATCCATTTGTTCACCTCTCTAACGATCTTGATGGGACAAAAGAGAACAGAGAGGAGATATAGTTGTGAATGGTAGCAAAGCAATCGATCAAAACTTAAACATCTGCAATTTATCAAAAACATAGACAGGGCTCATGAAGGTCCTCCATTCCATTTAATTCTGTCTGAACATAGAGGTAATAACATTCTGAAGACAGCATCAAGTTCTGAAGCCACGAACTATCAAAAACCAATCTCCATTCAGACGATGGCATTGGCCGCACTGGCAATTCTTGGCCACAAATCAGCACATTCCTTGCCGATGGGTCCAGTGATGGCGGATCCTACAAGCAGCAAAACAACAACAATCAGCAACATGAACCATTGCAGAAATATTACGGCAAAAACTAGAGTAACACCGATCACCACTTATGATTCTCATGAGGGTATCATACACAACAGCCAGGCCCAAGCAATCAACACGTTCCAAAAAAATATTGAGATTGGTAATAATTCTCTCTTCGAACATAAAACCATCATGATACGCCAATTACCAACCTATTAATTCTTAGAAACTAAACAAACAAACCTGCAAAAAACTCCAAAACCACATCTAAAATGCCTTTTGCTAATCAACAATCATATACCACCCTCCCTTATTAATAGAGAGCCAAAAACAATTCAAATCTAAGGTAACCATTAATGATCAAAAAACTGCACAAAAAGTCCTTGTCCCCAGAGAGTTGTGTTCAATAAATGGGTGAAGGGACCATAATCATCCAAATGCTTTCATAATTGGAGCCTAAAAAATATGGGTTAGACTGCTATAAACTCGAGCTACATGAGCACGTGCTTCCAAGCCATCAGATGCGAATCATAACAAATGGGAAGTCAACATCACCGAGTGGTGGGATTTTCAAACTTATCAAGGGCTAAAAATGAGAGAACCTTAACCTTTCCCGAAAATCAAAATTCAGGGAAAACGCAACTCATCACAGTCATCGAAGATCTCAAAACCAAAAGCTACTTAATTATATCTCAAGCAAACCACAACAAGTTTCACCACAGCAAGATCACTCATCAGCTACAATAAATGGAGATTTGTAAGACAATTACAAGCTAAAACGCACCAAACTTAACACAGGTGAAGTTTAAGAAATAATTTCACCTTTCATTTCTCCTTTGGGATTGACAATAACACCAGCATTATCTGCAAACACAACAAATAAATTTATATATATATGGTTTTAAAATCTGAAAATCAAAATTGAAAGGAAAATTACTAAACAAACCTTCAAAATACATGAAAACACCGTCCTTTCTGCGCCAAGGCTTTCTCTGCCTAACAATGACAGCAGGCATCACCTTCTTCCTGAGATCAGGTTTTCCTTTCTTCACTGTAGCCATCACCATGTCTCCGACGCAAGCCGACGGCAAACGGTTGAGGCGACCTTTGATTCCTTTCACTGATATGATGTAGAGATTCTTCGCTCCAGTGTTGTCAGCGCAGTTCACCGTCGCCGCCACCGGAAGACCCAGCGACATGCGGAACTTGTTTCCGGCCGATCCTCCCCTTCCTGAACAGAAGAGAGATATGTTAAAGCGTTTGGTGTGATTGACGTGTCGTTTCATTACTCGGAGAAGGTAGGGTCAGTGGCTTTACCTCGCTTCGACATTTTTTATCGCCTTCTTCGCTTCCGTCTGCGCACCCGCCTTTCCCCCTTCAGCAATAAATTGGAACGCTCTATCTATTATATATCACCGAGTTTCTAGGCCTCCTAGGGTTTTGCAATATTTGCAACCGACGCCGTTTTGATCCAACCAATCCAAGGAGTTAGTTACAATTTAGTAATTGAAGTTTGTACAAATAAAGAAACTAATCCTGATAGTATCAAAACTAATAAATAATTCCTTAAAGGATGATAATTACATAACAATTATAAATAAATAAATAAATCCTCTAGCAACAGCAAAAACACAATAAAACAACCGGTATATATGCAATTTAATGGAATAGTATTTGATTTGATTTAATTTATTTTAATAGTTAATATTTTAGGCTAGGAATGGGTGTTCAAAATTCTTACCTGATAAATAATTAATAAAATATAAATATTGTTAAATTTAATTAAACTTGTAAAATATTTATAGTTTTTTAATTCAATATAATATATACATATCTTAATATATATACACACACACACACACATAATGATGTTGGTTTTGTATAAAAATAATGTTACAACAAGTGTGTGTGTGTGTGTATAAAACAATCTTATAATACCAATTGTTATCCCTAGTTGATCATGTTTAATTTAGTAATATTTTGTTCAAACAACATTTTATTTTATTTCATCAATCTCAAATGCACTAATTTTTTTTATAAAAGAATAAAATAAACTGTAAATGAATTAAAAACATGAATTAAATATATTAAAATAAATTAGAAGGGCTATTGGTTTATGCATTTATGATAGTACAATAAATTTATTGTCACTGTGGATTAGAGCAGGGAAATGAAAATTCTACCATTATAAACATAACTTTTTAATTATTATTTGAACAGTGAAATCATGGCAAGGTTCTTGAATCATAATTGTTTTTGCTTTGAGCCAAGAAGTTTTTGTCTTTTCATTTTATTTTTTATTATAATTATTAAGCTTGAACAAGGACAATTTAGTATTTTTATATAAATAAAATATTATTTAATCTAAAAAAAGGTTATTGCGCATGAGTTTTCTCGCGGTCTTCAAACAGCTCATACAGTAACCATTTTACAGCCAAACTCTAGCTTCCATAATGGCAATTTAATTCTCATAACATCGACTTCATTTTTAAGCTACGCACGTGGCAAAATACATGTCAGGTTTTGCGCCCATAATCTTTTTTTCTCTCTCTTTTCTTTCCTTTCCCAATCTCGATTCTAAACCTAACCCTGTATATTTTTAAAACAGCTCTTTAATTTATTTATTTTCTAGATTAAGTTCATCTTTTTTTATTATTATTTATTTTAATTTAGATTATTAATAAAATTAAATTGTTTTTTAAATTTAACCTTCCTTTAAATTTTTTTTACTTTTTTAATCCTCACTTTTTTTTTTTGCTATTTTTTAAAATACTTTTTTAATAAAATAAAATTTACAATTACATCTCTCAATATTTTACATTATCCTCTTCAATTGTATCCTGATCTTTACATTTTTTATTGACATTTTTTTTTATTTTTAATCATTTTTATTGAAACTTTCCTTTTCAATTTCATCCCTTTATATTTTAATTAGAATTTTATTAACTTCTCAGATCACAAGTTTAAAAAAAATTTAACCAGGTGGCTAGATTTTCTTTTAATGTTCTTTTTAACAATTAATTTTTTCTAATTCCATTGAACTTTTTATTTCAGGTTGAAAAATAGTTCAGGTTGAAAAAAGTCTAATCCGACCCGCTGCGTTGAGCGAGCGTGCCTAATCTAGTAGCTTCTAAAATTATTAGGATTAATTAATATGTTTTGATAAACTGAGGAACTAAAATATAATTCACTCCAAATAGCAGAGTAGATGCCAAGGCCAAATAGCAGCAGGTTGTGCAAAAACAAGCCATGCTGCGCTGAATGGCATCTTCTGCCCACCCAAATAGCAGCCGGTGGCCAAACCGTGCTGCCCAACATCGACGGGAAGCAGTCAAAAGCAGATAAAGCAGATTACAAAGACAGCCATAAACCTGTACAATAATAGGAATAGACACCAACCAACATACATGACCCAGTTTTTGTTGCCCCTGCACCACAGAAACACTTCAGCAAAACTAAAAAAAGATCCACAGGAAACACCTGACATAGGGCCCCCTTCCTCCAAAATGCAGCAAAATGTCCAGGATTTAGATGCATAATCCACGGTAGAGACGGTAGATCATGCAATCTGTGCAACCAAAACCAGATTTATAAGGCCGCTGCTGATAAACCACTCGCTTAACAAATAATTACATGACTTTGACAAGATTACAGTAGGACCAAGAAAAATTAAGCAACTCCACTTGAAAGCTTTCTTCCCTTGTCATGGATGGGATTCTAACAAAATATCAGCAGTCTCGTCATCCGCGCTCCCAATCATCTTGCTGCTGAATTAGATCCTGCCCCAGTGCAAAAGGTGATCATTAGAAGGAAAAGGAATACCAAAAGAACAGAAGGCGGGAAGCAACAGGATCACTAGTAAAAAGTCATCCAAATATCAGCACTCTGTGCTCCCCAAACCTGAGTCTTGATAGGAGAATATTACAGGAAATAGGGCAAATAAGCCATGCAAAAGAAATTATTTGAAACTAGAAAATCTAGGATGTATATTATGCCCAAAGCAGCAGATGTGCCAAGATATGTGGACATCACCGACACACACCTCTCTGAAATATAATGTAGAGGAGCACCAAGGGTTACCAAATAAAAATAAAGATTTGCAACATCAGAGTTCTTAACAATAATAACTTTCTTTTGATAACTCCAATCCACGTGTTCATTAACTGACAACAGCATATATGGGAATGCAAGAGGAGCAGAAGCCACTTTAAAAATATTCTGGTTGGAGAACAAAACGAATTTTGATTAAGAAGGAAGAAGAGATACAGAAATAAAATTGAAGGAAAAAATAAAATTCTAATAGAAATGCTATTCCATCCTGGAAAATATCAGCTAAATACATCCCTAAGAAATCTCAAATGCAAACAACATATGTGATCAGTGAATGGTTTGAAAAAACCTGCATCACTATCTAAACTAAAATTAATTGCAAACTCAAAGATATATGACCAAACACCAGCGCCTATTACTAGGCTATCCTTGAGACCTGAAAACCATAACAGGCTATCCTTGAGATCTGAAAACCATAGGTTTTTTATCATAAACATAACGAACAATACAGCTTCCAAGGAAAGCTTGGAGACGTCAAAAGGGCACATGCTTGGAGATTGCATCTCAATATCACTAAAAAGTAAAGAGGTCAAAATAGTTCACAGTGCTCAACTCGTGCCTCATAAAGATTTAGAATAAGCTTACTACTTGAACGTTTCATGTTCCTGCAGAACTTGCTGCCACATCGGCACTGGAATAACTCCACAGGTTGATCAGTATCATCAAAATCAATACCATAATCCTGCAGACATGTCAGACACCAATTTTTAAAACCATAGAAAGATTGCACATGATAAAAAATTTAAAATTGAAGAGCATGGAACACGGCATGATGTGAACTGCTAACTAAGTATAACAAAAACAAGTAGTATATAGAATTTCCAATTGCAAATGTCATAGCTACAATAAATAAAGCTCTCGATCACTAAAGAAAACAAACATTTAGACATACCATCTTTGTAATTTCAGCAGCAGTAAAGGAACTGATATTATTTCTCACAAACAACAACTACAATGTTGCAACACAATATAAATTACTGTAAAACAGTGTAATGCCAACCATGCCTCCTCATTGGAAAGCATCAGAGCAACGATGCTTACATAACTAAGCAAAAACATGGAAAAAATTCATAAACTCGAGTGACATTGCTCACCCAGGTTAACTCTTCCGAAGCATTCACTTCTCTAGTCGTGAAGAAAGCAAGCTGCATGAAAATTAATCCTATGAGAGAAGTAGTGTCATTGAGAATATAATCGTATGTTCAATATATACATGGTAATAAGAATTCAAATGAAGCATCCATACATGATAATAATGATGATCAGGGGTCTCAATCTTCACCGGGATCTCAATCATGTTAGCATCGAGACATCTAACAAAGACAAAATAACATTTATCAGAATGCATCAACTCTCTGATCACCAGCACAGGGAAGATTACTTATGTAGGGCTGAAACTTCATATCATCCTTTTTCTCTTTTCTTTTTCTGATAGAAATTAAGTATTTTTCCAGTGCATGTGAAATAAGGAAAACCAACTGAAAAGTCCAAAAAGAAAAGAAAGAAAAAAAGTATATGGGAGATCAATTGCTCAAAGCAATATGCATCAGATATACAGTCTTACCTGTGGTTGATAAACCTAGCAGCATTTCCATAAAATGTCGCATCCAAGCACAGAGCTTCTTCATCATTTACAACTCCTTTCAAGCACCAATCTGCATCAAGTACAGCTGGATAGGCATGCTTTCCAGTTTTGTTGCTAGTTGCCCTTTGCATCTTCCTCTCATAGAACTCCTTGTTGGTTAGGATCTCCCCTACATACTCACATACAAATGTACCTTTTGGTAGCAATTCTAGAGTTCTGAGACCCCACCCCTTTCCTTCAGGAGTAAAGAAAACCTGACGCACACAAAAAACTAGCAATGAGAAAAAATTGTGAACAAACAAGACATCGTAAAGAATACTCAAGGAACAATTTACATGATCATATTTCTTATATTAGGAACCATAAATCAATAATTGTATATGTAAGTATGAACTCCGTTGAAACACTTGATTTGACTAAAATACCATTAATCTTTTTCTCATATGAAGAATTACATACCCTTTATTTATTTACTTATGATTTTATGACCTCTATTACACTTCTATATTTTTGTGATGGCATTCAATTATTAACTAAACTATAAGACTAACAAAATACTCACTCAACAAGATTGCTGTTTATTTCTTTAAAAACAAATACTGCCTTGTAGTTACCTAGCTAATACAACCTGTTATAACTACACAAATTTTACTAATTCATGTATTTACTTTGTGTCTTTTTAAACAATAACATGTCCATTAAATAATTTATCTATATTACACTTTACTAAACTTTATTGCCCTTCCATATTTAAATTAATAGTGTGTTGTGCAAAACCCTAGCAAACCAAATAATAATACAAAATAAAAGGGCCGCGAAATATAGTGTGATTCGACAAAGCCTGCTCCACAAAACTTCACTGTCAAAATAGAGATTACACCTCCTAATCAAACACTATAAAAATACCTCACCACCCAAAATCGGATAACACCAAAGAGATCACTCACAAGAAAATACCACACTAATTCTTTTTGGCTCAAGATTTTGGCTACTATATTAATTCTTTTGGTTGCCACCACATTGAAGGCACACATGAACTAGCCACGATATATTTTATTTATACTAGCTATAAATTCCTTCATTCATTAGAAAGCATGCTTCAAGTCCGACCCCAACAAGGAAAGTCTCTTTTCCTAAAGAGAATATGTTAACACATTCTATATTTGTTTAGGACACCACAACATCCAATTACCAATCTAACCTAAACTAACTCGTCAATTTAAGCCACAACTTATCGGTGTTCACTTTTTATTCTAAAACAAACCAAATAATTATTTAACATATAAACTCTCTCTATCTCTCTTTTTATTTTTACATAGAGGACTTTAATATGGAATGATTTTATAAATAAATTTTATTGGCTTACTTGTTTTCACATTTAATATTTAATTAATTTTAATAATTAAATTCTATTGAGTGAAATAACAATACAAAGGACAAATTGCACTTTTATAGCTTAGACCTTAATAATGGATGTATGTATAATATATTTTCCCAAAAGGGAAATATAATATTCTACTTATTCAATACAAAGTAAACCGTTTAGGGCTTTGTTTTTAACCCATTCTAAGCTATTCTATTTGGTAGTTTGATCATGGAATTTCTATCCTATTGATAAAAAACTATATAACACATTATATATTTATTTAAATATTATTTTTAATTATGTTTATACCATAAATGTTAACAGATATATGTTTATAGAAGATATGTTTTCACAGCAAGGAAGGATAAAAAAATATTTTGTTTATAGAAGAATATGTTTTCTCGGCAAGGAAAGATAAAAAATTTAATTATTCTTTGATTCATGAATTTAATAATGGGTGTAAGATTATGAACCGAAACTTAATTTATCAGAAATATAATTACCTAAAAATATTTTTATATATAATTATCAAAATAGAATAGTTACAGAAGTTTAAAAACATATAAGCATATGAGCATTTATTTTATTTAACTATCACTAATGATTTACAGCAGTTTTTTCATAAAACATATTTACCCATGCTAATCTTCAAAATATGAGATACATGCTTATTTAAAACAATTACAAAAATAAGAAATAAGAAAAATCATGGTGATGATGTCAAGTTATATATTGTGAATAAAAAAATTTAATAGCTAGATAAACCATAGCTAGAGAAAAAGAAAAAATATACAAAAAAAAATGCTACTAAAAGGAATCGAGTAGATTTGAGCCCCCTTTGTTTTCAAGGATATGATTTTAGTTATTTAATTAATTAATAGGGATAATGAACTATTTTATTATTCAATAAAAAAATTAAAACAAAAGGTCAACAACATGCAGGTTTAGCTATAACTGGAAGAATGTTTCAAATAATTTTTTTCCAATCATAATTAGCATAATTTGATTAATTATTCTTAAACTAAACCTTTACTTTTTCATAATAATATAAATTTCCCACGTGCAAAGCCCATGCCATAATAACTAGCTGGCCAAAAATGGCAGTAGCATATTCTACTCGTACCTGCAACTTGCACATTATACCTCGCTGCACGACTCTATTTCCACACTGTTTGTGGCAGCCACATTTGCTCCAACATTCTTTAATATATTTCCTCTTCAAGTGACCCTTGCATGGTTCCAACATCTCATCATTTTTTGATCTTTCCAGTGGGCAATCTCTACAGTAAAAAAGAAATTGTCTTTGAGGATTCCGAGTTAGCGAGATACAATCTTCTAAGAAATCCTCTTTGACAAGGCCTTCTAAAGTATATGCAAAACCATGCTCACTGTCGCTGGAGCAAACACAAAGCGTAGATGACGACAAACAATTACCAATACAAGCCGAGCAACAATTTTCAGCCCTAATTTGTGAGAGAGAGAAGTTGACATAAGCATTTTGAAAAATCAAATTTCGGGGTATGTAGTTAAAAACTGGGGGAAACTCGCTGTTTACTTCATTCGACCATGGAATCTCAACCATTTCTTCTCCCTTGGTAATGTCAGAATGGTAATTAAGGAACCTAAACTCATCAGCAGTCAATTGATGCTGTGGAACCACAATCAGACTACCATACTCAGCATCTTCAAATTCCTTTTCTTTGCCACTTCCAGAACACCCATTCGCAATAACCTCTTCACTCGACTGCATGACCTCCAAGCCATTCGAAAGTTGTAGTGGTCTTGGAATTTGAAGAGCGGCCATCCCATCAAAGCAACAGGCATCAACTGATCTGTTCGCAAAATAGGCTTGTATACGGTCATTTTGTTTAATGGCACCAACACCAGCAGATTTCTTCAATAGATCAAGAGCTGGAGTTACATTCAATATCCTTTCCTGCGATTCATGAGAGGAATCAGTTGCCAAGTCCAAGAAGCATTCACACATATCTTTCAGTATTTGCATGACAGAAAAGTTTGGATCGATGATTTTGTAAGATCGGAGACATTTCTCCTGCATTGATTTCAGAAGTTCATCTTGACTAGGCATATGAAAATTTGGTCTTCCAAGCAAAGAGTTGCAGCTCAGAGAAATCTTCACCTCTCCCAATGCTGAGGTGGCGATCTCTAAGTTAGCCTGAGCTTCATCTGGAATGGTTGCAAGTTCACAGCTGTCTCTTGTCAGACTTGATGGGACTGGAAGGTTCTCTTCCCTACCTTCACCAGCTAAAACTTGGGATGCTGGACGTTCTTGTCGATGCTGTTTGAGTGAAGAAACCCTCTGATTAAAATATTGTTCTTTACTTGCACAATCTGTGAAGGTTGAAGAAACCAAAATCAGCCCACAGGAAAAGCATTAATTGCCATTTCGACATTCAAATCCTTTACATAAGAAGAAACAAAATAATAAGAAAGACATTAATTGCAATTTTGATATTCAAATTAAAAACTTAGAGGAGAAAAAAAACTTCATCATTTATGGTTACAAACAACACTCCCCGATTCCTTTGCCCCAATGATTGAATCAATTTACCTGGTCGGATTATTGCGATAGGTTGTGGTGCGTTATCAAAAGGCACGTCATCAGTAAATGGCTCATCTTTAGGCTTGATAAGAGGCATTTTTTGTTTGGGTGAAAGAACAATGCCTTGCTGAACTATGGGGTCTTTAAGGTGAACTGCTTGTGACGATCCTTTTAAATTAGGTCTTTTCAGTTGTGCAGTAGCCTCGGATAATAAAGGATCTTTTCCCTCATTGGAACGCTGCTTAGAGTGTTCCAGCACTGCCAAACGACGAGGAGAAACAGTTTGTGAACTTGTGTTTCTATTAGGACTCCAAATTGCAATTGGCTTCGGTTGTGAAATTCTCATGTCCGATGACTGCTGCTCCGATGTTTCACCAGCCAGTCCCTTCCCCTCAACTTTACTCTTCTTAAAAGGGCTTCCACCCAATCCAGCCTCAATGTCACTAGGAGATCCGGAAACTTGCCCATCTTGCCCTCTTCGCAGCCGCTTTAATGGCAACTCAGGTTCACTAGATACCAAAGTTTCTTCCTCCAAAGTCCCCTCCTGCAAACCAAAACAGCCAATATCCACTTCAGAAGATACAGGCAAACAACACAACATTACCAGCAAAACAAATAAATCACTCACAGCAGCCTCATCCTTCTCTTCCGGAACCTGAATTCGAAACAAATATCAAACACACAGTCACAATATTAAAATAAAACAAAAAAACAGAGAATAAATAAATAAAAGAACTGCACCTTAGCCTCCTCCTCTTCAAAGATAGCATCCGCAAGAGCTCTATAATTTTCCTCCTCTATAAGCTCCCAATTTTTGTCATAGAGCTTCAGCATCTTCTTCAATACAGGCTTAACCTGCTTCTCTGTTATTCCAATCGCTCTCATCGCCCTGAACGCGTTCACCACTCTCGGATTAGGAGCCATCGGATACCTAAAAAAAATCGCAAGAAAAACTCAATAATTACATTTCTAATTAGGTTTCTTTTTCCTAATTTCATCTAAAACTCAAATGCACATGCAGATACCATGGAATAGCCAATTTAATTAGTGTAAAAACAAAACAAAAATCCCCAAAATTTAACGATCATCGAATTCCTCAAACGATGATGATCAAGAAGACGGCGAGAATTATTGATTGATTGGCGAGGTAAGGTGACAGCAATGCACCTGATTATGGAAACGGAATACGAAAAACGATAAACCCTAGCTCATTCGGAGAGGAGAGAGTGGAGATAGTGGCTGCTTTGCGTTTTGGCGTTTTTGAAACAGGAAAGCAGAAATGTAAAATGGATATTAGTGATTCACTAGGTAGCTTGCCAGTGTTCGTTGCGGGCGGATCAACTTTTCAGCGTTTGGAAAAGCTGGTTGTTTTTTAAAAAATTTGAATTTTTTAGTTTTTTATTAAAATTAAGTGTGGTTTATATTTTTTGGATCGTTTTGATGTGCTAATATTAAAAATAATTTTAAAAAAATAAAAAAAAAATTATTGGTATGCATTTCAGCACGAAAAATTATTTGAAAAGCACCCGCAACTACACTGCCGAACACGCAAGCTTGTGAAAAAAGTGGTGCACAAGTATTTAAAAAAAAACTCAAAAAAAATTAATTATCAATTTCTAATAATCAAAATCAAAAAAATATTAGCAATCGATGAAATTTGTCGCACGTGTGCGGCGTCGCGGCGATCGCCCACCCTCGCTCAATTGGGTGTAGTATCTGGAGACAAGGAATTCTTGTCTCTTATCAGTGTAAAAAATGAAATGGGAGTCGCTACCTAGTATTATGGTCACTAGGAACCCTAACTGGTCTCGGAAATCGGGTACGGAGACTGGTTGCGTAAAGGGAAGGTATTAGCACCCCAAATACGCCCTACCTAAGGTAAGCTGCATTGTTTTATTTGTTTGATCAAAATCTAAGGTTTGGTCGTGTTTTCTAATTATTGGTCCTGTCTATTTAAGTTTCAAGAAAAGCTCTCCTCGATAAGGAGGTCCTTATCTTATAGGGTAGAACCTAACTGTTCTAACATTGGAAAAAGATTTAATATCCGGAATACATATTACATGTAATATCGCACCTCGGATACTAAAAGACAAACAAAATAAAATTTTTGTTGTTTTTGAAATTTTGGCCAATGTTCTCTTGACTTTAATAAACTGGTTATTAAAGCCAAAATGCATGCTAAAACTTTTTTGAAGTTTTCTTTGTTGTATGAAAATATGATGTAATTTTTTTTCTTTGAGAGACTTGGCCGTATGCATGAAAACAAAAACATTTTTTTTTTAGTTTTGACGAAAACCGGGTATTTTAATACTAGATTTTTATTTTTACGATATAAAAATACTGCTTGATATTAATCACAATGGCATAAAAATACACGGGAAAATTGTAAAATTCCAAAAATATTTTTTAAATTGTTCTTTTAACAAAAAAAAAAAACTGGGCCGGACCTGGCCCACCCATCCTGGGCTGGGCCTGCCCGGCCCATATACTGTGGGCTGGACTCAGCCCAGCCGCGTGGGCTGGGCTGGGCTGATGTTCCAGCCCATAACCAAAGAAAATATAATTAGCTAGTTACTGTGCACAGCACAGTAACTAGCTAATTAATCCTCATTTGCTGCAGAACGTGAATTGCGCACGTTTTGCATGCAAATGAAGATGCAGCTAAAAAATGACAGGGGAGGGGAGAAAGTTACCTGGAGCTGTGGCGACGCTGGCGACTGCTGGCGGCAGCGGAGGCGGCAGGGGTGGTGGCGACTGCTGGCGGCAGCGAAGGCGGCAGAGGTGGTGGTCGCCCCTTTTCTTCTTCTTTCCCTGTGTTTTTTGCTCTGTTGTTTTTTTTTTCTGTTTCTGCTATCTTCCTCTGTTTCTCTGCTCGGCGCTACTGGTGGATGTGGAGAGGAAGAGCAACGGTGGCGCTGCCGGGCTGAAGGTGGCCGGCGGTGGTTCTTCTTCTTCTCTGCGTTTTTCTTCTGCTCTGTTCTTCCTCCTGCTCCCTGTTTTATTCCTTCTCCCACTCCCTGGTCGTTCTTCTGTTTCTGTGGTGGCAGCTGTTGTTGACAGCGCTGTAGGTGGCGGAGGGGTGGAACAGAAATGAGGGAGTCGTGGCACAATGGTTGTGACCACCAGTGCTGCTGTTTTCCTTCTTCTTCACAGTGTTGCAGCAAAGGGGAGGAAGATGGCAGCTGCTGTGCTGCTCCTCCTTCTGCATAAATATCGGCTGGAATCCCGGTGCTGCTCGTGGCGGTGGAGAGGAAGAAACAGCGGTGATGCCCGGGGGGTGAGGACGGTTCTTCTTCTTCTCTGTGCAGAGACCGCAGTCTCTGTTTTCTATTCCTTTCTCCCTTCTCTCGTTTTTACTCTGCCAGTCTTTGGTATTCTTCTGTTGATCTTTTTCTTGTTTCGGTTTGCTTGCCTCTGCTCTGCTAATGAAGAGGACGATGGTGGTGTAATGGCTGCCCCCCCTGGTTTCCTTTTTCCTTTTCCTCCTTCCCCTCACATTCGTCCTCTGTTCCTTCTCCAAAATTTTGCCCCTCTCTGGTTTCCCTTTTTTTTCGTTTCTGCAGCTTGCTTCCCTCTGCTCTCCAAAAAATTTCTCCTCCCTCCCCTTGTCTTCCCCCCCTTCTCTATATTTATAGCCGCAGGAAGAGAGGGGCACCTTACCACTGCCATGGCGCAGGGTAAGGTGGCTATCCTGCCCATGTCTTGGCACATGGTAGGGTGTTCGGTCATGGCTTGCATTAATGGTGGCAGGGTACGGAATGTGGCTTGTGTCCAGGTTTTGTGGGCAAGTGGGAGGGAAAAGAGAAGGAGAAGTTAGCGGGAAAAGATTTAAAGTCCTCTTCTCCCCTGTCTCTGCATTTGCAGGGGAGAAGAGCTGCACAGTGCCGTTCAAAACGGCACCGTGTGCAGTTTTTTTTTTTTTGAAGAAGAAGAAGAAGAAGAAGAAAAGGAAAATGAATTAGGAAGAACCCAAAAATGAGTTATGAAAAAATTAAAAACAAATTAAAATTTAATAAAAAGACAAGTAATAAAAATTAAAAATAAAAACATTAAGAGTCAAAATCTCAAATATTATGAAATATTAAATTAAAGGGCAGGACTAAAAATTTCTTTCACCACAACTTCACAAAATAATCCAAAACAAAAATAAAGACCAAGAAAGTGAGGAATTATTTTGAAAAAACTCAAAAAATCAAAATCAAAATTAAAATACATTGTTTTAAAGGTATAATTGACCTAAATAGTTGACTCGTGATCCAGAAGAATCAAGATTTAGACCGGCCTGATTTTTAAATAAAATTGAAACAAAGCACAAAAAACATTTGATATTTATATTTAATTCAAAAGTAAAAATTCTCATAAAATAAATAAATTGGACAACGCATGAAAAAAAAAATCTTGGTGACAAATATTTTTTTCAAAACAAATGGAAAAACCTATAAAAAGTTAGGGGGAAACTTAGAAAACAATGAGGATGAAACAAAAAAAAAATTAAAACAGGAGGGGAAACAAAGTAAATCCAAGTCAACCTTCTAGACCGAAATCAATTCCTCAAAACCTCAATATAAAACAAGTTTTAATGTTTAAGATTTAGATTAATTAAAAAATATTTTTAAGATAGCAACATCTAATAAAGAGCACAAAAACAAAACCGAGGCAATAACATGTTAATTTAATATTGAATGATAAAATAAATTAATTTATTATAATTTAAAAGATTTCCTTTTAAAAGAGGTAGATTTAGAAAAGAGAAAAAAAAACCTCGATGCAATTCATGTTACTCTTAAAAAGTCAGAAAAATCTCATCAAAAGTGAAAAAACTATTAGATGATAAAACAAAAAAAAATATTAAAAAATAAATGAAAAAAACTAAACAAACCCCGGGAGAACATCCTAACCACAAATTAATATCTCAAGTTCGCAATCTATTGAACTCTTTACCCGACTTAATCAAGAAGTTTAACACAAAACAAATTTAATGTTGAATGATGACATTACAAAATATAATCAAACTAAAAAAAATAATTAAAATTTAAAGATTCAATAGGGGAAAAACCCAAGGAGAATAAAATCAAAAAACAAACTAATTATATAAATCATTTTAAATACAATAAATAAATTAAAAGAATGGAGATCAAATTAAACATATGAAAAAAATCCATGGGGTGAAATCAAAAAACAATCTAATTTTATAAATTATTTTAAATAAAAAAAATACTAATCAAAAGACTAGGGTTGAAATATGAATAGAATAAACAAGTAATTGAAGGGTTGCATTGAATTTTATAAGGACCAAATTTTGAAGATAAAAAAAATCACTAGGATGAATTATTTCAAATTTTTTTTTAAAAAAATTATTTCAAATAAAACAATACTAATTAAAAGACTAGATATCAAATATGAAGACAAAATTAATTAAAAGGCTGCACTAATTTTTTTCATGGACAACACGTTTTCCTAGGCAAAGAGAGAAAATAAAAGAAAAAATAAATGGTTGTTGATAACAAACTAAAGGTGAAGAAGAAATATGCGCCGCCTGGTCATGTAGGCACCACTGAGAGGATTCGAGGATTCTATCGCTACCTTGGAAGCCACCATTTGGCCACATATCTTAGCTGCACGAGATGCCATAAATTCTTTGGAGCCCCGCACGCCTCTAGTTTAATAATTTAAATAACAATATATGACTGGTAAAAGACGTAACAACCCCTCTTTCAATTCGATAATTACCCAAAAAGCCAAAAGAAAAATACATAAATGTCCTAGCACACCTGATTAAGTCATATATTATTATTTAAATTAAAAATACATTAATATTGAATGCACGCGATGTCATGGGATAATAATTATTTTTAATTATATCAAAAATACAAACTAATTATTTTTAATATTGAATACAACAATGGATAATAATTAGCTAGATGTCATGCTTGCGCGATGCTGCAGGCTTGTGGCATGCTTGTGCGTTGTTGTGGATTTGTGGAAAAAATCATAAAAAAATTATATGGAGAAAAATTGTTGCAATCCACAATATTTTTAAGGAAAAAACTACAAAGCTGAATTCTTAACCAGCTTAATATTAAAAAATAAAATCAATAAGGATAATTTTAAAAAATCATAAAAAAAAATGAAAGGAAATAAAACCAAGCAGGGAAATACTGTAGAAATCTACAGTGTTTCATGAGGAAATCTAAAGTTGTAATTCTCAACCAGCTCAATATTAGAAATAATAAAATCAAGAAATATAATTTTAAAAAAAAATCATAACAAAAAAAATCATGTGGGGGAACACTGTAACAATCCACACTCCACAGTGTTTTAAAGAAAAAACTACGAAGCTAAATTCTCAACCAGCTCAATATGAAAAAAATAAAATCAACAAAGACAATTATAGAAAAAAAATCATAAAAAAACCATGTGGGAAAATATTGTAGCAATTCACAATGTTTGAAAAAAAAAACTACAAAGTTAAATTCTCAATCAACTCAATATTAAAAAAATAAAATCAACAAAAAAAATTCTGAAAAAAAAACAACAGAAAAAAAAATGAAAAGAAGAATAAGACAATTTTGGGGAAAAAAAAGTCAAAAAAAACATGCGGAGAAAATTAAAGCTAAATTCTCAATCAACTCAATATTAAAATCATTTAGGAAAACACTGTAGCAATCCATGGTGTTTTGTGAGGAAATATACAATTGTAATTTTAAACCAACTCAATATTAACAAAATAAAATCAACAAGGAAAATTTTGGAAAATATCACAAAAAAATGAAAGGAAAAAAAAACCATGCAGGGAAAAACTATAGCAATCTATAGTGTTTCATAAGGAAATCTATAGTTGTAATTTTCAATCAGCTCAATATTAAAAACAATAAAATCGATAAAGACAATTTTGAAAAAAATCATAACAAAAAAAATCATGTGGGGAAACATTGTAGCAATTAACAGTGTTTTAAAGAAAAAAACTGCAAAGCTAAATTTTCAACTAGCTCAATATGAAAAAATTAAATTCGAAAAAGACAATTTTTTAAAAAAATCGATAAAAAAACATGTGGGGAAACACTGTAGCAATGTAAAAATTATGTGGAGAAACATTGTAGCAATCCACAGTGTTTTAAAGAACTACAAAGCTAAATTCTCAATCAGCTCAATATGAAAAAAATAAAATCGACAAAGATAATTATGAAAAAAAAAACAAAAAAATCATTAAAAAAAATCTCAACTAGCTCAATAGAAAACAAAAATGACAAAAAAATTATGAGAAAACAAAAAAGAAAAAAGAAAAAAAGAAGACAATTTTTAGAAAAAAAAAAACAAAAAAAGGGAAAAAAATGGAAAAACAAAACATGTGGGGAAAGCTAAAGTTAAATTCTCAACCAGCTTAATATTGAGAAAATAAATTCGACAAAGATAATTTTAAAAAAAAACATGTGGGGAAACTAAAGCAAAACAAAAATCATATAGGTGAAACACCGTAGCAATCCATAATGTTTTTTTTAATTACGAAGCTAAATTCTCAACCAGCTCAATATGAAAAAAATAAAATCGATAAAGACTGTTTTAAAAAAAATCATAAAAAGAAAGAAAAAAACCATGTGTAGGAATATTGTAACAATTCACAATGTTTTAAAGAAAAAAATTACATAGTTAAATTCTCAACCAATTCAATATTTTAAAAGATAATTTTGAAAAAAATAAAAAAAAATAAAGAAGAAGTCAATTTTGGAGAAAAAAACATGTAAAATAAAAAAAAAATACGTGGAGAAAGTTGCAAAATTTTTTAGGACTTTTAGAGTATTGATTAATTAATAATTAATATCATTAAATGCATTGTTAGCTTTAAAGAGCGCACTGGCTAGTTATATTTAATATTAATCTCCAATTTTAAATTGAGAAAATCAAAAGAAGGAGCCCACATTATCGAGGAGAAATAAAATAATATAGAATGCAAGTTATTTAATGCCAGAAGATTCGAGCAACAGGGAAATTTGAAGAGACGATGAATAATTTGCAAAACAATTCTAGCCCGTGGGCAAGCATGGTCGTGGGTGTGGGTCAATAGGTCTAAGGAGATGTCCATAGATTTTGCCATGTAGAAAGCATTTTAAAATATGCCATAGGCTGGACCGGTTGCAAGTTCCAGCTAACCATCAACATAATTTTTTAAAAATAAATTAAAATAATTTTTTGGAAGCAAGAATGGCCATGAGTAAAAAGTGGCTTACGCAGGTATATTTAAGATTATGATAGCGGTTGCAGTTTAAAATTAACACATTAAAATAATCTAAAAATATATAAAAAAAATAAAATTTAAAAAAACACAGTTAAACGTGTTTCCAAACCGTATTATATATCTTGGCTAACGCGGAATTGTGTGAGCCGATGAGCTCGTTTGGTTACGCGGTTGCGACTGTGTTTTTAATTAAAATGCAGTTTGCAGTCGTTTGGTAAAATAAATACACAGTTTACTATGTATGGAGCCTATATATTTTTGCGTTTGAGACGCAGGAAAAGGAAAAGCAACAAAATGCTTATTCTTGCTCCCTGTGCATGCTAATTCCACTGTTCACTAAACAGTGCAATTAGCATGACCAGTGTATATTGAACACTGTTCGCATGAACAATGCAAGAGAATTGAATTCATTTTGCACTGTTCACGTGACTTTTTTTTGTTAGTATGTTAATTTTTTAAAATGGTTTTTTTTTTAAAAAAAAACTAGTTTAAAGTGAATTAAATTCACTCGCGCTGTGATGTGAACAATATTTTTTCTCTCGAAAAACTAGTATATAGTGAATTTAATTCACTCGCACTGTAATATCAACTTTATACTTGATAATATTTTATCTACACTCAAAAAATTATGAAAACTGTAGTTCTTATCGGATGAATGTTGTACGTAATGGAATTATAAATAGTTTAATGGAATAATAAAAAATATTTTATATAAAGTATTTTTTATTTCATGGTGTAATAGGAGTAATTAATTCTACAATATTTAAATTTAAAACTATCAATAGTAATATATATATTTTTAAATTATTTTATAACCTAAATTTAAAAACATTTTTAACCAAACACATTAAATTATTTTTTCTTCAACTTCAATTTTAACCACAGTTTTAACTAAACATTAATTTTTTCAAACCAATCTTAACTAAAAATACTTTTTATAAAATAATTTTTTTCAACCTACAATCACAACAGTTAATACATTACCAAACACAATATTACCATGCGATTCCATTGGAAAATGGGGCTTGAAGCATTTATGTGCAAGAAAACACAGAGCAAGAAACGTCCATCACCTACCGAACACGCATACACGTCTCAACTTTAGTTTTTTATTGAGTGATTTATTTTTTCAATAACAATATAATAAAAAGTATCGATTAATGTTTATTAAAAAATTGTTTGCGTGTCCGTTAAATAATGATACAAAAATAAAAATTATACGAGAAAGATCTTCAATGATGTGAACATGAACATTGTATTATATATATATATATTATTTATTACTTATTACTTATAATTTAAACTGTGTAGGGTCACCACTGTGAAACTGTATTATTCACCCTCATGTGTTTGCTGTGCATGTACTGCTCATTGTTTACCCACACACACACAAATATAGGAGGGTAACACTTTATAGCTAAACTATTCACCCAATCATGTTTTTCTGTAAATGATATTGTTAATTTTTTTTAAGGTTTGTTATAGATTTAAGAGGAGAAAAATATCACATCCGATTTAGATCATGATCCGGATTCACCCTAAATAAACTATAGCAAGTGGGGTCAATGTTGTGCGTACGCATTGTTCACCCCCTCATATGTTATCATGGATGACATTGATCATTGTTTTTTAGATTTTGCTATAAATTTAAGAAGAATATGTGTAGAGTGAATATTCTGCAGTCATATTGTCCACCCTCTCATGTTTTACTGTGAACGACATTGTGTAATTTTTTTTTAGGTTTGCTACAAATTTAAGGAGAAAAAAATATTTTAAACCTGGTTGAATTTACGGTCCGAGTTCACCTCACAACTTTTACCGTGCACGACACTATTCACTTTTTTTGTTTAATAATTTTTTAATTATAATTTCAACTATTTTATCATACACAATAAAAAATAACATAACATATATATATATATATATATATATATATATATATATATATATATATATATATATATATATATATATATATATATATAACTCTCTGCAAAACACTTGCGAACAGCCTAGTAAATATGAAATATGAGTTCGGTTTTACTAAATTTAAAAGACTCGTGGTGGGATGCAACAGGATTATGAAAATATGATTTTTAAACCAATTGATGACATGATAAATGACATCAATCCTGATAATATTATTATTGTTATAAGATTTTAGACTCTCATGTCCTTTTTTAATATATTTTATTTTTTTAATATAGTTTTAATATAATAAATTCCATGTATAACTATAGTTTTAAAACACGAAGAGGATCATTTTGGGGCAAGACTATTATCATAAGTTGGAAGGGCTCATCCAACTGTTTTTTAGGATAAAAAAGATATCATTTAGATAAAAAAAAAAGTGTTAATATGTTTTACATTGTATCTTATTTTTTTTTTAATTTGCACTAGTCTAGATTTTAGACCGGTCTTGTTTTAAGAGTATGTTTGGCAGTGTAGTAGCAGTTGTTTTTTAAATAACTTTTCGTTGTGAAATGTATGCCAATGATGTTTTTTCATTTTTTAAAAATCATTTTGATATCAGCACATCAAAACGATCCAAAATATACAAATCATATTAAATTTTAACAAAAAAAAATTAAATTTTTTGGAAACGCGGTTTGCATCGCGTTTCCAAACAGTTTTAAGTGGTTGACTTGGGAGTATAATAATGATTGCTTTTCAAAGTATTTTTCACTTGAAAATGTATCAAAATAATATTTTTTTTATTTTTTTAAAATTACTTTTAATACCTGTATATCAAAATAATTTAAAAATATAAAAAAATAAATTTAAAATAAAAATAAATAATTTTTTTAAACACTTTTCGAACAAAAATAAAATCCTAAGGTCGTCCGGTTTTATAACTAGGTGTAAAACCAACATTTACCATCTGCATTTGTATCCAAAAGCACAACACGGCATTCATGTTCTTTTTACTGCAGTCAAAAACCAGTGCAGCCGCCCTGCCCTGGTCAAAATTCTCCTGTGTTCCAAAATCATGCATACACAATCAGATCTTTATGTCTTGTCCTTTTCGTTTTACAGTGACATTTAGTTTATATTTGACACTGTTCAAGTTTTTACTCTGCAGTTTCAAGAAATAGATCGTTTTAAAAAATATATCCTCTTTTAAATTAAAACTTTTTAAATGAATTTTAATGGAACTTGTATAAAACTGTATTATATATTAACTAATCCAATATTTTCAAATATATGATTACCTGATTGTGGCAAAACACTATATAAATACGTTAAAATTATCATAAAATATTAAAAAATATTAATTTATTTTTTTTTCAAACTAAAAATACTCTTAAAATCCGTGTAAACACGAAATCAAACAGCCTTTACACTGTAGAAACAGAAGGAACCTTGGTATTATTAGCAAATATTTAATATATTAGCTTCTGTTAATGAACTCTTAACCCCTGATTTTACCACTTGAACATGATGTTTGAAATACTTGTCCATGTCTTATCATTATTGTTTAGGTGTCTGTGCAAAGCAATTAAAGCAGGGAAGGAAAGGTAGTGAGTACAAAAGAAAAGAAAACCAAAACCAACCCAAAAAAGCTACTTCCACCCCAAGTCTAGAGGAAACCTCAGGCTGGCATAGTCAGTCCCTTATATACCAAGCTTCTCTCTTGTTGATTTTAGCCTAGACCCTGGAAACTTCCCAATTCTTACAATCCAAGAGGATCAACCTTTCGTGTATTGAAGGCTTGGACCGAGAAAAGAAAAGAAATTAGTCTACAATCTCAGATGGGTTTATTCAGAAAACCTTCTTTTCTCCTGTCTAATACCATGTTTGTGATTGCAATTTTTGGATTTTTAGTGACAGTCGTAGGTGCTGCAGATCACACAACTCTGGTTTTCAAGGGGTGTGCTGACCAAAAATTTCAAGACCCATCGGGGATCTATGCTCAAAACCTCAGGAACCTCTTGAATTCTCTGGTTTCACAATCTTCACAGAAAATTTATTTCACAGCAACATCTGGTGATGGTCAAAATGTCATTACGGGTCTATACCAATGCAGAGGGGACCTCTCTAACAATCCCTGCCATGCTTGTGTTAGTAAAGTCCCGGACTTGATCGACAAGCTTTGTGGCAAAGTGGTAGCTGCCAGGGTCCAACTCAGTGGGTGTTACCTGAAGTACGAGGTTGCTGGTTTTAAGCAGGTATCAGGAACTGAGTTGCTGTACAAGGTTTGTGGGTCAACTAAGGCGAGTGGAACCGGGTTCGAGGATAGGAGAGATGCGGCTTTTGAAACCATGGTGGATGGTGTTAAAAATGGTAGCAATGGGCTGTTTTACACTGGAGAGTACCAGTCAGTGTTTGTTCTGGGCCAGTGTGAAGGTGATTTGTCAAGCGGGGATTGCGGGGATTGTGTGAATACTGCTGTACAGAGTGTGAAGAGTGAGTGTGGTGACTCAATTTCTGGGCAACTCTACCTCAACAAGTGCTATCTTAGCTACAGCTATTACCCCAATGGAGTGCCTAGCATTTCTTCAACTTCAGGTAAAGTTAAAAAGACAAAACCATCAATGTCTTTGGATCTTGAAGGCTCCTTTCATTTTGTATTACAATATGTATATATCCCTAATAAGTAATGCTATCTTCTACAAGGAGCTTCTTTGTATATTTATTTATTTGCTCCCACTAGGAAGCTTGAAAGGTGTGTTTTTTGCAGAGAAAGAAGAGTGGGAAAAGTGAGATCCTAGACCCTTAATATAATAATTTTGATCGATGATGATGGTGAATAAAAGTAAATAGATGTATACAAGAAATAGGGCGCATGTAGATGGAGATGCTTTTTGTGTGATTGAGACAGGTGATTTTTTTGACTGCTTACCTGGTCAAAGTTGCATAGTCTTCTTAGCACTGATTCAAGGGGGCTGGGGATTTTTTCTGTTTTATTAGATTTAGAGATGAAAACCAACCTTGGTCAAAGAAAAAGAAACCTAGGGTTTTATTTATTGCCTCATAAATCATAATACAATAAAAGTCTTCTAATGCTAGTGATGTGTGTGGTGTTTTATAGATGTAGGGACCAGGCAGCACACACAGAGGACAGTGGCCATTGCAGTTGGAGGAGTGGCAGCTTTGGGGTTTGGAGTTGTTTGTTTGATGTTTGTCAGGTCTATCTTCAAGAAAAGACTTGGTAAGCATGAAGGTTGGCATTGACTTGTTCATCATCCACTCCTTCACCCTTTCCATCACCACCTTGTTTACCACACAACACTTTAGTCCTAGCTGTGTTTGCATGTAATTGTATGTATTGATTTCAAGGGCAGAATATTAAGAGGCTGATGAGCTGGGTTTGAACTAATTAGTCTCTGTTTGTTTTTGCTGTTAATTGTGGCCGGAGATGTATTAAACTCGATTTTTTCAAACTATAACCACAAAAACTACAGCAATCCGGAACACAATCTAAGAAATTGCAGAGAAAAAGTAAAAGTTAGGCAAGAATTTGTCTTGGGATTGCGAGGGAAAAAGATACATTCATGTCCCCACATATATATTACTACAATTCTAACTTGAGCAAGTCTCCATGCTACTAATCAATCATACACACAAGTCTCCTTGTAGTTTGCTTCTCTGCTCGCCACATGTATAGTCACATTGCATTTGAAGAATCTCAGAGGACTTGCTAGTATTATACGATATTGTTGGCCAAGCCTGCGCTGGGTTATTTTTTAATCTTTTTGATTATTTCGTTTCTTTATTATACTTCAGAAAGGTGTTAGCATCAGTATTCCAATTAAAACACTCCACTTTAAAAAATTGGATTAGAATGTGTGCGGTGAAAAGTATCACTCGGTGCGTTTCCTTTTGCCTCGCATTGCAAACCACTTGCCACTGACGTTGCTTTCGGCCAGTGTTTTCAAGAAGCATGATAGTTATAAAACCACTCGGTCTAAGACTCGATTATCACGTATTAAGTGGATTAATTCTAGTTAATTTTTAAAAATTATTGTTTTAAGATTGCATTCTTTAGAAAAGGGTGAAATGTTTATTGTTTTTTTAAAAAGTCAAACTAGACAAGCTCGGCCATGTAACGGGTTGATCTATCAGGTTTAACTAGGTTAGTTTTTACCCTCAGTTCAAATCATGTTATTGGATTAATGTGTTAAGTGAAATTAAGTTTAATAAAAATTAAGTTAATAATATTAATAAATATATATTATGAGTGTTTTTTTTTTAATTTAAAAAAAGATACGTTTGAGCTAAAAAAAGACTTTAGATTTGATGTTTTTTTATAATTGCTAAACTTGATCTAATAAAATAACCGTGACTCGAAGACTAAACTATGCTATGCTAAGATAATAAGTTGATCGAAAAAAATCACAAGATGAAACCAGCTAGCCAGTTCAACCTTGAGAATTTTTTTTAATAAAAATAATTAATCTAGATAAGTCAATATATATTTTCGGATCAATAATTTCTTCACTTGTTTTTTTATAATTTTAGTTTTTTCATATTAAAATCACCTAAAAAATCATAGCTTTATATATATATTTTTACCTAAATGTGTTATGAAAAATAATTTCAGCTATAATTTCTCATCAAAGACTCGAATCCTAATTGCTTCAAAGGAGACTTAGGGTCACCTCACCTTATCTTTACCTTTCTTCTGTCGACAAGCTCTTTATCACGAACAAGACATGAATTACGATGATGCAGTGTTCAAGAAGAGGAAAAATCATACCACGAGAGAGAGCCATCGTCTCCTCCATGCTTAATCCTTGTCATTCTAGGCTATTTTCAAATTAGCCAATACGCCTGACCCTACTTCCAAATCATGCATAAATCTGTCAATCTCTACCGTTGGTGTTACCTTACCACACTCTCTTCTCGTCATCACAGCATTATTCTTCTAAGCAAAATCATCACATTATCATTACTCTTTAAGAAAGATGGGCCCTGTACCACCTTTGATTTTGCTCCTCCATGAAACACAAGCAAAGGCAAATCTTATGGAGGCTTTCACAGGGGTCCAACAAAGTGAAAAGATATCCCTTTAAAAAAAAAAGAAAAATAGAGTTACAAGTTTTAACACAAGCTGAATTAAGCTAAAATCATGGAGTTTTTAAAGAAATGGACACGCATAATTGTCAGCTCACCTTAATTAAACACTAGTTTCTGTTGCAAAAGCCAACAAAAATAGCTTGTCCAGTTCAGGAAAACATTATGATCAGCAAAAGGACAAGCAAGCACAATATATCTGGAATTGTCTTCTTATGAGATAAGGTTAAAGAGATTTCTATGAAGACAGGGACGCCACTATCAAAATCAAAAGCTTTCAAGTTTCAATGCACAGTCTTATGGGCTTTGGAGCTCCTAAACCCACTACCAAGTCCTAGGGCCTCCCTGTTGCTTTCTATCCTCTTTGTAATTGATACTGTTTCTAATCTCTTGCGTAAAAGAAATGCTCATTTTAGGTCAGCAAGTTCTTTTCTCCGAATTCACTCTTCAAAAAATAAAATAAAATATTTACTTAGATAACTTAAAATATAATGTTGAAAGAAATTGATGATGGAACCCATTTGCATAGATATCAAACCAGACCGACCAGTCCAACTAATGAACAGGTGAGCCAAATCTTGGACCAGTTCGGTCTGAGGATATGGCTTGTTTGTGCAATTAACCTAGCAAGAATCCCCAGAACCGGCTAAAAATTGGCTTGAACCAAACAAGAACCGGTTCATATGCAAGTGCAGCAGACTATTAATTATTTAAATCACTATCTATTCCCGTGAGCAATCTCGACAATATGTGGTATGGGCATCAGACTTTTCATTGGGTATTTAGAAGAAATCAAACGGATTTTTTAAAAAGAGAGATAAAGGGGCAAAGAAAAGCAGAGAGAATTCGCATACCTTTTCCTTTTTTTTTTTTTTTTTTTGAGGAGGGGGGGGGTACTTAAAACTTGTAAGCCAGCCAGCAGACTTCACTAATACAAACAAATTAAGAAGATTGAATGGATTCACAGAACCCTAAAAAAATCACAAGGATTCATAGAACCCTTAAAAAATCCGAGTTAGATTGATTCATTAAGACTGTAAGAAAACCATTTGATAAAAACAACATTTTGATGTGATCCCCTTTTAAAAAATGAAAACTCGGGCAAACACAAGGAGAAAAGATGGAAATATGTGCAAATACTAGCATATATTGGGGAACAGGGTGGGCTTAGCAAATCTGAAAGTAGTTAGATGCTAATAAGAGCAATTTTCATGTTCATGATCTGTGTGTAAAATAAAAGCCATAACCAGAACTTGAAAAATATTATGCATCATAACATAATCAACATTGAAGATAAGAGCAGAAAAATATGTGATTAGTTTGGATGGGGGTAAAGGTCTCTCACAAAGTCGCAATGATCATTTTCCATATTAACATATGACGGGAAAATAACATTAAAGATGACCTATGCGAGCAAAGTCCGCTGACAGCACTATCAACAACTACAAGCAGTGAGGCAGATTTACAAAATAAACAGGGAAGCATATTCGAACAGAAGATAGACCAACCACAATGGACTTTTTATCTTCACACTTAAATCCATAAGGTATGTGTGATTAGAAGATAGACCAACCACAATGGACTTTTTATCTTCACACTTAAATCCATAAGGTATGTGTGATTCGAATCAGTGCATCATTTTAATGACAGTATTAATATAAGAAATAATTCAAGTGTGTTTACTCCATTCATTTGGGTGAATCAGAGTAGCCATACTAGCAATTCTACAAGTGAACAGTGGAACCCTATGCATGAATGCTATACCAGCATCAAAACAGTTTTAGGTTGAACGTTCCAGAACTGCACAACAAAAGCTAATTCCAGCATTTAAACCAAAAGAAACCAACCAACAGCTAGTCATCTCTACCTGTATAATTTGAAAGCATCACCAGCCACTAGCTAATATCCCTTACAGCCCTAACCTTCCCTAATTCTATATCCCAATAAACTATAACTTCACCAAGTAAGCCTGGGCTCACACTTGGCTGCCTCCAAGATTTTCAAATCTCAAATTATTGTATACAAGTAAAAACCAACCTTAGGAGACACATGAATATCTTATAGGTAACGTTTGATTACTATAACTGAAAAGACAGAAAAAATTGAGACAAAGGGGACATATCTCCTTGTCCTTCTTGTTTTGATAGGATATAAATTTACTCCAAAACTAAACCAGAGATGGATCTATTTTGTCTCTGTCTCCATCCTTGCAACCAAACATGTTTCTATCTCTTATGCATTTGTCACTTCTATCCTAAAACACTAACCAAATGCAACCATATATTCTCTTAAAAGTAGGAACTAAAGTCACCTTCAAGGAAATATATGAGAAACCAAACACTAGAAAAGCTACTTTACGAACGCATTGTGCTTACAGCTTGGCATCTTCAATTGGCTAGGTGACCCGAAACTACTTTGAATGCTCGTTTACTTATGTTTTCTCATATGAATCTCTTGTCTCCAACTATCAAAAATCCCATTTCCTTACCAACTTGAATTTTGGGTCAAATTGAACTTAGCCTCTAAAATTTATTTTTATTTATTTATTTGAGTACCTCAAACTAATTTTGATTAAAAAAAACAGACCCTTCTGCTAATTTTTCCTGAAGCTAATAGTCTAGAAATACAACAAATATTTGGTTAAAAATCAGACCTTTCTGTTAATTTCGACAGTAAATAACAGTCTAGAAATACAGCTAGTGTAGTGAAAGCATGCAATTTGGAGGGGCATATTTTGTACCAAAAAAAAATTATAAGTGCTCAAATAAAAAAAAAATTAAAGTTTATACCCAAAGTTGAAGATAGTTTTGCATCATTTAGCCTATTCAATTTCAGTTTGGTTTTGCTTTCACTCGTAAATCAAAAGGTTTCTTACTTGATAAATTACCAGCTTATTATCCATTCAAATTAGTTACATATCATCAACAAATGACAATAACCATCAAAAGTATCAAACAGACATTCAAATCTCACAAAGATAAACCCTAACAATCACAAAATCCTATCACTAATCACCAAAATCCACTTTAATCATCAACAAATGACAATAAACATCAAAAGTATCAATTAGACATTCAAATTTCACAAAGATAAACCCTGACAAGTCACAAAATCTTATCACTGATCACCAAAATCCACTTCAATTATCACTGTAATTGCAAAATCAAGACATTCAATTTCTTTTCCAAGGAGAAAGAGAGAAAATTGCCTTACATCAATTATTATAACAGCTCAAACTCCAGATCGCACAAAAAAATCAAGCACAAGATAATGTAACAATCTCTACTTGGGTGGAGGAGGGCCGACGGGCGGGGCTCCGAGAAGGCTTTGCTGCTGGAGCTCGAGTTCGTTGAGCTGCTGCTCACGGTCCATCTCGATAATCAAAGGAACAGCGAGGATTAAGAAAGTGGTGCCAGCAATCCAGGCGGCCTTGCCTGTGCTTTTAAGGAGCTTTTTGGCGACGAAAACGGCGTCGCATGCTGCTTCCTTTCCTTTAGATACGATTTGAGAGTTGTTGATTTTAGCGAGGATGTTTGGTTCCTGCTTTGACGAGCCTCGTCCTCGCCTCTCGGGGAGTGAGATTCCGCCTCTTCGTGACTGCGAAGCCATGGTGGATGACTGATAGTGTAGGGGGTTTGGCTTCCTTTTAAGGGTTTTATTGAAGCGCTCGAGACCCTATTCTTTTCGGTCTAGCGAACGATCCGAAAGGATACCTGAATTATTACGTCATTGGATTAATATATTTATTTTCAAGTCAATTAAATCCATTGTTTTTATAAAAATAATAATTTCCTAAATAAATTTTTTTTTATGGTGACATGCAGTTTGGTATAGTTAAACAGGCAGTTAAAAACTTGGTGTGGATAATCAAGTCATAAAAAAAACCTTGTTAAGTTAATTAACTTTTACTATATCAATGTATTTTCATATTAAATTTAAAAGTCATGTTGAATTAAGTTTTGAATTAATTTTTTTTTAATTAACCTATTGAATCAGGGTTTAATAATTATATTTTTAAATTCTTAATTTACCAAATTACTTTAATATCTCTCAAAGGTGATCGGGAGATTAAAAAAAAAGGAGTTAATGGAGGATATTTAATATATATTTGGTATTGTAATATAAAATATCTCTATTTAAAAATATATTAAAATAATATTTTTTTTATACTAATACACTATCCGATATCTAAATACCTATCTTTTACATCTATTTCACTTTTTATGAGCCTACAAGCTCAAAACATTAATAATGTTTAATCATGGTATGTTGGGTAGTACTGCACAGGGGAACCACACTTAAATTGCGCCTAATTATTTTTTTTCTAACACAAAAATAATATTAATAAAACAAAAACATTTAAAAATAATAATAATTTAATACATGAGTCATTCACTCAACTAGATTTAATAAGGTTGATTAATTTAAATAATATAAATTAAAAAATATAATAGCAAAAAATAAACTAGCAAAAAAACTAACAAAAAAAAATTATATCAACTCAAATTAACTAGCTAACTCCATAATTAAGGGCACATGGTTGAGATAGTCATATAGAAAAAAAAAAAAAAGACCCGAAGACCATGTCATAGTAAATTAATTGTTAGGAAAATAAAACTGAAATAATTAAAAAATATATATAAAAAAACCATAGTCAACTTTATTTGACCTTCAAATCCAATAATTATGAGCTCAAGACCAGCCATATTAAAAGGAAACCTTGAAAAAAATAATGAGGCAAGGTTATAAATCAATAAATATTAAGGGATAATTTTTTTAAAAAATACAATTAAAAAAAGTTAAATTTGATATAAAAATAATTTGAAATTAAATATTAAATGATAAAATTAAAAATAAAATTTAATAATGAAAGGGGTAAAAAATAAACTGAAAATTAAAAAAAAACTAAATTTAATATAAAAATAAAATGAATCCAACTGACAATTAACAAAATTGAAGAAAAAAATTTATAAAAAAATAATTAAAATAAAATAATTAAATAAATAAATGAGGATTAAATTGAAAGAAAAATAAATAAATAAATAGACACCTTCATTCTTCGACAAGGAGAAGAGAAAGAAAAGACAGATGAGAAGAAAACGTTTGAGCAGTGTCCATCCACTGCCATGGCAGTCACACGCGTAACATCGCTGAAAAGAACAAGGTGAGTCACTTTCAATGTAGCTCGAAAGGTGGCGTTTAGATATGAAATCACACCGCAAACGCCGACAACTTTTTTAATTAATATTAAAATTATGAAAAGAGCAAGTTGCACTTCGTCCATCCTATTAACTACAAAAATAAATAACCTAAAAATACACAAATGCCCCTAGTTGTAAATTTTACGTTTTTTTATTTGCTTCAAAGGATATTAAAGGCTTTATATTGTTCTTAAAAGAATGTACCAAATCGACCTAATCAACCCGTTGATTACAAAATAATCAGCATGAAAATACATATACCCTTGATTGCAAGTTTAACCTTTTTGCTTATAAGATATTAAAATCTTTATATCGTTCCTTGAAAAAAATAAAAAGACCAAATTTATTATAAAAAAACTCAACCTAAAAATACACAAATATCTTATAACAAACTTGAATCCAAGAACCCTTGAGACTCCCAGCAGTCTTGTCTAGTCCTCTGGTGTCTTGTTTACATCGTTCCTGTCATTCTTGAACTTCTTTCAAGATTGAACTTAGTTTTTCGACTGCAGATTGCTAAGATTTATATGGATTTGCTTGCAGATAATGACTGGATGATTGGAAAGAGAAACAAACGGAAGAATGAAAGATCCTTCACTTTGAAAAGTTGTAATTCTGGGCTGAAGAAGCAAGCTAAAACCAAGGTTATTGCAGATCTAGGTAAATCAGAGAGACACTCCCCAGAACACAAGAAAAGGCTTCAAGAGTTCATATACATCGTAAACAAATATGATTTTCAAGTTGCGTGTGTCTTGAAAAGATAAAAATATATGTTTGATTCTAAAGATAACGCATGTAAGATAAATTATTTTAAAAAAAATTTAATAAATTTATATCTTTTAAAAACATAAACATTAATATATTTTTGATCTTTAGATTAGTAGCTCATAGCCAGCCGAGTCACAGAAAGCACTCGTCAGGGTATAAAAAGTATGTTTGGTATCACGCAGTTACTTTTTAAAATGTATTTTTTACGTAAACAAGATAATTATTACTGGAAAAGTTATCTTGAAACAAACTGGTCTTCCATGAAATAAAAACTAAGGATTAACATTGAGGCAACACAATTCATCTGAAGACTCTAATAGCTTGAGCAAAGTTCAAACTGGAAATACACCGGCTCTATTGAAGATGATGTACCTCAGCCACATCGCCCTCTGCGCGGATCTGTTTTGTTCATCCTCTTCCCAAAGCTTTCAGTGCCTTTGCCCTGATTATAAAAGTACCCAAAGTTTCAGCCATTAATCAATTGTTCTCTTTTTAGCTAGCTTTGTAGAACTGGGTTTTGCTTGCTTACCATTGTTCTTAATGTCTGTGTTCTCTACTGGTCGCCCCTTCTGCGATCGGAGATAAAGACTCTCTTCTTCTATCTGCAGCCGCAAAAACCTTGTTTCATAATCACTTTCGGGAAAAAAATGGATGGACTATGTTTAGGCCTTGTAGTTTAGAAATGTTTCATTTTGCTTCCATAGGTTAAAACTTTCTAATACTGACCCTTCGATTTCAAAAGTTGAAGATGGTCATGACAGACATGATATTTGTTTGAAATTGCGGTAGTAATCACGGTTTAAAATGTTTTTTATTTAAAAATACTTTAAAATGATATTTTTTTATTTTTAAAAAATTATTTTTAAAATTAACATAGCAAAATGATATGAAAACATTAAAAAAAATTAACAAAAAAAATATTTGAATTTTGGCCCATGGTCTATGACCTGACTCAAATTTTTAGTTAAGTTAGTTAACTTAGGTTGATTAGGTCAATCTAAAATGTTTTGCTTGATTATTTTTAAAATAATTAAAATAATATTATTTTTTAAAAATAAAAAATAGTCAAATTAAATTTTAATTATGCTTCGGATTGACTCGCCATATCAATCATGTAATCTCTATTCAATTTAATTTAAAACTAATAATTATTAAGTTATGATGTTAATTTAAAACAAATTTAATAACACTGGTTAAATTTTAATACGAAGGTACTCATAACTTTATGTCAAACAAATAAAAACGGATGGGCTACGGTTTAGCCCTGGTAGTTTAGAAATGTTTTCATTTTGCTTCGATAGGTTAAATTTTTCTAATATTGACCTTTTGACTTTAGAAGTTGAAGATAGTTGGTCATGGCAATTAAAACGTAGTGGAGTGACTTGATTTGGGTTGATTGGAATGTATCTTTTTAAAGATTTTTTTAAAGTTAAAATGTTATTATTAAAAAAATAAAAAATAATTAAATCAAGTTTTTGCCATGTTGCAATTAACTTATAATATCAATTAAATTAGCTCCATCCAATTTAATTTAAAACTCAATTAAAGTTAAATTAATAATCAAATCAAATTAACATGTTAAATTTAAAACAAGTTCAATAATAATATTTAAATATTAATACAAAGATAATTATAATTTTATCTTAAACAAATACAACTGATTCAGTTGATTCAATTTATATCGAGTGTTACAAGATTCATGTAACAAGAATCAACCTAGACACCATGTTATAAATGTATAATTTTTATTTGAGTCATATATTTTAACGTTTTTTTTAAACTACTAATTGATTTTATATACATAACAAAAAAATTTTCATATTATTTTAAAGCTACATTAACTTGAACCATTATTCTATATATTATATTACAGCTACAGTAATTATTTTATATTAATTTGAACCATTATTCTATATATATCACAATTATATATATTTAAGCTACAATGATTTTAATTATGTGTTTAGTATTGTGATGCAAAATGCTTTTTAAATAAATTTTTTAATTAAAAATATATATTTTTTATTTTTTCATTAATATATTAAAATTATAATATATATATATATATATATATATTTATATATAAATATTAATTTAATATTTTTTTAAAGTTAAAAGCGATGGAAAAGGTAATAATGCAAAAACAATCACCACTTTGTCGAAGCTGATGGATAGTTTAATCGGCCCATATTCCGGCCCATAAATTGGGCCCACTTGGTAAGACGGGACTTCCTTTCCTAGCAACGGCAAACAGGGAACCCTAACTCATGATGACGTGGCAAGTACCTCACAAAAAAAGACCATGAAATCACACGGTCAAGATTACACCAATCCGCACTCAACAATCTAACGGCTCAAAGTTAGAGCATCACGGAAACTAGAATCGACAGCAACACACGTCACCCTACTTTCTCAACTGTATAAAAGACTGACCTCCACGCTAGCAGCTCTCTCTGCTCTCTCGGCGTCCCAGGAGTTTAGTTACCCACCAAAACACGAAACTCAAAACACACAACACAAAAACCAAAGCTCTCTCAATAGAAGACAGAACGCGACGTCGTCTCTGCACACCCAGGTTCCTCCATTCGCTCTCTCGCCTCTTCCTCTCCATATCCGCGTCCTCCTAAGGTCTTGCGTTTCATGTTCGTCAAATTAGGGTTTATCCATTGTTCTTATTGCTTATTAACTGCGAAGCTACTAGCGATCTACTTTTAGGTCTGTAACTGAATCGAACGGTGGTGTAGTATTTGCAGTCTTTTCTTCGAATGAACTGTTACTTTAGCAATTAATTAATTGCTGTTTATGCTATCGTAATAATGATTATGGACTTGAATGCTTTGATTAAATCCTTGTGATTTTAAGGCCGAAATGAATTGACAATAGAATGTGTTTTGTTTGTATCACTGCAGACTGTATAAGTTGTAGAGTATGGGAGATAGTGAGACAGTAGTAACTGAACCGTCGGCAGTCATGGATTATTCGGCGGCTGGGTATGCGTCTACTGGCTATGCTGATTCTGGTTCAGTTGTTGTTCCTGGCCCTGGTGATTTTAATGTGGAGGGCACTGGAAATTTTGCTGCTTCCACTGCTGCAGCACAGGGAGGTCATACGGGAAATACGTACGGTGCGGACTCTAGTTCTGTTGTACCAGAGGCTCGTGTTGGAATGAACAGCAGTGCTGAAAACGCAGCTGCTGGTGGTTATGATTCCGCTGTGAATGGAAATGTTGGAACTGAAGCTGGAGTTGCGGTATCAGTTGAGAATGGAAATGCTGGAGAGGTTTTGGGTGGAGCTGCTGCTGAGCAGCATTTTGTGGATGGTTCTGGTATGGCTTCTCTGGCATGCTTGTTATCTGTATATGTGATGGTTGAGGTTTTAATATAGGCTTTTAAAGAATTTAGGTTGCACAACATGGTATGCTTGCTATGTAAGATCTTGTTGTGTTGATCTTGCTATATGAACATAGGAGGGGTTTATACTTTATTGATTCATGGAAATTTACATGATTCTGAAAAAAATCAATTAGGTAGAATCTCCCTTGTTTTTCATTTCTTGAATAAGCTCACAAATTATCGGTAATTTTCCTCATAAGGTCATCCAATCTCAAGTAAAAGCAAGGTTTTTATGATTTCATGTGACACTTTATTGGTCCATGCGTCTTTTTACTCGCACTGAGACACTTAAGTATTATCTTTTCTTTTTCAAATGCTCTTAGGCCTTTCAACTTTCTTTTCCTTTTCAAGTCCTCTTAGGCATTTCAACTTTCTTTTCTTTTCAAGGCATCTTGGTGGTTTACATGATGGGTTTGTTCCCATTCATGAAACATCGTGGAACTTGGTTGGTCACAAATGCTTCAATCTAAAATTAAATGTGAATAAATTGGTTGTTGAGCACAGGAAGCTGTTCACTCATATCTGGTTGAAAGGTAGATGTAACGTAGAATCCTCAAAAAGTTTGTGTGATTTTATTTAGAGTTTATGACAAATTTAGGAGTCCTTAAATCCTTACTCCAATAATCAATGATGAATGATTTTCTTGAACTCATAATCCCGACTTCCTTACTTTCCCTTTAAGGGTTGACTGGAGTGTCTGTTTCCTTGTGAAGTAAATGTTTGTGGCTAATCCTTGTTATTGTTTTTCTATTTCCTCTTCTCCCCTCCCCCCACAAATCTCTATGCAGACGATTCTTTTTAGCAGTTCTTAGGTGTTACCTAATCAATTTCCCCAATCTCTTTAGTGCCAGAAATGTCAGCTGAAGAGGACCACCTGTGGAGCATTGTGAAGGCTAATTCTTTGGATTTTGATGCATGGACTGCCTTAATAGATGAGACAGAGAAGGTGGCTGGGGTATGAACTTTCAGACATGTGATGAACTGCTGGTTCCTGTGCACATATTTTTACCTCTTATCATGTTTTCTCATGAGAAATAAAGATATTTTGATTTTTCTTGAAAAATTGTGTTTGTTTGATCTTCCTTAAGTTGGATGAAAAGCAGTTGACCTTTAAGGCATCTTTTTAGTTAGATCCCAGCTGTCCTCAAATGACTGAGCTATCAATAACTCTGTAGGATTCTAGCATCTGACATTTGAATGATGGAGGAAAATGAATTACATGGTACATCATTTATCAATGGAAGCTAATTTCTATCCTTTCTGAACTTACTTTATTCTTTGACGTGTATGTATCTGCAATCTGATTTCTTGTTCTAGTGGAGCTAACATGTTCACCTATAAACTATGCAGGACAGGATAATGAAAATTCGAAAAGTGTATGATGCTTTTTTGGTGGAATTTCCTTTGTGTTATGGTTATTGGAAGAAGTATGCAGATCATGAAGCACGCCTTGGTTTTATGGACAAAGTTGTTGAGGTATATGAACGGGCTGTTCTTGGGGTCACATATTCGGTGGACATTTGGTTGCATTATTGCATGTTTGCCATATCCACATATGGAGATCCAGAGACTGTTAGAAGGTAATGGCTGTTCATATGTTTGTTTTTTTATCTGCCCACATTAGAATCATGGTCATGCGGTTTCTTGTGTCACGAGGATTTGGTGATTTTTTTTGCTCTCTAACACTATTTCAGTATGCCTGCAACAGTGGCTTCTCACATAATGGCGAAAGGTTTGATGGAGATGCTTTAGAAATACAATTATTTTTTGTGCAAACCTTTTGATTTTAGGCTGCTCTAAGGGTAGCTATTTGATTTTAAGAATTTCAACTCTATTTTTTTTGGTCTCATCATACCCCATCTCTCCTTCCTCCTTTCAAGGGCCCCGTCATAGTAATGTAGTTAGTTATGAATTATGGCTGTCTTAAACTGAGACTCTGTGGTGCATCAATATGCAAAATGCTGCTGGGAAGATCTCATCCAGTAAGGGCTAAGATGGCCTCATTCAGTGCTCCGTTTTCAGACATTGTGTGGTTTTATCAGGAAGGTAAATGCAGCATTTGGAAGTGTCATGCTGTTAAGAGTGAATTGTTCCTTCTCCTTCAGCATATTCCCGGGTCTCCGATTTATGAATATGTCTGCATTGGCTGTATTGCTGTCCATATTTATATCTTAACCATATGTTCACTTTTCCTTGGCTTCAGGCTTTTTGAGCGAGGATTAGCTTATGCTGGAACAGATTATATGTCTTATCCCCTCTGGGATAAGTACATTGAATACGAAGAGGTGCATGCAGAGTGGGGCCGTGTTGCCATGATATACACACGGATATTGGAGATTCCTAACAGAAAGCTGGATGATTATTTCAATAGGTAATATTCTGTTCCGGCATCTGCATAGTACTTGCTGGCCTTGTTTATGGAGTTGTTGATTTGCATTATATAATTATCAGATCATTATATTTAACCACTTATGCTAATAACAACTTTTTCATGGTGAAGTATGTCTGTAGCTGGCTTAGTCTTTTTTTATTTGTTAGAGCAGACAACTCTTTGTGTTGTTATGCATAACTTTTAGTCCAGGTGTCGTTTGTACTCTATATCTTGTGGTAATGACTGTGCAAGACACGGAATAGTCTTCTGATTAGGTTCAACTAGTTTGGGTGCTTAGTTTTGTTCTTTTTAGCTGCACACATAGTTTTGTTCTTTTTAGCTGCACACAATGAAAGTCTGTGTGCATTAGATTCGATGTTGTCCCATATTTTGAACTTGACAATTAGTGGGTTTGGTTGCAAACTAACTTTTGTAAGACATAATGGGTTCTTGTTTCTCTCTTTGTGAACTTCTTCTTGAATTGAGTGATGTCCCTAGACCTGTATTGTTAGCTGCATGAGCATTTTTTTGTGTTTCAAACAAAAAGGTCTTTCTCAAGAAAGCAAATTCATGCTGTTTTTTTTCTTTAAATTATTGCTGCATTTTACTGGGAAAGCAGGTGGATGTCAACTCTTGGGGAGTTGCCATGACTTGTACTTACCTGGATGTACTCATGTCAGAAATATATGGATGCCTCAGGTTGACATGGATGCTTGGGTTGATCCTTCAAATATTAGAAACTCAACAAAAAAATGATATAGTTATATCTGGTTTGGATGTTATCCTACTCCTATATTTGAGTATGAGTAACTTGCCTTCTTGCTCTGTGTCCAAATTTGCACTTCCTTTGGTGTTTGAGGTTCTAGAAAAATGTTTGCTTGTATGCTTCTAGTAAAGTCCACGTTCCTGCATAGCATGTAGCATTTGCGGCACATTTATTATTTCAACTTTGCACTTTTTTTAGGGGTGGGCATCTGAAAGGTCTCTGGGAATGGCTGACTGCAATTCCTCTGCATTAAATTTCAAAATTTTGCCAATTATGATATTATTGGATTTTTCAACTGTGGCTTACCAAAAAGTCTGCTGATTGGTTAACTTTGATATAGAAGTGCTTTTTGTTAATATCTTCAGTTGCTCTACAAGGTTCTTGTCCGTTGCAGTGGTTGTTATGTGTTGCTAGATGCTGATAAATTTCAAATCCCTTGTTTTATATTTGTTGGCGATCTTCTATCATGGATTGTAATTATGCAATGCAAATAATCTGCTTTGTTTCTTACATGGATTTAACCTTTGTGCTCTTTGACAAGGTTTTTTGGCTTGTAAAATGAAAAATAAAAAATGAGAAGTGATGCTTAAATAAGAATGTTGATTGCAGATACACGACACAAGCATCACATCTTTTTTTTTTGTTGTGCAGCATGATATTTTTGTAGTTTTATATATATTCTTTTTGTTGGTTTTCAGATTTAAGGCTTTTGCTGCAAGCCGGCCTTTGTCAGAATTAAAGACTGCTGAGGAAGCTGCTGCTGTAGCACCTGCACTTTCGGAGGATAGAAGCCAAGCAGACGAGGGAGAGGTTCATCCTGATGCAGCTGACCAGCCTTCTAAACCTGTAAGTGCTGGCTTAACAGAAGCAGAGGAGTTGGAGAAGTATATCGCCATTAGAGAGGAAATATACAAGAAAGCTAAAGAGTTCGATAACAAGATCTTTGACTTTGAAAATGCTATTAGGAGGCCCTACTTTCATGTGCGGCCCCTTAATGTTGCAGAGCTCGAAAACTGGCATAACTATCTGGATGATATAGAAAGAGAGGATGACTTTAATAAGGTATTTGGGTTTGTTTACTGTTGTTCATTGATCTTTTTGGTTTTTAGTTTTTAGCTGTACCTTGTTATACGTTGGCTTACAGTTAAGTAATATCTGCTGCATCATATGCTTCATTGGCTAAACCATTGGATGAAGCAACATTTTTAACGGGAAATTGAACTGAGACTAAAGCATGGGCCTTCGATTTGGTTTCTATGAGGCTAAGTACTTCAAACCCTCGTTTGTCAGTGGACTAGGTTCCTGTATGTGTTAAAATTTTATTATTCTTAAAATTCATATGTTATGCATGCAGGTATCTTCTTGCCTTCCTAACCATCTTCTGTCAGGCAAGGAGGGTCCCTCCTTTCGTATTTGAGGGGCCTTTTTGTTCCCCAATGGAGTATTTCTTATGCATAGCTCCTTTGTGCTTTGTGCATTTCCTTTTGTTAATAAGTTGATGGATTCAGTTGTACCTTCTAGACCGTGATGACATGTTTTCTTGAGTCAGGTGGTCAAGCTATATGAAAGATGTGTAATTGCATGTGCTAATTATACCGAGTATTGGATACGCTATGTCTTGTGCATGGAAGCCACTGGGAACATGGATCTTGCAAATAATGCTCTTGCTCGTGCAACTCAAGTATTTGTCAAGGTATGAAGTTTTTGAGACTTGTTCTATCACTTTGTATTATCCGTTGTTTCAAGTTCAATTGAATGCCATGGTAAACTTTTGGTAATCACCACAAGGAGTTGATTCTGCTTTTATGTTTCTTTTACAAACCTGAATGTTGAACCATGCTATTTGTCTAATACATTGATCAAAACAAGCTTGCATGGCTGCATGTTAGCAGTGTTGTTTGCTTTGTCCCTCACATAACTTTGCCAACTTCCATAGTTATGCTTTTAACTTTATCAACTGAATATCTAACAGAGACAACCAGAGATTCACATTTTTGCTGCCCGTCTCAAAGAGCAAAATGGAGATGTATCTGGTGCTCGAGCTGCTTACCAAGTTGTACATGCTGAAATTGCACCTGGTCTTCTTGAAGCAATTATTAAGCATGCAAACATGGAGCATCGATTGGTAAGATAGTTTTAGCAAGTCTTAGGTCCTGTCAATTTTGATTGAGATGCCACATGTTCTGACCTAGCCATTTCTCCTACCCAGGGGAATCTTGAAGATGCCTTCTCCTTGTATGAACAGGCCATAGCCATTGAAAAGGGAAAAGAGCATTCACAAGTGTTGCCAGCATTGTATGCACAATATGCTCGGTTCGTATATTTGGTAGGTCCATATTTGCTGTGCACATTGTGAGGCCTTTATCTTTCTTTTTTTCTTAAAACTTCTGCTTCTAATGATTGTGTATAACTTCAGAAATGATTGCCTTACATGCCAGTTGTTCTCTTCTCTTTACCTATTATTCTAAATGCCTGATGTCTCGGGCCAGTATTTTGAAATTTTCATTCTCTACAATGCTTTCTTTCTAATGCAGGCATCAAACAATGTAGAGAAAGCCAGGGAGATTCTATTAGAAGGACTTGAGAATGCCCAATTTTCAAAACCACTTCTTGAGGTTTGCGCTCTCTCTCTCTCTCTCTCTCTCTATATATATATATATATATATATATATATATATATATATATATATATATAAGCCAGTGTTGTCAAGAGGCGCTCCAGTCGAGGTGAGGCCCTAGCACCTTTAGTAGCCTCAGGCGTTGGATTTCAATGAGGCGCTGCCTAGGTGAGCGTCTTGTGAGAGGGTGCAAGGCGCTAAGGCTAGCGTCTGCTTGAAGTTCTTCCTTTTCTGTTGGGTCTTTTTTTAAATGATTTATGTTTTGACCTATTTGTCTATTTTTTTAATTTACCACAAGAAACAACTTAGGGGTATTTTTGTAAAAAACAAAGATTAGGGTAAAAAAATATCATTAAAGTGGGAAACAAACAGACATTGAAGGACACTTAGAGAAACACCAACTACACTTTCTTTTTTCTACAGTGGGAGTTGAAGAACAACACATCTGTACAGCTAATACTTTAATTTTTTTTTAAACAAGTGCAATATAGTTTGAAAGATAAGGATTTCGATTATAATCATGAAATGGAGGATTCAAGTGAAGGAGAGGAAAGCATGGATGGAGATGGTTTTGAAGATTAATTAATAATAATGATGATATTTAATTTTGCTTTTTAATCTATTTGGCTACTTACTACTTTAAATTATCTTATTTTGTTTTAAGGGTGAAAATATAACTTTATATGACTATGTTATGGTATTTTATATTTTCTTTTGATTTTCTAGTGATCTAATCTTAATCCGGAAGATATATATTTTAGATTTATATAATATAATATATATTTTAATTTATAGCATATCGCCTTGGTTAGCGCGCGCCTAGCGCTTTGGGCATTTTACAGGCTTAGTGCCTTTTAGCGCCTTTCACCTTTGACAACACTGATATAAGCATGAAAACACTTAACTTTTTTCAGCTATAACTTCTACATTGATCTCCTGGCGCACTAACATGCTGTCTGTTGTTCCATTTATATGCAGGCTCTGATACATTTTGAGACATTTCTGCCACTTCCAAAGCGAATTGATTATCTTGATTCACTGGTAGATAAGTTCATTTTGCCCAGCTCAGACAGCGTCAATGCTGCTAGTGCTGCTGAGAGGGAAGAACTATCCTGCATTTTCTTGGAGGTAGTCTTTAGTTTTCTTTTCTGTTTTTATCTATTCTGATACAAGAATTTAATCAGATGTTTTGCTTGCAGTTAGCCTTATTGTTAACAGTTATATGACTTTATGCTGCCATGTAGAATCTCACTCCATTGATATGAGTCCTACTGTGTTAGAAAGTAGTGTTCCACTATTCTGTTGAAGAGGATGTTAAGTGGTTCTTTGTGGTATTGTGGTGTATGTTAAGGAGATATAAATAGACTCTGTAATCTAATTTGGTTTTCATTTTGTCAAACTACAGACTTCCTTCTGTTATATAATCTAGAATACTGTTCTATATTTATTATTTTATTGAAGCATACTCTAGTTCAGTTGCTGCACAATGAGTATACGTTGTCTTGATTTCAATTTTGCATATGTTTTGGCCAATGACTGTCCTTAAAAGATAATGAGTGTCAGAGCTGAGAATTCTGGTGTTGGAATGGGCTGAGCCTAGTTAGATTTCTCATCACATCTCTTTATGTTTTTGTTGGTTTTTGCTCCTTCAGTTTTTAGGTATATTTGGAGATGCTCAATCTATAAAGAAGGCTGCTGATCGGCATGCCAAGTTCTTCTTACCCCACAGGAGCAAGTCAGAGTTGAAAAAGCGCCACGCGGAGGATTACCTAGCTTCAGACAAGGCAAAAATGGCCAAACCTTACCCTGATGCAACCTCACCTGCACAGTCTCTGATGGGTGCATATGCAAGTGCACAGAACCAATGGACAGCTGGTTATGGTGTACAGCCTCAAGCTTGGCCACCGGCTACCCAAGTACAGACTCAACAGTGGGCTCCAGGCTATAACCAACAAGTAAGCTGCCTTTTCTCGATGGTTTTATTGAAGTTTTAACTCAAGGACACTAGTAATTTGATAATGAACTCTCGTCTCCAATCATTTAAGAAAGTTTTTTGCAAGCAGTATTATAGTTTACCTCAAGAAAGTGATCTTTCAAATAATTTTCATGTAAATAGGCTGCATATGGCGCATATAGTGGTTATGGAGGCAGCTACCCGAATCCCCAAGCTCCTACATCAGTTGCACAAGGTGCTGCTTATGGTGGCTATCCTCCTACCTATCCTGCCCAGGTTTCCATTTAACTATGTTTTGAATTCATGTTATATTGTTGCATGTTATTTTTCTTCACTTTTTTCTAACTCTTTTCGCCTTGTAATTCGTTTGTTGTTTCAATCAGTGATACTAGTGCTAGTATTTACTTGTTTTATTATTTGGGCATGGAAGGGATTAAGGTCCTGTCTTTCCTTGTCCCATCAAAATTCAAATAAGTTAAACAGTGGGTTGTTACATAATCCTATTAGGAGACACTTCATTACCATTGCTTTCGACCTCGCCGTCTGTTATTTGGCTACACACCTATAGGCATGATCGAGAGTTCATTTTTTATTGTTTACCCTGCTTGTCTACAGTAACTTCGATCTGGACTTTGAAGGTCCTTTGCATTATGTTGCTGCCTTTTCGGCATGGATTCACGTTCAACTTTAATAGTCCAGACAAATTGACATCGTCTACCTTCAAGTTTCTTTGCAAGTGTCATATCCTGTGTCATTGAACTTTGTTCACGTTCTCAACGGGCCTGGGTATACCTTTTTTCAGTAGCCTCTGTGCCGTACACTCGTCTATTGTTATCAGGGATACTGCTGGAATGGAAAAACTGCTTTTCAAACATCCTATTGTTTCTACTGCTGACAGTGTTTTTATGATCTCAGCAGGCCTTCCCTCAACAAAGTTATGCACAACCCACAGTTGCGGCACCATTGACTCAGCCTCAGCAGCCGGCTGCTGCTCCACAACCTTACTACGGGACTTACTACTGATCTGGCAGGAACTTCCTGCGTGTAATTTATCTTTGCCGAATCTATTTGTAACTTGGGGTTTTTTCCGGAACCACGGACAGCATGGTGTAAGCAAGAATGCACACAAGGGAGAGGAAGATGAGAGAGTAAACTTGTAGGTGCAATGGTAGCAGTTGTTCTTCAGTGAATGATTAAATCTTTTGCCATTCTTTAGTAGATTCTGCTTTTTACGTTCTTGGTTCACACCACAAGTTCAGTTGATAGTGGCTGTGCTAGCAGTGCAAGAGTAACTGGAGTGATTTTAGTCGGCTCGGCCGTGCTCACTCCATCGTCAGGACATAGCACTGCTGTGCTCGAAATATTGATTGAAATCTCTCTGATTTGGTTCGTTTGATCCCGATTTTAAAATTTTCGAAACCTGCCTTGAAAAGCTATAAAGTACTTGAAATTACACCAGATATTTTGAAAGAAATAAAATAAAATACTATGGCATGATAAATTGATAAGCTGGTCGTTTGAAGCTTGCAATTGTTTTCTAGCACAATTTAAATTAATATAATTAATCTATTTTAATAATAGCACATGACGATCATGTGGTAATTAGGTTTTGATTTCAAGTTTAGAGCATGTTTATTGAACTTTTTTTGCTTTAATCTTTTTTTATAAATGTATATTTTCAGATTGATGATTAAATAAATTTAAAAAAATAAAAAAATTTATTTCAGTGTATTTTAAATAAAAAGTATTTTAAAGAACAATGAATATTACAATATTTAAATCTTCACTTGAAAAAACCAAATAAAAATTTTAAGCACAAAATCACCTACAGTTTACAATTATATTCTAACAGGATGTAAATTAATTAAATTAACCTGTTATAATAAACAAGTTTACTTAAAATATAAGAGTCATTTTAATTAATAAATTTTTAAATTCAAATTTATTTCTCAACCATAGAAAAAAACCAAATAAAAATTGCAAGCACAAGAAACAGCAATAATCAATACAAAAATTGTAATGGATGTAAGAGTGTTTTTTAATTAAAAAATGCATTTCAACATTTTTTTTTAATTTTTTGTATAGTATTTTAAAACTATAAAAAAAATATATCTAAAAAATATTAATTTTAAAAAAGAATTTTTTAATTTTTTTCTTAAAAAAAACTGAAAATTACTTTAGCGGTAAACGGGCACAAAAACCCAAACCAAAACACATGGACTCATCCTACACATAGGATGAACGGTCGCGACGGCTCGTAGTGTACATCTATGATTTCCTGCGGTCATCCCTATATCTCTCTCTCTCCACAGATCTATCTATCCAATCTAATCTTCTTGAATCAAAATCAGAAACATATCTATCTCAAAACCCTAATAAAATCCTCTCGCTCTCTCTCACTCACTTCTTCTCTTCACCACCATCAATCATAAACCCTGATTCGCTAAATCTCACTCAGTATAAAAATGGCGAGTCCATATCCACCGCCGGTAACCGTAAAAGCAGTTCAGGTGCGTACGTACTTACGGTTCCATATTTCTTCTTGTAAATATTTATGCTTATAAAACCCTATCTTCTCCTCATTTTGATGGATAGTTTCTTGTGTGTGGCTCGTTAGGTTGGTTCGTACTTTGTTGGGCAGTATTATCAGGTACTTCAACAGCATCCAGATCTCGTGCATCGATTCTATGCCGATGGCAGCACCATCATTCGTATCGATGCCCATTCTACCGATTCTGCTAACACAATGCTGGTACCTCTTTTCGTTTTTTGGTGATTTGAATTTTCATGGTCTTTTTTTTTTATTTTTTATGGACATGAGTTGTTCCTATAAAAAGCCCACACTTGTTTTTTTTTTGTTTGTAGAACCTGATTTGATTTGGGTAGATGTGCGTTTAGCTTTCCATGAAGGGTTTTCTTTACTGTTTATATTTAATAGTTGGTGCCTTAGTGGGTTCACTACTTCACTTGTATTACTCTACTGGGTGGCTGCTTTTTTTTTTTTATAGATTTTTCATCTTTTTTGCTTTCAATGGATGCATACGCTGGCTTTTTTTGTCTATTTTTTTCGTTTTTATTCAGGGGTTGTCGGGCACGACCTTTTTTGAACTGTTTAGTGTTTCTGATTTTTTATAGCAGAAATGTTGTGTATGTTGAATGGAAGTAAACACATGTATTATTGTGAATTTGTTGTTGAGGGTAAATGTATTTTGTAGGATGACCAGTGTTGAAAATGAGCACGGGAATAATTATTTATTATGCTTGGAAATTTTTCTTACCAATTATTGTGCTGTCTTTCCTCCTATTGTAATTATTCATTGAATTGTTTTTGCTTTATTTCTCTCCAGCAAATTCATGCGCTTGTCATGTCTTTAAACTTTTCTGCTATTGAAATCAAGACTATCAATTCGCTCGAGTCGTGGAATGGAGGTGTTCTGGTTATGGTGTCTGGTTCTGTTAAGACCAAGGATTTTGTTAATAGAAGGAAATTTGTTCAGACCTTTTTTCTGGCTCCACAGGAGAAAGGTTACTTTGTTCTCAACGATATCTTTCACTTTGTTGATGATGGAGTTGTTTACCAACAAAATCTAGCACCCAGGCCATCTGAAAACATGTACATGCAACATCCAGTGGCTGTATCATCTGACGAGACTTTTGATGCACAATTAGATTCTTCTCACTCTCCTCCAGAGCCTCCAGGTAACAGGATGATGATGGGTACAGTGAAGTATTAAATTTATATTCGTGTGGTGAATTAAAAATTTCCCTTTTTTCATTGTCTGCTTCTCCTTGGGCTTTGGTTTGAGCTGTGAAAGGGTGGGGGTGGGGGGAGTTTATAAGTTTGGATCTAATAGTTTAACTGAAAAAAAAATCAGGATTGTATGTGTGTACACTTGTTTGTTAATTTTAAAACTAATGAACTTTTAATCTCTCGGTTTGTAGTTTCTGAGGGTCATTTGATATTACAACATACTGCCTTGTATTATTTGGTCTAATCTGTGAGTTTTGGCAGTTTCTGACTATGTTTTGGAGGAAGAAGCTAGAGAATATGTGAACTCAGTTCGCATAGATGATGATCCAGTTGACAAGTACAGTCTCCCAGAGCAACAAGAGCAACAAGACTTTGAGACTGAAATTGTAGTAGATGAAACTCCTGTAGTGGAAACACCTGCTTCATTTCAAAGTGCTGTAAATGTTGGACAAGATTTTCCAACTGCTGCTCCAGAAGAACCCATGGAAGAGCCTCTAAAGAAAACTTATGCTTCAATAGTAGGCATCTATTCTTTGCTTGTGTTTGTTTCTTGTTTTGTTTTGCATGCACATCTGCATCTTTGTGGTTTTTAGCCATACAAGGCATATCTAAAATGATTTAGAAGTGGTTATTTTAACATTTGAGTACAATCAGTTCTGATGATGGCCTCTTTGTTGATGCCTTCTTAATATACAAAGCTAGGCATAAAGTTGTGAAAGATCAAGGCGATGATAGTATTGCATAAAATATTACAGGAACATAGTTGTTTTTATTTTCATGTTTTCCCTGTGGTATCTCTTGCTGTTAACTTATTTTCGCTGGGGCATGGAAAGTAACTTTTAATCTGTATTTTTTCTGATGGTGGACATGTGATAGCTACTAGTTTCCAAGGGGCCGTCTTCTTCATCAGTTGCCACCCAGCCGCCTGTTAACAAGAGTGCCCCTACAACTTCTGATTGGAATCATATGCCAACAACCACTGCACTGCAGCCAGAATCTGTATCATATGCAACAGAAACTGGAGTTGAGGCTACAGAGGAAAGCTTTGGAGTAGACGAAGGTCAAGCATGTGATTCTACCTTAAAAGCTCATCCTTATAACATGACTTACTGTGCTCTGGTGATATTGTTCTCCCTTGTCTGGATTTTTCAGTGATCTTGCTTAATTTATGCATTCTACCATTTTTTACTTTTTGGATGGAACTTTTGAATTTTGTAGCTAATTATACTCCGGATATGACTGGTGCCTTGGAAGGAGTTGATGAGCTCAATGCCAGCAAACACAATACCTTGATTTCTTGTTTAATTGCCACACAATCTTTATACATTTTGCAAGTTTTTGTGAGAAGTTTTCAACACAAACTATTTTGTTGGCAGCAGCACAACTATCTGGGCAATTTTTCCTCACTGCACAGTGATTTTTGTAGCTGATCACTTTTTTCCCTTGAATGATATTTATATTTGCAGTGTTGCATTCTATATATGTGAAACCTGGGAGAACATATTCCTGTAGCAATTAACATAGTTGGAAAGCATCAAGTTGATTCTTGATCATCCTCCCATACAGGTGAACCAAAATCTGTCTATGTGAGAAACTTGCCCTCTGATGTTACTGCTGCAGAAATTGAGGAGGAGTTTAAACACTTCGGTAGAATCAAACCTGATGGTGTTTTCGTTAGGAATCGCAAGGTGAACCTTCTGTCTTCTCCTCTATATATTGGCATGTAACGTTCGCAGTGGCTGAAATAGCAATTCATTCATGCAGGATGTTGTTGGTGTTTGCTATGCTTTTGTTGAGTTTGAAGATCTTCTAAGTGTTCAAAATGCAATCAAGGTTTGAATTTGATATCATTTAAGGATTGTTTTCTTTTTATCTTATTTGCTTGCCAATTTATCTCTATGCTTAATGTCAATGCATTCCCCCTTTTGCCAATTTATCTTCTAAGTCTTCGTAGCCTTCAGCATCTATAAGGATGAAATTTCTCAATCATTCGATTTAATTAATAGTTCTATCTTTGTTCAAGTTTCATTTGATTTTCTTTAGTCCTTGTAAATATTTGGTAAGATGCTACTAATTGGTTTGTCATGTTCCTATGATTTGCTTTTGACGTGCAAAACATGGACTGACAGCCATGGGAAACCTTCTAAGATTAATTATAGAATGAAAATTAAATCCATGTGTGTTTGTATTTCGGAGAAATATAGACATGTTATTTGATAGTATTGCTTTTTTTTTTTTGTGATGCAAACATCAGGCACATTCATGTCTGGAGATTTCAACATTATCTGATGCTGTATTTTGCATACAGTATTTCTTCTGCTCAACTGTTTTTTTTTTTTTTTTGAATGCAGGCATCTCCAATACAGCTGGCTGGAAGGCCAGTCTACATTGAGGAGCGAAGACCCAGCACCAGTATTGCTTCTCGAGGTGGAAGTATGTGCATTCAGTCATTCCTTCTCTCTCTCTCTCTCTTTTATTAAGTTGTAATTGTCAAGTGGAGAAGTCTTTTGTATTGGGATCAAATCCATACAATAATAGGACAAAAGTGGCACTATGGTACCTGATTGATGATTGTTTTTTTTAAGCTGTGGCAGTTTTGATAGAGTTGATGCCACAAATAAATGTTTATTTGTGGTGATTGTGAAGAATCCACTACAAGTGTGCGAAAACCTCAAATGGCCGAGGTGGCAGTTTGTTCATGTACCTGTTATAGGACTTAGATTATTCCATGTTGCTTTTGGAAAGCAATATTACAGTCATCACATGCCATATCCTTGTGTTTTGTATCATGCTTAGGGCAATCAATCAATGCTTTTGACCTTGGTGCTATCGTAGCCCTGTAAAAAAATTGCTTGATTTGTGCTCTGTGCAGGAGGAAGAGGGAGAGGTTACCAAACAGATGCACCAAGGGGGCGTTTTGGTGGCCGTAGTTTGGGAAGGGGAGGCAATCAAGATGGTGGTGACTACAACAGAGCAAGAGGCAATGGTTTCTATCAGCGTGCTTTCTGATAGGACGAAGGTTATCAAGGAATGAAGTGTGAAAAGGATGAACCACTCTGCCTGGACCTGGGTTTTTTGATCTGAAGGTTATACAGGTTTTTTGAGTTGTTGATTCCTGATTGAATATTTTCCTTTGATTGGTTTCAGGAAAGATATGTACTTTTTAAAGTGTCATTTCACGTGAAAGGAGTTTCAAGTGTATTCTGTGTTATTTGTTCTTGTTTATATAGATACGCTTCGAATCCCCTTGAATGGTTTTTATCACACAGTTCGAGTGGGAAAATTTTGATTCAAGCTCAATGTGGTGAATCGATGTGATCTGCTGATTTTATGGTTTAGAAGAGCAATTTTTCTTTTGAACGAACGTTTTTCTTTGTGGGATTGTTTGTCCTTTTGCTATATGCAGAGCCCCAATTAGCCCCCCTCCCAGCAGCCTAGCAGTGAGTGCTCATATACCTTTCAAGCACACACTAGTGTTCGTAAACATGTTCATCTGTTTGATAAAATTAAACCCATGTCCAACTGTAAGGTCTCTTCTATGGTTTAAGCGTATTAGGGTATGAAAATTGCATTAAGCCCTCAAATTAAAAATGAAACCACTGTAGCATTTGTTACTTTTCACCCTCTTACAAATTGGAATGGTGATTTTTTAAAAAATCGAAGTTTGGTCCTTGTATACTTTTTTTTTTTTATGTACAGTTGAGTTCTTTTTTTTATTATTATTTTATTTTAACTTGGCATTCATAGCATTTTCTTAAGGTATTTTTTTATTTGGAGGAGGGGTTGGATTAAAAGGTAGAGGATCAAAAAGAAATTTAGGTGTAAAATTGGTGGTAATTCTGAATTTTGTTCGGAAATTTTATCTTAGTTTTTTATTTTTTGTAGTTATTGGATGGTCAATTCCTTTGGTGGATCTAAATTTAATTTTAGTATAAAATATTATTTTAATTATATTTCCTAGTTTTTTAATTTTTGAGAGGTGATTTGAATTAAAAAAAAAAGTGTTGAAAAATGATTTTTTTTAATTGAAAAAACTAAACCTGTGCAGGCCCAGGCATGTAAACCGGGAGCTTCACGCGCCTGGGCTATTTTCTTTCAATACCAATGCCCACACAGCTAAGCTTTTTTGTTTTCAGTTTTTTTAGTTTTTTGCTATTTTATGTTTTTTTTTTTAAGAGAACAAAATTGAGAAAACAATTCATTGAATCGAATTGAGTGTATTAGCGGGTCATAAATTTAAAGAGTTAATTTATAATATCCAGGTTATTATTTGTTTTTTTTTTTTGCTTGATGCTTTTTCTATCCTTCAATTTAAATTTTTTTTTTTTTTGTTATTAATGATATTTTTTTTATTTAACTCAAACTAAAAGAATATAATTTATTTTTTTGTTATTAATGATTTTTTTTGCTATCTTAGCTTCATGTGTCTTTTACAATTTTTTTTTTCACTTTTCAAAAAATGTTTCATACAAAATGCATTTTATTCTCATATAATTAAGAATAATATGAAAAATTTATTTTACTAAATAAAAATAATATTCTAAGAAATATAGTTGCTAGTAAATAATTAATTTGTGATTGAATTTTTTTTTATAACTAAAAATACATTGCGCCTGCGTTTTCATTTTTTTTAAGCGCTCCGCTGTGTGGCGCTGAGTACAAAACTAGTGTCTACCAACTGCTGTTGACAGAGTGCTTGAATGTTGAGCAATTCTAGTATTGGAATCGAAGGCATTTATTGATAGACACGATGATCTTGATTATGATACAGTTTTTACATAGCTGGTGCTTTTCGCCATGGATTCTCTTCTCTTGTACCTTCCTCCTCTCTTTTCCATAACCACAACGCCTTCAGTTAACAGCTTGACCTCTGGCAAAAGCCACTGCTCCTTCATGGAAATGTGGTGGCTTAGCATCGAAATCTTTCGGCGGCACCTTACATTCGACATCATCATCATCATCCTCTGTTTCCCATAGGAAACTAGCATATGCTGCATGAACATGGCTGTAAACAAAGATCGAGAATTTGTTAAGCTCAAGCGCCTTGATGATCATAATCTGATTCTAGGACATAATGTTGTGCTTTTCTTACCAATCTTCTGGAGAAGCTTGAACTCCACGCTCGAAGTAGCTCGAAGCTCTATCTTGGTCTTGATGCAATTCCCATACTAACTTCCCATATTGTGACAGTATTTCACCATCTTTAGGATCTGCTAAGATAGCTCTGGAGTAATACTCCTCGGCTCCCTGAAGGTCTCGCTTTGTCTGCGAAATATTTGTGGTTTTAGCATCAGTTTTGAGCAAGTAACAATTAAAAAATTCCATGTGAGGGTTGTGTTCTTAAGATCATCCGACAAAGAGAGAGACTGATCGATTGACACCCAAGCTGATTTAAACTATACTCCTTACCATTGAACCAAATAAAAAGAACGAATTAGACTTGAAGTAATGGAACAGGACTCACCTGATACAAAAATTGAGCATAGTTCCTCAGAAACAAAGGGTTGCCGGGATTTTCGTGCACCATCTTCTTATAATACTCCTCCGTGCCATTCATGTCTCCACCTCCTGAATCAAACTCATCACCACTACCACCTCCACTTCTGCCACCATAACCCCCACCACCACCATTTCCATTACTACCATAATCAATGCCAGGCCCTCTTGCAAGGTGCATCTCTTCACAAATCCACTCTCTTTTCCCTTCATAATTTACGCTCCAAATCCTATCCATGACTCGCACCTCCTCAGTCAAAACCATGTTCTCCATCTTATTACTTAAACCAAAGTGGCCATTTTCCGCCGCCACATTCTCTTCTAATTCTGCTCTCTCTTCCTCATCTTGGACGTCACTCTGATCTTCATCTTCCTCATCCTCATCTTCATAGCGACCTCGCGAAGTACTATAAGAAAATGATGGTATAGTTTCTAACATCAAGCACTTTGATCTCCCGGAGACTTTCCTGGTTTGGTTCGGATTGTGGTGCTGTGAATCGTTGTTGTTAGAAGAATAGTCTAGTAGCCCTTGAAGGTTTCCCTCAGACTGAGCACGACGAAAGCCTTGATGGGAACGACCAGAGAATTCAGAAATGGAAGGAGAGATGGGAGAGGAGTTGCAGGAGATGGTGCTGAGACAGAAGCAACCAGTTTGGTGATATGGAAGTTTGTTTATGCTTTGGTGGTGAATTGGGCTGTGCTTGAATGTGGTGTTAATATCATGGTGGTGATTGCTGCTGCTGTTGTTAGGGCTGTCGGAGAAAGACGAGAGCAGGGATCCAAGAACTGGTGTTGAAGAGCTCCTTAGCAACATGGTTGCTTGTGACATGTAGCCCTTCAGCTGTTAAAACCAAGGGTGTAAGATTCCGTGAATAGATCAAGAAAAAAACAAAACTCACATGGAAGATAAGATTTCAAAGGCTCAGAACCAAAGCCAGAGGCCTGAGCTAGTAAGCTAGCCATGCTTAAATGTCCAACCCCCAGAAGACAAAACTCAATAAAAACTGCTTTACAGTTGAGCAAATGCCCTGAAAGTAGTGTCCTATAGGGTGGTATTGGCTTTACAAGCCATGGTGTCTATGGACACGGGACAAAGTTAAATCAAGCCAAACTACATCCTCGAGCAAGAGCATCACAAGCAAAATGAGAAAGCACTGTACCCTTTTGAGATGCAATCACGCAAAAGCGAAACAGTCCCTTGAGCTTGAACACCTCGTATGAGATTATTCGAAGAGAAAGAAGCCAGCTAGCCCAGAAGGATGACAGACTAGATGAACAAAACCATCTAGAACTTCGTCAACAACCTGCATTTATAGCATAGTAAAGAGGGAGAGAGGAAAAGGTGTTTGACATGATAGATTATTTATTTATGTGGTGGAGAAATCTTTGATGCTGTGAGATGGGCTGGCATGGAAAAATGTCAAGTCGTTTTCCTCGTACAAGTTGTTAAAGCAAGTCCATTCATTCCAGAGGGGCAGGACACATGGAAAGTTCTCGTCTTTGAACTTGAAAATTAGGAGGCGGATGCCTCTTTGGATGCCACCACCGTATTTGAAAAGTCTACATTGCTTTTTCTCGTATAGATCATTGCTTCGAACCGGAACCGGGCGGGTGATTGACTCGGAGGCTAAACAGGTTTGAATTAAGAAAATAAGGTGAGAAACTGACCCGATTAAAAACTGGAATTGACTCTTGATCAGGTAAGAAACTCATTGATTGTTTTTTTAAATAAAATGGTCAAAAACCATACATTAAGGTTTTTTTCTTAGAAAAAATATATTAACTTGTTTGACCCTTGTTTCGAGTCGGATTTTAACTTTAGAAAAATTTATTTTAAGTTTTAAAAAAAAAAGATATTGTAGATAGTTGAGCTATAGCCATTTTTATGATATATTAAATTATTTATTTTTAATTTACAGTAGTTTTACAAGTCTTTATTTTAAAAACTTTAGAACCTATTTTGAAAAACTATATAGTCTATTGATTGAAATAGATGAATTATTCATCCTAAAATTAAAAAAAAATCAATTATTAATAAATTATCAAATCAATTATTCAAGATTTACGAACTAGTAGTATCACTATTATAATAAATTTACATTTCAAATTTATTATTTAAAAATCAAAGAAAATTTAATAATTTAAATTTATAATATGATAAAACTATTAGCACTATCGCCTCATGCTAGCAACAATCACATGAGTATATTGAGGGAGAAGGAATCCCACAAATTATGGAGTGATTAGGGTGAATTATGGAGTGATAAGGATGATTATATTCACAGACATATCAAGAAAATATAGCTGGTGAGAAATTGACCCGATTAAAAACTGGAATTGACTTTTAATCAGGTAAAAAACTCATTGATTTTGTTTTCGAAATAAAATGATCAAAAACTATATTTTAAGATTTTTTTTTAAAAAAAATATATTAACGCGCTTGATCCTTACTCCAAGCCGAGTCTTACTCATAGATAGAATAGTTTTAAATTTAGTAAAAGAGAAAAGACATGATTGATAGTTGAGATATTGTTATTTTTATCATATATTAAATTATTAATTTTTAATTTACAGGTAGTTTTACAGGTATTTATTTTAAAAACTTTAAAACCTATTTCAAAAAAGTATATAGTCTCTTGAATGAAATAGATGAGTTATTCATCTTAAAATTAAAAAAAAAATCAATTATTTTTAAATTATTAAATCAATCATTCAATATTTACGAACTAGTAGTATTACTATTATAGTAAATTTACTTGACATCACGATGATTTCGAATTTATTATTTAAAAATCATAGAAAAATCAATAATTTAAATTTATAACATGATGAAACATGGCACGAAAGAACACGCCGCAGCTGTGTCATGTTCAATGTTTTTTAGTCTAGCTTGACACGTGTTCTTTACCAGCTATTGCTGTCTAATTTGGCTTGTTCTTTTGCTTCTAGCCGTACACGTGGCGCTCACGGTTGGATTATTCCATGCAGAACGCGTGCGTTTTATCGTTTGTCTGGGTGTAGAGCACCAGCAAGTTCATCTTTTGTCCGGTTACTGAATTTCTCTTGGTTCATTAATGTCGTGTCCCACTATCAATTTTGTGTTTGCTTCTCATTTCTTGATGGGTATAATTGCATTTGCTTAATGTTTTTTTTTTTTTTATATTAAAAAAATAGATACTGAAAATAGAAAAACGTGTTAGAATTGAAAAGATATGAATAAAAATGGAATTCAGAAGCAGAATAGAAAAGGAAAAAAAAAAAGATGAAAAAGAAATGGAGAAAAATATATAAAAAATCCAAAAAAATAAAGAAAAGTGAGATAACTTGTAAACTTATAAAGTCCAACTTATAAAACACTAATCTAAGTAACATCAAGTAAAGGAAGGAGAAATTAAAAGAGGGAAAAAATTTAATAAAGTAGATTTATTTTTACATGAAATTATTATTTTATCCCGGTTGAGAGGTTGTTATAATATTAATTCAGATTTAATTATAAATGGATTATATTTCACAAAACACCGAAGAATGTAATTTTAATAGTAGATTTATTTTTACTTTCATTTTAATTTTATGTACTTTTAAATTTATTTTTTAATATTTTAAATAGTGTACTTGAATTAAAATTTTAGTGTTAAATTTAAAAATTCATGTACATAAGTTAATAATTAATTTTTAAAAAAATTATATATTTATTTAATAGCTTAATACAGTGAAAATTCCTGGCACTTGTTTATATGTACAGAAGCATTTGATCAAGCCTGAGCCTGATTGCTGATGTTGCATTTCTCATTTGGATTGGAATATAACGAAAAAGAAAGAATTTTGAGAGTGGCTTCTCATGACTTTGCTTTGTCATCTCAACAGTGCTAATTTGTTAAGATGGACTCGGTTGTTTTGTTTATAGTCTTTCTATTTGTTGGCTAATGTCTTGAAGAAACGTTGTCCTTCATGCTTAATTTGTAGTTTGAAAGAACCTATCAATTGTTTTAATGGTGTGGTCTTTTGTGCAAAGATTTTTGTCAACTTGTCTCTAGAGGCAAAACAATGCTGCCAATCTCTATTTCCAACTCAATTAGAAGCCCTTGAGGGGTTTTGTTCTCGTTTTGAGCCAGAGGCTGCTAATTCACCAGCTCTTCTAAAGCCCCTAGACTATACATTAGTTTGGAGCACAGATTATGGAAGTGAGGAGAGGTATGGCGGATGTGGTTTCTTCAGGCTTCCTCAGCCTCCTGAGGATTATAAGCCCTTGGGGTTTCTAGGCACCACAGACCAACCAGGTTTGGATGAAGTGCGATGTGTTCGAGCTGAGCTGACAGATGAATGTTAACCTCATCGCCTACCGCTTGAATCATATTCTGGATTTTTAGGTATAACAGTTCGAGTTTGGAGTACAAGGCCCAGCCAACGAGGAATGCGAGGGAAAGGTGTTTCAGTTGGAACATTTTTCTGCGGCTACTGGGCCTCTCAAGAGGAGTTGAACCTTGCTTGCTTGAAGAATTTTGATCTGATCATCAACTACATGCCATGCCAAACCTTGAGCAAATCCATGCACTCATCAACGGCCACGGGCCTTCGGTTTTCTTTCATCCTGATGAAGTCTATTTGCCATCTTCTGTGTCACGGTTTTTCAAAAATGGAGCACTCTTGTACAGAGCTGGGGATTTGTCCGGCGAACCCATAGATGCTGGGGGCACTAATTTTCCAGGCGGGGGGGAAAATGATGGGCATTTTGGAGAGACTTGCCTTCCAATGACAGAAGACATATTGCCAAACAGGGCAACTTGGAAAGTGCTAAACTTTACGTCCATGCGAAGCCTTGCTCTAGTTGGGACTTTCACTGATCTTGCAATGTGGGTTTTCTGTCCCTTCAATGGACCAATTGAGTATTGCTCTCGGCAGAATTGGGCAGCATGTAGGCGATGGGGAGCATTTCACTCCCGCGTAAGCAACTTTACTGGACAGCTATGGAACAGTGGCGGTGAAGGTGTTGAAGCTTCTGATTTGGAGTACATAGCGGGGAACAGAGCTACTGTTTACTCGTCAAAAAGTGGACATGCTAGCTTACCTCATCCCGGGTGTTTCATTCAGGGTTCCCCTAAACTTCGGACAGGAATAAGGAATGATGCAGCACGTAGTAGTTTATACGTGGATTCAAGCATCCATTATGAAAATATTGCAGCAGAGTATCTTCAAGAACTGAGCTAGATAAGATTATTAATCATTTGCCTGAGAGGACAGATATTCAGTGAGAACATATTTGATAAGTTACCAGTGGAGCTCTATGGAGAAGAAGGTCCTACTGGGCCGAAGGAGAAGAGCGACTGGGTGGGAGATGGAAGAGGCTAGCTGTCCTCCTCCTTATTTTAGACTCTACCTCATTGGTTCTCATTACTCTGTCCTATTTTACACTGCTATAGAATGATTGACCTTCAAGAGGTATCCCTTTGTGTGTTTATATTTCATTGTTGTATAGATTTATAATCGAGTTAGAGTATGGTTCCTCATCAAGCAAAAGTTTTCTGGGATGCAGAAATCTGGCTGACATATATCCTGTATGCAGGTGCAGCAGCTCTTCCACATGCACCTGCCCTGTATGTTGCTGTTTTTTCTGTAATTGATTCAAATGGCCAGGTATAGGATCATGAAGGCTTGTGATTTGTGAATGTAATAGATGTATCATTACCTGGATTCTTCGTGTAGCTTAACTGTTTTGTTTTTTCATCCTCAAATTTTTTTAATAGTTTTCGGATTATCTTATAATGATTAAGTTAATTAAATTATATTAGAGTAATTTTCATGCGATTTAAATTTAAATTCAGGTTAGTTAAAGAGTTGATTCAAAAGATTTTCTTCTAATTTTTTTTAATTTTATTATCATATATTTTTTATAAGATAATCAAGTTATTTTTATATTTGTTAAATTAACTAGAACATATTAAAACAATTCTTACATAATTTAATTTTAAATTTAAATTAGATAAAAATATAAATTAAAAAGTTACAAATTGATCCATTAAACTACGGTTAATAACAATATCAAATAATTTTATACAATTTTACATTAAAAAAAATCAAATAATTTTTTATATCAATTAATATCTTTAGCGTTCATGAGTTTTTAATTAAAAGCTTTTTAATATCCATGTTTTGTTCGAATTCTAATTTTTTTTAATGAAAAATGACATCATTATTATATCATATAGAGAATTTAACCGTTTATGTTAAGTGATTCTGAAAGAAATTAAATTAAAAAGGCTTTTTAAAAAAATAGTTTAGGTGCAAACTGACACTACCCTGCAAGCTTGAGGGTCTATTTAATGCTTGCCCTTCTCTCTTTCCATATGTGTTCCAATCCAGTCCATTAAAAGCTAAAGCTCTGAGTTCGCTGCAGTCTCTCGGTAAAACGGTGTGAATGGCGGCTTAGACAAATCGGTGCAGCTAATCCACTAGCTCTAACCCCAAACAGCACTTGTGCAAATCCTAACAGTGACAGACAGATGTTGGCAAGAAGATTTATTTCTTTGTTCAAGAACTCCCCAAGTTCCCAAACTTCAAGGTAACCGACGCTTCTCTTCTGCCAAACCAAGAATCCACCTTTTAAATTTTAATTTAATTCAATTTAATTTTGCATAATTAGTGGAGGGAAGTACTTGGATGAAGGAAAGAGCAACAAGTCTTTTGGTCGAAAGGCAGTTACTTTTGTGTTGGTTACGGTTACAGGTGGTGTGGCCTTGAGTGCTCTTGATGATCTTGCTATTTATCATGGCTGTAGCAGGTAATTTACATTTTTTACTGCGTTGATCAGAAAAAGTTGATTTATTTTTTCTTTTTTTGTTGTGGGATTTGGGGAATTGATGCCTTGATGGGGTTGCTTTTGTTAGATGATGATAATGTTTGTTTGAACTAAGAAATTAGAATGGTCCTTAAAATTGGTTCAAATGGAGAAGTAAGATGTTTTGACCCCCTCTATTGGCAGTTTTTACTTGAATATGATTATCAAGGAGGATTTTGTAGATTTAATGTTTCTTTATTGGTTGCACCTTCGTTAGGCATGATATCCATTTAGGGATCGTCTGTGAATGCAAGCAAATCGGTTTGTCTCTTCTTAGTTTATTGGACAGAATGAATAGATATGTAAAGGTTGCAATGTTAGGGACCGGTGAATCTTGTGATTTTCAAGCTATTTTGCTTCAATTGTTAAAGATTGAATAGATACATAAAGATTGCACCTTCTTTAGGCATTATCCATTTAGAGATTGCCTGTGAAAGCAGGCATGTTGATTTGTCTCTTCTTAGTTTCATGGATGGACTGCGTGTGTGTGTTATAAGGTTGCGATTTTGAGCACTGGTGCATCAAGCTTTTCTTTTGCTTCATTTGTCAAGCAGATAACCTGCAACATTTATTTCTGGTTTTATGCATTCCTAGAGCTTAAGAAAGAAACCTTTTTATCATGATTGAAACCCAAAGTTGCTTTATGTACAAGTCAACACCACAGCCATGCTGAGATCACCAATGCCAACACAAACACACCACTGCTGGCTTTACTGCCCCCTCAACTAGCACAAGAGTACTGTTACCTGTATCAACATCTCTTGTATCACAAACATGTTAATGATGCGTCAGCACTGGACCGTGTTGATTATTTAAAATCAAGAAACAGCCAGCAATCTAATTGATAGAGAATTTCACTGATCATATTTAGCGTGATTGAAGGAAAAGGGCAGTTAGAGGAGGGTGGGTTTTTATGTGGATGGTGAGGGTTCGAGGGTTGGGTTGGAATGAGGATGATTGGGGAGGTTGCCAGAGAATTGTCTAATCAACTTCGGAAATTCAAACTTTTCCTGCAATATTTGATTGCTGCTTGGTCAATTGTTGCCTTGTGTGATTTCTCATTTTGGCAACATATTTTTAATTCACTATTAAATTTTCAGCAAGGCCATGGAGAAAGCCAGTAATAGTCAAGCAATCAAAGATGCTATTGGGGAGCCGATTGTCAAAGGTCCATGGTACAATGCATCTCTTGCTGTAGCTCACAAGAGGCAGTCTGTGTCTTGCACATTTCCTGTGTCTGGACCACATGGCAATGGAGTATTCCAATTGAAGGCAGTTCGTAATGGAGGTTTGTGCATTAGTGATCTACTATTTTTCCTTTTACAGTCTTCGTGTTTGATTTTTACTTTGAGCTTTTCATACCTGCCAAGCTTATCCTACCATGCTCAAAGACTTAACCTGCATAAGAACCCTTGCTCAGATATGTAAATCATTGCTAGTTTTTCGCTGCTAATCCTTTAGAACTTTCTGCACTCGTCCCAAATGTAAATTCTGTCAAGGGGCTCTTCTGCTACTACCGTGTGCGAGTGCATACCTTAGGATGGACTGTCCATCACCTCCTCCCATGCTCATACTGGGGCTAGCTGCCAAGACTGCAGGCTGTCAGCTGTTATATTTCATTGAAATAAGAAAAAAGTTACATGCCCCTTTGTTGTTCGAGTCTCCACACACATATCTGGGGCTGCCTATGTATTTTGTATTTGTAGCTTATACCTTCTATTTCTAAGCTAACAGGCAAATAACTTTTTTTCTCTATCAGATGACAGTTGGTTTTCATTTTTCCTTCCTCGGGACTGGGAAATCCTGATAATGGAAGCTCTCCTTCATATCCCTTCTAATGAAGAAAGGCAGCAAACCATGCGGATTAGTCTCTCAGACAGCTTCTCATCTCCAGCTTGTAACACATGCACTGAATGCCCGCAGCAGGAATCCCAAAATCCAGAGAAGAATTGAGAAGTTGCATCCTCTATAAGTCCCTGTTCTTTCTTAAATCGCATCAAATGAATGAAGCTAGATCTCATGTGCTCATAAGAATTTACGCTGTCCTAAAATTTTGTAATTTTTTAGGGCAAAACGTTAGTAAATTGTAGTTATGGGGTTAAGTTTTTGAATTTAATTTATTCTAGTTTGTAGGTGGTGGCATTTTTATATTATTTTGATGTATTTTTAATTAAAAATTATTTTAAAAAAACATTACCGTACCTTTAATCTTGATACAAGTGTGGCGAGAGCTTTTCCTGATAAATGAATTTAATGTAGTTTGTTGGGAAGTATAGGATAGTCTACCTAATTTTTCATTTTTGTTGGTAAAAAATATCCTTTAATCAAGATTGGGTAGTTATAAGACTTGGTATGGCCAAATAGCTCTAGATTTTTTTAAAAAAATAATGGATTTAAAAAAATATTGAGTTAATTTGAGTTAACTAACCTGATTTATGAATTTAATTTTGAATTATTCGGTAATTATATTTTTGTAAAAGTATTTTTTAATTTAAAATATATTAAAATGATTTGATTATTTTAATTCTTTTAATTTATTATTTGGTTTTTTTTCTAAACTTTCTCTAATATTTAATACCCTTTTTTATACTAACCTGATTCAATTTTTTTTTTCAAAACAATCTAGCAATTATTATTTATTTTTATCAGAATAAAATTCTCATGATATCTTATTCATTCATTATTTATTATTTTTATAAAATATTTATGGAATTTATAATATTAAAATAATCTGAAAATATAAAAAAATATTTTTAAACAACAAAAAATTAAACTTTACCAAACTTTTATTTGGACCGTACTCCTAAACGGGGGCTTAGTTTGAGACTTTGAGTAATGTTAAATATTAAGAAAAAATATAAAAAGTCTTATAAACACAAATGGATCGTTGGATTTTATATATATATATTCATTCACAATTAATTATGAAGAATAAAATTTAAAACATAAGTATCCAAGTCATAAAAACATTGTATTAATAATTATGTTTGTTCATATCATTGCATTAAAATCAAAGTTTGAATGTGGCTAATACATAATTAAATAAGTTTACAATCTATCTCAAAATAGTGTATATTATTTATAGTCTATAATAATAAAACAAGATGAGCAAAAGACTACTCCTAGCACAAATAAGAAGGCCATGCAAAACAAACATAATTATTATGAAAACACAACAATTATAACAATGTTTTATCTTATAAATTTGCAGTTATACATTCTTGTTTTATTTCTATTTAATTATTATTTTTTATTTAATACAATCATATAATTACACCTTCTTTGATATCTAGTCCTTTCTCTTGAAAATCTACAATCTCCTAATGTTGTATTTATACTATTACTTTTCTCAATTCCTTAATTTAGTCAATGCAAATCCCCTTTTGTTTTCTCCATCCTTAGAACCTTGTCGACACTAGTAATCTTACCAATATTATTAGTCTCCTTTACTCGGGATCGACTAATCAAAACTAGAAATTTATACCGATATTAATATATTTTATTGATATCATTAGTGTCTTGGTCCGCAATAACTAATCAACCCATTTCCAAGCATCTTAAGTCTATTATTTGAAAATGATGATGTCAAGAAAACTCCTTGACATCATTAGCCTCTCTTCAGAAGTAACTAATTAAGTTTGAATAAAAATATCGATATCAATATAATTTATTGATACCATTAGTTATCCAAATACCTAGAATAGCTCATCAGGTTTTTTTAAATGCTTTAATTGTGTCCTTCCTAATGTCAACGCTAAGATTTCTTTGACGTCATTAGCCTCCTTTCAGGAGTAGCTAATCAAACATTCCCTTCATGTATTTTATTTTCTTCCATCATTTATTTATTTACTTACTTACACAATAATATTAAAACAAATGAATAAATTTCACGATAACAACATTAACATCATGTAACAATGTTATAAGTATTGGGCACCTATCTGTTATATTAGAAGCTCCTCCTCCGGTTTGGGTTAGTGACACGGTTGCCGAGATATCCCCTACAAATCAATTCTCTCATTAATCAACAATACCTTTAATAGACTCGGTAATAAAAATAATCATTGTTATATTTAACTTTCCAATGTTCCATTTTGATTTCTAATGGAATTACATATAACTTCGTCATTTAAATTTCTTACTAATAATCTAAATGATTAATTAAACATAACCATTTCATCATACTTTTATTTTACCTTGTTCATTTATATTTTAATTACACCATATATCATATATTGATAAAATCCTCCTATTAACTTGAAACATGACTAATTTGACTCTCCCTTAATTATTGTCGGCCAACCCTGTAGAAGAAAACATGAACATGTTGATTTCTACATTTTTTTTCTTATTTAGGAACCATTTTCTTATTCTTTTGTGTAATACTTTCTTTCATTATACTAAATTCTTAATTTATTAAACTCACCATCATGAAGTGAAATAACATCAAATATTTAAAAATTATCATTCATAAGACAATTACAACACAGATGAATCGTTGAATTATATATATATAAAATATTTTTAACCAAAAAAATTTAAGCTTTAGCAAATCTCTGTTTGGATCGCACTCCCAAACGAGGCTTAGTTAGAGTAATGTTAAATATTAAGAAAATATAAAGAAAAAAAGAGCTTAAAAACACAAATGAATTGTTGGATTTTATATATATATATATATATATATATATATATATATATATATATATATATAAAGAGAAACACATGGGCAAAAAAAAAATAGTGACTTAGCAAACATGATTACAATTACTAAATTTATTAATATTAAATTCAAAATTTACGTAACATATGTTTAAACATGACTTAATATTAATGATTTTCAAAAATACATGTAACTTAATAGAATTAATAAGCCTCCAATCACTTGGACACGTGTATATATATAAAAAGATATTAAACCCAACTTGGCTAATAACCCACTCAAAGATCTAGGTCATCAATGCAAAATAATGCTATTTTATATTTTTTAAGAAAAGAATTAAAATAATATTATATTAAAAAAATAAAAATAAAAAATCAAATCAAATTTAGACCGGTTCACAAATTGATATGATTTTTTATTTTTTTTAAAAAAAATTAATCCGAATTAAATCTAGATTTATGATTGTTGAATTAACCTGTTGGGATAGATCAGGCGAGTTTAAAAAAAGTTAGGCATGTAATTAAATTGCATTACGGAAAAGGAAATACGAGACTTGTGTCTGCCTGGTGGACGACATAAACTAGATGGGGTCGTTGTCTTTAAGAGGAAAAAATTGTAAAGAAAGGGTGGTCGTGGCACACGGGAAAGGTGTTAGTGCTCATTACCAGAAGCAAAGCAAGCCAACATTTCTCTTTTCGGACTCCAGAGCCTCTTATTAACCACGGACCTCAAAGCTTGTTCATTTCTATTTACTATTTTTTCTTTCTTTCTAGAAGCATTGAGGTGTTCTTAGAATATTTCACGTGAGAATTAAGGTCTTTTTTATACTTCTGCGTGATGTATTTTTTTATATTGGCTTTAAAATTTGAATTAAAAAATTAAAATTTAGTTTTTTAATTATTATTTTAAAACTCAGTCAGGCTTAATATGATAACTCAGAGGATGTATTTTTTTTATATTGGCTTTAAAATTTGAATTAAAAAAATAAAATTTAGTTTTTTAATTATTATTTTAAAACTCAGTCGGGCTTAATATGATAACTCAGAGGATGTATTTTTTTATACTGGCTTTAAAATTTGAATTAAAAAAATAAAATTTAGTTTTTTAATTATTATTTTAAAACTCAGTCGGGCTTAATATGATAATTCAGAGGCTCATTTAAATCAGATTTTTTTAAAATTATTTTTTATATTAATCTGACCATGACTTGATAAATTAACCATCTAGGGTTTTTATTCAAAACATTTGATGATTGAATAAGTTTTAATGTAAGCAAGTAAGTAAGGTTTCGTTTGTTATATGAGACAATTATTTTGTTTGATTTCTGGTATGTATTTCATTACCATATGCTATCATATATATATATATATATGTGTGTGTGTGTGTGTGTGTGTGTGTGTGTTTAAGTTCTTATACTTAGATAACTAAAATATTTATTAAATGTTATTCTTTTAATTGAGTTAGTTGAACTTACCCCTTCATTTTAACATTATTTCAGGTTCTTAGCTTCAGTTAACAAGTTGATATTTGATTGGAATTTCTGCTACTTTATTTATTGGTATACCTTATTTGTTTGTACGAGGTTTTTTTTTTAATTCTTTATGATTCAATGACTTAGAAACTGTTTGGGAACGCGGTGCAAACCGCATTCCCAAAAAATTTAATTTTTTTGGGCTAAAATTTAATATGATTTGTATGTTTTAGATCGTTTTAATGTGCTGATATCAAAAATAATTTTTAAAAAATAAAAAAACATCATTGGCATGCATTTCGGCACAAAAAGTTATTTGAAAAGCAATCGCTACCACACTACCAAACATACTCTTAGACGCTTCACTATTCCGTCATTTTCATTAAAGTTTATATTTTGTTTCAATTGTTGGATTTTATTTAATGTAATAAGTATTTTAAATTTTAAATTGTTTTATTAGTTTTGGGGAGTATTTGAAAGATTATAGAATAATGCGTCAATTAATTTTATATATATTTGTTTCATGATATGTATGCTTTGAGGCTTGGCGCAGATGAGATATCTCTAAAACATCAATTCTGTGTTGTTGGTCACAAACCTGAGATTCGGGTTGTGACAAACCCACTGCATGGTTAACTTGATCAAGTTAAAACCAATGGTTTAGAAAGAAATTTTTTTTTGAACAAATGTAGTTTTGAATAAAATTAAAAGATTTAGGTTAATATAATAATACATGATTTAGTGAGTGTTTGATAGCGCAATAGGGATGCTAAAAATATGTTTCACTTGAAAAAATATCAAATTAATTTTTTTATATTCTTCTCGACAATCTTGATATGTTAATTATAAAAATAAAAAATTATTTTAGTATATTTTTATATGAAAAATATTTTAAAAAAGCACTCAACATTAACAAACACACATTAAGATGTAAGATCATGTTTGTTTTTGTATTTCAAAAGTGTTTTTGAAAAAAATAATTTTTTTTTAATTTTTTTCGCTTCAATTTAATATTTTGATATTATTTTGATGTACTAGTATTAAAAATAAATTTTAAAAATAAAAAATATTATTTTAATATATTGTTATATAAAAAAAACTTTAAAGCTTTAATAATCTACCCTAAACCAGGCCCGAGACGAGATGACAAGTGGCGGTGTTTTGTGGTGAAATCTTTGTTGATGGGTCGCCATAGGGACGGTCTTAGGTGGTCACAGAATGATCGTTCGATTTGATTAAATTTGATTTGATCATGAATGAGGGCGGGCCCCGCGTGGTCCTATCTCCTACTTGTTGTTGAGCGGTGGGATGTTTGGTCCCACCCTTGTCGGCTTGTCGTTTGGAGGAGCATCACCAATGGGTCCCGCTTCTCAACCCACGATATTAAAGCTCTTGATAGTAGACGCGCTCCACAATTTATCGTGATATGAGTGATAACAACACTTTTGGGCTTCATGGGCCGGAAGGACTTTATATATATATATATATATATATATATATATATATATATATATATATATATATAACTTATGGCTAGATTACTGTCAAATTATTTTTTAATATAAAAATATTATTAAAAAAATAAAAAATAAAAAATTAAATTGACTTGATAATTTGTTTAAAATCTAGTTATTAACCCAATAATATTTTTTAATAAAATAATATTATTTTTATTTTTTTAATTAATCTAAGTTAATTAAATTATTTTTTTATTTATAACTCGAAGCTTGTCGGGTATCAAATTTCAAAACTATGGTTAGTATCTGGCCACTTAAGGAATTATATTATTATTATTATTATTATTATTAGTTCTGTATTGGGAATAACAGATAGATGGCAACAAGCCTACAAGAACGAAAAAAATAAAGAAGGAATAAAGGGATTGCAGCATGAAGACCAGGTGTTGGTATAAGATGATAAGACATGGAAGAATAGTGTTCAAGGATTGTTTTACACGGTTTTTCCGCTTTTAGGTTTTTTTCAATAATATTTTTTGTTTTGAAAAATATTAAATTAATTTCTTAAATATTTTTTTATGATTTTGACGATGTTAAAAAAAGATTTATGAAATAAAAAAAGGGTATGAGAATGTGAAACATTCCCTGGTGCTGCTAGGTGTGTGTGACGAAGGCCGAACAAACAATCATCAAGAACAATGGGAATGGGGTTGCCTTGCCTCTAAGGCTCTTGAAACTTTCCTAAGAACATCATTTATTGCACTGCTGTGTTTTGTTTTTATCAGGACAGTCGACAGAAATGACCAAGTCTGTTTTTCTAGACGATTCCCTTTTCCTCCTGGGTTTTCAAATATTTCATTATATATAGCTGTTATCTTTATGTGTGACCGACCGACCAGGTTGATTCAATGATCTACATTAGTTTTTCTTTTTTTTTCTTTCAATTTGAATATTAATTTGATAAGTTAATTTACGATTCAATTGATCCTCAAAAAATCTGGGGTCGAGCCTTTGTACCGTGACTTGAGCCTTTTCCTGTCGACCCCGCTCGGGTTTTAAAACAACGGGAAAGTGGAGGAATTTTCGAGGGGCAAGAAGGTAGAGGGAGGCCTCAAAGCAGACAGGGAGGACCCACAATCATCATCAAGCTCTCCTTCCTCGTCCACCCCACCAAACTAAACTAAAAAAATGTTACCTTTCCCCTTTGCTACTCTTTCCAAGCCAAGCCAAACCAAGCCAAACCAAACCAAATATCAATATCAAGCCTTCAATTTTGTTGTTTCTCCTCTCATATATTTACGATTTCTTTGCTTCTAAATTAACCCTTTCGTGAACCTCTTCTTTCCCTTTCTTTTCTTTGATGCAAGGTGGTTTTCTTGGTGGAGGAAGTGGTGGGTCGGTGTGTATGTCGACGGTGTCAATGGAGGATAACGTGTTGATGTCATCTGAGGACTCGTCAAGCCCGGATGAGGGTGAACTTGAACTGGGTCTTGGTTTGAGTCTTGGTGGTGCTTCTGGTTTTAAGGATTTTGGTCAGCGTAGCAGTCAACAATATGCAAGGATTTTGACTGCTAAGGATTTGCCTTCCAAGGTTTCTTCTTCTTCTTGTTGTTCTTCAACGACTTCGTCTTCTTCTTCTACCTTGAGTAGAGCTAATGCTACTGCTGGGACTAAGAGGGCTGCTGATTCTGTTTCTGCTTCTAATGGTGCTGCCAGGTAGCAATCAACACCCTAATAATCTTTATATATATATATATATATATATATATATATATATATATATATATATTTAGATATTTTGTTGTCAAGTATTTACCTTTTTTATTTATTTTCTCTGGTCTTGGTATTGTTGACTTGACTGATTTTGATGTTGAATTTTGCTTTGTTATGTTCTTGTTTCCTTTTTCCTCTTGCTTTATTTGCCATGAAAATTTGAGGTGTTTATGCATGTGCTGTTGATCCCATGATTCATGTGCCTAGAATATTACTGTGAGTGTTCGTGTTTTGCCTTGATTAGGATCTTTTTCTATGTTTTCTTTCAATTGTTTTTTCTTAGCTCCCACTTTGGCTTGAATGAGAGACAAACGTTTCAGTTTTTTGGTTATGTAATTTGTGGAATTAATGAATCAAATAGATTAATACATAATCTCAATTGTGAAATTTCCCCCCTGAAAAATGATTCCTAGTTTAAAATGTAAAAAGAATTATAGATTGTGACATCAAGTTGATTCTTAGTTTAACGTACTAATACATGGTTTTAAGAAATGAAGGCTGGTTTCACACATCCAGATCTCTTATCTCTTTGATGTATAATCTTTAAATCATCTGTGAATATTCTCACACCTGTACGGATGAAGGTTTGGCAATGGTGCAGTCAACAAATTCTCTGCCTCAGCAAGTGACTATCATTTTTTTGCTTTTTAATAGAAATTGCATAATATGTTCATGTATATGCATAAATATTCACGGGCATCTTGTTTCCTGGAATAGATCAAGCTCAAGTTCGAAACTTGTGGTTGATGTGATGTCCACCGCTACCTCTTATTGTACCTTATAACTAAAGAAGTCTCACATTCCTTCTCAGCCATACTTGATTTATTTGTTTTTCTTCTTGCCTTTATAAGAAGACTCATTTGATGGTGCTAGAGTTTAACTAGTGTTAGTTGTTGTGCTGATGGTACAATAATGGTTAATTGAGATGTTGTGTGGATTAGATCATACAACTTAACTTGCTGTTTTTGCTATCAAAAACTCTCCTTTTTTTCCCTCTATAATCTTCCAAACCATTAAATTTCTCAGGTTCCCCTGCGCATATCTTATCATTGGTTAAACACTGCCAAGTTATGTGTTGGAATTTTGTAGATTGACCGTGGAGTTGAGCCTGTAATTTTATTGTTTTGTTTCGCTTAGGAAAGATTTATACCTAGACTGATCCCAAGTCACTCACCCCTTATCATTGAGCCAGGCCCTGAGACATGTTTAATATTTTTCATATAAGAAGCTATTTGATCCCTTTTTTTTTATGGCACCTGGTAATGCAAATATTTTCCTTTCTGTTTTGGTAAGGTGGCCTTGCCTTTATTATTAACTATACTTGTTCCTTCCTGCTGGGCAGGTTAGATAACTTCAGTTTACGCAATGTATTTAAGTTTTTAGTGTTTTAATTTTTGATGCTATTATACTAATGATTAAAATTTAATCCTTAGATGTCAATTATATGCATCTAGCAACACTATTTTATATACATTTTTCATTTTTTTGTAGTAGCAACAAATCTAATTTACATACACTGATATTTTTTATATAGAAAAGATCATATTTGTTGATCTAAACTAAAAAATCCCCACATGCATCATAAGTGGCTCACTGAATCTGATCTTTGAGCTGTTCTTGTTATCTTTATTATTAACGTTTTGCATCTATATTCCTGACTCAAAATTTCGCCACAATCCTATGTGTGGAACTCTTATCTGTGTACTAATTTTGATAAAACAATAAATAGTTCTTTGTAAAGCACTATTATGTTCTCTTCCAAACTATACAAACAATCAATTAAATACTATTAAGTCATAACCCAAAGTTTTTTGATGAGAAGGTGAGAAATTAAGCTTGATGAAGGAGATTGAAAATACATAGAAAAGTACATATAATTTTTTTTCCACAAGTTTTTGGATTAAATAATTAAAAGTGCCTTAATGATTTAGAGATGATAGATAAGCTTGCAACTTTTATCTGCAGCTCGGGTAATAAGAAAAGTTATAGAAAGAAGAAATACACGAGACCACATTAATTAAAACAAATGCATTACTCGAAACATAAACTATCACAAATATACTATATAAGACTTGTTGTTCTAGTGTCTATATAATTAAGATGATTTCTAGTCCAAGTATCGTATAGAAAGTTGGTCAAATTTAAGTTATAAATATGATTCATATTCTTATTGGTATGCACAATCTTATTGAGATTCATTTGAATAGTATACCACATGTAAATTAAATATTATGCGAGATGTCTAACAGAGGCAGTGACTACATTAATTCTAGATTGCTTGCTCTCGTTTCTCAATCCTTAGAATTTATAGATATATAGATGTAGATATAGATATTCTAAATTTACTTTCAGCTACTGATGGCTTTGTTTCTGTATCATTTCATTTTAAATCTTGAAGCAGTCAAGTTGTTGGGTGGCCTCCAATAAGATCTCATAGAATGCACATCATGGTTAACCAGGCAAAGTCACAGGCTACTGAAGAGTTCAACTCAATGAATAAACGCAAGAATGCTGTGGAAGAGAAGGTGGGCAACAAAAACATTAATATTGGTAATACCAAGACTAGGACTTCCCTGTTTGTCAAGGTGAATATGGATGGAACCCTGATTGGTAGAAAGGTTGATCTGAATGCTCATGGCTGCTATGAGACACTAGCTCAAGCCTTGGAAAATATGTTCCTAAGAACTACCACAACTTTCAACATGGCACGTGAGTTTTTCTCATCCTTTCATCTGAATCTTATAAATGATGACTTAACCCTTTTAATGGGACTTAATTCTGGATTTTTAACCTATGTTAGTTGGAACTAACTAGTGGCATTGGTCTTTCGTGAAATTTGGGATTATGATGCTGAACCTGATTTGAAATATTACCCAATGTTACTTTTATATGAATGCTTCACTAATTGCAAACCTGGCTTTGTTGGTTAGATACATTTTTTCTCATTTTAGATGCCCAATATAGATTTTGATGACTGATAATAAACGTATGTGAGTGTCTCATTTGTTTTGCTTGTTCTATGTGGAAAAATGTCTATTCGTCACTTATAAGCTTCTGCATGCATACACGCAATAAAATTCTTTTTGATTCCAAACTTGATTTTTGAAGGATCTTCAGCAATATCAAGTTTCTTGGGTAGGGAAATTGAATATTTTTCAACGCAGCATATAAAAGTTCTAAAATAGCTGATTCAACTGTATGTCTAATCATAGAATTGCATTCTTTTATTTGAGTAAAATCATTAAGGTAGATACACCATATACTAATCTAATTGCTGGTGATTATATGTGTTCTTAGGATTGAGCACACCTGAACATAAAATAATGATAGATGCAAAAAGACACTCACAATTGCTGGGCGGGTCATCTGAGTTTGTGCTCACTTATGAGGACAAGGATGGGGATTGGATGCTTGTCGGAGATGTTCCTTGGGGGTATGTACCATTCACTCAATATGATCATTTTGTACTTGATTGCTACAATTAAGGAATTACAAGGAAAACAAATTATTCTGTTATTGGATCAGACATTGATTGATACTTACATGACATATAAATGTATCCATTTACTGAAACTGGAAGCCTAAGCAACAAATTTTTCCGTTATTGGATCAGACATTGATTGATACTTGCATGACATAAATGTATCCATTTACTAAAACTGGAAGCCTGACCAAGAGAGGCCTACTGATATTTTAAGAGTGACCAGATGGCTCTGACATCTTATTTGCAGATTATGATGGAAAAGTTTTCAACTATTTAAATTTGAAAATTACGTCTGTTGGTGTTCTGTTTTCCTCTCCCCCCTCTTCATGCCTCATTAACAATTCATTGTCGCGCACTTTTGTAGCTTCTAACAAGTCATTTTATATGGCCTGTTGGTGATGTGAATAATCTTCTTGCTTTTAACTTGTGTTTTGCATTCATTCAGGATGTTTATTAGCTCTGTGAAGAGACTCAGAATCATGAGGATGTCCGAGGCAACTGGACTTGGCAAATGAATGTAAAATCAACGTTATGATTTACCTCTAGAAGTTTCATTTTTCTTTACACTTTTTTTAGATAATACAATAATCTTCACAAGTACTAATTATATTCAATCATTTCTTCATTTACAGCTCCATGCTCGCAAGAAAGGAGTGGTAGACAAAGAACCAAGCCTATCTGGACATCTATCCCTAAATATAAGTAATGAAGAAAAACTTTGGATTGAAGAGTGATATACAAAGGAAAAAACAAAGAGTGTTTATAGTGAAAACATTTTGATAAAAAAGTAATTAATGGTCCTCAGCGGCTTTGTGTTGGATTTTGGTTGCTGTATGGTCTTATTATACTATTTGTTCATTCTTGTTATACCTCTGAAAATACCCACCTCACTGTTTTGGAAGCAACAAGCACCTTACCTTTTGCTGTAATATATACATGCATAGTCACTGAATGGCACTTACTGACCTGTAAATTCCTGAATGCTCAATCTTTTTCTCATCGTTAAGGAGGTGAAGAACCTTTTGCTCTTGAACGTCTTGAATATCATGTGTTAAGCTCATAGAATTTGGAATGCTTAGCCAATTACTTAGATTTATAATTTAGTGTTCATGATTATGTGGAATTAAACTCCTCGGAGAATAAATGGAGTTGGTTTAGCTTTGCTGTAATATCTGATCTTTGTTATGATCTGGTCCTCGGGATATCACTTCCAAAGTAGTTACTTATACTCAGCAGGTTATTTTTGAAGTTGCTCTAATGGGAAATGCTTGTGGACAATTAGTTCAAAAAGATTTATGGACTTCAGAGTGATGAGATTTGTCTCTCATTTTTTCATCTGGGTGTGCTTTGTTTGCAGGCTGGATCCGAAGGTAATGCCAAAAAATAAGCTCTTGTAGTTTTTTGAGAATGATGAGAAAAAAGTTTCTCCTTGGAATTTTAAGCTTTTGGATTTGCTCTCCTGTTGTCATTTACTAGGGAATGGTGCACCAGTGTAGTAATTCATCAAGAGATGATGGGTTGTGAGCATTTTGTACTACAAGAAATTGATTGTTCTTGATACTCGTTGCTTGATTAATTGAAAGCTTGGCTTACAGCACAAAAAATGATTGTGTTCTACTGGTTGTGTGAGTCAAACTTCATATACCCTTTAAACTTCTGGGCAAATAATTTGAACCTTTGAGTTCAGACATTAACAAAGACTAGATACAAAAGAAGAATGATGAAACAAAATAAACAGCAAGGGAACTCAATTAATGTTCCTATACAAGGCCATTTACAGGTGATGTGTTAAAGACTGGCTTATCTTTGTTACTATCATATCCACTGCTGTTGCTACTGCTTTTTCTCCTCGGTTTTGCCTCTCCAAGCATTGTTATCACATCTCTCATTGATGGTCTGTCCTTGGGGAGCTTGGCAGTACAAAGAAGTGCTATTCTAAGAACCAATAGCATCTCTTCTTGAACATGCTTGCAATTTCCTACATTCTGGTCTATTGCTTCTTCTAATGATCTGTTGTCTCTAATCTTTCTCCGAATCCATTCAACGATGTCGACAGATTCCCCAAACTCAGGATCTAAGGGCCGCTTTCCTGTAAGAAGTTCTAATAAAACTACTCCATAGCTGTAAATGTCAATCTTTTCATCAACTTTCAAGGTGTATCCATATTCTGCAAAAGGATGGTGTAAGAACGTTGTTATTTACAGAGAAAACATCTTGAAGCGAAATGGGATTGTTTAAATGTTCGTGGGAGAATATAAGAGAACATTTCTCTCACTTACCAGGGGCAATGTATCCGTATGATCCTGCCACCATGGAAACTGTCTCGTTCTTCCTAATCATTATTCTTGCCAACCCGAAATCAGCGATCCTTGCTTCAAGATCTGTATCAAGCAGTATGTTATTGGACTTGATGTCCCGATGAATAACTGGTGGGCGGCAATCATGGTGAAGATAAGCAAGTCCTTGTGCAACTCCAAGTGCGATATTATATCGCGATACCCAGTCTACAAGCAATCTTCCTGCTTGTTTGCCATGCAAGACTTCTCCGAGGCTGCCATTGTGCATATATTCATATAGTATCATCATGTCGGAATCATTATGAAGAAAGCCTAATAACCGAACAATATTTCGATGCCTTAGCTTCCCCAAGAGGTTCACCTCTCCGACAAAATCACTGCTGCTTCCTGTTTCGATGTCTGCTCCTGATCTCCATAGCTTCTTTACTGCAACAACCGTGTTCGACCTAGGCACCTCAGCCTTGTAAACAGTCCCAGTTGCTCCCATTCCAATCACATTTGATTCCTTTAAGCAAGCTAGAATGTCAGAACTAGTGAAACCAAGCCTCTGGTAAGCCATCAATCTCCATGGCCACTCTCCACTGCCCATTTCATAACTTTTTTCGAAGCAGCTTCCATTCGAATACCACCTTTTATAGAGAAGTCGAGCACCGACTAATGCAATCCCAACTGCAAAAACTGATGAAATCCCAATGAGCCACCCGGCAACTATGCGCTTTGTATGCACATTTCTTTGCTCCGATGCATTTAGCAAACTGTGGCTACATGGAGGCAGGACACCGCCACAGAGACCCACATTCCCGACGAGATCATCTGGATTGATGGCTCTTAGCACGCCATTTGCAGGAACAGGACCTTGTAGCTTGTTATACGAGACATTCAGCATTTCTAAGGCAGGGGAGGAGCCAAAATTCTCAGGTAATCCACCAGTTAAAGAGTTGTTTGATAGATCAAGAACGGCCAGTGCAGGCATCATTGCAACTGCTTTTGGGATTTCTCCAGTCAATCGGTTGTTCTTAAGATTCAAATTTACAAGTTTCTCACATGAAGCAATGCTAGCTGGAATGGAACCAGAGAAATGGTTTGAAGAGAGATCAAGCGCAGAAAGTGAAGGACGGTCCTGGAACTGGTCAGGGATCTCACCTTCTAAGTTATTGTTTGAGGCCATGAAGGTTTGTAGATTTTGAATGGAAAGAACTGTGGAAGGAAGAGAGGATCGGAGTCGGTTTCTTGAGATATCAATGAAGGAAAGTGATGAAGAAAAGGCTAGATCAATTGGGATTTGACCAGTGAGGCTATTATTTGCCAACTCTAACCTCTGAAGCTTCCCTAATTTGCCAAGTCCAACTGGAATTGCCCCAGAAAGAAAATTGTTTTGCATACGTACACGAACAAGAGAGAAGCATGTTGATAAAGAGTCAGGAATCGGACCTGAGAAGGAATTGTTGAAGAGAATGAGCTTGGTGAGATTACCACCATTACACAAGCTTGCTGGAATCTCCCCAGATAATGAATTGGATGATACGTCCAACCATTGCAATGGTGAATTCTTGCCGAGATCTCTTGGCAGTGGACCTGACAATGAATTGCTCCACAGCTCAAGCACTGATAACTGAGTCAACCCTCCAACTCCAGCAGGAATTGAACCTGAAAGCTGGTTGGACATCAGGTTCAAGAGCTGCAGGTTTTTCAAATTAACAATCTCAGCAGGAATTTCTCCTGATAAATTATTGTCAGACAGGTCTAATAGTTGCAGTGAAGTGATGTTTCCAATCGCCGCTGGAAGTTTGCCTTCAAGATTATTCTGATACAGGAATACGGTCTCAAGTGCCTTAAGTCTCCCCAATTCAGCTGGAATCTCACCACTAAGATTTCCAACTGCCAAATCAAGATACTTCAGATTAGTGAGATTTCCAAACTCTGCTGGGATTCCACCTTCAAACTCATTGTATCCTATAATTATTTTCTCCAGTGATGAAAGCAGCCCCAGCTCTGCTGGTAATTGACCAGTGAGACTATTCCCAGAAAGGCCAAGAAACTTTAGCTTTCGCAAGTTCCTGAAAGATTTTGGAATGGAACCTTCAAAGAAACTCCCTCTGATATCAAGAGTCTCTAGTGAAGTCGCATTGCCAAGATCCTCAGGAATAATTCCAGAGAAATTATTGCTTGAAGCATTTAGCAAAAGTCAGACCAGCTGCTCTTCCAAGACCAACAGGAAAGCTACCAATAAAGAGGTTCTGACTCACATCAATGTCTTTCAGTGAAGTGAGATTGGATATAGCTTTTGTCAACGATGAAGAGAACCCATTGCAGCACAAGTTTAGAGAAGTCAAACTCTCTAGTCTTTGGATGTCATCGGATACATGTCCAGTGAGATTCATGTGAGAGAGATCAAGCTTTTCAACAGCTCCATTAGAGTTGCACCAAACTCCAGCCCAGTTACAATGAGCTGAACTGTTGGACAGTTTCCAATCTCGAAGACTATTCGATGGATCTAGAAGACCAGCTTTTAGAGATAGCAAAGCTGACACTTCATCACCGAACACATTTTTCTCAACCACCACAGCAGAACCAATCCCAACGCAACAGTAGAACAACAAAACCAGGACTTGCAACCGCAAATTGTTCTTGTCCATTGGCTTTGTAGGCAGCCTATCAGTTCTCCACCATTTCAGTGACAGCAGTTAGTGAAGGTTGGAGTGCCTCGGAGAGAGGCAGAGAGCTTTTGTGGGAAGAAATGGAGAGGAGATTAATTTGCGTAAGAGTAGTTATATAAGTAGCAAAGAAATGGTGATTAGTATAATAATCATAGAGGGAGCTCATGAGCTCGTGAGATCTTGGGTTCCGCAACAGCTGTTAATCAGCAAGTAATGACAGGGAAGCTTTTGGACCCATTGGAAGCTTCTCCGACATTAAACATGGCTAGAGAATGTGTTTTTTGATTCTTACTCTTGTTATATGTAAGCACATTCTTCTACTTCTGCTGTAGTAATAGCCAACAACTTGAGGTGGCAAGTCATATTTTTTTCAGGTGTGGATATCTTTTAGCTTTACAGGTACTTTTTTCCACCATTTTAAACCATTTTTATTAAACCTGCTACGAACTCCGTCGATTAACCCGGGATCCGGTTAACTAAAAACCATCTCGCATCGAGTTTTACAACTATAATTTATCCTTAGATTTGGTGTTGTGGTAGGGTAACTTTTAAGTATTGACAAGAATGTAGGAATCATGATATTGATGTGCATGTGAACAATATTTTGCCAATAAAAACCCACATGGTGTCTACTAAATCATGCTGCTCTCTCTCCAAATAATTCATTCAAAGAAATCAAAACCAACCGATGATCACATTGCTTGGCTCAATTATTATTCTGAAGGCTTCAGATCAACATCACAGTTCATGGATTAATTAATTAATTAATTAAGTGGCTCTAATTACACCTTTAGTGGGTTAGTTATTTGTTATGATTAAGTAGGAAAGAATCTTTCCATGTTATGTGGTAATCCCATAACACAAACAAGGCCAATACCACCAAGGCCTTTTGTCAATGAAACTCTCACTGGTTCATGGATAGCCAATACCCGACTCGATTTCGTTCCGAGTTGGATATAGATATCAATCTACCCGACTTTTAAAACCCGAACACAATTGCTATACTTTATGTTATTTAATATATAATTAACTTGGTATGCATATAATTTTTTTCAACTAGTTACTATATGGGTGTTTTCTTGTAATTTAGAAGATTGACTATGGAAACGAAAAATGTCAAGGGGAGATAATTAAATAGATAAAACAAGGGAAGGAAACATGAGGAAATGGAAAGAAGTGATCGACATTACCCCACCAACAGCCAATTCTTTTTAAGATAAAGTTTTTTTAATGACAACTGAAAGAGAGAGTGGAGAATTATGTCAAATTTCACATGCACACATGTGGAAGTAATTTTATTTTTCAAAGTGGAGACAGAGAGTTAGTGACATAGTAACAGCATTGCTTTTATTTTTTAATTTGTATTTGTTAAAATAAAGTAAGAAAATGGGGGCCATGTGAAGCAGCAGCTTCCTAGAGAGAGGGGGGGGGGGGGGGGGGGGGGGGGGGGGGGGGGGGGGGGGGGGGGGGGGGGGGGGGGGGGGGGGGGGGGGGGGGGGGGGGGGGGGGGGGGGGGGGGGGGGGGGGGGGGGGGCAAGAGCAGCACTGCTCATATTTATTTACATAAATAAATGAAGAAGAATACAGACAGACATGTATGGATTGAAAAATGCTAGAACAGTGAATATTTGGAGAGTTCATGGGAGCGAAGGGCATGAGGTGCTCCACATGGATTTATGCCATGGCGAAGCGTTGCCAGCCCTTTTATGATCCTGAAATACAACTAGGATGGACAAGGGGAGGCTGCCCATGTGCCACATGCTTGAGGTGGATGCTATGCCTGGCATTTGCCAATTACATGGCATCGGAAACCATAGCCAATAAACCATATATCCTGCTTAGCATCATCAAGAACGAAGGCAAGAGCATGGTTGCAAATGTTTTTTTTTTGTTTGAAAATATAGTATAATTGTTATCTTAAACATAATAGTGTTTCCAAAGGAATACCTTGATTGTAGTTTAAAGCATAGTTATTAAATTTAAATCGGCTTGGTGGATTGATTCAGGACTCAATTAACCTGGTAATTGAATTTGTTTGAATAAGGTAAAAGACCGACTAATATAAAAACCAAGCAAAATCCGGCCGACCCATGATCCGGGCAAACACAAATGATACATAAATGCTAGAAGGATGTTTATTTTTCTCTTAAACTCCTCTTTCTTTATTTTTTTTTTATTGATTATTAATCCTTTTCAAAATTTATTATATAAATGCTAGAAGGATGTTTATTTTTTTAATATAGAATTTGAAACCCTTTACTTCTTTTGTATATATATACTTTATGTTCCTAAGAAAAAAAATATTTTTTTAATGTGGGATTTGAAGCCTTTTAGTATATACACTTTATATTTATAAGAAAAAAGTTTTATTTTTTCATTGTGAGATTTGAAACTCTTTAATATATATACTCTATGTTCCCAAGAAAAAAAATTATTTTTTTAATATGAGATTCAAAGCCCTTAATATATATATATTCTATGTTCACAAGAAATTTTTTTTATTTTTTTATTGTGGGATTTGAAACTCTTTAGTATATATATTCTATATTTCCAGGAAAAAAGTTATTTTTTTAATGTGAGATTTGAAGTATTTTAGTATATATACTCTATATTCCCAATAAAAAAAATATTTTTTCAATGTGAGATAATAGATTGTTTTAAACTTTATTATTTACAACATATATAGTCTATATTCACATGAATTGTTTCTTAATTTTTTTATATGAAATATTAAAATTTCAAATATTTTTTTAATTTTTCCAGGTTGACCCGTATAACCTACGACTCGGTCTCTTGACTGAGTTAACCTTGGAATCAGGTTTAATAACTATACTTAAATACCGAATATATATATGAAATAGTTTTGGAGTGAATTTTTTTATTTTCAAAATAAAAGGACACAAAGAAATATGTATCTTCTGGCTCATGATACACAGATCATGAAGAGGCGAGCACTGTGATTGTGGGCAATATTGTGTTGCAAGAGATGGGCATGCAATTAAGTAGATTTTTCCACCTCAAGCAAGCCCATGATTTTAGAATGGCTTACATGGCTTGATCCACCTCCAAAGCAAGCAGACCCATCAGGTATCAGGCCCGAATTATAAGCAGAGATTTTTCCACCTCTGCATGGCCAGGCTCAAGCTGCAGTACCTAAGCTAGGAAAATCTTAACCATGTGTTGGCGACCAGTCCTTGTGGTTTTGGTGCTAAGAATGTGAATGGCTGTCATTGATACACACCATCTCTCCTCTCTTGACACCATACCCATACAGCAAGCACTGGTCTGAGGTCTCTTTATTATACTCTTTCTCTGTCTCTATAGAGTCTATACGTTCATTACTCGCACTACAATGGCAACCCTGCAGTCTCTTGCATTAGCCTCTCCTGTGGCACAGCACTTGCAGCACCAAACCCGTTCTTTCTCAGGTACTTGGTTACTTTACTCTTGCAAAAATGCTTGAATTCATCCATCTTCTTTGTTAGAAATGTGCAATACGGTAGAGGTAACTTCGTGGTTTTCCAAATCCAAAACTGTAAGTTAAGGTTATCCTCGAGTCAGCTTGAGACTAAGTCATCGTATTTCAATTTGCTAGTATTTGTGAAACCTCTAATCTCTGAGTCTATCCTGTTTTTTTGGCAGGCTCAGGATCTTGGGCTGTGAATAAGAGTTCCTACTCCCTATTCAATGGCCAATCGTTGTGCTTGCCTCGCCTGCGGTTGCCCTTGATCAGGCGAAAGTTGCGGACCTCTGGACTTGTTACTATGATGGTGAAACCAGCAATTCAGTTTGTTCAAGGAGCTGATGAACAGACTGTACCAGATGTAAGGCTTACTAAGTCGAGAGATGGAACGAATGGCATGGCGATATTCACCTTTGATCAACCTTCAGTTTTTGACTCATCTGCTGAAGTTGGTGATATCACTGGTTTCTACATGATCGATGAGGAAGGGATTCTTCAATCAGTTGATGTTAATGCCAAATTCGTCAATGGCAAACCAGAAAGAATTGAAGCAAAATATATCATGCGGACTCCTAGAGAGTGGGACAGATTCATGAGATTCATGGAGAGATATGCTAATGCAAATGGCTTACAATTCGTCAAGAAATGAGGCAATGCATATCCTTCCCTTTCCCTTCTTTCTTTCACCTGTCCTCTTACTGTTTTCTAAATTACTCAAAAGCAAAACTTGAAGACATTGGTTGATTCTCTGTTAGGTTGTCTGCAACATCACATTCTGCCTCTCTTTAACAAACTTTGCAGTTCTTAATTAGTGGTGTACACTTCCACTTCCTTTCACTACTTCATATGCGTAAGTGAGATGGCTAGGGTTTTAGAACCTGTGTCTCTCATGTATAAAATCTACTGTTTCAAATTCCAGTTTGAGATAAGATGGATGGATGGATGGTCATTAAGCTAAAGTTTGTAATTGTGAGGTGCAATTCAGTGATTGATTAGCCATGGATATGTATCTTCTTTAACATTGTTTTACTTCCTCGCATCTCTTTGCAAATCACTCCCCTTCAATATAGAAATTTAACGGCACAAATTCATAGCCTCTAGGCCTGTTTATCATGGATAATCTGCTTCATGTGTGTGGTTTTGTTCAAGAATGAAGGGTAGTAAAACTTTATTACCTTGAAAAAATGCACTCAGAGTTCAATTGTACATTAAACTTCAACTTAAAAAAGACTAACTTTCTTTATCAATGAGAACTCCAACAATTCTCGATGATCATGATCCCCTGAGGCAATACTAAAAGCAAATAAAAGCAGACTAATGTAGTTCACCAAACGCCTATGTCACTTCCAGGTCACTGCAACTTATAAGAGATTAACTTTCTTCATTAATGCAAACTCCACCAATTCTCAATGATCATTATCCTCTGAGGCAATACTAATAGCACGTAAAAGCAGGCTGTTGTAGTACACAAAACCGGCACCGCCCATGTCACTTCCAGGTCACTGAAATGGGGCTTCTAACCTTGTAAAGTCCATGTTGAGAGTGCACCCATGTCAAATGCCCTTGTGCGAAGTCTACCTCCCCTCTTCCTGCTTTCTTTCTTGATATGAACCATACTTTGTAACTCAAACTTTGATTTATGTGCTTGAAAATTAGCCTTTGAGGTCTTACTCTCACTTTGACTCCTTCAGGTGCTGTAACTTCAACTGAGTAGATGGAATTAGGGCTTCCAACATTCGTTACGTGCCTCTTTATCATCTTACTTCTTGTTCCGTGCTTGAAGATTATGGAAATGGAAGGATAATTGAGGCTGAAACCCCTATTCATCTGCAATAAATCATTGCAACTAACATTCCTCTGTGTGATAGCAAAAATGTCTGATCTTGTGTATCTAAGTGTGCATAGATGAGTGATATAATCATCTGGCCTGATATCATATATTAGTCCTGGACTCAGGGCTCTTTCTGGGTTTACATGTCCAGCTCCAATGGCGAAAACTCCTGCCGGTTTATCTCCATCCATTATTGGATGTCCTGAATGGTCAGTTACATCTGCAGTAGTCATTATTGCAGATTTAACAGCTGCAGGAGTCCATTTGGGGTGAGCTGAGCGGATGAGTGCAGCAATTCCACTAACATGGGGACAAGCCATGGATGTCCCTGACATGACTGTGAAATTTGTCCTTCTAGTATCTTCCGGGAGACTGGAGGGACCCAAATTTTGAGGCCAAGCTGCAATTATGTTGACTCCTGGTGCAATTACATCTGGTTTGAGGATTGAGGGGTTGGAATAACTTGGTCCTCGAGCTGAAAACTGCGCTACTGCTGGTGCTCTTGATTTCCCAATAACAGTTCCTCCATATACAATTCGAGCTTGAGGTTTACTAGTAGAGTTTAAGTAAGCTTTCAAGCGAACTGCTTCATTAAAACCAATTGATGTTGCAGGCAAGACATGGACATCAACCGAGTCCTCCTGCAGATTGATTGCGGTATTGGCTAAGATCATTGCAGCCCCACCAGATTCCTTCACAGCAAGTCCTTTTTCTGTCCTCCCATTAACACCTCTGTCACAAACCACCATTTTCCCGAGAACTTTTTCCCTTGGGAGTGAACCTCTGAAACAAAATTCGCTCCCATTGTCCCCGCCTGTTACATAAACCAGTTCAAGTTCTTTTGTGGTGCTTGATAACCGGTTCCCAGGATACATGGATTCTCCATGAAGGAATTGTCCATTGTCCAACTGGACAAAAGCTGGAAATCTCCTATCAAGTGTGCTTGCACCAATAGTAGCAATCCATGGAGCTTCATTAGCAACTGAGTTTTGGATAGGGCCATTGTTCCCTGCTGCACATACAACTGAAATTCCATGCTCCATTGCCCGAAAACTGCCAATCGCAATGGTATCTGCAAAAAGTGGCAACGGAAAGCCACCCAGAGAGAGGGAGAGGACGTCAACTCCATCTCTAATCGCAACGTCCATTGCTGCTAGGATATCAGAGCTGTAGCAACCGCTGAACCAGCAAACTTTGTACATTGCAACGTGTGCTCCAGGGGCCATGCCTCGAGCCACACCAGAACCTAGACCAAGCACACTCGCCATCGGGACTGAGACTCCTCCAGCTGTGGATGTTGTGTGAGTGCCATGTCCATGCGAATCTCTTGGTGATGCATATTCCTGGACATTTTCTGGTGAGGCTGAGGTCGAAGCCATACGGTGACCTTTAGTGAAGAACCTTGCACCAATGAGTTTTCTATTACAGTTCGACGAATTAAAGTCTTGTCCTTCTTGGCAAATCCCTCGCCACTTCTTGGGAACCGGAGGCATTCCTTGATCATTGAAACTTGGACTCTCGGGCCAAACTCCAGTGTCAAGCACCCCAATTATCACTCCACGACCAAACCCAGACTTGTACCAAGCATCTTCTCTTGTGGGGCTTAGTCCCAAGAACTTGTAGGAATATGTTGTCTGGACTTGGAACCTCATGTCCGGTCTAATAGCAACAACATCAGGCAACTTTTGCAATGACTCCATCTCTGATTCAGAGAGCATAGCCGCAAAACCCTCCATGGCAGAACTGTAAGAGTAAAGAAGCCGAGAGGAATGGTGTTCTTCAGACGAAACAGTTCTTTCAAGAAACGAGAGATGCCATCGAGACTTGGAGGAGAACAAAGGCCTTGTGGTGCCATGTGGATGGAGCTGAACAATGCAGGTTTGGAGTGCTGTGTGTGCATGGAGGAAGGCAAAGAAGTTGAAAAAAAGAATGGAAAAGAAGGGATGTATTTTGGATTCCTTAGACATGTTAAGAGCACAGTTCTGCAAGGATTCTGATGCATGATTTGGCGATAGAATTGCGGGGTATTTGAAGGAGCTGGAGAGAATTCAAAGATGAGAGACTCGGGCAGCAGTTCTTGGCTCTAAGAATACGAAACTCGTGAAATTTAAGAGCTCTTCATCACGAGGATCCTTTGTTTATAGACAATAAGAGCAAGGCTCTCTTGTTTCCTGAGGATCTATACATGGAGTCCATATCCTCTGGTTTCACGAGATGTTTTTGCTAGCTTTAATGCATGTTATATCCGTTAGATTCCAAGTCTATGAATCTTGGTCTGATCTTGAGTTTATTGGCTTTGTCTCTGTCCTTTTGGTTCGATGATTTTAAGCCAACCTGCGTGTTAACTGAGACTGGGATTTCTCATCAGACGACCTTAAAAAGTACCCAACATCGACTCGATGCATTCAAGGGAAAAATACTTCTTAATCACAAGTTTAATCCTTGAACATATAGAATTTGTAATAGATAGAGTAAGAAGCTGCAAGAACGTATTAGGAAGGCGAGAAATTGACAAGGGACTCATTAAATGTCGTTCAAAGTGCATTTATGCACACGCTCTATGCTTGCTTTCTCTGGCTTCCCTCTCCCCGTGCAGCTTGTGCTTGACTGCATTTATTGATTTCTTCTCTCCATTCTCTTATTTTCTTTTATTTTGCTCCTTATCAGTTGTGTTAGGGAGCGGGAGCTCTTTGTATTCGGAGAGATGTTGGATTCTATGTCCCGAACTTGCGTGCTCGAGAATTTACATACAATGACAAACATGTATCCATGTTAGGATATATCATCATGATGTAGTTGATTTTTGTGTTTTAAAAATAATTTAAAAAATAATTTTTTTTATTTCAAATTAATTTATATTTTTATATTTTTAGATCATTTTGATATGTTAATATTAAAAATAATTTTTTGTAGAGGTATGATTGGTATTGTGATAGTTTTTGTGGTTATGGTTTGAAAAAAGTTGTTTTTATAAAAAACAGTTTTAATTGAGATTAGTTTGGTAAAATATCTGTTTGGTTAAAACTATAGTTGAAATTAAGGTTGAACAAAAAGTAGTTTAATGTGTTTGATTTAAAATTCTTTTTAAATTGAAGTTATAAAATAACTAAAAAAGACATTAATATTGAAGGTTTTTAATTGAAATATTGTAGATTTAACTACTGCTATTACATAATGAAATAAACAATACTTTATATAAAGTATTTTTTATTGTTCCATTAAATTATCTGCAATTCCATCATATACGAAATCCATTTGATAAAGACTACAGTTTCCATGGCTTATGAGCGTGCAACAACATTAGGTAAAATATCATCAGGAACAAAATTGGGATTGTGATCAAATTATGCAAATGCTACGTTATCATGCAATCTTCTTCTAATGTAATTATGCGGTGTCATTGAATAATGGTAAACACTAGTTTTTTTTTTAATAAAACACAATATCTGAGAAAGTTTTTTGGATTTTTTTTTATTTTACTAGGTTAGACCAGGTCCAATGCATTTAAGTTTGGGCCGAACTCGTTCCGACCCATGAATAGTGGATGGTGAATTAATTCACTCTCCACTGTTCACTTTGCATAACAGTGGAGATGGGGAAATGCAGCAGAAGGAGAAGGGGAAGGGGAAGGGGAAGAGCAATGGAGATGAAAGGGTAGTTTTGGAAAAATTTTGCAATGGTTTCGTTGTCGTTTGGCAAGAGACGAGGGAAGGGAACAAGGATGAAAATTTGGGAAATGGCAAGATTTTTCCAGATCTGAACAATGGAGACCTCTTGGGTTGTTTTGGACAATTTTTGCAATGGTTAATTATCTACATTGTCGGTGAAGGAGAGAGAAGAACACGTCCTCGCGAAAAGCAGATCCAAATTGCTTTTCAAGAAACTGAGTTCCAGCCTCAGTTTTGGGTGAGAGCAACAATAATAAAAGTGTGGTTAATATCTAACCAAACACTTATAAACAACGTTTTCCTGTAAACGCAGCCACAACCACAACGCCAAACACACATTGAAAATGCTAACAAATCATGGTAGGACTACATCCGATTGGGTTTAGCCTGGTTCGTCCGTCTATAAGAGATGAACCTACTCCAAATATTTAGAAAAATTACTAAAGAAAGTAACCACTACCTCTACTTATATATATAGGGACATAACCCATATAAAAAAAAAAGTTTTCATTGTTGAAAGAATATAGTTTTCTATTTCTCTTCTTCCATTTTGGACTCTCTGCATTAACTTGACAAGATTTACATAAACGTTCATACTGTGGAATATCTATTTGGTTCTAGTAATCAAAGTAGCACTGAAGCATTTGATTCAGGGATAAGAAAGCGAATTCTCACATCACAAGTAAGTTTTCTTTATATTTACAATGGTATCAGAGCATGGTTTTAAGATGTCTTCAGTTGGATTTTATGCGATATATCTATTACTGTACAAACATTTTTTTTTTCTGATACATATGAATACATGTTAGTTCTTTGTTTGCATCAAGGACTGCATTATGTATTATTTACAAGAGAGATTCTAAAAACATTTGTCAGATTTGCATTTCTTAAAATAAAGACATTGACTTTTGACTATATTGATTGTATCATAATTTTTTTTGTTTTTATTTTTTTTTAAAATGATTATGATGGCATTTGGCATTATGTAACATAAATGTCTTTTATTATTATTTTAAAATTCATTAATTTGAGATAATTAATTAAATTTTTAGAATCAATTAATCTAATAATTATGCATGACACCTCAAGTGACATTGTTCAAATAATTTGTTTGAAGAGGTGTGCTTTTTAACTTTATAGACACATTGGTCTGAAGAGGTTTGCCTTTAAACTTTATAGACATATTAGTCTAAAATGATGTTATTTTATTTATAAATATCAGTTTGATGTCGACAAAAAAAAATATAAGAAACAATCTTCTTCTCTCCCTAATTTTTCTCTACAAACTCTTTTTTTATATTTATCATAAACAAAAGAGAACTTCTTAATAAACTTATAGAAGTTGTTAACTAAAAATTGAAGGCTTTGTTGTATCCCGAATGTATATTGCTTTAACCCTGCAACAAATATAGTGGGGAGATTGTAACATTTTGAAATAAAAGAAATGGTAAACGACAACTAAGCCCTTGGAGGCTTAAAGAGTGGATATAATTAAATGAAGGGTATTGTAGTAATTCAATAATAGTTGATAAATATAAATAGAAAGGAAAAAAAAAATCTGAATATTGAGAGAACAAACCGTGAGAGAGAAGGGAGAAAGAAGAAGAAGAAGAGAAAAGAGGGGAAAATAAGGGAAAAAGGAAAGGAGTTGGAGGAAATAAGTAAAAAGGGGTAATATTATGCTTTAATGTGTATAATATGTTTTCTTTAGCTTTAATTTCGGTTTTGATAAATGTTAGGGTTATGAAATTTGTGTTTTGAGTTTAATTGATGAATTAAATTGAATGTTAGGGGTTGATTGTTGTGGTTAATTGATGATTTAGTTGATTATGGAAGATTGTGATGATTTTGAGTTATAGTTTTGTTTGAATGGTGAATTTTGAGTTTAAAATCAGGGGAGAACAGTAGGTTTCTGTTAAAATTCTGGATTGGAGGTTGAAGATGATGAAAATTCAATTTGGTCCCTCAAATTGCAAAAATTACAGTTTAGTCCCTGAACTTTGGAAAATTACAAATTGGTCCCTGGAGCATATTCCGAGATTCTGAACAGAATAACATATGAATTATGGGCAGAATTCCTGTATAGTTATGAAATTTTAACACTTTCAATTTAGTCCTCCAATTTGACAAAAATTACAATTTGACCCTAAAAATTTGGTAAAATTCCAGAATGGTCCCTGGAGTATAATGAAATGATCTGGACAGAAATGAGGATGAATTATGGACATAATTTCAGTATATTCATGGATTTATGATAAATTTCAGTTTGGTCCTCCAATTAGACAAAAATTGCAATTTGACCCTTAAATTATGATAAATTACAGATTAGTCCCTAGCTGTAATATTACCTTTTTCAGATTGGTTTGATGAATAATTGAGGGTTATTTAGTGAATTATTACCAATTTTATTATTTGTTTTATTATGGATTAGATTTCGGGAAAACCGTTAAATGTTGGGTTTTTAGAAAAAATAACTAGTTAGCTCAAAAACATTTAGGGTTATGGAATACACCCTTAGATAAGTGTATTAAATAGGTTATATATATTCTTTTGAGTCATTCTTAAATATGTCTCCTTTATATTCAGATAATCCTGATATTCTACCGGCGGGACGTCAGTAGGATTTTCTTCGATATCAGCTTTGAGTTTTGTTGCTTTCGAGTCAGGTGAGTGGATAATTTTCCATATGCATGAGAAATAGTATAAATATTTGATTTATTAATATGAATTGAATCATGCTTCTTGATAATATATATGTTGATTATTATCCTTGTTATGATAAAGCATGATCAATTATTCAATCTGAATTCTTGATATGAACCAACATATATTTTGAATTGACTTCTGAATTGATAGCTCCTCATTTGATTGATGTCATGAGTTGAGCTTTGAGATATGAATATGTTTGTTAGATTATGATTATGAACCTATGGTATGTCAGTCAGAATACTCATGCTAACAGGGTAGTGTTAGTCTTTGTGCACATCGTATCTGAATCCTAGTTGGTCGGGGAAGTCACCAACCTGTGTGGACTGATCATCCCACAGTACGGAGCCTCATGCTCATTGCATTTTGATTTTTCTGACGAGTTTTACCATATGATATTCTTGTTATGGCCTATTTGAGAAACCTTCATATAAGAACCTAGAGCCATACTTGTATATATATTTCTCATTACTGTATTACCTCGTGTGTGTGTATTGAACGTTATCTACTCACTGAGTTGTTGAACTCACCCTCTCATTATTATTCTTTTCAGGCTTATAGCTTGATAGCAGGTTACTTTTGTTAAACCTTCCGAACCTGCTTTTTGATTGTACTTTGTACCTTTCCTTTATGTCTAGTTAGTGCTCCAAAACTCTGAACTTATATAAACTCTTGTATTAAGACAATTCAATTATATTATGAAGTTGATTTTGTTATTAATGCTGCGTTGAACTCTGATTGAGTTAGGATAAGTTTGTGTGTAAGTTTGGATTCGCATAGGTATGGAACCTTGGAGGGAAACCTTGCCTATGTGCCGGTCATGGATCCGGGACTCGGGTTGTGACACAATTAATACTTTAAAGATAGTCATTTTCCCTTCTCAAAGTCTATTTGTTATATCCTTGATTATTATATTTATGTGCTTTTGAAATTTTTTTGTTATAGTGGATAAGCAATAACAAATTGATGATTTATTAGGTTATACCATTAATCTTGTTCACAAAATTCAAGAGCACATTGATTATATGTATCATTGGATGAGTAGACTGGCTATGAGTGGTGTTTATGAGTTTTACATGGAACATCAAATGTTAATTGTTCTCAATTCTCTGCTTAAGGAATGGATGTCGGTGCGACTATCATTGGAATACAGGCTGGAATCCTTATATTTCAGCAATCTTGCTGATATAATGTTGTTTGAAAGGGAACGTCAGTATACCATAAGGGTATATGATGCACTGGAAGAAGCGCATGTCGTTTGGATGCTACTGTTAAATTCATTTCATGGTTCGAGCAGAATGAACTTAGAGAAGATGACTTTGATGAAGTAGATGACGTAATTGGAAACCCTACTTATATACCTACAATATGAAATAATTCTGAAATTTATTATTTATTATTTTTTTATTTCAATATTGTTTTTTTTCATTTTGCTCCTTATTAGTTGTGTTAGGGAGCGAGAGCTCTTTGTATTCGGAGAGACGTTGGGATTCTATATCTCGAACTTGTGTGCTTGAGAATTTACATACAATGACAAACACCATCTAATGTTTCGATGTTAGGATATGGTATTTGTTTTTGTGTTTTAAAAATATTTTTGAAAAAATTTAAATTTTTATTTATTTTTATTTATTTTAAATTATTTTTTTAATATTTTCAAATCGTTTTGATGTGCTAATATAATAATAATTTTTAAAAAATAAAAAATATATTATTTTAATATATTTCCAAATAAAAATTACCTTAAAAAATAATCACTTTGTATTTCTAGCCACATAAAAAAAATATATATATCTATATCTAAAAATTTAAAACGAAAAATTGGAGTGATTAATATTTAGATCAAACTGTTTAAGTTATATCATGAGGTAAGCATCTAATTAATTTTCATCTGCAAAATATGCTTGCTATTATTAAATTTCCTACACCATCTTCTTGAATAAAATCCCAATGACGAGGGTAGAGGGTGGTCTCATGAACCGGACTGGACCTACTGATTTGATTTCACCGAACCTAGAACGGTTTAGTCCATCCGAGGGGACAAAACACGCATTACAACTAACCTGGTAACAATTGGCCTAAACCTACTGACTAAACCAGGTTGGACCAGAGAGATAATTAACCATTGCAAAAATTTCCCAAAACAACCGAGAGGTCTCCATTGTTCAGATCTGGAGAGATAAAAATTTGGGAAATGGCAGCTTGTTTGCTGGCACAAAACAGTAGAGCAAAATTATGATAGGACTACGTCTCTTTTCTTTTTTGAATGACTGAAAATGCTAACAAATCATGGTAGGGCTACATCCGACGCCTATTTCCCACACTACGGCTCAAGATGTTTATCAACACTCATTTATTATTTCTTGTATTTAATAATCAGAGAAACAAAAAATATCGATATTTCACTACAATACAGTAAAAAAATTGCTGCTAAGCAAAACAAATAATGCAGAAGGTGAAGAAAACCTGTAATATAAGTATATTAGAAGCAGTGATTGTATATTTTGGATTAAAACAAGGATCTGTGCCTGATAAACTTCATTATAGTTTCCACAAAGTTTTCATCACCAGGTCTTGACAACGGTCCATACCTTAGCTGGGCCGGCTTGCTCTATGCTATGTGGCATCCATTGGAGATTACTCAAACTTCTATTGCTATATCATCAGCTCTACATCATGACTGACCTCTTCGCTCATTCTTCCATGAATTTTTTGCAGCTTCAGCAGATGAACCACCAGAATCAGCATTGCCATCCTTTGGTTTTGAGAAGAAAGGATCCCACTCATGACCCCCCACCTCACGCTGTCCTTCATCTAGCAATGCATATTTCCAACTGTTCTCCTCCACAAAATTATCATATTCTGTACGGCCTTCAATAATGTTCTTCCTCAACCTTGTAACTTTGTCAATGACTGCCTGTGCCGCGACATCAAAAGCATCTTTAAGAGTCTCCAATTTTGAGCGAGGATCTGCATATATAAGCGATGGAATGAGGTTTATAACATTGTCCCTCATGATCTTGACCTGCTCAGGAGAAATTTGACTAAGCCGTTCTTCAATGCTAACATTTCTCTTACGGATATCATCCTCTGGAATGAATACTGAATATGTAGTGTAATTCTTTGGAAGATGCCAAGTATACTGTGTGTACGCCGAACCAGGATGGAAGAAGACAGGAATGCAACCTGCCAGCATTGAGTCGAAAGCTGACCTCCGCGTGTAAGAATCACCTTGAGGCTGGAGACAGAAAAGAGAACTCTGAAACATCTGCATTATGCTGCTTGGTGAATGACACTTGCTCTCCCCAAAATCACATTCCAGCAGCTTGCCCACCTTTGACTTCTTGCACTGATCTATGATCTGCCCTCTGATTGATTTGGGGTTATCAGGGCGTGGTGCCCCGGCAAAAGAAAAGAGCCATTTCCTCTCTAAATTCCTCATTCGGTCTTGCCAAGTAAACACATCAGCATCCTTTGCGGGATGAAAATAGGTCGGATAAGGAATGCCAAAATCATTAGCATTCCATGGACTTGATTCGACCACAAGCATTGACATATTTTTTGCAGCTGGCAAAAATAGAAGCTTATTACCCCAATCCGATTCTTCATCCGTTAGCCTCCTGAAATCCCATGTTATCCTCCCAGCAACCAGAAAATGATCCCTACCTTGCATAATCCCCCACTCTGGCCTCTTCATGAGCCAGTCAACCAAATCAAGTGAAGCAGCATCCCTCCTCGAAACATTATGCCCCCAAAGATACCTAGCAATATCAAACCCCGCATAAAATGGCACAAAAATCGCAGCAGCAACAGAAGAATCATTTGTCAAGCACTCGTACTGCTTCATCCTATTACTAAATATCACATCTACTGCGAACTGATTTGTGGCATACCAACCTGTATTTGAAAACACCCCTTCAACATTCTCCAGTGGGGGTCCCATCCCAGCATTGGTTGTGAACTTACACATATTAGTCCAAAGACTCAAACTCCTACACTCCTTCAACATATCCTCATTAAACCTAGAAGGCAAATCATGGACATAAATATACCTCCCTCCACACGGATCACTCTTATTTTCCACCGTTCTCAAAGCTCTCGTAAAAGGGAACTTCTCAATCTTTTGACTACTAGTAGAGGTAGTTTTCAATGGGGTGGTTTCAGTACTACTAGGAGTAGCATTTGATGGGATGGTCTCACTAGTACTAGGGCTACTTTTCAAAGGGTTGTCTGGTAACCGATTATCGGTTACAAAAGCAGGGGTTTTTGATTCTGGGTTTAACGGGGTTGGATCCAATTTGACAGATTTATCAACAGTGCTACCTGCTAGAACAACAAAATGAAAATACAATAACAAAATCCAAAAGAAGGCAGAGAGCGAAGCCAACAAACAAAGGCGGTTATGTTGATTCTTTCCTCCCCCTTTCTCCATCAGCTCAGAAGAAACATTTGTCGGAGACCGGCGTCTCATTGCAAAATCCTACCACTCCAAATCTCAAACCCTAAATCAATCACTTCCTAAATTCAGCATTTTTAATCTCACAATCTTCTAACACAAGAAACCCGGTTCTCAAAATCCCAACAGTAGAAACCAGCTAAAACTGAAAAAAATCTAAAATTTATCAGTACTTATGCGGCATCTAGTACTGATAGAAGTACAAAAATTGAAGAGAGATCACAATTTGAGCCCAAGCTATGATTACAAGAACCCAAAAACAACTGTGTTTCTATCCTAAGAATTCGATTTACAAATAGAAAAGGCATGAATCACTCTTTATCACTGATCAAGTAGACAATCTTTCACCATTTTTCACAGAGAAAAAAAAAAGGAAAAGGCTTTTTCATTGGCAAATCAAAAGGGAAGAAGAAGCAGCTTTGGTGAAAGATAGAATGGGACTTACAGAGATTGGATTGGCAGAGAATTGAAGATGAAACAGAGAGTGGAGGAGAGGGAGGAGAAGACGAAGTGGGAACTGGGAAAACAGGAAAACAGAACGCGTAAAATAAGACAGAGAGGTGGAGGCGCACGTTGGATTTTATGGTGAGACGAGGAAGCTGTCTTTTGTCGGTAGCCGGTGGGATCTTGCCACGTGGAAGTAAAGAGTTGATGTGTCGGTTGATGAAATGTGATTTCACTTCCTGGAAATTGGAATTGCCTTGTATGGAGTTGAATTGAAATCATTTTCCTTGTATGTTTAATAATTCGAGTGTATGATTTCTAGTTACAACCTGTTTTTAAAAATATTTTTAAAAATATTTATTAATTAAAAAAATTAAATTAATTATTTTAAGTTTTTAAATGATTTTGAATTATTAATATTAAAAAAAATCTAAAAAATATCATCTTCATCATAATACTACTCCTACACTCCTACTAATTACTACCATCAACTCTTCTATTATCAATTTTATAATAATATAAATTTTTGTCTCATATTTGTTTAGGTGGTTAAATTTATATTTTGCCTCAACCAAATATTGATCCCGTATCTATTGGTTTTGCATAAATATTATAATTTATAGCTTTTGGAAACTTTTTTTTTCAAAAATTAACTACAAAAACCACCGTAATACTAAACATATAATAACTAATAACGCTAACTCTTTAGCAGCTTAATTAAATAAAAAAACTAAACCATGTGGCCGTTTCATTATAGCCCAATCCGCAGTAAAATGAGCCCTGGGTTACAGTGAAATTACATATTTACCCTTCACCATTTTATTTATAAGGCTTTGCTTAAAGGATAAAATAGTCTTTGCATACGGTTGATTTATCATTCTTTATTTGTTTGAGGGCAACAATATCTTTTTATTTCTTTTGTATTAGTACAATTATCATATTGTCTTTAAAAAGTTAACAATAAGAACCTTTGATCTAGGTGCATTATAGTAATTTTGATTTTTTAATGAGTACTTGAAGTATTGTGTTACACCTACCGTTAAAATTTGCTAGCCTTGGCTTCAGGGGCTTGATTATAATTTCATAGTGGTTTTTTTTTATTGTTGTTTAGTCCTATAAGCATTTTTGTTTTTTTAACAATGTGATTACTTCATTACTCTTTCCATTCAAAGTTTTTAGCCTTGGCTTTAGGGGTTTGGTTGTAATTTCATCATGGTTTTTTTTGTTGTTATTGTTTAGTACTAGGGGCATTTTTGTTTTTGTAAAAATAAAAATAAAAAAAAAAAAAAAAGAAAATTTGATGACATGTGCCCCACATGCATCAGTGCGTCAGCCGCTCCTTTGCTTTCAGGCATCATGTGTGGCTAACTCTAGTGGTTTTAATCGTGATTTTACCGCATCATTCATTTCGTCTCGGTGTCATCTTCCTTCTTGAGTGGCGTGTGTATGATGGTTGGGTTTGATTTGATGTCAATTTTTTTTTCCTTTCCTTCTCTTTCTTCCTCAAATTGTATGCTAGCTATGCAACATTATATCAACCCTTCAATTTCTTTTTTCTTTTGATTCGATCATTCTTCTCTTAGTTACAATTTTTTTTATTTATATTAATTATTTTTAATTGGATTTTATTTTCTATTTCATCTTTAGTGGTTTGATTTTGTTAATTTTTTTTTATCAAATTTAGTCCTTATTCTTTTAATTGCTATTTTTTAAATCATTTTCTTGATTGATTTTGTTGTCAATTTCATCCCTAAACATTTATTTTCATTTAACTTTTATGACATTCTTGGTCCTAATTCTTTTAATTACTATTTTGAATCATTTTCATTTAATTTTTATGTTGAATTTAGTCCTAATTCTTTTAATTGTTATTTGTTTTGTTTTGTATTTTTTTATTGACTTTTTTTTTTCTCAATTTCATCCTTCATTATTTGTTTGATTAAGAATTTTGATTCTTTGTTTTTTCAGGTTTGCTTTTAATGGGGTCACCTCGATCTCATGACACAGGTCATAAATCTGAAAGACTAGCCCGAGTCAACTTTAATATTTTCTTAAAGCATTTTTTTCAATTATTTTTTTTCTATTTATAGGGTTATCTCAATTTCATGTCCTAGATCAAGTGTTTAATTTGTTGATCTGGGTTGGTTGTCAGGTTCGCTTGAGGCTTTTTTATATCTTTTCATCATATCAACAGATGTCCATTGCTTATATTTTGCTGACGTGTTCGGCCTTGCGTAATAGTTTTTGTGGTATGGGCTTATTCAGTTAGTTTTATTTGTATTTATCATTTAAATCATGGGTTTTTTAGGGTGAATTTATCTTTTATTTATTTAAATAAATAAGTTTAGTAAAACAATAGAATGAATGTCTTATTTTTGCAATTTCTTTCTTGGTTATTGTTAGGGACTTTTTTTATTTATATAAACAATTATTAATTTATTTATTTAGATGATTATATAGAATTTTTAATTTCCATTTTGATTTTTTTTCATTTTAAAAAATATATTAAAATAGCTTGCATACCTTATATGTATTTTAGAAAAATAAATAACCATGAAGAAGTACGTGACTAGTTTATTGAGTATGGGTTGTAGAATTTATCTCGGCTAAAAAGAGAGCTGGGGTTTGTGTCAAGGAATTTATAATAGCATGTTACTGAAAGTTGGATTGCAATCCAAGGAGGACAAACCATTTGGTGAGTTTGTGAGCGTACACGTGGAGATCATGCTGGCAAATAGAAGTGAGAGCCACCTGTGTGAGAAGTAGAAGATGGGACCCAATTCAAGGGTAATTTATAAATGTTTAGCCATCCAATGATGAACTTACAACGTGGGATTTGGTTCTTTCCAGCAAAATCTGTGGAATTTTGGCCACTTCTTCAACTTTGTCGCCATGTGCTGATATTTTCTCACCACCTTCTTCTTCTTCTTTTTCACTGTAGATTGAATTAAACACCATTTATTTCCAAAAAAAAATAAAAATAAACATGGATGAAATGATATATATATATATATATATATATATATAATTAAAAAAAATAAGAATACGAAGATAAAATTAATTTTTCTCAACAAATACATGCATGCATAGCGAAACACCTTTCTATTGGGTTAATTAAGGAGAGTAAGGGGAGAATTGTTTAACAAAGTTAGTTGATTACTTTCTACACCTAATCTCCATTTATGAACCATAAACTACTCATAGCCCCTTTATTGGACGAAGAAATGTTCAAATCATTTAGCTGGCAAATAGTAATGTTTGTCTTCGATTAAATTGGAATAATGAACTTTGGTACGCTTACTTTTTATTTAGAGATTGTATGAGAAAGCGGTTTAATTCATGTTTTTAAAAATTTTAGGTTTTTTAAATATTAATTTTTTTAATGTTTTTTTGACCATTTTAATATGCTAATATCAAAAATAATTTTAAAATAAATAAAAAATATTATTTTAATACATTTCTAAGTGAAAAACACTTTGAAAAGTAACTACAACTACATTATTTTTGTTTTTAAATATTTTTTAAAAGTATTTTTAATTTAAAAATATATTAATTTGGTTTTTTTTAATGCTCTAATGATTTTGATATACTAATATTAAAAAAAATATAAATATAACAAAATTTATTTTGATATATTTTTAAATGAAAAACTATTTTAAGAAATACTTTATATCAGAATCTCAAATGAAACTGCTTGCCTAATATCTTATTAGAATACAGGAAGCATGATTTCAACATAGAAGGGTATAATCTTCTAAAATGTCAAATACTAAACTTGTGTTTGATAATGCGTGTTTCATATAAATACATTTTAGTTTTTAATTTAAACAATATCAAATTTGATGGGTTTTTTTTAATGATTTTAATACATAAAAAATAGTAATTTGATATTTTTAAATCTAAAAAACTTTTAAACACAATCTAGACTCATTATTAAACATATTTTTAAAATTAGAAATATTTGGACTATATAATTAAGCACGCAAAAAGACAACAAGCGACATAGCAAAGCATAAAAATCAGAGGAGAAACAAGAAATGGATTTATTAGTGCGCCCCAGAAAGCCAAAAAGGTATCTAACTGATCTACTCAAGGAGTAATTACGGCGGAGATGGCGGCGTCTGGAGGAGTGTGACCGCTGAACGTGGTTTGTATTAACTCGTGATCCTGAAACTACGTTGGGTGAGGGAGGCAGGATCCTTGTCATTAGGTAAAAATCAAATGCATGCATTATTATTATTATTATTTCACATATTCATGGAGCCTCTCTTAGTTGATTTCTCTTTTCACCTTTAAATTAACCTGATTTGAAAGAAGAAAATAAATAAATTTGGTTAATGTTAGAGAAAGACAGTATGGATAAAAAAAGATACATGTCTTTTTGTATTTTATATTATAAAAATATATAAATTTATTTTAAAATTATTTTAGATACATATTTATTTTATATATCTATCTATGTCTTTTTAACCAAACATTAATTATCTATCAAGTTAGGGTTTTTCTTAGAATTTTCAAAATTCTAACCATCTACTAATTCAACAAAATGAAATTCTAGCTATTGAAATTCAAATCAATGGCTTGAATTTTCTTGAAATAATAGATCATGTTATCCCTAATTTGACAAACCCCAATCCCTTATAATATAATTAATTTACATAAAACCATAATTTTAAAAACCGGCATATCTCGACGGGTTAACCCAAGACCCAAAACTAGAATTGGACCAGGTTTAAGAAAAAAATAAAGAAAAACAAAACCTTGATTGACCAGGTTAAAAACCAAGCAAGACCCATTTAAAAATTTAATTGTAACTCATTAATTATTTATTTTTTAAAAATAAAAATATATTATTTTGATTTATCTTAAAAAATAATTTGAATTGATATAGAATGATCTGGTCAAAACTTATAGTCCAGGTTTTACGACGGCAAACCAGGTTTAAAAATTCGGAATAAAACTAGTTTTTCGCGAATGCTGGCTTCATCATTGCGCTTAGCTTGTGCCTTTGATTTTCCACCATGTAAAGGCGCAATTAGCACTACCATACCATTCTTTTGACAAACCAGTCATCGAACTTTATCAAATATAGTGTAAAGTTATCTCCCATGCCCCTCGAATTTTCTAAAGGAGGAATCCTTTCAAGTACATTATATATATGAGGAGGAATCTCTTAAGTACATTATTAATATATATAAATATATATATATATATATATATAAAGGAGAATCTTCTTCAAGTAGACTATATATATAATTCCTCTACATTACACTTATCAATTTGAAAGCTAACCCCACAAGAGAAACTTGATTTCTTTTTATTGTTTAGCGGTGTTAGAAGTATAGTAGTGGTTATTTTTCAAAGTATTTTCACTTAAAAATACATCAAAAATATTTTTTTTTTATTTTTAAAAAATTATTTTAATAACAGCAATAAAAAATAATCTCAAAATAACTAAAAAATATTCATTTAAAGTAAAGAAAAAAAATAAAAAAAAATTAATTTTTTTTTAAATGCAAAAAGAAACAGGTTGAAGGTTTCATTTATTTATTTATAATATTATTTACGATCTTTAATTCAATATTTATTTTAACCAAACACTTCTTTTTATTTAATCACTCCCTTCACATCTTTTCAAAAGTAAGTCAACCTTAATTCCAGGCAAATACAAGGGGATTAGTGACGGAACATACAGTGTGCCGGCCTCGTCGTGTAAATTTTGGTCGTCTATGGCGATGACTCGTCGCTAATGTAACATTATGTACCTTTATTTAATGTTAAAAGTATCTCCGTTAGTTTATGTATCAGCCAAAAACAAAATTTATTTAATATGTTACGTTGCAAGTATAAAAACAAATTTTAATATAAAATATATTTAGAGTAGGGAATTTTGTAGTATTGTTATTAATTCTGATCCAATAAAGTTAATCTTGAAATTTCCTAACTCGATTGGTTACTTAACTAAAATTTAAAATTAAACCGTACAGAAGTTATCTTGACATGAACTGATTGATTTGATGAATTCAACAGCAAATCAAATAATAGATGAAAATTTTTAGTTTGGCTTTAAAAATTTTGAATTTATATATTTTTTTAATATTAAGACGGTGATATATTAGATTGACTTAAATTTTATAGTTTAAGTATTAAACTCATAACTCGAGTTATAAATTTCATTTGATTTAATATTTTTATAACTAATATATATTTAATTATATAATAAAAAATTAAACACTTATAAAATTCAAATTAGAATATTTATTTAAGATTATGATAATTTTATAAAAAATAAAATAAAATAAATTATAAATTACAATTCAAACACTCGATTTCACCTCAAATTTTTTTAATGTTTTTAGTAATAGTAAAAAGCCGGCCTTGGTATAGGATTCGGCAAGGTAATCCATCGAATAAACTATGTTTTCGTACTCTCAAATACTTTTATTGTCTTGTCACCATCTCACATCAAAGGTTCCATGCATGTATTAATTGGAGGCCTTAGAAACTTGAAGAGGAGTCCATTTTTAGAGGCTCTCTTTTTATATATTTATAAATAGCTAAAAGAGATCGGTGTTTTACTGTGGACTGCACTGTGCATTAATTTGTTTAACGAGTTAGCTCGGTTAATTCTGAGTTAACCCATTAATTTGTTTTTTTATTTTTAATTATCAAACTTTCACGATGCGAATTCAAGGTATGACGGGTTAACCCAATTAATTCATATTTATTTTTCTTTTTCTTCATTACTTTTTTTTCTTCCTGTTGGTTTTTTTTCTTTGTTTTTTTTTAACTAATCTATTTAATTATCACACTTTTATGACACGACCTTGCAGTCAGACTCACGTCCAATGCTATTGGGTCTGGTATTGCAGTCCAGACACTTTTATGCTAAGGGTTAACCCAAGTTTAATGTTATTATTAATATTATAAATATTACTATTGGATCAGGCGTTGCAACCAAACCTAAGATTCTTAGGTATAACTTTGCAAAAATACCTAACAATTTTAGATCTTAGCTTTTTTTGAAATACAAAAAATAATTGACCCACGGCATCGCGCGGGGCATATAACTAGTATATATATATATATTGTGTTGTTACTAATCATTGTAAATATAAAAATATTATATGGTGGATTGTATTGTCTTGTCACCATCAAGGTGCATGGATCAATTGGAGGCCTTCGAAACTTGACTACTATTCCACTAAGATAGAGACTCTAAAAATAAACTACTCTTCAAGTTTCGAAGGCCTCCAATTGATCATGAATGGAACCTTGATGTAAAATGGTGACAAGACAATTGATTTATAAGTATATGTCGCGTTGCTATTTTACTATATTAATCATTGTAGATATAAAGATATTGTAGTTGTATTTATGTAATGATTTGAAGAGAATTTTAGTTATCCTGATTTTGATTTCAAGAGTAATTTTATCTTTTTAAAAACATTAATCGATCATTAAAAGGATTCCTAAAAATTACTCTTGGTTTTTTAATTTTTTCAAAAAATATAATTATCCATTTACCCCAAACTAAAAAAGATAAACTGATAGGAAATGCTGAAAGGAACTTTATATCCTTACATTTGGGGGGAAATAAGGAAAGGGTCTAGAGGCGATTTTATCTTTTCATGTTGGGTTTTTCATGAATGTTGGAATCACGAGGAGTGCTTTGGACTTTTCATACTTTCACTCTGATTATTACATTTTTAAATAAAAAAATAATTGGTGTGTGAGATGCATTTGCAACCTTATAGCGGTGTGTGCGGTGTATTCTCGTGGCCAAATATGTTGTTCCCCATGTCATCAGAAGTGCCGCCTCACCCTTTTTCTTATGGTGCGACGCATGATGATGGTTGATTTATGTTTTTTTGCCGGTGGTTGTTTCTTTTTTTTCCTACATGCTTTTCTCTTTCTCCCATAAAAAAATGCACGCCTGTCCTCTTTTCTTTTTGCTTATCAATTTTAATGCTTAGTTTTTTTATTCTTTATTTTAGTCCTTGGCTCTTTTGGGAAAAATTCTAATGTTTTCAATTTCATCCTTAAATTACAATTTATCATGGATTACTGTTTCTAATTCGGTCTTTATTCTTTTGATTTTTGATTTTTTTTTCTGACTCTTTTTTTTTTAAGTTTTGTTGTTTTTGATTTCATCATTCAATCAAAGTTTATGTTATTTTATTTTTCAATTTAGTCCTCATTCTTTTAATTTTCTTTTCTTTTCTTTAAAGTTTTTTTCCTTTTTGATTTAACACTCTAATGTTAATTTTTTTATGCCCTCTATTTTTTTTTTATTCTTAGACTTTTGATTCCCTCATTCTTTTATTTATAAATTTTGTATTATATATATATTTTTCTGGTTTCATTTTTCGACGCTTGATTTATTAGGGATTGGGTTTCGTTGTTTTTCTATTTGTTGTGCTTCTGATCTAATGACACAGGTCATGAGTTTTAAGAGTTGGTACGGTTAGAGAATCCTTTTTTTTTTCTCATTTGTTTTTACTGTTTAATCATTTTGCATTATTTTTTCAAAAAGATTAGTTTTGTGGTTATATTCAAAAAAAATTCTATCGATTTATCCCAGTATTTTTTAATTTTTTTTTTAATATTTTGTTTTGTATTTAATTTTTTAATTATTTGTTTATTTTATTTTATGGTAATGAGCTTTATTTTATAAGAAAAATAATTATTTTCAAATAATATTTCTGATATGGCTGCCCTTGCATGATTTTCTTTTATTTTATTCACTTAGTTTCATATGTGTTTCTATTTCTATTATTTTTTATTGATTTTAATAAATAAATTTGGTTGACAAAAACAGATAAATATCTTATTTTGTGAGACTAAATATCTTGATCTACATCCATCTTTCACTTTTTCTAGTTTCTCTTTTAATTGTTGTTAATAATTTTTATTTATTTATTTACATTAGTGATTATTAATTTATTTTATTAGATATTTGAGTAAACTTTTAGATCTACACTGAATTTTTATGTAAAAAACCAATATCAAAATAGCCTGTATAAGTAGATTTATAAAAAAACATATTACGGCACGCGGGTCAAATATCTATAGAGTGTACAGACACATATGTGGTAATGTCTCCTGCAATAAATTAGGGCTCCATGTTCGAATGGAGATAAAAATATTGCCTATAATTAAGGTGTAACAACCGTACAAGTGGGGAGGGTTATGCCAGGAGGTTGAGCACCATGCAGTTAATGTTGAAGCCTTCGAAGGCAATGGTGGGCAACCACTAACATGTTCATCACCACACGACAATATTGGCAACTCCCATGTTGACCATGCATTATTACAGAACCTTGGCTTGTTTGTGGCCGAGGTTTTGCTGCATTTTAACTTCGAATTATGGTTATTTCTAACACTATTCAGCTAACTTCTTTTTTTTACTTGATTCATGGATATTCATGTATCAATTTAAATGTTGATTGAGATTAGTTTTTTTTCTTGAATAATTTCAAAAATACATTTTGACATTGATTCGGTGCATTTAAAAGGATAAATTCTTCTAAATATTGATCTTAAGATTCAAAAAAAAAAAAAAAACATCCATCACAATCATGCCAACCCTTTTAAAAGTTAAGATGTTGAATGCTACAAAATAATATTCATGATTATTGTAATAATTAATCAATGAAATTCAGTATGCTTGAGGTTTTGTGGAATATAGTTGACTTGGAGGGTATAAATTAAGTTTTATAATCATACCATACAAAGAGAAAGGTTGTTTAAAGAGTTTTTGGATATGAAGAATGTCAACCGACTAAACCAGCGAACTCATCAAAAATTGAGAAAGTGAATCCAAGGGTAATATGGATGTTGGTGACCAGCCATTAAAAAGGATGGTCGATTATCATATTCTATTTATTTTTAATTTTTTAATGAACTTATTAATAGTAAAGTCTCAAATTATCTAAATTTGCCATCTTCTAATTTCATAATAAATTGCAGCTATTATCAAAGTTGAAGGCATTGTAATCATACAAAAAAGTTGTTTACTCATTATTATTCTCAAAATTCAATATGCTTAAAAATAAAGTTGATGTATTGGATATTTAGTTGGTCTTATAATTCAAGTAATCTAATTCATTCTTTTAAGTCAAGGTATCCAGTAACTTGATATGGAAAGTCCAAAGGGTTGGTAAGTGGTAACAGGTGATGCCTGATAAGGCAGGTCACCGATAATTGTGGTAGTTGTAGGTGGTGCTTGGTAAGTTAAATGATCAGTAGTTGATACTTGTAAAAGATCCCTTTTAATAAATGTGAGGACTTTTCGATGGTAAAGTCAGTAATTTTATAGAGAGAGAAAGTGCAATGATATTTTAGAGAGATAAACTGCAAAAATATATACAATAGAGAATGAAGATTGTGAACTTTTGACTTGAAGGATTCATGGTATATTTTTAACACATAGATCTTGTCCTTTTATGGAGAGGAGGGGGTGAAATGTAACTTCACCCTTGCGATATTTTGAGTTATATTCTACTTAAAATAATACGTATTGGATTAGTATAAAATATCGAGGGACTTGCGTTGGGTCTGGAAAAAATTCTTTGGGGAGTGTTAGGGTAAGGCCTATTAAAGGTGAAAGTGAATCCAAGCGCGCTACTTGGACTCAAACATGCAGGGCTCGGGTGTGACAACCTAAGCTCACGAGGGGTGAAAGTTGATCTAGATGCGCTGCATGGACCCAAATACGCTGGGCTCTGGCGTGACATCCTGAGCCAATGAGGTTACCTGGTGGACACCCAGTGCACTGCATAACGCCCATACATTAGGCATCCATGCGCCCATGTAAGGAGCATGGGCTTGGGCTACTTGCCTGAGCCCATGTTCCTGGTGCACGGGCTCGAGCTTCTTATTTGAGCCCATGTTACTCAAGTGTTTTTTAAATTTTTTCCTCTTTAAGAGAATTTCTCTGGGTCTATTTTTGGGATTTTTTAGGTCTATTTTTTTTTATCCATCAACTCACATATTTTCTTCATAACTTTATATGAACTTTTTTTAATTGTATTATTTAGCAATGTTCTTGTAATGCTTAGAATGGTTTGACTCTAATAGTCTGATTATTTATAAATAATGAAATGTTTTACTATATGAATACTTCTTATGGTGATTTTGTCAAAATATTATGCTAATTAATATAATTGATTTTGCTAAAATATTACGCTAATTGATATAATTGTTTTCATTTGTGTTATTTTTGTTATATTTAAATGAGAATGGTAATAAATTTGATATTTATGAAAGACGCTTAATGATCCAAATGTTAAAGTTTATATATAAAAATCTGGACAATCTAAAATCATGGGAACATAACCTGGAAGGGTGTAAATGAAGAGATAATAAATGTGATGACCAAATTGCAAGGAAGAAGAAATATTAGAGACCAAAAATAAAAGAATTAGCTATATAAACAGTGACATGAATAGTGAAATGTGAGAGAAACTAAAACATAACCAAATAAATTAGTTTGAATATATCAAAAACTCGGAAATCTTTTATGATAGATACATGCATGTCACTATATATATATATATATATATATATATTCTTGTGAATTATACGATTAAAAACATATTTTGACTGCACAAACAACGTTTCTAGATTCTCATCAATACAACAAGATCTATGAAAATAAAAACAACAAGAGCAAGATAAATGCTGCTAGCATAGCCATCCCAAGGGACCCGAGCTTAGAAGAACCTGATGCATCATCTTCATTTCTTCTTTTCTTCTTTGATTTCAGCTTCATATCTTCCAAAAAGATGCTAACTCCAGGATCTCTCATGCTCACCTCACTTTCAAGCAGAATGGAATTGTTAACCCCTTGAACATTGTTGTTTACGAAAATGTTGATGCAATAACTATCTTGTGGCTCAATATCCTTGACACCATGACGGATGAACATTGTAGCCCCAACATTTCTTCCTTTCAAGTTAACTCGATCAAACGAGGCATGGCTGCTTTCTGGGGCCATGAGATTTTGATGGGCTGGTCACAGCAATGAAGCTCTTATCGAATGAAGAGAGGAAAGCTCGTCACGGGTTGGTCCTCCCAGCTTCTTGGTTCTTTACTTGCATTGTTTTGAGTGGTATATTTTCACTTTTCTTATGCTACAAGGAAAGGTAATGTTCTCATGGAATGACTTGAGTCACAATCTAGTGCTTCTTGTGTTGCTTAAGCCATTGGAAATTGGGAGATTTGCACATATTCTTCAACATTCCCATGCTTCAATTGAAGTATGTTACATAACAAATAAAATCATCATCTTATAAAAATACAAAGAGACCATAACCCTAGAGTAACGTAGAGTCTAATCATAGTCCATAAATCCAACCCAACACATGCCTCAGTCTAAGATAAGTTATAAGTTAGGGACTTGAATTGACGTGAGATAATCAAACGATTTTGTTTTAAATTTTTTAGATAGATTAACTAGATTACAGGTTGACCCGTTAACTCAACCGAATCACACCGGTCAGCTTTCTAATAATAACTCTTTCACGGATAATAAACACCCACTGGGGTTTTAAAAAAACAAAAAATCAACATGAAAACTCTTAAAAGAGCACCATTGCTTTCATTGATTGCCAAGAAAACCATATAGCATTAGACAAAACGAAACCTTTCTGAATTCGGTTGCCCAATCGATTGAAAAAAAAGAGAGGATACCTTGCTTCTAAAACTGGGAAACTAATCTCAAATGTGTAATACACCTACAATATTATATTTTGTATTATGTAACATGTGAAATATAAGGGAATGGGATGAAATTCTTCATTATATTCGATGTTTTGTTGCAAATTTTTTAATAATCTAATGGAGACTTGATAAATTTTTATTTTAGTTCTTATAATTTTTTAATATTTATTTTAATCCATATTTTTTTATTTACAAATTGGTTCTTATTTGCAAGTTTTTATTCCTATATTTTATAAAATTTACAATTTAATCCTTATGATGGGAAACATCAATTTAACCCCAAGCACATCACCTCATTATTATCAATCCGAGTCTCAGGTCTTTTGATTTTATCAAATTTACCCTAAAAACATTATGAAAATTAGACATATACTCATTAAGTGCTTGCATCCAAAGCACCAAAATAGACCTTAATATGCAATAAAATTATCAATCATGTCTCAATCGTTGCTCAAATATTTATGATATATCATAGTTTATTTAGAAATCTGCAATGAAAACACTTTAACAATCACTAATAGTAATTAGGGATGTTTACAGTCTAGAAAATCCATCAACTACAAAATAAAGAAACACTAGCAAAATTAGCAACTTATTAGAGTTTGACTAGTAAAAAAATTAACAATGCAAAATTAAAAGGGAATTAACAAGGTACAGCAAGTCAAATATTCTAGCATTTCACCATCACCACCCAAAAAAAAACAATTAATAGAGATTTTCAAATTTTCCAATTTCTACAAAATCATAAATTAAACATGTTAGATTAGACATGTAAAGAAACGATGATGTAAAATAACTAATTTTAAATTTATAAGACAAATTACTTGACTCAATCATATAAGAATTTTCTATATAATCCATGAATGCTTTAATATCGATTGAAATTGGTGCTAACCATAACCAATTTTGATAACAAACAAGTGCTTACATCGTTGATGAAGATAAAAAGCTTCAAAATGGATCTAATATACAACTGCTAGTGTTGAAGGCTGCTTTAGAAACAATTGTAGATACTGGGATATCGAACATTTGTTATGCCACATTAGAAAGAATTTTGTATTTTGTAGCATTATATCACCACCAACCTAAAATATCTAATTTAAAATCATTAATATCCTCATAACCATCACTTAAATATACATCTTAACATCATTTTTTCTCCCCGCATCATCTTTCTCCTTTAAGAATGCGTTTGTTTTGCTTAAAGTATTTTACAAATGTAACATATTTTTCCCATAAAATGTTTTCCTGTAAAATGTTTTATGAAACTTCTTGAGTTAAAAATATTTTTAAACAAATAAACTAGATTTGAAGGTTATCTGTAAAATATTTTACAGGAAACAAACACAAAAAAGCATTTTCTAGAAAATATTTTTTGAAAATAAACTTAGAAAACATTTTCCTATAAAATATTTTACGCAAAACAAACAAATCCTAAATGTTTTTTGAATTGCGAAGTCAAGTTATCTGACATATCATCTATCACCATTGAATTAACAACATTAACATCTTGGTTAAATACAAGTTGTCTAGAAGGAGAAAACTAACAAAACTTATATATATGCATACAATAAGATTAACAATATATGCATAACATCTAAGATGCATGAAATTATTTGACAAGATATTACTTACCCAACCATTTGTTGCTCTCTTCAAATATTTAATAGTAAAATTATTTGAATTTACATTGTCTATTGTAACCATTAAAATCTTATTAATTTCTTATTTCAACAAATAACTCTCAATCGCTTAGCCAATTATTTCACCTTTATAATTCTAAACTTGACAAAAGTTTAGAATTCTTTTATTCAAACACATATAATTAATATTTTAGATCGATACCTAGATATCAGTTATTAAACATACTCGTTAACTGCCCATTGAAAGCTTTCTTTAATTTACCTTCTCATCTATATAAATTTTCGAACAATATCTTTAAATCATCAAACATCAAATGAGAAGGAACATTAAATTTAGGTCGCACTATCCAACAAAAAGATTTAAATCATTTATTCTCTACAAAGTTAAATCATTTTTGTTAGAGCTTTTCAACTGCTTTAATAGTCATCAAATTTTCCTCTCTTACCAACCCCCATTTATTTTAGGGCTTAGGTTCTAAAACCAAAGTATTTTGCTTCAGATCAATCACAAAAAAAATAAAATTCTGCATACCTAGATGACAATCATAGTCTTTCTTTAGAATCACCATCAAGTTTTTTAAAGTAATCCTAAATTTGAGATATTTTTTTATTAGATCTAGAAGGTGGATGATTGTTGCCTTCAATATTATTATTTATACTAGAGGTAGTAACCGGAACAGGTGAAAGATTGGGTTCCAAAACTTAAAGGATTTGATTTCTTTAATGTAGGATCTTACTAATTATCTATCTGACATAAAAAACAATGATAATATGAATTAACTAATAATTAACAGCAACCAATTAAGTAATAACAATATATTACAAGCTAAAAAGTTCCAAAAATTACAACCACCCAAATGAATCATTAATATCTATTAACATTAGGTTAGTCACTAAAATCCTTCATCAAAACCAAAAAATTTATATTAATAGTAAATTTAATCAAAGAATAATCAAACAATCTAGTATTAATAGATATTAATGCTAGATTGTTTGATTATTTAAACTTGCTGTTAATATAAATTCTTCGTTTTTTCTTTTCTTTTTTTGGTATCAAAACAAAATACTTCATCAAAACCCAATTTGAACCTGAAAAGCTTTTAAATTACAAAATTAAAATTAGCAATCAATTAAAATTAAAAAAAAAAAAAACATACCATGTTCACAAGAGAATAAACAGAACAGAGAACAGAGAAGAGAACGAGTCATGAACTCACAGCGACTGTCAAGAGAGAGGAGAAAAAATATTACAATTACTAATTAATAAATTGAATGAAATAATTAAGAAATTTCAAAAGCAGGTAAGAAAAACCCTAACTACTAATTACAATCCAAATTATGAGAAATTAAAAAAGAAAATTGAAGATTACCTTAAAATTGATGGATTGGGTCTTCGATCAAAAAGGAAGAATGACAGAGAGAGAAGGGGGGTGGGGAGGTGCAGCTGCTGCCAAAAGGAACAATCGATGGATTTAAGGTAATCTTTCAAGGGAGAATGAGAGATATATGATAGGAGGAGATGCAGCTAGCAGCTGCTGTCAAAGGAAAAAGGGGGAAATGTTTTAGGGTTAATTTGGTTTTTAAATTGGTTTCTTCAGTTTTTTCTTGCAGTTTGGTGTTTTCAGTTAATTTTTTTTAAAAGGTTTTCTCAGTTGGTCAGTTTTTTTTAACACTCCTAAAAGTAAAAGTGATAAGAGAAAGAGTTGAAAGGAAAGGGAAGAGAACAGCCATCATTCCGCAAGTATTTCCATGGGAAATGAGCTTCCCCTCCAAAATAACAAAAATATTTCCATGGGAAAGTGGATAAAATAGAGGGGAACACATACTTTTGTTGGATCAGGGTAACAAGTAGAAGCAAAATGCTCCATTCCAGAGGAATGGTGTAAAATATACTTAAATGTATGATGGAATTTTGATCCACCATTGGGCTTAACAAGCTAAATGACAGCTCCAAAATAACCATTCTTCTTCAAAACCAATTTTCACAGCCTCTATTTTACATTAAGAAACACAAAGCACATAAATGGTGATAACAAAGCAGTGTATGCATCTAAATCGCTGTAGGGTTGAAACTTGGCTCCCATGATATGATCACTTTAAAAAACCCAAATAATGCATCATTAGCATGGGCCATAGTAAAACCAAGACTAAATATTTACCTCGATGCATTTCTCTCAAAACAGCTTCCTCTCCAGCAGCCTTAGCTCTTAGCACTCTTGATGGAGATGATGCAGATGCTCCAAAGCAAGAAACTTGAATGAATCTCATGATACCTCCCTGTTCTCTAGAAATCTGCAGAAGTCGAGAAAGATAATGCAGTAAATGAGTGGGAAGGAAAAAAGAAACTTCTGAATGAATTTCTCAGAGAACAGGGTCACAAATGACAGAGACCTAAGATAATAAGATAACATAGGACATACTTTGCTTCCCCAAAATACACATCCAGGAAAATCAGAATACCCACAATATCATAATCCAACAGTAATATCATGGTTTAACAAGAAGAGAAAAATATACCATTGCGAATTGCTCTGCCATGCCATGGTTCAATTCCTCAAAACTGTAGTTTCCCCAATTTTCATGTTTATGACAGCATGAAGAGATTGTTAGCACAGGCACAGAAACCATTACTCAGATTTGCAGAATATTTCAAGAACATGAACATGAATGCATCTGCAAAATTTTTGCAGTTCTAGAACTGCAGTTCCTTTCTCTGAACAACCAAACAATCTAAGCAATCACATAAATTCTTCAATTAAGGGCTGGTAGGAAAGCTTGTACGCCTCCATAACTTCAAGATACCACATTGCTTCTCATCCGGCAATGCCAAAAGATCAACCATCTTACGAACCTAAAATTAGAAATTAAACTGTTATTATCCACACGATCAAAGTCTGTTCAAAATGAATTCTTTGCAAGTATTTTATTGAAATTTGAGGGATTAATTAGTAAATTTTATCAAACTATGTAAAAAAACAAATTGTTCGCAAGTATTTAATATGTATTTGGTAATGTAGTGCATGTGTTTTTTACAGAAGTGTTTTTCAATTGAAGATGAATCAAAATAATATTTTTTATATATTTTTATTTTATTTTCAATATTAGTCCATCAAAATTATCAAAAAACATATATAAAAAAATCAATTTAATATTTTTCAATGAAAAGTTTCTAAACAGAAAGCTCGGGCGATCAATTCGTAAATTTATCTTAATCACAGGAGTCTCACCAGGACGGGCGAAGTACCCTCCAACTACCATCACATACATCCCTGTACAATTCAAAAATACACCCAAGAAAATAGAGCGGTCTATATATGCTAAAATGTGCCAAAAGAAAAAATAAATAAGAAAGGAAAGGGGTACCTAAGTCCCAGTGACGGAGACGGAAGTCGCCAGAAAGGCAAAGCTCGATGACACCAGTGCCGTCATCGAGAAGGAGACGGCTGTCACCGTCGTTGGAGACCAAAATTCCCTGGAGAACAACAACAGAAAGGAATTACATGCAGGAGGGGTAAAATGGAGAACCGGTAAAAAGATAAGAGGAGGAACCTGTAACCAGGCGCGTTGAAAGAGAATGCCGCCGAGAGTCAAGGCGTTTTGAGAAGGAGTCTCACTGGCGTCTTTCAATTGGACACGCAGTAGCTTAAGCGCTGCTAGACTGTAATCCATCTCCTGATCTCCACCGATTCCTCCTCCTCCCTCTCTTCTCTACTCTCTTCTCTGCATATAGAAATTTTAACAAAAAATACCCCCCAGAAACAAAAATCAATTTATGACACCAATTATAATCATTTGTCACTACAAATTTGCAATCTCGACTCAAAATCAACAACATGAACAACCCATTTGAGCTTTCAATCACTTTTACACATAACAATTAGGATTAAAGAAAACAACAGTTCTGAAAAGAGAGAACAAATTTTCCCAACTAATGTAAGACAAAGCAAAATACTAAACCGCCAGAGTATTCACAACTTAAGAGACAATAAAGTGACCGATGGACATACGGAAACAGAGAGAGAGAGAGAGAGAGACAGTAATAAGTTACCGTTAGGATTAGTGCTGCAAAGAGAAGCGAAAGATTAAAGAGTTGTCGTTGAAAACTAGAAGCCTATCAAGTAGAAAACAAAACTTCAAAGAGATAAAATGAGAAAATGGGTCCAAGACTAGACTAGACTAGACAAGACTAGATGCTGTGGTAATAGTGGGCCGGGCCTTCATGGTCTAAGTGGATAACAAGAATAATTTTCGGTGGTTTTTACTTTTCGTTCCGATTCAAGGTTTACTTATTTTATATTCTAAGATTCTTTTATATATATATATATATATATATATATATATATATATATATATATATATATATATATATATAAACTCATTTCATCCTCGAGGAATTGATGGCGTCACGTGTGTTCCAAGTTTCCAAATAAATGAAGGAACATGAACATTTTAAAAGGAAAGATCAAAGAATCTTATGGGAAAGAATTAGGGGAAACCCTTTCACTGGTTTAATTGTAAAACTTCAAATGATGTTGTGCTTGTAACTTTCACATGGTTTCTTCCATGGTCTCATGATAATATGTTAGAAACTTTTACATTATCCTTGAAAAGGATAATTTATTTTTATTTACAAATTGGTTCTCATTTTCATGTTTTTTATTCTTATATTTTATAAAATTCACAATTTAATCCTTTGGAAGGAAAAGAAGGGAAACCTCAATCTAACCTCTACCATATCACCTTATTATCAATCGACTCTCGAATCTTTTGATTTTATCGATTTTACCCTAACCACATAATAAATTAGACAGTAAATAAAAGTTAATACTCCATCTAACATACACAAACCTGTTATGTGCTAGATATACATTGTTAAAATTACAATTTTAGTTTCAAAGCATAATAAAACTTTCTCCAAAAACCATCCACCTTTTTTCTTTTCTAAAAGTTGCAAAAATGACAATGGAATGTCAGGCAATCATACAGCCCTGAAGCTACTGCTGGGCATCTACAATTCAGGTTATTCCTAACTACACAAACAATCAGGAAACTGGACACTCTTCAGAAACTTATGATGCTGAGGCTATGAACTTATTATGAACTTCATAAACTTTATAAACGATACAGCTGCAATATCCCAAGTAAAACATGGTTTATTCAGATGAATGTTTCTTTCACCGTGAAAACAATGTCATTTCGTCCATGTCTTAGTTCCCTCAAGAAACCGATGGTGACATATGTGTTCCAAGTTTCCAAATAGGTGATGGACCATTAACATTTCAAAATGAAAGATCAAAGAATCTTATGGGAAAGAATCAGGGGAAACCCTTTCACTGATTGTAGAACCAAATTGTGGGCCACCCTTACGATATGAGATGAGAAACTCAATAGGGTATCCCTTCAGCTTATGCGGTACAATCCCAAGATCATTGAATGTTAAAGCTGCAAGCCAGACCCAGAGGCAAGGAACACAAAAGTGAGAAAAAGAATGAAACAACGCAGCAAAAAGGACAACCTTAACTTACTGAACTAACCATTTTCTGACACAACTGAATCGATAGTAAGGGCATTGATCTCATCCAGGTTGAAGATGTTTGGAGTGGGTAATGGAAATGGAACCTTATTAATTAATACTGCTCGTGGTGTTGCAAGTGCCTGCAAACATTCAATATGCAGGTGCGATTAAATGAAATTAAAATGTCAACTAACAAGAAGTTCTAGAAAAAATAGGCAAGAGGATGCATAGCCACAAACATATTGGTGAAAGCACGCCCAAGGTATGTTTATTTGGCATTGTGCATAATAGCAGATATCTGCTGGGTATCAGGAAGTGGGAGCATGAGCATGAGCATGTGCATGCACACTCGTCGTAATAGTGATATCTGCTGAATATTAGAAGTCTGTTTGTTCCAAGACAAGCATTTTTGTATCTTCAGTACAAGTGAATTTCAGATCAAACAGCTCAAACTCGAGCGGTATCATCTCCTCAGTGCAGGTGAATCAGATACTCAATTTCAAATGACCTAGAGCCTTATGGGTAGTTCAGAGCAGTAATAAAAGCACTTTCTTCTTTGGAGTAAAAATAACTACCAGCATACAAAAGCTCACATATTTACCTTGGCAATGGGAAAAGGAACTTTCACATATCGAGGCCATTCACGAATCACGTCATGCATAAGGTCTGCCTGCAATGCACAGAAGACTTCAGCATTTCGAGCATCTCAGTATGAAAATTAACAAAATGGGAGAGAGGTTACCAATTCATGCACGGTAAAGATTTCTGGCCCACCAAGCTCGTATACTTTCCCCATACTGCTTCCATCATCTTTCAAGGCTGCAATAATTCCAGCAGCAACATCAACAACATATACAGGTTGGATTCTGCAAACAAGACCCTATTAGGAATAGAGACACAAAAAGTTCAGAAAGGTTTTTTTTTTTCATGCTTTATTCAAACATTATTGACATACTTGGTAGATCCATCTCCAATGAGTGGAAGAAACGAATATTTTTTTGCAAAATGGGCCCACCGGTTCAAGATCCGATCCTCTGTACCAATCATCACAGCAGGTTTCATCACTGTTGCCTGTAACAAGTCAATGTATGTAAAAACTTAACTTAAAAAAAAACAGCATGCTTACAACCAAGAGGGGGAAAATTGTAGAAGGTGGAGCAGTTTCTTGCATGGTCTTAAATCAGCTTCGATTTGCACCTTACAAAATGGTTGTCCAACTAATTTTTTTCCCTTCCCCTCTCCAATATGTTTTGGATACCACAGTTGTTAAGTTAGCCTAAGGAGGACATCTATGTATTTGCATTAGGGATGTCCCTGGGGGGAAATGCTAGAAGGTCGGGCAGTTTCTTGCATGGTCTTAAATCAGCTTTGATTTGCACCTTACAAACATGGTTGTCCAACTAATTTCTTTCCCTTCCCTCTCCAATATGTTTTGGATACCACAATAGACAAGTTAACCTAAGGAGGACATCTACGTATTTGCATTAGGACAGTTCCTGTTATGGGAACTTTAGAAATATCTGTAAAACAAATTGTGCAGTCTCCAGAAAAATACATGACATTCTTATAGTACCTTACATCACAGGGTACATAGTTGAAGTTATCCAAAATAAAAGGGGCTGTACCAATTCAAACCAGATTAAGAGGTTATCAATTCTAACACCCAAAATACTTCTCTAATCCCACATAGCGTTCGCAAGCACACACAAGTATTGTGTGCAATAAAGAAAACTTGATCTTCAAATAATTATGTCTGTGATTGCAATCGGCTCAAGAAAATATAAAAGCATATCAAACAATCAAAACATGAATCAAACAGGTGCCAAATGCAAGCAGACAAAACACAACATATGCAACAAACCCTTGTCACTTGTGTTTTGAATCAACAAAAAACACATTAAAACACAAGTGCATGCACAATGGAGGAAATTGGAAGAGAAGATAAAGAGGTGAAAGGAAAGGGAAGAGAACAGGCATCTCTCTTCATTTGGCAAGAATGATAAAAGGGAAAGGAGCTTCCCCTCCAAAATAACAAAAATATTTTCATTGGAAAGTGGATAGAATAGAGGGGAATGCATACTTTTGTTGTATCAAGGTAACAAACGCTTTCCACCAAAAGTACAAGCAAAATGCTTCACTCCAAAGGAATGGTGAGGATACTTAAATGTATGATGAAATTTTGCTTTTGGAGTTTGGATCCACCATAGGGCTTACAGCTAAATGACATCTCCAAAAGCCCCATCTTCTTCAAAACCAAATTCACAGCCTCTATTTAACATTAAGAAACACAAAGCACATAAAAGAAGTATGGGTGATAGCAACTCCTGTGCGCATAAGCCATGTATGCATCAAGATCGTTGTAGGGTTTAAACTTAGCTCCCATGATATGATCACTTAAAAAAGCCCAAAGGATGCATCATTAGCATAGGCCATGGTAAAACCAAGACTAAATATTCACCTCAGGCATTTCCCTCAAAACAGCTTCCTCTCCAGCAGCCTTAGCTCTTAGCATTCTTGATGGGGATGATGCAGATGCTCCCAAGCAAGAAACTTGAATAAATCTCATGATACCTCCATGTTCTTTAGAAATCTGCATAAGTCAAGAAAGATAATGCAATAAATAAGTGGAAAGAAAAAAGAAACTTCTGAATGAATTTCTTAGAGAACTGGGTTACAAATGACAGAGACCTAAGATAATAAGACAACATAGGACATACATTGCTTCCTCAAAATACACATCTAGGAAAATCAGAACATCCACAATATCATAACCAACAGTGCTATCATGATTTAAAAAGAAGAGACAAATATACCATTGCGAGTTGCTCGGTCATGCCATGGTTCAATTCCTCAAAACTGTAGTTTCTTGTCTCATGATCCCTTCCTGTCAATAACAATGCAAAACTGAGCGAGTAGATTTGCAAACTCTAAGCACTAAAAAGCTCAAAGATACTACAAGTGAAGTACTTACCAATAAGATTAATAACAACATTGGCCTTCGCCATTACAGCCTTGATAGAATTCTCATCTCTTGGGTTGTATTTCATTGGTACTATCTGAGCAAGTCAAATGACAGGATACCAACGTTATCAGGAAATCAACATGACAAAATATCCCGAAATATGCAACAATAAAAAACCGTGCTTCAGCCAGACAGTTTACATAATGAAAAACTCTATATTAATTCACCACTCTACCTGACCCAAATCACCCATCAACTTGAGGTGGCGATGACTATCCTCAGAACCTCTAAAAGGAACTAACACTTGAGAACCCATTTTTGCTGTAGTACAATCAAGCAACATTAAGAATTACTGACTAACAAACACGCTTCAAGAGAACGATAACAAAATAATACTGCTGAAACGTAAGACTTGAATCAAGGGTAAAAAAACAAAAAAGAACACATTTTGGATAGAAATGATCATATTAGTAGTTAAGTTACAGCCATAATAGAACCACAGCAATGTACTTCCCATTCAACTCACCAAGTTGTTGCACAACATATCGACCCAGGAACCCCGTTGCTCCAAACACCGTAGCAACAATTCCACTGCACACACACACAAAAAAAACAACTAAGCATCAAAACACAATTAATTAACCCTAAACATCAAAACAAAATTAATTAACCCTATATATTAAGACACGATTACTTAATCATAATTAGCAAGAAAACATCTTTCTTTATCATTTCAATCGTAAAAAAAAGGAAAGGGAGACCTGACAGAGGATCTGCCACCGGTTCCCTTGCGTATAAGGTGGCCTACACCTTTGGCAGCGAGAGAGGAAGCGTGTCGTGGATGATCAGCTCCATAATCTGAAGATTAATGACTAAAAAAATAAGGAAATTGAGAATTAGGGCATCGTAAATGTTTATAAAAACCTGAGAATGTGGAGGATTACGGTGATCGGAGAGCGGGTAAATTGACTTGAAAGAAGATAGTGAAGCAGCTGGCTTCAGCGATTGGTGCCCTAATCGCCTCGATATGGCTTGCATCCTTCTTGGTTAGAGAGCGAGACTTGAGAGTGAGCGTTCGGCACTAGAGAGAGAGAGATTGGAGAGAGATTGGAGAGAGATGTCGTCACTCGTCAGAACTCAGATGTGAAAGATTTGGATTTGGATTTCTTATGTTGCGATCCGGCCCAACGTATACGGGCTGGGTTAACAAACGTAGGCCCATATATGCATGACCTGGCTGGTTTACGCATCGTTTTGACATCGGGATTCGATGTTTTTGATTTTTTCCTAAAAAGCACCGATGTTTTTTTTATATAGTTTTAATATTAAAATTATTAAAAATCACTTAAAGAAAAGTATTGGATAGATATTTTTTCATATAAAAAACATTCTTAACCACGTAATCATACATTCATTTAAGATAAAATAAAAAGTCAAATTCTTCTTATTTTCAGTTCAGCGAGAAGAAATATTATGAGTCTAGGGGTATGTCTGGAATTATAACAGCGGTGATGGTTTAAAGTACTTTTTATTTAAAAATATATTAAAATAAAATTTTTTTATTTTTTAAAAATTATTTTTAACATCAGCACATCAAAACAATATGAAAACATAAAAAAATCAAAAAAATTTTAGAACGCTGTGGACACCGCATTCCCAAACACATCCTAAATCTTGTCTATGAATAATCTTAAAAACACATATCTTACATTAACATGGTGCATTCATAAGAAATTAATAAATTTATTTAGATTTCAATCTCAAGATTTTAAACCCAAGAAATAAAATTCTTTATTAGATATCAATGTTTATTAATTTTTGTAATGGTTTGAAATTGACTTTTAACTAAAATAGATAATCTTTTTTTCTTCTTTAAGATAAATTTTACTTCTATTTTTATTTTAAAAATTATACTTGGTTTTTTGGAATTACCTCAATTATTATGATAGTGTCTGAAAAGAGATGAAACTATATTTTTAAAAAAATTAAATTTTTTATTTAAAATTAATATTTTTTTTATTTTTAAATGATATTTTAATATCAAAATAATATTTTTTTATTTTAAAAAAATTATTTTTAACATCAAATAATTTAAAAAAAAATTATAAATTTTTTTTAAAAAATATTTATTTTAAAAAGCTTTTAAAACACAAGTTGAATCTCCATTTCATAGCATAAAAAGCATATCAAAACAGGAAGAAGAAAAGGGTTATGTCCCTTCTGTACCATTATCTCTCTCTCCAAACACCAAGGTAGATACTAATGAAAGATTAAATACATGGAATAAAAACAAAAGGAGAAGCAGCAAAGAGAATTCAAGAAGAAATTGGCGGACAAAATTTCTTAGCATCAAAAAGTTTCTCTACCCTAAGACTGAATCAGGGTGGAATGAGTGGGATTGGCAGTTGTTGACTAGTTCAGCTCTAATGATTTTGAAATACAAAAGCTTGCCTTAACCTAGACCCTACTTTATGGACATCATTGAACAAATACAACTGTTCCCTCCTCTTATTTGTTCTCTTCTCTCATGTAATTATTGCCAACTTTCAATTGCCCCTTCCCAACTAATAAACTTATTCTCTGTTACAAAATATGATAGCGATGCATGCTCGAGGGGAGTGAATTGCTGCCTTGCCTTGCCATGATAAATTTACTTATTCCTAAAGGGACTTTGTGCAAGCACCTACACCTGTGCCTTCAGCCTTCCCATTTGTCTTCCAGTTCGCTGAATGCAACAGCTGCAAGGAAAGCAGCACCAGCCACTTTATTTTGACCCTTGGCCTGCTCTTGCTGACTCTCACCTGGAGGTTTTGGGCATGCCATCTTGTTCAAAAATCTGGTATGCCACTTGACCTTGAAGAATACTCTGTTACCAGCTTTAGAAACATGGATGATTTATCCTCTAACAGCCGTGTTGGAGTATCAAACTCTGCAACTAGACCTGCACAAAAGAACATGTTTCATGAGCATTTTGTAGTGGCTCGATTATACACATGGGATACCCGTCTCCAAATATTGCTTAATAATGTGACTACCACAGCAGTCCCAGACAGTTGTAAGGAGTTCACTAAGGGGGGCAATAGAGATAAATAACCAAATTAGTCCCCGAAGATTAAGTTGTCAAGCTTGTGAACCCAAAGCCCTGAAAAAAACTGTTTTGCAGATGAAATTGGACAGGTAAAACAGACAGGATCATTCTGATCTAATGACGCGGTAACTAGATTCTCAGGAGAGAAAAAAATGACGTCCTAGCTAGAGGTTGTGATTGAAATTGTTAACCATGTCAAGATTCTGAACCACATTTACCAAGTAACCTCTTGACTCTGAACCCAAGAAACATTTAAATGGTTCTCGATCCAGATGAAAGGTTAGATTTTCACTTCATAAAACTCCTCCCAAAAGAAATTTTCACTTAATCAAAGTTGTTTATGTTAATTGTTTCATGCTACTTGGAGTTAAAATATATATATATATATATATATATATATATATATATATATATATATATATAGATAGATAGATACACACGCACCATCACTGAGAACCAGAACAAGGTCACTGTCAATGACAGTTGGGATGCGATGTGCAATTGTGCACACCGTGCAATTCTTAAACTCTGTCCGGATAATCTTTTGAATGAGATTATCAGTAGCTGTATCAACAGATGCCGTCGCTTCATCAAGCACCAGAATTCTTGCCTGCTTAAGCAAAGCACGACCCAGGGCAACAAGTTGCCGCTGTCCCACACTCCAGTTATCTCCATTTTCCACAACTGCAGATTATGCACTCAATTACAACCAATCATTTATTTGAATGCACCAATAAAACTTTGACAGTACCACTACATTAACAACTTGTTGTTACATACCTAGTGAGTCAAGCTTTTGCTCTTTCTGTCGGACTATCTGTCCTAGTTGAGACTTATCAAGAGCCTGTGCCAAATAGTTGAACTGTTAATTGGGGCACATCATCATAAATGCATACACGAAATTTTAAGATTCAATGCGGTTTATGTTTTGACATACAAGGCAACATATTGTTAAAGGCTGGAAATAAAGTCATCAAATCTACAGTGATTTAAATTGGACCATTCAGTACATGCTTTGGGGATTGTGTAAAAAAAATAGAATTGCAATTTGGAAAGAAAAAAAATTACTCTTGAATCTAAATTCCAGAACAAACTAAATAAATTTATAATAATAACAATATCACGCAAAGATTTCTCAGAATTCTTAGACATTTCAAGATCAGTCATAATTTTAATAATTCAGGCACCACTGAGATTTTTTAAAATTCTTAGACATTGTTCAGGAAGAAGAGAGACCTGCCAAATTTCCTGATCTGAATGCTCTTCAAGGGGATCAAGGTTTCCCCTAATGGTCCCTTCGAATAAAGTAGGATCCTGGGGTATGATACTCAGGCGGCTACGAAGATCATGGAGGCCAATTGAAGAAATATCGATGTTGTCTATAATGATCCTCCCACTAGCTGGTTCAATTAACCGAAATAATGCTTGTATCAGTGTAGATTTACCACTTCCAGTTCGTCCCACAATTCCAATTTTGTTCCCACCAGGAAAAGTACAGGATATCCCATGAAGCACCATAGGAAGATTCTCACCATAACGAACCTTCAGAAATAAAAACAGTGCTGATTGTTAATAACAGACTCAAATCAAAATGATCATGGCCAAAGGATAAGGGAAATCAATTCCAGAAAAAAGGAATTATGATTCTCCTTTAGGAAATGCTTTGCAAATAACAGAACATATAACAGATTAAGAAATCTGACTCGAAATAATATTGAGCAATTAAAAGAGTTCCTCAACATGACAATGCACATGCATACTGGAATAACTTAACAAAATACCTTTAAATCGATCAGATCAATTGTTCCATTCTCTGGCCACGAGGATGGAGGGCGAGAATCCTCTATAACTGGTGGGGCTTCACCAGGAAGTTGGCTGTACTGATAGATCCTTTCAATGGAAATAATTTTATTTTCGAGCTTGCAAAAGCTAAGTATCCACCGTGATAAGCGTGCATTTAAATTAAGGCCATATGTCACAGCAAGCCCTGCCATGCCTGTAAAAAACAAGCAAATGTGAATAGAAGAACCATAAATTCACAAATTCCAAATGTTACATATTATCAGATAGATCAAGTAATGCACAGTAACATCCTTACTTGGATCAATACTTCCCTGGGGAAAGCTAACAAGTAAAACCATGCAGAAAGCAAATACAAAGGTTGAAAGCAATTCCATGCGTAGGCAGAGCCACTCGATAGCAGCAAGACTGCAAAAGAATGGACGAGCAAAACAATCAAGAAGATACAGATTCCTCTTCAGGAACCTCTTCTCTTGCCCAAAGCCCCTTATTGTGGCTGCTCCTGCAATTGTCTCACCAAAAAGATGGATGATTGGAGATTTCTGGATGCTAACAATACGGACCAGTTCCCTTGATGAAGCCATGTAGTATTTCTGCAATCATGGATACTAATAATAAGGCAATTTATCCTTCAATACCATTTATACAATAGACTTAACAGAATATGAATCCTTAAACGGGTAGTTAAAGTCAAAATGCTATAGGATTTATGTTCATCATCAACAACCTCAGTCTTTTCTAATTATTTAGTGGAAATTAAATTTCATCAGTGATGATTGGAACAGCTCAAGGTACTGGCAGAGAAATGATGAGGTTTCAAGCATTTGAATCATCAAACCAAAAAAAAATCAGTTTCTGAAACCATATAGATATCAATTTATACGATGGGTACAGCGGCAATGTGTATTGACTTTCAGTTGCAAAAAAGGTAATATAATGTTTAAAGACGTAAAAGACTACATTGAGTGAACCTTGAAGGAACAAAGGATTGTTACTGAAATGGAAGTCAAGAAAAAGATTGACAATTAACTCCCAACATCAACCTTATGGATTTTATGCTTTACTCAAAATGAGGCTCTTGTGAATGCCTGGTGGTCTCTAGAATCAGTTTGCATAATTACAAAGCAATATCTGTTCATTTCTCTAATCATGTCCAACAACCAACAATGCCATTGTTAACTCAGGGAAAAGGATAATTAATCACCTGCATCCAGAAGCAAGCAACAGCCATTGGAACAACAAGCAACAAAACTTGCCAGGTGACTTTGGTCATTACACCAACAATCCCAAAAAGCTGTATGGTAGTTGAAGCAAATCCACCAAGCCTGAAAGGAATATCAAGATCCACTACACTTTGATCAATTGACACCTGTAAGGTTGTAAATGATCAGCACAAAGCAAAGTGAAAGACATAAATGAGAGACAAAGGAAGCAAAGAAAAAGAAAATAGTTGTCTACCATATATGGGTGGAGAACATGTATATATATTTCCAGCAAAAAAAGATGAACTTACACGATTCAAGATCCGTCCAGCTGGAGTAGAGTCAAAAAAAGACATTGGTGCTCGGAACACACTTCTAAGCATCTTCAGAAACAATTTCTGAGCTGCTGCTAAACCAAATGTAGCAACCAGAACAGCCCTGACAAATATAAACCACGAGCTCCCAAAAGCAAGGGCCATATAAACACCAAGAAGGACCATAGGGCTCACTCTAGGCTGGCCTCCTTCCATTTGGGGATTTGCCCACGCCATCCACCAATTACTAGCTATTTGAAGAAATTGAAATGAAGCTTGTGCAAGGATTATGAGTGGAATCAATAAGCCTTTATATGCTGCAGCCATATAGGACAAGTAAACCTTCATGTTGACTCTTCCTCTTACTCTTTCCTCTTCCTGAACAAGCTGCTTTTTCCTTGAACGTTTTCCTTTCTTTTTCTCTTTGATTGCTTTCTGATCTGAAGCCGATGCACTCTCTTGCACTTCCTTTGCTAAGCTTTCAATACTACATTCTGACGCATTGCATTTTTTATGTAGTGTGGCAGATCCATCCAACAACAAATTTTCATCTGATTCATCTGATGAGTGATTTAGAATATCCATAGCCCCAATTGCTTCATTGTGAGCTGAGACTAAGGTGTTAAAGTCAGTTCCTGCTTGCAAAAGTTCATCATATTTCCCTGCCTGTATTATGCGGCCTTCCTTGAGAACCTGGTGTGATGAAGATAGATATCAGAGAAATTTTTTTTATGGAATAAAGAAGGAAAAAGAGAAGCATCAAAGCATCAAATACATGGTCTCTGATTTACCTTCTTTAAAGCCCCCCTTCCCCCAAAAAAAATGTAAAGCGAGGGTCTTACAAAATGAAGTAAGCACAAACATGATCTAATACTTTTGTTGAAATGTGTTACAACATTTTTATGCAAACATGTGCTAATATTCTACAAAGTGACGATGCCCAGTTGTAGATGCTAAGAACCTATGATGCTACCAGAAAATTGGTCGGGTTAAAAAAGGTTAGATGGCTTGCACGAATGTTAGAATGGCTATCCTAGTCTCTAATTAAACACAACATGGTATTTAAATCAAGCTAAAAGGGAAACATGCAACTCTATGAGATGCAAAACGTAAACCATAGATACCAAATCAGTTCTTTCATTACACAAGCATTACATAGAGGTGAGATATTAAAACAACTCCATACCAGAATTAAATCGGCGGCGGGCAGAAATTCAACCTGATGGGTCACAAAAACCACAGTCTTACTTGCTAATGCTGTCAATATGTATTCCTGCAGTTCACAACACATTTAGGCAAACTGCATTCATTTGAAAAGCAACATTGATTTTACATAGGGAAAGTCCAACCTTGAACAACTCTGAACCAGTATGCGCATCAACAGCACTGAAGGGATCATCAAGCAAATAAATGTCTGCATCTTGATATAATGCTCTTGCTAGTTGAACCCGCTGCTTCTGGCCACCGCTCAAGTTTATACCTCTATCACCAATAATTGTCTGATCACCATGTGAGAAGAGTTCCAAATCCTTTTCAGTGAACAAGCATTGATTACGTTTTTATACTTTGCTTTATCCATTGGACTTCCGAATATAATATTTTCTTCAATATTTCCAGATTGTATCCATGCTGACTGTGAGACATAAGCAGCGGTGCCACAAATTCTCACCTGGAAAAGGAAAAGGGAGAACAGGAATGAATCTTCAATGCATAATAGATTCCAGAAAGAAGAAATCACATTTAACCGGAAATATCATTTAGGCTACGAAATTAAGAAAATAGGTCCATGAATCTAACTTACTTCGCCAGAGATTTTGGGAATCTCGCCAAGGATGCAGGAGAGAAAGCTTGATTTGCCAGAACCAACCACGCCACAAACAGCTACCCGCATCCCCCTCTCGACTTTCATTTGTATCCCTGATAATGTGGGCCTTGAAGAAGAAGAAGGGTCCCAGCAGAATGCAGCATCTTTAATTTCTATGGCCAAGTTTGTAATGCTTCGAGGCAGAACAATGGTTGCATCTTCCTGCAACTCTTCCTCCTGCAGGAATCCGGAAATTCTATCAAGAGAAACTTTAGTCTGGGCCATCATCGACACCAAGTCAGGGAAATTCCTCAGTGGTTCTTGTAGTATTCTGAAGGTGGCCAGAGCAGAAAGAACACTTCCCGCTGTGAGCTGATCACCTAACAATATAGAAGTACCAAAAGTGACAGCTGAAACAAATATGGGAGAGCTCCAGAAAATGAAGGTAATAAAAGCTTGTGAATAGAGGGCTTTCCTAAGCCACCGGAACTCCACACCTCGCATCTCCTCCAATTTTACTCTATACCTGTCCTCCCAAGCCTGCAACTTCAGAATCCTCATGTTCCTCAGGCACTCTGATGTTTTCCTCATCCTTTCATCCTTGGCAGCCATTAATTTGTCTTGATAATCTTCTTGTATCCTAGCCACGGGGATTGTGATAACAATGGAGATAATGGTGGCAATCAAAGTTGCAAAGGAAGCAATTCCAACATTCTTATACAAAATTGCAAGAGCAAGAACTATTTGCAGGGGAAGCATCCATATATCATGGAGATACCAAGAGTAATCCCCTATTCTTTGGACATCAATTGCCATGTAGTTAACTACCTCTCCACTGGTGTGATTTTGCTTGGCCAAGCTCGACAGCTTCAGTCCCTTTCGGTACACCATTGCTGTTAAAGCTGACCTCACTTGCATACCCAAGATGTCAACCCCAAGATACCATTGCCGGGTCGTTAACGTCTCCACAAGCTTGGCTGAGAAGAATATCCCAGCAAGAATATAGCCCTCGTGAGGGAAAGTCTCCTTACCCCCCAGATAATCAACAAAATAGCTAATCATGTACGGACCAACGTATGAAACAAAGGTGTTCAACAAGGCAAAGATGGCATTGCAAGCTGCTTCCTTCCAGAATGACTTCAGAATTGCCCAAGCTAAAGACGGCTGCTTGGAAGGATTTTCAGCTTTTCTTCTTTCCCAATTTGAATTCAAAATCTTATAGTTTGTCTTGGCACGATCTTTCGGTGCAAGAAGGGGAATGTCCTTAAGCTCTAGCGGTCTCTTTGCGCCAATAGAAAGAAGGGGGTTTAACCAAGAAAGGGTTACTAAGCTGAATAGCCCAGCATCGCTATAAGGAGTGACCTTAAGACACCCTGCCTCTTCTTCAAGAAGCAATGGCTCCTGAAGGTCAGAGTTCCTACAAACTTGTATACCAGTAACACCTCTAAATGCAACAAAACATAGAAAAGCAAGAGCTGGGGTTGCAGCAAAATTCGCCACAACATGAGAACTCAAATGCTTTGAACCTTCAGTAAAAAAACTGCTCCCGTCAACATACAAAGTACACAAACAAATCAAAAATGAGAAAAACCACCACACCCTCAACAAGACAGGAAATTTCTCAGACAGCTTAAATTTACATTGAAGAGCTGAAAAGCTCAAGACAAACCAAGCCAAACCTTGTGCAGCAGGTACACAAATCTCAGACCAATCCACATCGTTCCCCTTAACAGCCTCTCTAATCAGAGCAACTCCATCAAACCCCAACACCAAGAATTGCAAGAGCAAAACATAGAAACAACAAAACAGACACAACTTAAAACCCGTACCGATTTTAACATCAAGAATCTCTCCGTCTACACTAGACCTTCGAATTGGAGTCGGATTGGGAACTGTAGAATCATCCTTAAGGATTCTAACTCTGCCAACACAGACAAATATCTGCCTTGCAGAGATAATGAAGAGAGACACGATAAAAAGTGTCAAATTCACACAAATGGAGGCGAGTTCCAACGTGGGCAGGCCTTGAATTGCCTTCAAAACACGGTTGGTTGATTCTGAGTTGATATTATTAAGCAAGAAAACGATACCCATTATTGGAAACAAGAGGTAGTGATTGAAGAAAGTAAGCCCTCGTTGTGGTCGTCAATGAAAGGCAGCAGCAATTTGATGAAGAGGAGAAAAGATCAAATCGTATAAAGAAGAGGGGCATTTCACCATCTGGGTTTTGAACAGAAAGGTGTTGCTATATTGGAAATAGAATCTGCACACATTGCACAAAGAAACAAGCAGGTTTTCATCAACAACGGACACGAATACAGAAAGAGAAAAGATTAGAAAGAACCCTCCTTTCGTCTTTGCTTTGATCCTTCTACCTACAGACTCTCTCTCTCTCTAAAGAAACAGAAGGAGACAGAGAGATGGACGGCAAAATCTCGAAATCTGAAAGGGAAAACACCAAAGTTACTGACCTCGAAAATCGTCCAGGGTAAGCCGGTGGCGATTGTCGAGGTAAAACCAGCCTGTGATTGATAGGAACCCCTTCGTATCACCTTAAACACCCAAAAAAAAAATATCTCTTTTCCTTCTCCTCCTACACCACACACGCACACATAAAAAGAAACAACGAGTAGCAAGCAAAAAGGACTTGGCTTTCAAATGCAAAGATGGAGAGAGAGAAAAGGAGAGAAGTAGAAAGACTGCAACTTTTGATCTCTCTTTCTCTTATCTTTTATAACGATAGGAGATAAATGTATTGACTAATGTTTTTATCTCTTGGTTTTTACATATATCTATAATTGAACTACCTTGGACGGTTGCTGGTAGTAACTATAGCACTTGCCGTGTTGGATGTTTCAATGTGCTGTGAGTCACTCGTGGTGACAGAAATGGGAGGTGTTCCTTTAGACCAGAGCCTAAAGGTTTTCAGGTTTACCTTTTCCTTGATAATTAACAACGTTTTCAGGTTTTTAGCTTATGCTATCACTTCGCTTGAGTTCACATATCACATATACATATATACATATACATATACATATACATATACATATAAAACCAAAAAAAAAAAAAACAGAGATAGCCAGCCAGCCAGCCAGACGACAGGGGTATGAGAGAGCTTGAGGCTGTGGAGGAATAATGAGATGGGAGTTTGAGAATAAGAATATTAATTGCTACAGCATATTTGTGAGGCAGAATGTGGATCAAAGTATGTGATAAGATCTTGATGGGGATCCAGTTAAGAATGGGTTGAAAATAAATTATATTATTTTAGATTAGAGATAGAGTTGTTTGTTTATGCTTTACAGTGGAAGATGACGTTGGATTTCAATTTTCAAGTGAGAGTGTATGAGTGTGATGCCCATGATGGTAAAGCTTTTGAGGTCATTGATTTTTAATTTCTCATGCTTTCTACATTGGACAACCTTTATTTATTTATTAGCATATAGTATACGTATAAATATAAAACGTATTTGTTTGGAGATCCATGAACATAAATTAAATATGTTTTCATAATGTTTTTTATTTAAAATAATAAAACATGTTTTTACTATCTTTATTTTTTCTATCTCAACACAGTAATCAAACACTACTCAGTAGGTGTGATAGCTTCTGTATTTTTTATGTTTTTCAATAACACTTGCCTTTAAAAGTTAAATTAATTATTTTTATAATATTTCTCGATGATCGTGCTGATATAAAAAAAATAGAAAAATATACTAAATACACATCAAGTGCTCATATAGGAGACAAAAATTAAATTTTTAAATATTTTTAAATGATTTTAATGCAGTATATTAAGATTAATGAGAGAGAAAAAAAAAATCAAAGATAAATATTTGGGATCATACTCGAGCAATATATTATTAAACAAGAGTGAGTGTGTTGCATGGTATACAAAGGACACCAATTAACAATGTATACAAAGACAAGATCATGCATCATTTATGTCACAAGTGTTCCTCGGACAAAACTTAAATTAATTATTTTTTTAATATTTCTCAGTAATCGTGCTAATATAAAAATAAATAAAAAATATCACGATACCAAATATACATCAAAGTGCTTAAATAAAAAAAAGAATAAATTTTTAAATGTTTTTAAATAGTTTTAATGACAGTATATTAAAATTAATGAGAGAAAAAAAAATCAAATATAAACATCTGCGATCATACTCGAACTATATATCATCAAACAAGAGTGAGTGTGCTGCATGGTATACAAAGGACACCAATTAACAATGTATGCAAAGACAAGATCATGCATCATTTATGTCACAACTCACAAGTGTTCATCAGACAAACTGGCATTGTCAGTGGGACCCAGCTGCGTAGGAATGGAGGGAGGGCTAGTAATATTGTAAATAAACATTTTTTGTTTCTTGTGTTGAATACAATCAGCTACCCACTTATGTCAAATTTCTTGGCTGCAGTCATGAAAATAAAGATAAAAATGGCGACCTAACTTTTTGTGCTTGCTATATGACCGTCTATATATATATATATTTTCTACATATAGTATCCGTTTAGAAATGCTAGTGTAATTAAGGTGCGATTTAGTTCAGTTTTTATTAAAAAAAAAAAAAAAGAAATTAGACTCAATTTTTAAAAAAAAAACCGAAACTGGTTCAAACCAACCAGTTTCAGTTCGGTTTGGTTTTTTAGGACAAAAACCGGTTCAAACAGGATTGGCTTGGTTTTTTGGTTTGACTCGGTTTTTTCAGTTTGACTCGGTTTTTTGCCGGTTTGGCTCAGGTTTTTTTTCTGTTTGGGTTCGAACCGGTTCGGTTCGGTTTTAGTCTTTATAAAACCGAGACCGAACCAGCCAGTTTTTTAAAATTTTAATCAGTTTTTTTTCACGGTTCGGTTTTTTTAGTTATTTTTTTCGGGGTTTCTCGATTTTCTCAGTTTTTTTGCTCACTCCTAGGTGTACCCTATTTTTCTAGGTTTTAAAACTTTTTTAAGAAAATAAATTAATATTTTCAGTATTTTTTATCGTTTTGATATAAAAATAAAAAATTATATTATTTTAATATATTTTATAAAAAAAACTTTAAAAAACACTCTACATCACACGTTGCTAAAGACGGCTGCAGTTGGGAGCTTTCAAGGATTGGAACGGCATGATCTTTAGCTAGTGTAGTTACGAGTCCGCCCTCGAGAACTAACTCGGAATTACTAGATCATCAGAATAATTCATGGGTTACTAGAACAATCTTGATTAATTATTTTTTATTAAAATAAATCGTTTTGTTTTTTTGTCCCTTTCATGTTAACTCCACCAAATTTAAATCAGATCAAATAAATTATTAAAAATCTGAATATATCAATTAGTATTTATCAAGTAAATATTTTATCCATTCAACTAAAAATCTAAACCGAATCAAGATAGGATCACAAATTTATCGGGAGATCCAACAGTTATGCTTCCCAGCTCCCCAGCATTACATAAAACGACAGCGCACCGGCAACACTACCAGGGAAAGAAAATCAGCTTCTCGCAGTCCGCATGAACCAGCAATTATCTCTTGATATGATTGGAATTTAAGATAATTCCAAAATGGCAATCAAAGCATCTAATTAATTGCCTTGATCCATTATGATCACTGTACAATTATTGTTAATTAATCAAAGCATCTAATTAATTACCAAAAAAGTTAAGAAAAAAAGTAATGCAAGACATTAAAAAAATATAACAAGGAGAAATTCTATTAATGTAAATAAAATATTCAATAAAATACAATAAAAACATATTTTTTCGGGTGAAAATATATTATTATTTATTTTTTAAGAGAAATAATTTTTTTATGTTTTTAATTATAACGAGTTTAGTTTAATTCTATTAATCACCTTTTTTTTTGCTTCTTGATGGTTAAATCTGTGTAAGAACACGTTAGGTGACAATTGATTAAGCAGATTTATCAGTTTTTTTCCATTCTGTAAAAAAATAAAAGATTTTATATTATATATTCCAATATCATATGATGTATGTTGTGGAGAATTCTCATTGGATATAAATTATTGTTTTTTATTGAAATCTTCTTATTACCAAGTACGGAACGGTGGAGAATTGTGAAACTCATTCCTTCTATTATATTAATCTTAAAAAAAAAACACTCCGGTTTTTAATTAATTATTTAAATAAATCGAGTGAGGTTTTATTTTATTTAGCAAGGGCATATGACACGACGACAATTCGTTTTTTAATTAATCAGATATATAGTCTCTGGTTATACTAAACCCGGCCTGGTAGGGTGGAAAAAATCAAACCAAAACCAATCTATTTTGATTCCTTTAATTTTATTAAAGCTTGTTATAATATTTTTTTAATTTTTTTTCAAAATACCAATGTTGATATCATTTTAGTACGTATTTAATATTATAGTGTAAAGAATTTTTTTTAAAAAAAAATATTTAAAAATATATTATAATATTTTTTATTTTTATATGAGCATAAAATACTAAAAAAATAATTCAAGTTGATATATTTTAAAGCAGACACATTTTTAAAAAGCATCTGAAAACAAACACTACTGCCTTTTCAAGTAGGTTAATTGATCCGGTTCAACCTGCCCAACTTATAACCTGCATTTTAGAGTGATAGGGTAGTGAGCTAGGTTTAATAACTTTATGGTATTTTTATTCATTTCTTGCTCAGATCTCGTTTGGTATTATGATAATGATTATTTTTTAAAGTGTGTTTTGCTTAAAAATATAATAAAATATTTTTTTATTTTTTAAAATTAATTTTTGACATTAACATATTATCAAATTATACGAAAATAAAAATAAAAAACTTTAAAATTAAAAAATAAAAATTAATTATAAAAAAGGGGATTTTAGACGGTTTACATGGAATTGATGCTGGCTTGAGATAATGATTTTTATTATATATTTTATTTCACAGTAAAATAAAATATATTTTTTTAAAAAAATAAAAGTTATTTTAATATATTTTAAAATAAAAAATATTTTAAAAAATAACCACTAATCCATATATAAACACAGACTGATGACTGGTCAGTTTTCATCATTGACAACGTGGCTTTCATTTTGACACAGGGAATTGGACCAGCAGAGGACAGGGACGACCGACCAAAGAAAAAAAAAGTCCTCGAGCGAGTCTCATGACAGGTTGTAGTCAGTCTCAAGGTGTGAAAAACACTTCAAATTTACTTTGATTTTAAAGGAGCGTTGTTTACTAGGTAAAACTTGTTTTTTAAATTAATTTTTTATTTAAAAAATACCAAATTACTTTTTAGATATTTTTAATAACTTAGACATGTTAATATGCAAAAATAATATAGTTTTAATTACAAATTATTCTTATAAAAATACCATGCATCATATTATCTTATTCACAACACACATTGCTGCTGCTCATTTCCTATACACTTTTCTCATGCTCTTCGTATCATTTTTTGTTCTATATATTATCTTCTTCGGAGAGTTTTTTTTATTCTGCAAGGGAATTTGTGCGGCAAGAAACACCGAGCCTATAGAAAAAAAACCCAAGTTGCAGCCTATAGAAAGTCCATTCATGGCTGAAGTTTTCACGACTTCATCATCATTAATTAATTTATTTTTAATTGTTGCAGCAAGTTTTCACTCATTACATGTTTGATGTAGCTGGATTAATGTGAAAAAGTAAACTAATTAGAAGTTAGCTACTATAATTATATCTCATGATGATGGGTATTTAACTATTGATTGTGTTAATTATATCTCATGAAGTTTTCACGACCAGCTTGTGCGCACCTCGACCATGTAAATCTTCAGTAGCCATCATATGAGCAACCACAGGGCTCGAACCTGAAACCACAAAGAAAGTAAACCTTTTGATTCTAAACTCTTACCACTGGACCATCATCTAAATATAGAAATAACGAATTTTATTTGTTGTATTTGTACAAGCTTGTTCCAGGAAATATACGTGGAACATTTCAGAACTTGTCCTGTCATTTTTTAAAGTGATCGGAACCTAAACTAAGCTTGAATTAGCTTAGAATTATTGAAAGAGCCCGTGGATAGATTTGGAGACAGATGTTTTGAATACATATTCTATTTTTTGAACGACTGGGAAGACTTAGATTCTTCTTCTAAGAAATATCCTTGGAAGAGTATTTTCTTTCGAAGACTAAGAGAATATTGATTTTTTCCTAAAAAGCACCGATGTTTTTTTTATATAGTTTTAATATTAAAATTATTAAAAATCACTTAAAGAAAAGTATTGGATAGATATTTTTTCATATAAAAAACATTCTTAACCACGTAATCATACATTCATTTAAGATAAAATAAAAAGTCAAATTCTTCTTATTTTCAGTTCAGCGAGAAGAAATATTATGAGTCTAGGGGTATGTCTGGAATTATAACAGCGGTGATGGTTTAAAGTACTTTTTATTTAAAAATATATTAAAATAAAATTTTTTTATTTTTTAAAAATTATTTTTAACATCAGCACATCAAAACAATATGAAAACATAAAAAAATCAAAAAAATTTTAGAACGCTGTGGACACCGCATTCCCAAACACATCCTAAATCTTGTCTATGAATAATCTTAAAAACACATATCTTACATTAACATGGTGCATTCATAAGAAATTAATAAATTTATTTAGATTTCAATCTCAAGATTTTAAACCCAAGAAATAAAATTCTTTATTAGATATCAATGTTTATTAATTTTTGTAATGGTTTGAAATTGACTTTTAACTAAAATAGATAATCTTTTTTTCTTCTTTAAGATAAATTTTACTTCTATTTTTATTTTAAAAATTATACTTGGTTTTTTGGAATTACCTCAATTATTATGATAGTGTCTGAAAAGAGATGAAACTATATTTTTAAAAAAATTAAATTTTTTATTTAAAATTAATATTTTTTTTTTATTTTTAAATGATATTTTAATATCAAAATAATATTTTTTTATTTTAAAAAAATTATTTTTAACATCAAATAATTTAAAAAAAAATTATAAATTTTTTTTAAAAAATATTTATTTTAAAAAGCTTTTAAAACACAAGTTGAATCTCCATTTCATAGCATAAAAAGCATATCAAAACAGGAAGAAGAAAAGGGTTATGTCCCTTCTGTACCATTATCTCTCTCTCCAAACACCAAGGTAGATACTAATGAAAGATTAAATACATGGAATAAAAACAAAAGGAGAAGCAGCAAAGAGAATTCAAGAAGAAATTGGCGGACAAAATTTCTTAGCATCAAAAAGTTTCTCTACCCTAAGACTGAATCAGGGTGGAATGAGTGGGATTGGCAGTTGTTGACTAGTTCAGCTCTAATGATTTTGAAATACAAAAGCTTGCCTTAACCTAGACCCTACTTTATGGACATCATTGAACAAATACAACTGTTCCCTCCTCTTATTTGTTCTCTTCTCTCATGTAATTATTGCCAACTTTCAATTGCCCCTTCCCAACTAATAAACTTATTCTCTGTTACAAAATATGATAGCGATGCATGCTCGAGGGGAGTGAATTGCTGCCTTGCCTTGCCATGATAAATTTACTTATTCCTAAAGGGACTTTGTGCAAGCACCTACACCTGTGCCTTCAGCCTTCCCATTTGTCTTCCAGTTCGCTGAATGCAACAGCTGCAAGGAAAGCAGCACCAGCCACTTTATTTTGACCCTTGGCCTGCTCTTGCTGACTCTCACCTGGAGGTTTTGGGCATGCCATCTTGTTCAAAAATCCGGTATGCCACTTGACCTTGAAGAATACTCTGTTACCAGCTTTAGAAACATGGATGATTTATCCTCTAACAGCCGTGTTGGAGTATCAAACTCTGCAACTAGACCTGCACAAAAGAACATGTTTCATGAGCATTTTGTAGTGGCTCGATTATACACATGGGATACCCGTCTCCAAATATTGCTTAATAATGTGACTGCCAAAGCAGTCCCAGACAGCTGTAAGGAGTTCACTAAGGGGGGCAATAGAGATAAATAACCAAATTAGTCCCCGAAGATTAAGTTGTCAAGCTTGTGAACCCAAAGCCCTGAAAAAAACTGTTTTGCAGATGAAATTGGACAGGTAAAACAGACAGGATCATTCTGATCTAATGACGCGGTAACTAGATTCTCAGGAGAGAAAAAAATGACGTCCTAGCTAGAGGTTGTGATTGAAATTGTTAACCATGTCAAGATTCTGAACCACATTTACCAAGTAACCTCTTGACTCTGAACCCAAGAAACATTTAAATGGTTCTCGATCCAGATGAAAGGTTAGATTTTCACTTCATAAAACTCCTCCCAAAAGAAATTTTCACTTAATCAAAGTTGTTTATGTTAATTGTTTCATGCTACTTGGAGTTAAAAAAAAATATATATATATATAGATAGATACACACGCACCATCACTGAGAAACAGAACAAGGTCACTGTCAATGACAGTTGGGATGCGATGTGCAATTGTGCACACCGTGCAATTCTTAAACTCTGTCCGGATAATCTTTTGAATGAGATTATCAGTAGCTGTATCAACAGATGCCGTCGCTTCATCAAGCACCAGAATTCTTGCCTGCTTAAGCAAAGCACGACCCAGGGCAACAAGTTGCCGCTGTCCCACACTCCAGTTATCTCCATTTTCCACAACTGCAGATTATGCACTCAATTACAACCAATCATTTATTTGAATGCACCAATAAAACTTTGACAGTACCACGACATTAACAACTTGTTGTTACATACCTAGTGAGTCAAGCTTTTGCTCTTTCTGTCGGACTATCTGTCCTAGTTGAGACTTATCAAGAGCCTGTGCCAAATAGTTGAACTGTTAATTGGGGCACATCATCATAAATGCATACACGAAATTTTAAGATTCAATGCGGTTTATGTTTTGACATACAAGGCAACATATTGTTAAAGGCTGGAAATAAAGTCATCAAATCTACAGTGATTTAAATTGGACCATTCAGTACATGCTTTGGGGATTGTGTAAAAAAAATAGAATTGCAATTTGGAAAGAAAAAAAATTACTCTTGAATCTAAATTCCAGAACAAACTAAATAAATTTATAATAATAACAATATCACGCAAAGATTTCTCAGAATTCTTAGACATTTCAAGATCAGTCATAATTTTAATAATTCAGGCACCACTGAGATTTTTTAAAATTCTTAGACATTGTTCAGGAAGAAGAGAGACCTGCCAAACTTCCTGATCTGAATGCTCTTCAAGGGGATCAAGGTTTCCCCTAATGGTCCCTTCGAATAAAGTAGGATCCTGGGGTATGATACTCAGGCGGCTACGAAGATCATGGAGGCCAATTGAAGAAATATCGATGTTGTCTATAATGATCCTCCCACTAGCTGGTTCAATTAACCGAAATAATGCTTGTATCAGTGTAGATTTACCACTTCCAGTTCGTCCCACAATTCCAATTTTGTTCCCACCGGGAAAAGTACAGGATATCCCATGAAGCACCATAGGAAGATTCTCACCATAACGAACCTTCAGAAATAAAAACAGTGCTGATTGTTAATAACAGACTCAAATCAAAATGATCATGGCCAAAGGATAAGGGAAATCAATTCCAGAAAAAAGGAATTATGATTCTCCTTTAGGAAATGCTTTGCAAATAACAGAACATAGAACAGATTAAGAAATCTGACCCGAAATAATATTGAGCAATTAAAAGAGTTCCTCAACATGACAATGCACATGCATACTGGAATAACTTAACAAAATACATTTAAATCGATCAGATCAATTGTTCCATTCTCTGGCCACGAGGATGGAGGGCGAGAATCCTCTATAACTGGTGGGGCTTCACCAGGAAGTTGGCTGTACTGATAGATCCTTTCAATGGAAATAATTTTATTTTCGAGCTTGCAAAAGCTAAGTATCCACCGTGATAAGCGTGCATTTAAATTAAGGCCATATGTCACAGCAAGCCCTGCCATGCCTGTAAAAAACAAGCAAATGTGAATAGAAGAACCATAAATTCACAAATTCCAAATGTTACATATTATCAGATAGATCAATAAATGCACAGTAACATCCTTACTTGGATCAATACTTCCCTGGGGAAAGCTAACAAGTAAAACCATGCAGAAAGCAAATACAAAGGTTGAAAGCAATTCCATGCGTAGGCAGAGCCACTCGATAGCAGCAAGACTGCAAAAGAATGGACGAGCAAAACAATCAAGAAGATACAGATTCCTCTTCAGGAACCTCTTCTCTTGCCCAAAGCCCCTTATTGTGGCTGCTCCTGCAATTGTCTCACCAAAAAGATGGATGATTGGAGATTTCTGGATGCTAACAATACGGACCAGTTCCCTTGATGAAGCCATGTAGTATTTCTGCAATCATGGATGCTAATAATAAGGCAATTTATCCTTCAATACCATTTATACAATAGACTTAACAGAATATGAATCCTTAAACGGGTAGTTAAAGTCAAAATGCTATAGGATTTATGTTCATCATCAACAACCTCAGTCTTTTCTAATTATTTAATGGAAATTAAATTTCATCAGTGATGATTGGAACAGCTCAAGGTACTGGCAGAGAAACGATGAGGTTTCAAGCATTTGAATCATCAAACCAAAAAAAAATCAGTTTCTGAAACCATACAGATATCAATTTATACGATGGGTACAGCGGCAATGTGTATTGACTTTCAGTTGCAAAAAAGGTAATATAATGTTTAAAGACGTAAAAGACTACATTGAGTGAACCTTGAAGGAACAAAGGATTGTTACTGAAATGGAAGTCAAGAAAAAGATTGACAATTAACTCCCAACATCAACCTTATGGATTTTATGCTTTACTCAAAATGAGGCTCTTGTGAATGCCTGGTGGTCTCTAGAATCAGTTTGCATAATTACAAAGCAATATCTGTTCATTTCCCTAATCATGTCCATCAACCAACAATGCCATTGTTAACTCAGGGAAAAGGATAATTAATCACCTGCATCCAGAAGCAAGCAACAGCCATTGGAACAACAAGCAACAAAACTTGCCAGGTGACTTTGGTCATTACACCAACAATCCCAAAAAGCTGTATGGTAGTTGAAGCAAATCCACCAAGCCTGAAAGGAATATCAAGATCCACTACACTTTGATCAATTGACACCTGTAAGGTTGTAAATGATCAGCACAAAGCAAAGTGAAAGACATAAATGAGAGACAAAGGAAGCAAAGAAAAAGAAAAAGAAAATAGTTGTCTACCATATATGGGTGGAGAACATGTATATATATTTCCAGCAAAAAAAGATGAACTTACACGATTCAAGATCCGTCCAGCTGGAGTAGAGTCAAAAAAAGACATTGGTGCTCGGAACACACTTCTAAGCATCTTCAGAAACAATTTCTGAGCTGCTGCTAAACCAAATGTAGCAACCAGAACAGCCCTGACAAATATAAACCACGAGCTCCCAAAAGCAAGGGCCATATAAACACCAAGAAGGACCATAGGGCTCACTCTGGGCTGGCCTCCTTCCATTTGGGGATTTGCCCACGCCATCCACCAATTACTAGCTATTTGAAGAAATTGAAATGAAGCTTGTGCAAGGATTATGAGTGGAATCAATAAGCCTTTATATGCTGCAGCCATATAGGACAAGTAAACCTTCATGTTGACTCTTCCTCTTACTCTTTCCTCTTCCTGAACAAGCTGCTTTTTCCTTGAACGTTTTCCTTTCTTTTTCTCTTTGATTGCTTTCTGATCTGAAGCCGATGCACTCTCTTGCACTTCCTTTGCTAAGCTTTCAATACTACATTCTGACGCATTGCATTTTTTATGTAGTGTGGCAGATCCATCCAACAACAAATTTTCATCTGATTCATCTGATGAGTGATTTAGAATATCCATAGCCCCAATTGCTTCATTGTGAGCTGAGACTAAGGTGTTAAAGTCAGTTCCTGCTTGCAAAAGTTCATCATATTTCCCTGCCTGTATTATGCGGCCTTCCTTGAGAACCTGGTGTGATGAAGATAGATATCAGAGAATTTTTTTTTATGGAATAAAGAAGGAAAAAGAGAAGCATCAAAGCATCAAATACATGGTCTCTGATTTACCTTCTTTAAAGCCCCCCTTCCCCCAAAAAAAATGTAAAGCGAGGGTCTTACAAAATGAAGTAAGCACAAACATGATCTAATACTTTTGTTGAAATGTGTTACAACATTTTTATGCAAACATGTGCTAATATTCTACAAAGTGACGATGCCCAGTTGTAGATGCTAAGAACCTATGATGCTACCAGAAAATTGGTCGGGTTAAAAAAGGTGAGATGGCTTGCACGAATGTTAGAATGGCTATCCTAGTCTCTAATTAAACACAACATGGTATTTAAATCAAGCTAAAAGGGAAACATGCAACTCTATGAGATGCAAAACGTAAACCATAGATACCAAATCAGTTCTTTCATTACACAAGCATTACATAGAGGTGAGATATTAAAACAACTCCATACCAGAATTAAATCGGCGGCGGGCAGAAATTCAACCTGATGGGTCACAAAAACCACAGTCTTACTTGCTAATGCTGTCAATATGTATTCCTGCAGTTCACAACACATTTAGGCAAACTGCATTCATTTGAAAAGCAACATTGATTTTACATAGGGAAAGTCCAACCTTGAACAACTCTGAACCAGTATGCGCATCAACAGCACTGAAGGGATCATCAAGCAAATAAATGTCTGCATCTTGATATAATGCTCTTGCTAGTTGAACCCGCTGCTTCTGGCCACCGCTCAAGTTTATACCTCTATCACCAATAATTGTCTGATCACCATGTGAGAAGAGTTCCAAATCCTTTTGCAGTGAACAAGCATTGATTACGTTTTTATACTTTGCTTTATCCATTGGACTTCCGAATATAATATTTTCTTCAATATTTCCAGATTGTATCCATGCTGACTGTGAGACATAAGCAGCGGTGCCACAAATTCTCACCTGGAAAAGGAAAAGGGAGAACAGGAATGAATCTTCAATGCATAATAGATTCCAGAAAGAAGAAATCACATTTAACCGGAAATATCATTTAGGCTACGAAATTAAGAAAATAGGTCCATGAATCTAACTTACTTCGCCAGAGATTTTGGGAATCTCGCCAAGGATGCAGGAGAGAAAGCTTGATTTGCCAGAACCAACCACGCCACAAACAGCTACCCGCATCCCCCTCTCGACTTTCATTTGTATCCCTGATAATGTGGGCCTTGAAGAAGAAGAAGGGTCCCAGCAGAATGCAGCATCTTTAATTTCTATGGCCAAGTTTGTAATGCTTCGAGGCAGAACAATGGTTGCATCTTCCTGCAACTCTTCCTCCTGCAGGAATCCGGAAATTCTATTAAGAGAAACTTTAGTCTGGGCCATCATCGACACCAAGTCAGGGAAATTCCTCAGTGGTTCTTGTAGTATTCTGAAGGTGGCCAGAGCAGAAAGAACACTTCCCGCTGTGAGCTGATCACCTAACAATATAGAAGTACCAAAAGTGACAGCTGAAACAAATATGGGAGAGCTCCAGAAAATGAAGGTAATAAAAGCTTGTGAATAGAGGGCTTTCCGAAGCCACCGGAACTCCACACCTCGCATCTCCTCCAATTTTACTCTATACCTGTCCTCCCAAGCCTGCAACTTCAGAATCCTCATGTTCCTCAGGCACTCTGATGTTTTCCTCATCCTTTCATCCTTGGCAGCCATTAATTTGTCTTGATAATGTTCTTGTATCCTAGCCACGGGGATTGTGATAACAATGGAGATAATGGTGGCAATCAAAGTTGCAAAGGAAGCAATTCCAACATTCTTATACAAAATTGCAAGAGCAAGAACTATTTGCAGGGGAAGCATCCATATATCATGGAGATACCAAGAGTAATCCCCTATTCTTTGGACATCAATTGCCATGTAGTTAACAACCTCTCCACTGGTGTGATTTTGCTTGGCCAAGCTCGACAGCTTCAGTCCCTTTCGGTACACCATTGCTGTTAAAGCTGACCTCACTTGCATACCCAAGATGTCAACCCCAAGATACCATTGCCGGGTCGTTAACGTCTCCACAAGCTTGGCTGAGAAGAATATCCCAGCAAGAATATAGCCCTCGTGAGGGAAAGTCTCCTTACCCCCCAGATAATCAACAAAATAGCTAATCATGTACGGACCAACGTATGAAACAAAGGTGTTCAACAAGGCAAAGATGGCATTGCAAGCTGCTTCCTTCCAGAATGACTTCAGAATTGCCCAAGCTAAAGACGGCTGCTTGGAAGGATTTTCAGCTTTTCTTCTTTCCCAATTTGAATTCAAAATCTTATAGTTTGTCTTGGCACGATCTTTCGGTGCAAGAAGGGGAATGTCCTTAAGCTCTAGCGGTCTCTTTGCGCCAATAGAAAGAAGGGGGTTTAACCAAGAAAGGGTTACTAAGCTGAATAGCCCAGCATCGCTATAAGGAGTGACCTTAAGACACCCTGCCTCTTCTTCAAGACGCAATGGCTCCTGAAGGTCAGAGTTCCTACAAACTTGTATACCAGTAACACCTCTAAATGCAACAAAACATAGAAAAGCAAGAGCTGGGGTTGCAGCAAAATTCGCCACAACATGAGAACTCAAATGCTTTGAACCTTTAGTAAAAAAACTGCTCCCGTCAACATACAAAGTACACAAACAAATCAAAAATGAGAAAAACCACCACACCCTCAACAAGACAGGAAATTTCTCAGACAGCTTAAATTTACATTGAAGAGCTGAAAAGCTCAAGACAAACCAAGCCAAGCCTTGTGCAGCAGGTACACAAATCTCAGACCAATCCACATCGTTCCCCTTAACAGCCTCTCTAATCAGAGCAACTCCATCAAACCCCAACACCAAGAATTGCAAGAGCAAAACATAGAAACAACAAAACAGACACAACTTAAAACCCGTACCGATTTTAACATCACGAATCTCTCCGTCTACACTAGACCTTCGAATTGGAGTCGGATTGGGAACTGTAGAATCATCCTTGAGGATTCTAACTCTGCCAACACAGACAAATATCTGCCTTGCAGAGATAATGAAGAGAGACACGATAAAAAGTGTCAAATTCACACAAATGGAGGCGAGTTCCAACGTGGGCAGGCCTTGAATTGCCTTCAAAACACGGTTGGTTGATTCTGAGCTGATATTATTAAGCAAGAAAACGATACCCATTATTGGAAACAAGAGGTAGTGATTGAAGAAAGTAAGCCCTCGTTGTGGTCTTCAATGAAAGGCAGCAGCAATTTGATGAAGAGGAGAAAAGATCAAATCGTATAAAGAAGAGGGGCATTTCACCATCTGGGTTTTGAACAGAAAGGTGTTGCTATATTGGAAATAGAATCTGCACACATTGCACAAAGAAACAAACAGGTTTTCATCAACAACGGACACGAATACAGAAAGAGAAAAGATTATAAAGAACCCTCCTTTCGTCTTTGCTTTGATCCTTCTACCTACAGACTCTCTCTCTCTAAAGAAACAGAAGGAGACAGAGAGATGGACGGCAAAATCTCGAAATCTGAAAGGGAAAACACCAAAGTTACTGACCTCGAAAATCGTCCAGGGTAGCCGGTGGCGATTGTCGAGGTAAAACCAGCCTGTGATTGATAGGAACCTCTTCGTATCACCTTAAACACCCAAAAAAAACATATCTCTTTTCCTTCTCCTCCTACACCACACACGCACACATAAAAAGAAACAACGAGTAGCAAGCAAAAAGGACTTGGCTTTCAAATGCAAAGATGGAGAGAGAGAAAAGGAGAGAAGTAGAAAGACTGCAACTTTTGATCTCTCTTTCTCTTATCTTTTATAACGATAGGAGATAAATGTATTGACTAATGTTTTTATCTCTTGGTTTTTACATATATCTATAATTGAACTACCTTGGACGGTTGCTGGTAGTAACTATAGCACTTCCCGTGTTGGATGTTTCAATGTGCTGTGAGTCACTCGTGGTGACAGAAATGGGAGGTGTTCCTTTAGACCAGAGCCTAAAGGTTTTCAGGTTTACCTTTTCCTTGATAATTAACAACGTTTTCAGGTTTTTAGCTTATGCTATCACTTCGCTTGAGTTCACATATCACATATACATATATACATATACATATACATATACATATATAACCAAAAATAAAAAAAACAAAGAGATAGCCAGACGACAGGGGTATGAGAGAGCTTGAGGCTGTGGAGGAATAATGAGATGGGAGTGTAAGAATAAGAATATTAATTGCTACAGCATATTTGTGAGGCAGAATGTGGATCAAAGTATGTGATAAGATCTTGATGGGGATCCAGTTAAGAATGGGTTGAAAATAAATTATATTATTTTAGATTAGAGATAGAGTTGTTTGTTTATGCTTTACAGTGGAAGATGACGTTGGATTTCAATTTTCAAGTGAGAGTGTATGAGTGTGATGCCCATGATGGTAAAGCTTTTGAGGTCATTGATTTTTAATTTCTCATGCTTTCTACATTGGACAACCTTTATTTATTTATTAGCATATAGTATACGTATAAATATAAAAACTTATTTGTTTGGAGATCCATGAACATAAATTAAATATGTTTTCATAATGTTTTTTATTTAAAATAATAAAACATGTCTTTACTATCTTTATTTTTTCTATCTCAACACAGTAATCAAACACTACTTAGAGTGTGTTTTGCAGTATGGTTGCGGGTGCTTTTCAAATAGCTTTTCGTGCCGAAATGCATGCCAATGATGTTTTTTCATTTTTTAAAAATCATTTTTGACATCAGCACATCAAAACGATTCAAAAAGTACAAACCGCACTCAATTTTAGCAAAAAAAAAAAATTTCAAATTTTTTGAGAATACAGCTGCAGCCGCGTTCCCAAACGCTGCCTTAGTAGGTGTGATAGCTTCTGTATTTTTTTATGTTTTTTATTAACACTTGCCTTTAAAAGTTAAATTAATTATTTTTTAATATTTCTTGATGATCGTGATGATATAAGAAAAATAAAAAAAATATACTAAATACACATCAAGTGCTTATATAGGAGACAAAAAATAAAATTTTAAATATTTTTAAATGATTTTAATGCAGTATATTAAGATTAATGAGAGAGAGAAAAAAAATCAAAGATAAATATTTGGGATCATACTCGAGCTATATATTATTAAACAAGAGTGAGTGTGTTGCATGGTATACAAAGGACACCAATTAACAATGTATACAAAGACAAGATCATGCATCATTTATGTCACAAGTGTTCCTCGGACAAACTTAAATTAATTATTTTTTTTTCAGGCTCGGTTTTATTTAATATTATAGTGTAAAGAATTTTTTTTAAAAAAATTATTTAAAAATATATTAGAATATTTTTTATTTTTATATAAGCATAAAACACTAAAAAGAATAATTCAAGTTGATATATTTTAAAACAGACACACTTTTAAAAAGCATCTGAAAACAAACACTACTGCATTTTCAAGTAGGTTAATTGATCCAGTTTAACCTGCCCAACTTATAACCTGCATTTTAGAGTGATAGGGTAGTGAGCTAGGTTTAATAACTTTATGGTATTTCTATTCATTTCTTGCTCAGATCTCGTTTGGTATTATGGTAATGGCTATTTTTTAAAGTATGTTTTGCTTAAAAATATAATAAAATATTTTTTTATTTTTTAAAATTAATTTTTGATATTAACATATTATCAAATTATACAGAAATAAAAATTAAAAACTTTAAAATTAAAAAATTAAAATTAATTATAAAAAAGGGGATTTTAGACGGTTTACATGGAATTGATGCTGGCTTGAGATAATGATTTTTATTATATATTTTATTTCACAGTAGTGTAATGGGAGCAATCACATCAACGTTGGCAAACCAGCCCCATTCGTCACTGGACTTGTATAGGGCTGCTCAGCAATTTGTCTCCTACTAGAAACTTCTTTCGTACGTATAATTGTACTCCTGATCAATCTTAATTATCATAAGTATATAAAATATATTTGTATAATCATACTTATTCGTTTTAAAAAAATGTTTAAGCAAACCAATATATATAAATATATAATTAATGTAAAAAAAAAAAAAAAAAGATAAGCAAAACTCTCTAGTGGCAGGGGCAGGGCTGGCAGTGGCCCCGGCACTTGCAAGAATTTATTTTTCAGCCCCTAGTGATTTATAGTCTTAGATCTGAAGTTAGAGAAATTTAAATCTTGATTCCCTGAGAAAGAATTTTTTAATTTAACCCCTCTAATTAAGTCTTCTGGCGCCGCCCCTGAAACTTCACATTCAAAAGTTTATTTTTCATTTTTAATTGGCGACTATTTCTGAGGACTAATAGGTTGACCCTTCACGTTATCAATTTTGGTTTGAATTTTAAAAAAATATTAAAAACATATTTCTTGTAGATATATTCTCTCAGTCCCACAGTGTTTATACAAAATTTTAAGATATTAAAAAATTAATTAATAAATTTGTGGGGGGGAACCGGTGCCAAACGGCTTTTTGTGGGGGGGGGGGGGGGGGGGGGGGCTTTTTGTGGGGGGGGGGGACCGGTGCCAAACGGCTTTTGTTGTGGCTTTTGTTGTGGCTTTTTCTTGAAATCAATGGCCGGCGTGTTGCATCCTCGTCATCAACCAACCAGTGGTCTGGAGTTAGCAAGTAGTTTACGTCTGTTGGCTTTTGTTTGGTTCTCACTGTCGGGTTTTAAAACCGGACGCGAGACTCTGAGTCATAGTTCAGAAAGGTGGTCCAGACTTATTATTTTTTTTAATAATAAAAGAGAAACTTTATTTAAAAAAAAATTAAAAATTTTGACTGACTCAATTTAATTTTTAATTTTTTCTATTTTTTATCTATCTAGATTAGTTTAGATTTCGGGTTAAATCACCAAATCAATCTAAATTTTCAAACTACGATTTAATTTATACAATTATTAGATGAAGAAATTAATTTTTAAATAATCAATTTTTTCTTTATCAGAACAATGTGGTTTTATTTCATTCTTGATCAATCAAGAATCTAACATGGTGAGGGGATAAAATGGTTGAATGTTACTTACAATCAACTTAATAAATCCTCACATTATCATCTAAAATTCAAAAAATAAGTTGGAGGATGAAAAAATAATTTATTAATATCGATCGTGAATGAACAATTTAATTTGGATAATACTTGTGGATGTAGGCAGTGTTTTGAAACTTTTTTTTTTAATTATTATTTTTCAAAAATAATTTTAGGTATTTTTTATGGTTTTGATTTATTGATATAAAAAAATTAAAAAATATTCTAATATATTTTTAATTTAAAAAACATTGATAGTGTTTTCTGATTTTCAAGAGAAGAAGAACTATCCTTATTTGTTTTTGTGTTTTAAAAATATTTTTAAAAAATTTTGTAATTTTGTAATTTTTTTTAAATTAATATTTTTTTAATATTTTCAAATCAAATACAAAAAATTATTTTAATATATTTTTAAATGAAAAATATTTTAAAATCCATATATAAACACAGACTGATGACTGGTCAGTTTTCATCATTGACAACGTGGCTTTCATTTTGACACAGGGAATTGGACCAGCAGAGGACAGGGACGACCGACCAAAGAAAAAAAGAGTCCTCGAGCGTGTCTCATGACAGGTTGTAGTCAGTCTCAAGGTGTGAAAAACACTTCAAATTTACTTTGATTTTAAAGGAGCGTTGTTTACTAGGTAAAACTTGTTTTTTAAATTAATTTTTTATTTAAAAAATACCAAATTACTTTTTAGATATTTTTAATAACTTTGACATGTTAATATGCAAAAATAATATAGTTTTAATTACAAATTATTCTTATAAAAATACCATGCATCATATTATCTTACTCACAACACACATTGCTGCTGCTCATTTCCTATACACTTTTCTCATGCTCTTCGTATCATTTTTTGTTCTATATATTATCTTCTTCGGAGAGTTTTTTATTCTGCAAGGGAATTTGTGCGGCAAGAAACACCGAGCCTATAGAAAAAAAACCCAAGTTGCAACCTATAGAAAGTCCATTCATGGCTGAAGTTTTCACGACTTCATCATCATTAATTAATTTATTTTTAATTGTTGCAGCAAGTTTTCACTCATTACATGTTTGATGTAGCTGGATTAATGTGAAAAAGTAAACTAATTAGAAGATAGCTACTATAATTATATCTCATGATGATGGGTATTTAAATATTGATTGTGTTAAAATATTCAATTCAGCCATCCCCGATATGTTATAGGTTATAAAAGGAGAAGAGGTGTATATGGTTGTTAATTTTAGAGTTTGTATAATTAGTCGAGATGCATATAAATTGGTCTGAATATCTATATTAATAAAAAAAATATCATGAGAGGAGAGATTTATAACCATTCTTTCATTATCTATTTATTTTGTGGCCATGTGATGTAGTGATTTTTGTTTTTTGCCCGACCACATAAAAAAAAATCATTCAATCAGCCAAATAGTTTGCACTGACCCCGCATATAATTGCGTTTCAAATTTTAATTTTTTAAAAGTTAAAATAATATATTTTTTATTAATAAACACCTAATTTTTATTTATATTGCACCCAAAAAATCATGTCCTAATAGTTTTAACCAAACACATTCTTAAACCTCTTCTATTAAAACAACATTTACAAGCTTTTTTAAAAACTATTTTTTTTTAAATCACAGCCATGTTAAACAATTACAATATCCAACACAAAATTAACAAAACAAACCCAAGCCAATTTAGAAATTAGAAGATCCACTACATGCACATCTCAAAACACCATGTTTTCAACAAGATGATAATTTCAACCACAAAAAAAAAGAAAAAAACAAAAAATAAAGTACCTTTCATCCATGCGAATATATCTTCAATGCTAAAGTTTTACAATACTGTCTAAGAGGGAGACGTGGATGGTTTATCATTATTTATTTATTTATTTTGTGTGTGTGTGTGTGTGTGTGTGTGTGTTGATGCATCCACTTGAACAGATTTGATGCATCCACTTGAACAGATTTGAAATTCAAAGTTGGTGAAATTATAAATGAAATGAGCTGCCTCGCAACGTATTTATTACATTCGAATCTCAAAATACCATGTTTTCAATGAGGCATGAATTCTGACCATAGAGAATAAATAAAAGAAAAACAAAAATAAATAGCATTATAAATTTAAAATATCATATTACAAGTAGCAAGTATGAGTACTATTTATCTCCCCACCACATTTGTATCGATGCCAAGGTTCAAATTATTGCTTAAAACAAGTGGTAAGAGCTTAAAATCAAGAAATTTGTTCTCTCTATAGTTTCAAGTTCGAGCGCTATAGTTGCTAATATGATGATCACTGAAGGCTTACATGGTCGTTAACTTCAGGACCCGTGAAATTAGTTAAGGTACGTGCAAATTGACTCTGATATCCACGTTATAAAAAAAATATTGCTTAAAACAGCTACCATGTCAGATGATTATATAAATATATATGTCTTAGATTATAAATTATTATTATTATTATTATTATTAAAAATATATCTAACAAAACTAAATCATTTACAGCTACACCAACCCGATATGTGGACAAGATAGCTATGGCACTTATGCAGTGGCATAGTTAGCTCAGAACGGACAGCTCAGTGGCTGCATCATGTGTGACTGGTCGTTGGGTGTCCAGCTCTTCTATCTTTAATATTTTTGTTGTCTAGTTTATGTAGCCAAGCTGGATCGATCTTGGCTACCATGTCATTGATTAATTTTATATTTTTGCAAAAACAAATAAAAGAAAAGGGCAAGCCTGACTCGTACAATCAAATGATTAGATTTTGTAATTAGTTATTGCGACTCGACAAGATTATCTATATGTTCGGTAGAGTAATATTAATTATGGTTTAAATTTTTTTTATAGAAAATATATAGAAAATAATATATTTTTTAATTTTTAAAAATTATTTTTAATATCAATATATCAAAATAATTTAAAAACATAAAAATAAATTAATTTTAAGCTAAAAAAATATTAATTTTTAAAGGAAACGATTTCAACCGCGTTCTCACACACGCACAATTTAGTGTTTAAATAATTTTTTTTTACAGTGAAATTTTTACACGTAAAAACTCATTCTAATAAAATTGATCAAATTTTAGCTAATCAAATTAAAAAAATGATAAATATAAAATAAAATAAAATAAAAAACCAAGAAATAACGATTTTTTTTAGTTTAATGTGGGTGTCCGGGCCAGCTTGCGCGCAGCTCGACTAATTCCACAGGCCCTAAAGTTAACGACCATGTAAGCCTCCAGTAGCCATCATATGAGCAACCACAGAGCTCGAACCTGAGACCGCAAAGAAAGCAAACTTTTAAATTCTAAACTCTTACCACTGGACCATCATCTAAATATAGAAATAACGATTTTTATTTGTTGTATTTGTACAAGCTTGTTCCAGGAAATATACGTGGAACATTTCAGAACTTGTCCTGTCATTTTTTAAAGTGATCGGAACCTAAACTAAGCTTGAATTAGCTTAGAATTATTGAAAGAGCCCGTGGATAGATTTGGAGACAGATGTTTTGAATACATATTCTATTTTTTGAACGACTGGGAAGACTTAGATTCTTCTTCTAAGAAATATCCTTGGAAGAGTATTTTCTTTCGAAGACTAAGAGAATATGGACATGGTGGATGTTGGCTGCCACGAGAGGCACCTTGCCTCTTTGTCATTTTAAGCTTGTGGGAGAGGCCCTCTTTTCAAAGAATAATGGATACATAACAAGAATATACCTTGCAAAATAACTCCAAAAAAAAGAAAAAGAGAGACATCCTTGTAAAATAATTTTCTTAAAGGTGAGAGATATTCTCGAATTGGTTTATGCATTAATCAAAATTAAATCTCTAATTGGATGATTTTAAAGATATATTTTATATTTGCTCATAACACAAATTATGTTGTCAGCAATTCATGGATTCTATCTGATGCAATTATCAATAATAAAATCTATTTTATAATTAATTTAATATTAAATGATAAAATTAAAAATAAATAAATTTTTAAAAAACATACTTATCGGCGAGTAAACTCGTCAAACTTGTGATAAGTCGGGCTAGTACACCAAACCTGTGAACTGAGTTATGGACTTCATTGGGATTATAATTTTTTTTTTCAAAATTATTTCTTTGTTTAATTATATGATAACAAAAATAGACGATTGTGAAATTAAATATCAACCCAATACCGAGAGGTATTTTTAGATCGTGATAACCTTATAAAAAACGAAGTAAAACCAATTATGAAATTAAATTCTTAATTAACCTTGTATTTAAGAATGAAAAAAAATTAATTAAAAAAGGTTAAACTTGCCAGACTCGCGAACCAAATCAATCAACTAAACCTGTAAATAGATCCATGGACTTTATAAAGTTTGATAACATAACTTTTATTTGAAACTATTTTTTTTTAACTATATTAGAAAACAAATAGATGATAAAAAAGTCATGTTCAATTAAAAAAAAAGACATCCCACTAAACTCGTAAACCAGGGCAACTCGGGTTACCATAGCAAACTTGCAAACCATGCTAACCTCATAGAAAGGTAAAATAAAAGGAAACAAATTATGAAGTCAAATTTTCTATCATCCTAATATTAAAAGATGAAATCGACAAAAACAAATTTATAAAAAAATCATAACAAAAAAAAAAAAGAAAAAATACTGTGGATTACTATTGTAATTCGTGCAATGTTTGTGGGTGAATAATAATTTTCTCACACCCTTTAATTTTTGTTACTTTATAAAGTTTAATAACATGACTTTTCTCAAAACTAATTTTTTAACTATACGAGAAAAAAATAGACTATAAAAAGTCAAATTCAATTAAAAATAAAGATAACATATCAAATTCATAAACCAAGGTAGCTTAGATTACTTTGACAAACTCATAAACCACAATAACCTCATATAAAAGCAAAATAAAAGGAAGAGAATTATAAAGCTAAATTTTCAACAATCTAAATCTTAAAAGATAAAATTAACAAAAACAAATTTAAGAAAAAAAAATCATAAAGTGATTTCTCCGTATCCTTTAATTTTTATTACTTTATAAAGTTTAATAACATGATTTTTTTCAAAAACTATTTTTTTAACTATATGAGAAAAAAATAAACTATAAAAAGGTCAAATTCAATTAAAAAAAGAAAAAAAAACCTAACCAAACCCATAAACCAGGTCAACCTGAGTTACTTTTGTAAACCTGCAAACCACGCTAAGCTCGTAGAATGACAAAATAAAAAGAAAAAAAACGGTAAAGTTAAATTCTCAACCATCTTAATATTAAAAAAAAATAAAATTGATAAAAATAATTTTTTAAAAAATCATAACAAAAAAAAAGAAAAAAACCATATGTTAAAGAAAAATAATAATATAAGAAAACATTATAGGAATCCATGATCCACGATACAAAATGTTTTGTAAAACAAGCTAAAATGATTTCCCGAGCATGCTTTGGCTTCTCTTTTAAAACAAAATGTTTGAAAAAGTAAAATAACTTCAGGTGGAGAAAGAATATATGTAATGATTTTTCATTTGTGTGTAGCATTGATTCTCAAATGTGAGGGTTAAGTATGAATATATGCAGAGAGCTGTTAAGTCCGAAAATTTGAATTATCAACTTTGTAAAATATTCATTTTGATTAAATTGGTCGAATTTTATTTAATCAAATTAAAAAAAATAAATGATAAATAAGAAACGGATAATATAAAATTCTATCTTTTATGACGGGACAAGAAATTTCCTCGGGACGTATTTCAGACAAAAAACAAGGATTTTAGTCCTTATTCTGTCCTAAATATACATATTCGATAGGAAGACTTCGATTCTTCTAAAACATATCTTTGGAAAAGTATTTTCTTGGAAGATTTTTTTTTCTTTCATAGACTTTAAGAGAATATGGACATGGTGGATGTTGGCTGCCATGAGAGGCACCTTGCCTCTTTGTCATTTTAAGCATGTGGGAGAGGCCCTTTTTCCAAGGAATAATGGATAATAGGCGCACAAGAGTGACATGTAATTTGGATACATAACAAGAATATACCTTGTAAGAGTAATTAATTTTTATTTGTTTCGGTTTTTATAAAAAAATAATTAAATTGATGTTTTTTTAAAAAACCAGAATTAGTTCAAACCGACTGGTTTTGGTTCGGTTTTTTAGAATAAAAAACCAGTTCAAATTGGTTTGGCTCGGTTTTTTCGGTTTCAAATTTATAAAACCGAAACCGAACTGAACCGGTCGGTTTTTTCAAAATTTTAATCGATTTTTTTTCACGGTTTGGTTTTTTCGGTTATTTTTTTTCGGTTTTCTCGATTTAATCGGTTTCTCGGTTTTTTTGTTCACCTCTAATACCTCACAAAATAATTACATCATCTTAAAATAATTTTTTTAAAGGTAAGAGATGTGCTTTAATCAAAACTAAATTCTAATTTTAAAAATATATTTCTTATTCATTCATAAAATAAATTATATTATCAGCAATTGATAGTAGATTCTATCTGGTCAATAATTAAGATTATCCTCGCATTGGTAAATTACAACCATGCAAGTGTATTGATTTTATAGCCAATTAGGTACAAAGAATCAATGCAATATGATGGTTTTCTTCCAAGAAATGAAGGCACAAAGACATGGAAAGAATCAGAAGCTGAAACATAGAAAGCGAGCTTTTGTAGAAAAATTCCTTGTAGATTGAATATTCTTATGATACAACATGAATGCACATCAATCACCAAAATTGACCTTCAAAAAACCTTCAAATGAAAAAAAAAATCATTTTTATATATTTTAAATTAAAAAAATATTTTTTAAAAACACTCTACACACGCAAGGAGTGATTCTACATATTAATAAGCTCACGAGCCTCTCTTATTTTATAATTTTCATAAGCCAACTCGGTATTTAACATCAGAATTTGGGTGGAAGGACTTGTTGAAGTAAGAGGGGCATATTAAGAAAATTAATCGGTGAAGGGCCACATTAAGAAAATTATGAAACTAGAGGGACTTCTTAAAGCTTAATTTTAGAAAAAAATTGTCACTTTCCAGGTACTATGTTGTTTGAAAAATTAAAAAAACTGTAGGTAGAGAAAGAATATATGTAATGATTTTTCATTTTTGTGTAGCATTGATTCTCACATGTGGGGTTAAGTAAGAATATATGCAGAGCTGTTAAGTTCGAAATTTCTCATGGATTTGATCTTATCATATATGGACCAAATCAATTTGATTCCTCCTTTGGTTTAGCATAATCAGAAGGGTTCTGTAATTTGATTGATTCTGTTACGATAATAATTTAAGTTTTCTGTATTAGAAAATAATATAAAATCATTTTCAGGACGGAATATGTTGTTGTCGGACAACAAGTTTTTCGTTTGAAATCGTTCAATGACAGCTTTTTGAATAAGATCTAGTGTTGGATTTGACAATCAATCCCTTTGCTTTGCTCAGCTTGGATATGCTCTGGTGGGAAATGATATGCCTGAAGTAACAATTCCAATGCTCACTGGACTATTTCCCAGGTTCAGGATTCCGAGAGAGGATAAGAAAACCCGACAGGCCCTGCCTGGTGGTGAGAATTGAAACTTCATCTGAACGTAACCAGGCTGATTGGGACTATTTTTCAAGAATTTTAGATTGGATATTCCCAGCAGATTATAGCAGAATCAGCATTGGTACAAACTTTTTCAAGTTGATTATGGTACCCATCCTTTCTCCTTTTAGATCACAATTCGATAGAACTTGGTAGAAATGTAAACAATCAGGATGGTGATTGAACATTGAGGCAAAATTTATCATCCTGGCTTCTAAGCAACTTAGCTTGGTCACCCCAAAATCTTGAAAAAATTAATTATTCTCCATCTTTTAAGCTTTGCCTACAAAATGTCTGTTACCTTTTTTTGTGTCCTGTCAAATTTGGGAATCATACAGATTCGAGCATCAATTTCATGATGGAAAGAAAAAACCCACAATTGTTTTTCGTTCCCCCCCCCCCCCACCCTCTTTTGCTTGTGTAAAATAAATGGCAATCAATCATGAAGCTAAGCAAATTCACCATCAAGAACATTTTACAATGTTGTTTCAGGTTGATTTGGAGCAGAATCTGGTATATGTTTGCAGGAAAAATTAACGTAACCGCATAAACAAGCATGCCCCAAAGTCTATGTAGAGGTTACAGTAAAAGAGAGACCAAAAAGATTAAGGGGGAAAGTGTGAAAGTAGTGGCTTTAGCCATGATATTTTTTACGATGTTCATAGGGCAAACAGCAGCAAGGTTTGACAAGTGGTATGCTGCATGAAACTTTGAGTGCATCCTGGATATGAAGAAGATAATTCCATGCTCAGAACGCATATGCCTTTCTTTTTCTCAAGTTCAGGATTCCGAGAAAGGATAAGAAAACCTGACAGGCCCTATCTCATGGTGAGAATTGAAACTTCATATGAACGTAACCAAGTTGACTGGGACCATTTTTCAAGAATTTTAGATTGGATATTTCCAACAAGCTATAGCAGAATCGGTACTGGTGTCCGTGCCATGGTGATCGCCTACCACTCTCAAGAAAAAATGAAAATGGTGTATTTCTAGCAAAATATGAAGAGGCAAGGAATTCTTGCCTCTTATTAGTGAAAAATTAGAATGGGAGTCGCCACCTAGTATTCTGGTCACTAGGAACCCTAACTGGTTTCAGAGATCGGGGTACGGAGACTGATTGCGTAAAAGAAAGGTATTAGCACCCCAAATACGCCCTACCTAAGATAGGCTGCATTGTTTTGTCTGATAAAATCTAAAGTCGTGTTGTAGTTTCTAATTGTTGGTCTGTCTATGGTTCAAGACAAGCCCCCTTTAGAAGGAGGTTCTTATCTTAATGCGATAAAATCTAACCGTTCTATTGTCTGAAAAAATAATTAAATATCCAAAATATGCATTACGTGTAATGTCGTACCCCATACTAACAGATAAACAAAATAAAATTTTTTTTTGTTTCTAAAATTTTGACCAATGTTCTCTTGACTTTAATAAACTGGTTATTATAGCCAAAATGCATGCTAAAACATTATTTTTTTGATGTATGAAAAACACAATATGATTTTTTTTTTTTTAACTTTGAGACACTTGGCCGTATGCACAAAAATATTTTTTTTTTCAAATTTTTTTGTATTTTTGAAAGTTTTGATGACAACCGGGTATTTTAATACTGGAATTGTATTTTTTACCATGTAAAATACTGCCCGATATTAATCAAAATAACATAAAAACTACGCAGAAAAAATATAAAATGCTGAAACAAATATTGTTAATTTTTTCTCTCTTGAGATGAGCCGGATCAGGCCCAAATACATGAGTTGAGCCAAACAGCCCAACTACATGGGCTGGGCTCGGCCCAACCCACATTAGCTGGTTACTGTGCATGAGCACAGTAACCAGCTTCTCCCCGCCTGCAGACGTGCACTGTGCACGTCTTGCATGGCGAGAGAAGAAGTGAAGGCAAAATAAAAAGGGCTGAGGGCTTGACTGGAGTGGCGGCGACGCTGGCGGCTGCTGGCGGGGGAGGCACGATGGCCGACGGTTTCTCCTCCTTCTTCCTCTGTGCTTTCTTTCTTTTTCTTTCCTTTTCTTCTCTCTTCCTCTCGTCTTTTCTCTTCCCTCTCCTCTGTTATCTCTCTCTCTCGGTCTCTCTCTTCTCTTTTTCCTCTCGGTCTCTTTTTTTTTTCCCCTTCCCCTGTTTTTATAGGCAAGAAACAGGGGAGCAAGTGGACGGGGCGGCCACTGTGCTGCCGCCCCTCCACCGCCCCTCCAACACGTGGAAAGCGGTGTCGACGTCTTTTTGAAGGTGTCAGCTGGAAAGATTGAGGGCGGTGACAGAGGAAGGAAGAAAAAATCAGCTTCTTCCCCTGTTTCGCATGTCCAGGGGAAGAAGATGATGGTGCTGTTCAAAACGGCACCGTTTTGAGTTTTCCTCTTTTTTTTTGTAAACAGTGCATGAAACGACGCCGTTTTGGTTAAAACGCGCCGTTTCATTTAAATGCAAAGGCGGCAAAAACGTGTCCATTTTCATGTTGGTCCTCAATTTGTAATTTGTTTAATCAAGCCCTAAATTGCAATTTTGATTTAAAAATTAATGCAAAAACGGTTTTAATATAGTTGGCTGTAATTTTTACTTTGATCCTTGGTCTTGATATTATGCAATTTGACCCTCAATTGAGTAATAAACTTCTAATTTCTTCAATTAGGCCCCTGACCGGTTTTAATTCCAACCCCTCTACTTACGCAACGTTTTCATTTTGGTCCTTGGTTTCGGATTTCTTCAATTAAATCCCTAATTGGCCATCAAACTTAAATATGTATGCAATTAAGCCCTTTTTTTGACCAAATTAACTTTTAAGAATTATAATTTGACCCCAGAACTTGAATTTCTTCCAATTAAAACCCAAATTAAATCCAAAATCAATTTTTAAATGGCTTTCAAAACCTCCATAAATTCAATCAAACCTTCAATAAAATTTAATTGAGTCCATAAACATATGATTTTGGACTTTTCTTCCTCAAATTGAATTTTTTTTATCAACATGGCTCTTCTCAGTGAACAAAATATTGTCAAATTTTAATTTTTGTATTTTTAAACCTCCTCAACCAATTTTTGACCATTTTCTGAACATTCTGACATCCTTTTTTCACTGTTCTATTTTTTTGCTCATATTTTTTTGAGTTTTTTTATATTTTTTATTTTTTTATGTGGGGATCCAAAAATAAGTTATGAAAATTGGTACAAACTTTTTCATAATCTGGTTCAAGCACATTAATATCAAGATTAGTTCAGCGTTAAAATGCATAAACACAATTCAAAATCAAAACATTTACTACTACTGTAAAACTTTCAAGACTTGCATGCATAATAATTGGTGGCTTCTTGATTGGACATGGAAATGTGTCCTGCTAGAGCTAGAACTTGAGGGATGGGTTTAGACTTCAGACTTTGCTCTTTATAGAGAAAATGAAATGCACTACTGCACTAGCTAGCCAGCTAGCTGATAATAGACAGCTACTGGTGGGTTTTAAAGGAGAAAACAACGTTTTTGCAAGGGACGTGGGAGAGAGCTTCGATGGTCTCTTTCTGTATATATATATTTTTTTGGATTTTGAACTTCTTTCAACGTCTTGGTCTCCACAAATATACATCAAAATGTAGAACTAAAAATCACTGTAATTATGGATGATAATTTGATATTCCCAAATCATCACCTCATACATCAAAATGTAGAACTAAAAATCACTGTAATTAGATCTGGGCTATTGTTCAAAGCTGTTCAGGAAACCTGAAGTGGTAGCTTACTGTTATTAAAGCATAATTTGTAAGAAAAAATTTAAAATCCTGCATGCATCTAGTTGTAGCCTTGACCCTTCCCTTCAAACTCAAGGTTACCAGTGAAATCACTTGCTTCAGAAGACTGCATCTGATGAGGAAAGCTTGACATGGGAAATTGTATAGATGGCATAATTGGCTGCTTGGTTGGAGCAGTATAGCTCACTGAGGAATCAGCATTGTTGAACCATACATTATCCCACATCCATGGTGTGCGGTTAGCACAAGGCAGATTACTACTACTAGACAGCTTACAACCAAATTGATCGCTGGTATTCTGATCGCAAGCCATCTTCATAATCGCATCTTCCATTGCATGTAGATATGACGAAGTCCTATGAGCATTCTGCTTAGGTTGGAAATGCATTGGTGGTTGAACGTTCAATGGATTTGGTTCTAAGTAAAGTTGCAGGTCTGTTGAATAGCAGTTGCCATTGTTGCTCTCCTAAAAACTTGCATTCCTTGTAGTCCCATGAGAAGTCTGTTTAGATTGGAAATCGACCGGTAACTGATCATCTAAAGGCCTTGGTTCATAGTAAACCTGCAAGTCTGTTGAGTAGCCATTGCTATACTTCCTCTCCAGTAAGTTGGTCACGTGAGAACTCTGCTCAGGGTAGAATACCATAGGTGGTTGAGCATCAAAGGGATTCGAATTGTGAATAAGCTGCAGGAAATTGTCATCTCTGCTCTTCATGTAGCTTTCCATTTCGTGAGAAATGCTTGGACTAAGCGAGGCAGCCTGCACCCCTGGTGCACCCATGACATACTGATTTGCGTTGAAACTTCCTAGTTTCTTGTCAGCAAGATCAATTTTAGTATCCAAATGACCAACAATAACCCTTAATTGATCTGCATAAAGCCTGTTGAGACGATCATCCCATGCAGGGTACTTAGCTTTGATAATTTGCTTGTGCAATCTTGCAAGCTCAGAATCAATCTGTTTCTTTTTATCAGCAAAGTAATCAGAAACCTGATAACATCTTCTTGGTTGATCACTACCCTTGTACCTATTGATAATACACCTAACCTCTTCAGAACTTGGAGGCCAAGTCTCAGGTGCTACAGGCTGATGATCATCCTTTTGCTTAGGTCCAAAGATTATTACGCATGCATCAACACCGCAAAGAATAGAGAACTCAGAAGCCTTTTTAAGCAAACCTGCCTTCCTCTTCCTGAATGTAAGCATACGAGATTTCTCCTTCCTTATCAATTCCATTTTGATTCTTTTTTGACCCATTGTTTGATCTAGCACAACAGTGACAAATATCAGAAACACAGAGCATCAATGACATAAAAAACAAAAAAACGTGTTTAGTTGAAAAAACAAAAACATACATATATTAAGATGTTTTTACTATCTTTATCTCTTCTATATATTCATATCTTTTATATCAATATAGTAACTAAAATTCGTATTGCACAGTAGGGAAAATTAATATCAATCACTATAAACTGGGATAAATCACTATCTTTAGGGATGAAGGTTTCTTATACTCTAGGAACTCTGAATATATCCGTGCAACAAAAACTGGGATAAATCCCAGTTTACACACCACGCATCACTTAATAATGCAACTTGATTAAAAAAAATCATCGGCAAAACATATTTTTAAAATAGGAGGATAAGAAAATATGATATGATAGTTTGCTGCAAGAGGTAACATGAACTATAAACAAGCCGAGAGGGAAGATTGGATTGAAAATGAGTTGCTAAAGGTGTCGAAAACAAAAAACGAGCCATTGAGTGATGTTTGTGGCATGCTGCAGCCTCAAGGGTTTTTCAACAATTCCCCTGTTGAAAAACTTAGTAAAAAATCTAAAACTTAGTACAAACAGTTATTTCAATGTGTTTTTTTTTACTAAAAATTCTTTTTTTTACTGTTAAAAAATTTATATAAAATCAAGAAGTCTTTGATCAAAAACATTAACACTCCCACAAAATATGCTTGATTTTTGGACCAAAAAATACAAATGTAATTTTTCTTAAGCACAAAATACTTTTTACTGTAGATTGAGCCACAGTAAAACATGCACACCAGTTAGTATTTTAGGTAACAGGGGTGGAGGAGACATTACCAAGAAAGGACAGAAACCAAAGAAAAAAAATGATTTGATGTAATTATACCAGTGAGTGATATAATTATTTATTTCTCCACAAACAGTGCACTAAACCACAACATAGAAGCACTTATTCAAATTTAAATAATAATAATAATAAAAATAAAAAAATAGAGTCAATACATCACCAGCATTGAAAGCAAAAGAGCAACAGAAGCAAAAGAACACTTGTGTGTAACGGAGAGAAGCTTTGTTCGGTTGTTGTTATGATATGTATCAGGTTTCGCTTTTGCTGGGATTTATCCCAGTTTTTGTTGCATGCATAATCGCGCACAAAAAAAAAAATAAAAAAATTCAACAAAATATCCCTTTTCCTACAATTAAATTGAAACAAGAATTGTGGTAACAAAATAATCATTACACCATAAATAAATAAATAAATTAAAAAAACAATTATCTCTTTCTAGGCATATTTACACGTTCCACATCAACCTAAATGGTCATAAATTAAGATTAAAATCAAGAAAAAAATAATCTATAACCCTATAAAGCATATGAAAAGAAGAGTTTAAAAGCTTTAAGCTCTCATGCAACCCTGAAATATATAGAAGCTAGATTTTGTCCTTTCAAACGAAAAAAGAAGCTAATTTTCTCATGAAAAATAACAGTTATTATTACTACAAAAGATACAAAGACAAAAGATACAAAGACAAAGAAAGAAAAACAAATCAAAAGAATAGAAAGCAGAAGAAAGTACCTTTAATGGCAGACTGCTAAGAACTCCAAAAACCTAATACAACACTCAATGTAACAATAATATTTCTATAACCCTTATGGCCCTTTATTATATAGGAAATATAAAAGATTTCCATGACCACTAACATTGATTTTCTTTCCAAATCAAGACACAAATTAGTTGCTGTAATAATTTTTCCTGTTTTTTATTTAGGAAACAAAGCTAGCTATAGCCATAAACTTTAAGAGAATATGGATATATATGGGAGATGTTCGCTGCCATGGGAGGCCCTCTTTGTCACTCTAAGCTTGTGGGAGAGGCCCTTTTTTAAAAGAATAATGGATAATAGTCACATAAGAGTGCATGTAATTCCGATACATAATTAAATTAATATAGATATAGATTTCCTCGTCAAATAATTTTTTTAAAGGTAAGAAATATTCTTCTACCAAACATGCAAACCAAGTCAACCAAACATATAAATAGATCCATAAATTTTATAAAGTTTGATGACATAACTTCTATCTAAAACTGTTTTTTAACTATATAAAAAAAATAGATGATAAAAAAGTCAAGTTCAATTAAAAAAAAAAAAAACACCCCCACCAAACTCAAAAACTAGGGCAACCCTAGTTATATTGACAAACTTTTAAATTATGCTAATCTCATAGAAATGTAAAATAATAATAAAAAAATTATAAAATCACATTATCAACTATCCCAATATTAAAAAATGAAATCAACAAAAACAAATTAAAAAAAAAACATAACAAAAATTAAAGAACATAAAGAAAAAGAAAAAGAATAAAGAAAGAAAGCAAAACACTGTGGATTACTATTGTTATTCATAGTACAATGTTTGTGGGTAAACAGTAGTTTCTTCACACTCTTTAATTTTTTTTATTTTATAAAGTTTAATAACATGACTTTTCTCAAAAAACAATTTTGTATAATTATATGTGAATATTTTTTTTTAGTAAAAAAGTCAAGTTCAATTAAAGTAAAGACAACCCACCAAATTTGTAAACCGAGGTAACTTGGATTGCCTTGACAAACTTGTAAACAATGCTAACTTTATATAAAGGCAAAATAAAAAGAAGAAAATTATAATGCTAAATTCTCAAAAATCTCAATTTTAAGAGATAGAATTGATTGACAAAAACAGATTTAATAAAAATATCATAACAAAAATTCAAAAAAAAAGAGTAAAACATTGTGGATTAGTATTGTAATCTTCAGTACAATTGGTGTTGGGTGAAAAGTGGTTTCGCCACATCCGTTAACTTTTGTTACTTTATAAAGTTTAATAACATGTTTTTTTTCAAAAAAACTATTTTTTTTTATATATTTAAAATAGACTATAAAAAAGTCAAATTCAATTGACAAAAGAGAAAAAAAAGAGAAATCCCACCAAACCCAAAACCGGGGTAACCTCAGTTACGTACCTTGACAAACTCGCAAACCATACTAATCTCATAGAAAAGCAAAATAAAATGAAAAAAAATTACAAACTTAAATTCTCAATCATTTTAATATTAAAAATTCAAAATTGATAAAAATTATTTTTAAAAAAATTATAACAAAAAGAAAAGAAAAGGAAAAAAAACCATGTATTCAAGAAAACAAATATGAGAAGATACTATATTTTATGAGAAGATAATATACTCATAAAAACAATATATTTTATGAGTTTTATGAATATTTTACGAGGAAAACTAAAGTAATCTACCCCGCATGCTTTAGCTTCTCTTTTGATTAATGTTGTTGGAAAAAGTAAAATAACTTTAGGTGGAGAAAGAATATATGTAATGATTTTTCATTTTTGTACAGCACTGATCCTCAAATGTGGGGTTAAGTAAGAATATATGCAGACCTGTCAAGCCCGAAAATTTGAATTATCAACTTTTTAAAATATTCATTTTGATTAAATTGGTCAAATTTTTATTTAATCACATTAAAAAAAAATAAGTGATAAATAAGAAACGGATGATATAAAAAATCAAGAAATAATGATTTTTATCCATCTGTTATGACGGGACAGGAAATTTGCTAGGGAGGTATTTCGGACAAAAACAAGGATTTTAGTCCTTATCCTGTCCGAAATATTATATTATACTATACAGTATAATATACTAAAAAAAGCTCAATACCCCTAATACCCCTTGTATTATTTATCTAGACACTAGATATTGAAGCAGTGTAATAATAGTCTAACCCTTACCATAAAAAAATGCAAGGGTAGTGAGGGAGGAATGAAGTTATTTTTTCACTGGGATACATTTAACATTGAAGGGATAGTTGAGAAGAAAATGATTAGCTCAAGTTTTACTGGGGCTGCTCAAGACATCAGTCAACCTGCACCCTCACGTCAGGACACCTGATGCTCAGGTTGCCCTGCCCTTACGCTGAGTCAGACGGGTTGGCTTGCATTTATCCTGAATACAAGCTAGGCCCGCGCCCTAACATGAGAATTGGCGCTTGGACTGCCTATCCTTGTACCGGATCACACCCAAGCGTCATGTTTTGCTGGGGCTGGCTTGCCCTCGCTGTGGACGGGGAGCCAAGCCTGCGCCTCCACTTGGGAACAGCTAGCACTTATGCTACAGTCGTGCATTTCTCCTTCCTTATCAATTCCATTTTGATTCTGATTTTGACTCATTGTTTGATCTTAGCACATTGGTGACAATTATCAGAAACACAAAGCATCAATGACATAATCCAAGCTGTGTTTGTTTTCTAATCGAGTTAGAGTTGAATTTATCAAACTTAAATGACTTGAAGAGTCTCAATCAAATAAACTTCAAAATTATTTTTTAATTTTTGTTCAAAATAATAATGTTTTATTTTTTTTCAAATTGATATTGTTTTATTTATAAAAAAAAAAACTAAAATGATATTATTTTATTATTTAAAAAAAAACTCTGAAATAACATCCTAACGCGCGACCAAGTCTAGGATATAAATGGTGAATTGCATGCTAATTTGCTCAGGTCAAGTTTATATATGTGTGCCTTTTTTTTTTTTAGTTTAATGTGGGTGTCCGGGTCAGTTTGCGCGCACCTCGACTAATCCTACGGGCCCTGAAGTTAATGACCATGTAAGCCTCCAGTGACCATCATATGAGCAACCACAAGGCTCGAACCTGAGACCACAGAGGAAGCAAACCTCTTGATTCCAAGCTCTTACCACTGGACCACCACCTAGATGGTTACTTTTTTTTTCTTCCATGCAAAAGCTGCTCTAAAATCTATATATTACATATTGCTAGGATGCCAATGATTATACACGGGTTGAACTTTTTTATATTTATACTTTATTTATTATTTTCTGTGTAAGAAATTTATATATTCATAAATTATTTATTGGGTTTTGAGTATTCATATGGGTATGCGTTATTTATTATTCAATAAAAAATAAAATAGTTGATATATATTTGAAGTGTGTGTGTGTATATATTAAATGATAAAATAATAAATATTATACACATATTTTTATGTCAATATTAAGATACATATATCATAATGTATTAAGAAAAATCTAAATGTTCTATAAATATATATTTCAGGTTAGATTCAGACAGGTTTTACAATATCCATACCCTACTCATTATTCATTGGATAAAGTAATTATTAAAAAAAATACTTATCTATTTAGACCGGTCAATTTTCATCGAGTTCAAATTAAATTGTAACCTCTATGTTTTGCAAATAATTAGATCGTCAATATCTGCATTTGGGTTATCCTACAGGGAGAGTATAATCTCTCAATGATCAAATTACAATTACAAAACATGCTAGACCTGTTAGAAATCATGCATGGCCAGGATAGGTCTATTAATTGAATTCTCATTGTTCCAAAATCCAACCTCACTACTAGGAAGAGTGTCATTTGCTGAGCCTGGATATGCTCTGGTGGGAAATAATATGCCTAAAGCAACATTTTTAATGCTCATAGGACCATTCCTCAGGTTCAGCATTCTGAGAAAGGATAAGAGAACCTGACAGGTCCTACCTGATGGTGGTGAGAATTGAAACTTCATCTGAACGTAACCAGGCTGATCGGGACTATTTTTCAAGAATTTTAGATTGGATATTCCCAGCAGATTATAGCAGAATCAGCATTGGTACGCACCTTTTCATGCTGATTATGTATCCATCCTTTCTCCTTTAATCACAATTCGATAGAACTTGGTAGAAATATAAACAAACAGGATGTTGATTCTACATTGAGGCAAAATATCATGCTGGCTTCTCAGCAACCTAGCTTGGTCGCACCAAAATGTTGAAAAAAATTAATTGTTCTCGATCTTTTTCAGCTTTTGTTGCCAGCCAAAAAATGTCTGTTCCTCCCTTTTGTGTTTGTCAATTTTGGGAATCATACAGACATTAGAGCATCAGATTCCTGATGGGTTATGCATGTTAAATGAGACGCAGTTTCATTTTGTTGAAGTATTGAAAATACTAAGTTCCATTTAATAAATTTCATTTGCGGGGCCTGAATGTATGTATGGCATGAAGGCCTCTTGTTCATGCCAATAACAAAATCAAATAAATCAAAAGGAAAGGGGGAAAATGAAGTTTGGTGAGTCAATTTCATCAACCACGGGTAGATTGCACTAAAAGGATTAACTAACCCTATAGACTTCCTAATAAAGCAGAGGCCTCATCTTGCAAAACCTTCCATGCTGCAGTAACATGCCTCTCTTCAGTCAATGGTGCTCCCACAGCAAAACGTAATATGTACTTGCCTGATAGAACCTGCAAAGATTGGCTGTGATCAGACAAGTAAACTACAATTCCCCTTTCCCTTAAGTAGATGATAAATTAAAAGAAGAAGAAGAAGAAGAAGAAACCACTGCATGAGCATTTTAGTTACTGCAGAAAAGAAATATGAAAGTAACATCGATCTTACTGTATGTGATATGAAAATTTTCCCTGTTGAGTTTACAGCATCTAATAGGTCATGGTTCAGATTGTTTCCGTGATCTTCATTGTTGTTAGGAGGTAGAAGGCGAAAACAAACCAATGAAAATATCCGAGGGGTGACAACCTGCAACATGAATTATGGTATAGAGAAATGATAGAGTATTGATTTGCATAAAAAACCATAGCTGTGGGGAAGTTTCATAAACACGTAGACATAGAAATGATTAAAAAATGCAATGAAATGATACTGGTTGCTTATGGCACCTCTCTTTCACACCAGTTTTCAATCTTTCAGCCTAGTTTAATGCATCTAGCTTATTACATTACAATAGCAACACCAAAAGGAAAATTCCTGTTTCAAGCCAAGCAGTGGTTGTGTGCCAAGGTGAGTAGCTAACATAACTGATTTCTTATTCTGGCAATTGAAGGAAGGTTACCCACTTATTTCCTATCTTTTCCAAAGGGTTCAATAGGCATCTCATGCTTAATACCACTAAGCCCAGCAATGGCTTATCCCATGCCAGGTGCGCTAGCTGACATGAGAGGCAGTACTTACACCCCTTCAACAAATACGGGAACAGCCATTTCAGCATCAGCTCATCCACCCTTACAATATAAACTCTTCTCTACCAAACTAACAAGATTCAGGACCAAGTTTAAGTAAAAAACAGCCACCATATCAACAAAAATCTGCCAATTTGGTGAAATTAAAGGTGTTACAGATAAAAAGAATAGAGTAACTAGACCTGGTTAAAAACGTTTTATCCCTGTGAATAGGTATGTATTAGAAAGATCCGTGGACATTCAAGAAACGAGGTCCAATCAGGTGTGTAAAATAGAAACACATATAGACACACGTAAAAAGGTCTATCTACCTCAAATCTTGAATCTGCAGCGACAAGCCCTTCAAAATATTTAGCCAAGTTGATATGATTTCTAATGTAGCACTGTAGATTTTCCAAACCATATAACCGCAGTACCATCCACAGTTTCAGTGATCTGCGAGGTAGCATTTTCAGTATGATTAAATTGCACTTCTGGTATATGGTGCATGGCTGTGCAGTAGAGAAACTTGTGCGAGGAGGCATTCACAAAAGTTTTCCAAATCTTTTTGATTTGGCTGAAAAGCCTATGAAGGAAGAGGCATTGAGGCAAAAGTTTGATGGCACACCTAAACCGACGTCCAAGAGGAATTTGCCAATCTTTGTAGTCCACAACCATGTTTGCTTGAGAGGCCTGACATGTCAATATGTTAGGAAATACCATGACTGAAATGTGCATCATAATCCATAAATTATGATTGGTTAAGAATTTAATTTGTTTGATATTAAAAATCCAATCATCTACAGCTAGCAACTTGTTCTAATGTTACATAACCCTGTAACCTTTTAAGGCATATAAACATGTTAAGAAAACAAGTTCAGAGTTTTTATCATGAATAACAAAATTTAAATCATGAAAGCTGTAACCCCCAAGTTGGGAGATTAACATGAATATCTTAGAAAATTAAATGGGCTGTTTTGGAGCTTTTGAATTGCAGATCAATGAAACACATCTAATGGCAGTCAATCAAATTCATTGTAGCACACTTTGGGAAGACATGAAAATTCCCACCCTTCAAGTCCTCACAACACAATCCTTTACTTAGTGAACTTCAGGTGCAAAAATTGTATGGAAATAAGATTAAGATGTTAAGGATTCTTACTTTGTTCTTCAGGAACTCGGGATTCGTAGAGAGGGACTGGATTAAAGCATTTCTATCCTGTTGTCCAGCATAAAAATAAAACTCATTTAATGTATTTGCATATTCAAACAACTAACTAACCAAAGGAACAACAATCAGCAGCCCAAACAATTTAGGAATTACAGCAATTATAGTCCTCGTGTTTTAATCATAGCAACCAGTTTTTCATTTCTTCTTGGACAATTAGAAACCAGATATTCTAGATTTTCCAAGAATCCTTGTTTATCTGGAACTATATGGACTACTTGACATTTCAAAAAAAATTCAAGAGCTGAAAGCACATTTCTGATGCAGCATTTTAATGATTCCTTTAGTGACAATAATGAAACACTTCAAGTGATTTCATCATGCATCATTTCTAGATTGCACAAAACAGAACTTGAGTATCTGAGCAACCTCCCACAATTATTTTTGAGAATCCCTTCTGTATAAACTGGTTGAATCAAAGAAGTTTGATATATTCTTATACTGAAGAGGATGGTAGTAAAGATATAAAGATATCTGACTGAAAAGTGCAGAGCTCCAAAATATTGACTTTTTGAACAGACAGAAATATGCATATGCACAGAGCAAAAGATATAAAAAATCTCGACCATGCATGCATATGCAATGCAATAGATGTTTCACTGCAAGTAGTACAGAAAAAGGAAATGGCAATCGTGTATGTTCCATGAAATTTTCTTTTAAAGATATTGGATATGATGATTTTTATGTTACTGACTTACTAAACGGAACCTTAACCTCAAACTCCAAAAGAATCCCACCCCAATTCTCGTTTTCCACAGGAGGGAACTGCCACTGCCCAATAAGGGGTTCAATTACGTAGGAACTGCAACTTAAGTGTACACAAAGAGTGTGCATGCTAGCAGGCACGTGTTTGTGTGTGTGAGTGAGGAGAGGGGTGGGGGGGGGGGGGGGGGGGGGGGGGGAGTGTTCAGATTTTAGCACGACTGAGAGTGAGTGAGCTGTAAGTGCTTGTGGACAAACAATGATTGGTGCAGATAGCATGAAATAAATGTAAAAATCATTAAACATGGGCCAACATATGATAAATATGAGCAGACAAGAAAACAGCATACCTTTACCCAAAGAGCCGAACAATCAAAGTTTGTCAGAAACCATTTATGAGCATTCATGTTGAAAGAGTCAGCTTCTTCAACACCATCAATGTAACAACGATATTCTGGACAAATACAAGCACTTCCAGCATATGCAGCATCCACATGAAACCATATTCCATTATTCTGTCAAGAGGCCATGTATACAACCTTTGTTATCACGAACAAAAACTTTCATGGTAGTGTCATCAAGGTCATCATATAGGATCTCACACACGTCTAGATAAAAAAAATCCTCAAAGGGTTTGAGAACTGGAGTGTACTGAAGGAGGTTTTTAGGATACAGAAACGCCGGAATTTGTTATCATAAACAATTTTTCATTACAGGCCTTCTAATCGACAGTTTAATTTTGATGTCAATGTTTCTGAGTTTTCTAACATGTTTCTTTCAGAATTCTACTGGGATGTGTGTGTGTGTGTGTGTAGAGAGAGAGAGGGTTACTTGGTGAATTCATTTTAACCTGCAGCCAGCGTAGCCTGCTTGTTTGGCTTAAGCTTGTGCTAGTTACCAACCCATCCCTTCCTTGTGATCTCTAAACAAAATTCTACCTATTAAACTTTAATTGTGGGTGCAAGACTGCACTTGCCATTGCTGCTAGATCTTGATAACAATAGAGTATGGAGTTTTGTACAGGCTTAAAGCAGATTTCTTGCTTATTTCACTAAACATAGGCTACCTGTTACCTTAGCAATCTTTCCTAGAGAAAGCAAAGGGTCAACAGCTGTTGATGATGTAGTGCCTACCTGCAAGAACATGAAAGACTTTTAGTACCATTAAAATACCAAAAAAAAAAAAAAGAGGAAGGAAGGAAGGAGTGAAATCTACTTACAATCACATTACATGACCATGTATAAGGATTCACATACATAATCACCGATTAAAATGGAACCTGAACTTTATATCTGGATTATTGCTAGTCCAACCAAATTGTCTTGTACAAAAAAATTTACAACTTCAACACCCATAAGAAACCAAACACATTTCTTATCTATATATACTGTGATCCCATTAAGGAGCCACAGCCTACTGCAACAGTAGAAGTTCTAGCTTGCAAACACAAACTGTAAGGTTCTAGTCTTGAGAGAAACCATTACATGCAAGAATTGTAAGTGGCAGTTCTATTTCTAGAGTTTTATCACAGGGAAAAAATAGATAATCAACCCCTAAGTGCATTGCACAATTTGGTGATGCCCAAATAACCCCAAGTCAAAAACCATAAGGATCCACAGATCTATATCCAGTTCCTGAATTCAGTAAGCTTTATATGTGCTGCAGATGACAAAAATCTTACGACTTATTAATTCTCAAGCATATGAGCGGCGGATTTATTTGCAGCTAGTGTGATCAAACTAATCTTTTGAGAACCTATTGAACAAAAAATGTTTGCAACCAATTCAACATTCAGTTACTAAATGTCTTAACAGTTGACTAAATCAAGGATTTAGTGAGCTTTTTCTAGTTTATTCCAATAGAGTAACCAGATGATAAGTATAGGTTTCAAAGAAGATTTTCATATTCCCAAGTCATCATCAGCATTCTACCTAAAAATAAAACAGTGCTTGCCCAAGTACAGAGCCAATAGACCTTTTAGAATGCACCAACTTGTTCCATTGACGTGTTTAAAAGACAAAAAAAGAGAGTACACGTCTTATTCTACCATATGTTATACTGAAAGAATCACCAAAAGAAAACACATGGTCAAGGTCAAAGAGCATCAAAATAAAGCAACCAAGGAAATTATTTTCAGTGTCTTACTGTAGCACATAAGAAGAAAGGGACCAATCCAGTGGAAATGTCTTCTGAAATTGCTTTACTAAGTAAATCTGGAGAAAGGGCATAATTTGTTGAAGAGTCTGTTTTTAGCAGCTTGCAATTTTCTGGATGGATCCCTCCTATCTGTCATTAATTAGAAATAAAAGACATTACAAATAGCAAGAATAACTTCACCATGGTAAAAATATATCCATAAATACACACATCTCAATATAAGTGTAAAAATAAAATAAAACGAAGAACATGTGACTGCTGAATGGAGACCTTGAAAAACTCCATGGTAATGGAACGTTATGGGAGTTTTTATTCCTAAAGCAGCTGGAACAATCAGTTTTAGTACCACACCAACTTGGTTTCCAGCATGTACTTGACGCAAATTTAAAGAAACACAACAAGTGACTGGCTTTAGAAAAAATAATTGTATGTGTTTGTATGATTGCATCAGTCGTTCTTTAAATAATAACATGTAATTTTATCTGATTTAAGAATATGAAAATTTGATACACAATGCAATGTAGAAAATGAAAAATTGAAAACTCCCCCCTCCCCTCGGGCCTGAAACCCCTACTCAGAAAATGAATGCTTATAGTTCAGCACGAAGCATCATGTTAGAATACTTTTTCTGTTGGTCTTCTTGAAAACATGTGAACAATGGAAAGTTCATGGTATGAAAATGCTCTGTAAGTTATCAAGCAGCTGGAAAGGTAGCTTTTAGTGCTGCACCAACATAGTTGCCAGCTTGTGCTTAATTTAATATGAAGTGACATCCATTGACCAAAGTTAGAGAAATTACCGTGTAGAGCAAAAGTAGCTTGACCAAAGGCTACAGGTAAGAGTAAGACTATGGAATAAGAAGTTGAAATGCTGTGTTGGGTCATATATGAAGTGCATTTACTATCACTCACCTCAACTAGTACCACTTGAATATATTTCTACTTGATTTATGAAAAATGGGCACATAACACAGTCATTACAAACAAAATTTTGGACTCCACCCCCCACTCCTCCTCCAAAAATAATTGTGACTCAGAAAACGGAAGTCAATAGTTCAGTATGAAGCATCATCTTCGGAATTTTTTGTGTTATTAATGGGTGCAATTTTATGGATGCTTGTGCGTTGTTTTACAAAGATACCTGGCAGGCTTTTTGCAAAGCAGAGTGGGTTTGATCGGATGCATAAACAACAAGCTTTTCAAGGGCATTTTTTCCGAGCTTCCTCAAGACCCTATCACGAGCAGCCAGAAGCACAACTAGAACAGCTTCACTTGCAGTGCCCTGTATCACTCCACCACCTTGTCCTGCTTTGCAAAATTGCACCAACCACAAACATCAATAATTTAAACTCTTTTGACCATAACTCTGGCATCAAAACTGCTTATGCAAGTGTCCTATGAGTGAATCATTGTGCAATGCCATCTTCAGACAGCTGTTGAAAACATTGCAAGAAACATTTCAGAATATCAACTGAAAAGACTGAACACAGCTGGTTCCTGCTATACCATTGACAAATTACTGAGCATTTTGTGGCATCCACGTGAGCACATAGACCAAGTTTGTGCGGATATCTTGTTAAAATTGTATGACAAAAAGTCTGTGCCGCTTTTCCTTACGAACTTTAACATTCATTCATTCATCAGAACCCTTACCAGTAGAGAGAAAGTCTTCAGGTAGCTTGAGCAATTTACCAAGCCAATCTAGAACAATCATTTCAAGCTCAGTTGCAGCAGGAGATGTTATCCAGCTAAAACCCACCATATTAATACCAGCACTAAGCATTTCTCCCAAAAATCCAGCAACACTACTGTTAGAAGGATAATAAGCAAAATAACTCGGGCTTTGCCAATGGGTCACCCCCGGAAAAATCTTTGCTTGAACATCTGCATTCACATCGAGAAACTAATCAATGGCAAGAAAAAAACAACCAAAAAAAGTTCATTTTTTCCCTCTCTTGTTTGTAAAATAAAGCAAATTCACCATCAAGAACATTTTGCAACGTTTCAGGTTGATTTGGAGCAGAATCTGGCAGAAGTTCGCGTAGATATCCAGGCTGCACACACAGAAAAAACCCATTTGCCACCAAATTCACACACACTCATACACAACAAAAAGAGAGACCATAAAGAAATCAAAAGGGAAAGAAACCCAGATAAAGTGAATGAATATTAAAGCTAAGGAAGGTTAAAAACCTCAACTTGGCTGAGAACAGGGAAATTCTCAATGGATTTGTAATAATCAGCAATAAAGTCGACCATTTTATGTGCATTCTCTCTCAGTTGCTCTGAATCCATTGGTTGCAACCCCTTACCCTCCCTAAAAAGCACATTAACATCAAGATTAATCCATCATGAACATGCGTAAACACAGTATAAAATCAAAACATACACTACTACTGTAAAACTTCCAAGACTTACATGTTTAGTGAAATGTGTACTGCCAGAGCCTGAGCTTGATGAGTTAAGACTTGAGACTATATTCTTTAAAGAGAGAAACAAATGCACTAATACTCTGGTGGGTTTTAACGGAGAAAGCTATGTTTTTTAACACAATCGTTTGGACGGATGGATAGGCAGGCAAGGGAAGGGAAGGGAAAGGAAGATGGAGGGAGCTTCGATGGTCTATTTCTTCATGCGTAAATTATGAGTCAGTCCCTTTAGTTTTAACAAATAAATCAAATAGTCCCTCTATATTTGTTAATTTTATGGAATTTGTAAAACTTTACATATAATTTTAGGACGGCTTGATTTTATCAATCTTAGCTAAAAAAAGAGATTCTAATAAGCCAAGAGATCTAAACGATATTACTGATATCATGATTTTAAAAAGATTTGATTTTTTAAAACATTATAAGAAGGTTCATATGTGATTTCTAAAGTGGTGTTTGAGATTATAATAATAATTAATTTTTAAAATTTTTTAGCTTGAAAATATATTAAAATAATTTATTTATTTTTTAAAATTTATTTTTGATATCAGTATATTAAATTATTTAAAATCATAAAAATAATTTTAAAAATATTTTTTGAACACAAGAACCACAACCTATATGTGAAATTATGCAATTCAAAAATTTGAATCATATTTTAGTAATTAGGGTATTCATCTTACTTATTTTGATGGTATTTTTTGTTTCTTTTCTCATTAATCTTTCCATATTATTATTTTTTCTTTTCTATTTTTTTAAAAATAAATTATAAAATAACATAGAATTGATGAAAAAGATTAAACTCTAAAAAGGATTAATATATATATAAAATTTAAACCGTGAAAACTAATTAATTAGTTTTAAAAATTACAAGGACTAAGGTATAATTAACTCATTTTACAAATCAGTCCTCAAGGTGTAGATTTACATTTTAAAAAACTTTCTTCTTGTTTTTTTTTTTTACATTTTAAATTTAAAAACATTGTTCTGAAACATCATCATTTTCTTGAAAAGAAAAAAAAAACAATCCACCAAAAATACTAAACACAAACAAGAGTTATTAAATTTAACTCAGGATAAGATTAGAATTTCGAATATAAAAAAGTTAATATTAAAATAGATTATAATTGAGTTTTCATCTGGATAAAATTAAATCAATTATTTCCTTTTTTTTTAATCCAAATTAATCTATACCTGGAATTGACCCAAGAAGTCTATCCAGGTTTTACAACTACACAATTGTTATGCTTTAAAAAAAACACAAAAAACTCAACTAAATGGAAGTGCCATAAAAAAGTGTTTTATTGCCCTGTTGACATTTACAAGAAGGTGGTCTGATGGGTGATGAAGGGAGATGGGGTTTCAAAAAGCCCTAGATCATACTCCCCATGTAAGAAAGACAAAGACTATGATCATATTGCCTGTGTCCTCAACTGATACAACAAACATATCATTGATGCGAGGCATGCGAGGAAATGTTGCTATATCTCTATCTACATTGCAAAATTCAGTTTCTTTTTCGCAACTTTCAGCTGCATATATCAGTTCACAGTTGATGGCTCCGAAAGCTGTTGCGGTTGACATACTTTGTTGCTGAGTCAATAACAATGGCAACAGAGGCCATCATCCTGCATTACTTAGATTATGATCATTACCACCTTGAAAAATTGTTCCAGTGCTTGCAAATTGTTAAGTTAGAAGCTCCCGTGCTCGAAGCTCGACAAACGAGAGTCTGACAGAACGGCAAATAGTTGTGTGTCTACAAAATGCTGCAGAACACAAAAATCAATACGCGAAAGCAATTGAAAGTCTTGTGATCAACCAATTCAAAAATCAAGATTGCATCTATTAAGCTCAGTTGAGAATCTAGAAGCATGTATCCGAATATAAAATGCAAATGTAGGTAAAGATTTATAAGAGTTTGTTTGTTAACGCGGCCAACCATTCACTAGCCGCGTTAGTATTAACAAAGACAAAGTATATGTTTGATATTATAATAGCTTTTATAATTGTGGTTTGAAAAAGTAAATTTAAAAAAAGTTATAAATTGTAACCTTTTTTTTAATAAGGATTTCAAGAGAGTTTTCAATAACATACGTGCAAAATTGTGGTACGTTGATTAACCAAGCACTTCAAAAACTATAATAGGAGCAAATCTCAGTTTCATTTATACCTCACCGCACTATCAAATAGGCCGCAGCATTACTGGGCAAAAAGGTTGAGAAGAAGTGTGAAAGAAAATGAACAGCGAAGGACTAAAAGAAAATGAAAGTTACCTTAATAAAGGATCGGTCCCTACTATTAAAGGAGTCAATGAAGCTATCTTTGAGAAGTAAAGAAACCTGAAAAGGATCAATTCCAGATAAGTATATACTTGGAATTGAAGGTACTTAATTTTTTTTGTAATGATGACCTCAGGTGTTCTTACCCTGTCATTGTTTGATTGCACGCTCGTTATTGTATAAGATCTCAAATCTGAACAAAGAGACTCCAAGTAGCGTCTCATGACAGTCAAAAATCGTGTTGCAGCTTCAGCCTGGAATTATCAAATATAATCAGCTACCATATAAGAGTGCAGGATGAGAAGAAATCTAACAGTAAAGATTCGATGAAGATGGGAAGAAATCTAACAGAATAATGATGGTGGTGGTGAGTTTAACAATGACAGTAGTGGTGATCATTATGTCGAAAATGACAGCAGTAATGGTTAAGATGGTAGTCTTTTCTTGAGAACAAAAATAGTAATGGAAGACTATTCCATAAAAATCATGCATGGAGGTTTATTTCGGATTATCGACATAATTAGCATTAAGAAGGCTGCAAACAATGAAGAGATTTTCCCTGTAATGATGTGCAAAAGCAGTATACACTGGCCCCGCATCGTTCTTGCAATAATTTTAATCAACATACGACCGGATAAACTTTGCTTAAAGAAGCCACCATGCCTGTCAATGCTTTTGTGAAGCTTAAGTTTCCAAGAATAAGACAGATAGGCATGCAAGAAGTGAGGTTTTGCATTGAGTCCAGCTACAAGTAATACCTGCACTTCATTGCACCTATACACAGGATGCCTTTTAGCAACCGAGCTTTCTAATGATAGTCTGTCGTGCAATGGCCGAAGTTCAGAAACAAGCTCTTTATACCGTGGAAGTGTCGGCAAGTGACACATTTTCACCTTCAGTGGAGAGGAAACAGTAAGAACACTTGAGGAGTATCATGTTTAATGAAGTTCAGGCTCTAGTATATAAAAGAAGGGAACGATCAAAAAAGCTTCCCAACCTGGTTTTTGAGCACATTAACATGAACAAGGTTAGAGGTTTTTATCTTCAAGTCAGCAGGTCTGTGCTGTATACCAACCTGTAAGAGAAAAAGGCTATATTAAAACATTTGACAGGAATTTCTTAGTGTTCTGGATAATTTAGCTCAATGTCTTGACCAGCATAAATTTCTTGGATCATACTTCATGTAACAAACCTCCAATATCCAATTTTATTTGACGGGTTAACTCAAATGACTGCCGCAAAAAGTTACATAAAGCATGTTTCCAAGTGTTTGAAATAAAAAGTTCAATGTCAGAGAAATTGGAAACTTCTCACTGAAGACAATGATTGTAGACTTTACACTAGAACTTATATGATATATTTTTCAAAACTATTTCAAATGTTGATCAGAAAAACAAGACCAAAACATACTGGAGAGCTCATAAACTCTCATAACAACAGATAAGATAACGATGATCGGAGCAGGATTGTTGAGAACATGCACCTTTGCCCATGTCCTACTAAGCTGATCCCTCAAAAAAATCTGGGGCAAAAAACCCACCTCCCAGTGCTTAATCTATATATACCGTTCTGGTCTTTTTTTTCAAGGACATCTGCCTTGTTGGGTGATACATTCTCCTGTTTAAGCATCGACCTCTACCGGAAAAAATGAATCACGGTCTTACTCACTTTGCAATGAGCTTTTCTCAATCTTGAGTGGAAGATTTTGAACTTGATTGAAAGGTTCAGTAAGGCTCATAAAAAAAGTTTCCAACACCTTGACAATTCACACCCGAAGAGATGAGCAAAAAAGTTAAACTCAACCAAACCTTCATGGCAAGACATATTTATGCCTGAAGATATGAAATAATATGTTAATCTTGCGTTTCAGCCTCATGATATATCAACCCTTATCCCAGGCCAGCTTGTCCATGCTAAATCATCATTTCAACTTTCCAGCATGCATCAACTCCGAAACCTTGTAATTTTCCCTGTAGTTAATGGAGAAGAGATTTGTGGGGGGGGAGGGGGGGGGGGGATCTTCTAGCCATCCTAAGTACTGACATAAACCAGTCCAACCTCATCACACCCAGTTACATGCAGGTCAGATCAGCAGTTCCAAAAAGAGAAGTTGCTGTAAGGTCTTTCACAACACCTGATCAGTCCTGCATTGTTTTCAGACTTCTTCCTTCGATTGAACCCCTTATTCAGTGCTCCAAGTAAACTAGGGCATGAAACAACCCAGTTAATGACCAAGAAGTGACATTTTGCCAGACTGACAAGTAATTGATTCCAAGTAATTCAAAGTTTGCGAGCTAGGATTTTTCTGGAGATGGAAGGAAACTCCCTTCAGAAGCATCCAAAACTGGCAACAGCCCAACACGTGGCCAACAATAGAACTTCCAGCCACCATTTGATGCCAGACTCAACGTTAAAATCTCAATTCTCTTCTATCATCTCCAATCCTTTAAAATGTTGCTTGCCCATTTGACTTGTGATCACAGAAAGGACAAGATGATGGCATCCTAGTTCCCGGAGATAAATAAAATAATAGAGCACAGTACAAATTAAAAGGAAGAAACACAAAAAGCACAGACCAATACAATTGCATGGTAACTGTCTTAGCAAAAAGAGAAAAGTTTAATATCTGAAACTCACTATAAAGGGAACAGGAGCATCAAGAAAATCAAGCATCTGCCGTGGCAAGATCTGCGAAAGATCAACATAAATTTTAGCCAAAAAAAAGTCATGCCAGATCCATAAGCATCTAATAGAAGCAGAAGTGAAGAATATTAAAATTCCATTTCTACTAAACCAAAACCTAAAAAAGCAAAGAAAGAAAGAAATTCCAGCATCCATTTTGACCAAAACCAAGAAGCTACTGCATCTCAACACAACTTCACATATCCTGAACAGACCACCACCAATTATCTGATGTAGTATTCCAACTCCAGTTAAGCTTAACGTATATTCAGAGAGTAATATTTCAATCTTTTCTGCCTTTTTAACATTTCCTTTTGGCTTGCATATCAGGATTTTTAACAAGGATTAGTTATTCATTGTTCTTTTATTATGTCTCATTCATTTACATGAACTTTCAATGACACTTTGAGGAGAAATAACCGAGGATGTGTGACAGTAACATCATTATTTTAGCTAAATCCATGATGTTCTCCATTGGCTCAAAACAGATACTACAGGGGTATAAAAATTATGAAACTTACTGGAAGCAATAAACTCTGCCATTGAAATGGACGAATCATGGGGACAAGGGATAAAACGACTGCAGATAAAACACCCTGCAACAAATGGAACTCGAGTCAGGACAGATAACCAATTCAAAACAGCTACTTTGCATAAGAAATTGTCCAGAGCTGCAAACAAATATACATGCGCGCATACTCTATAAATGTGTGCAAGCGTGTTCATGAACAAATAATTCATCTGTGGGTTGACAAAATTATCTCCAATAACAACATTCACTCACCAGGTTTGGGCACACTACCACCACTTGTTTTTCCAGTAATACGCCTGCAACCAGTGCCAAAACCTGGAAGAAGAAGCATATATCAGACTTCCAACCACCAATCTGAAAATGCAACATGGAAGAAATGGAAATAGGATTGCCTGAACAAATGGAATAAGATTCAACTACAATGGAGGGTTAAGCTTGAAATTGTTTCCTAACTACCTGCATAGTTTCTCAAGATTCCTTTTCATAAAAACAGAAATTTTTGAAAGAAACTTAATGGTTATAATTGCTGATAAACAGTCCTAGCCTGAATCTACAAGACCAAGACTCCACCTCCGTATTACACAGCAACCCTTTTCGACAATTATGCAGCGTCAAAGGAATTGATTAGAAATACGAGTGCTTGCTTAAGGATGTTACAAGTGGTGAAGCAGACAGTTGGAAAAAGATTGAACGCTGCTGAATTCAAGACAATATAACTTCATATGATAGGGACTTTACATTTTCCAGTGACAGAACCCGACATACAGTTGCAGTTGTCCATATTGACAGCGCAAGAGCTTCCTCAGCAGCAGCTAACTTCACATTGACCTTTTTACAGAATACCAAGATTAGAATATCAAGAAAGCATTTTTAATTATTTATCAAGGAACAAAGTCTAATGACAATCAAAACACTAAGAAATACCTCGGCTGCTTTGAATGAAGCTAGATAATTATTGCAAAATCCAAGGTCAGAGGTTGGAGGCCGCTTATACTCGATAGCTTGTAAATGATCAAGAGGCTGAAAAACTATCCCGTTTCCTCGTTGGGGAAGAGGCATTGCATGATAACCACAAATTATCTGTAGCAAATCATTTTTGTTTTCCTACCCAAGATCCAAGAGGTAGCGTTTAGAAAAAAAAATAAAATGGAATGGAACTCGGTATGTCACATGGGTGAACAAATGTATAAACAACAGGAACAATCATAAACTAACCTTAGCCCATTCCAATATCAAGTCATCACTAAAATCTTTTTCATGATCTGGGAAAAGTTCGTCATCATCGTCATCTGATACCATGCTTCTAACTGAACTGTCAAAGACAAAAATATATCACTATTGTACCGAAATAACAAGGGCCTTGGAGTTGCATGGCTTAATGGAGTTGAGACACATCAAGAACTCAACACACAGTTAACAAGTGACAAATGTAACTACTACCTAAATAAGGTATCAAAACTTCCAAGACGATCTAATCTGCGGCTCCTAGAGCAGGAAAACATCCCAAGTACTGGAGAAACATGACCATTTTCATCACCTCCATAAATTCTTTCTAAAGCATCACAATGGTTTTCCGGAGACAGGGAAGCATAATCATCAAAATATTGCAAATACTTCCTGCCATCCTTATCTACTTCCCTTGCTTGGCTGGAATCTGAAGCCTCGCTAGCAGTAACACTGTCAGGAGATTGAGGTTCCCAAATCTTTGGTGATAAGGTTGGAATCACATCATCAGATATAATTCCAGCAGCAGCAGCAGTAAGGGCTACTGCACTGTCAACAGGTATTGCAGAAGCCATCCAATCAGCATCGCACTCTCTATCAAGACAGTCAACATTTTCATTCATTTGCCCATGCTGTTTAGATACTGAAGGCATGCAAGCAGTGAGTGACATTTCACTAACAAACTGAGTTATCCGATTCAAACGCTCCTGTGCAATGATACTGCATCCATGTAAGTAAATGTAGTGAATTGCACTGAAGTAACTGAACCAATGTGGAAAACATTAAATTTAGGTGTCTCCCTAGAAGCCAGTAACGACTAATTAATTGATGAAATTAATATTAACCTGTTCAACATCTCATAATGTAATTCAAAGAAAGGAACCCTCGTGAGCACACAGTAGCAGCGAGGTGCAGAAACCAAAAAACGGCAGCATCGACCAGTTGATTGAGAAAGGGGTGACTGGCTGCCTAAGATACCAGGTGGCCTTTGAACGATTTCTGTAACATGCAAGCAAACCCCGTAAAGTGTATCATTGTCTGCCACCTGATCACGAGAACAGAAGGCAATTTTAAAAATCCAACCACTCTTTGTATTCAAAGAACCCCATGAAAAACAACCAGACAAATTCATAAGACAAATCAATGTCCAGCCACCAGCATTAGCAGTGAATCTTTTTGTTTGATTTCCAAACGTTTAAATCAAGATCACACGAAATACATCAAGATAACCAACTCATTTATATCCCAGAAGGTTTTCCCAATTTGGTCCTTTTTTCCCTCCAAAATGTGTTCTTCCCATCTTACCTACTTCAATTTTCTTAATTCTATTTTTTCAAAAAAGAAAAAAAAATGAAGAAGAGATAAGAATGATTCCAACAAGCCGGGAGGTCAAGGTATTATTTAAGAATTTGCAAGAGGGGCTAATTATTTGTTTCTTGAAAACACAGCTACTAAATTTGATTTTCGTATTGATAGTTCAGTAGCTTGGGAGAAGGAGAATTCACAACTTAAAACCTCCATTGAGGCCAAGAGAGCATGCCAACTTAGGCTTTGATATGGCCATAAAAGGTATGTGTGATATGTAAACAAGATGAAGAACCAAAAAGGAAAAGCTTACCTTAAGAGAAAATATGAATGAGAAATCGTCTCTGCCCAAATGCTCCTGAAACAAAATGAAAAGGAACGTTGCGTTTTGACTGTAAGGTTAGAGAAGTTTGGGAGAAAAATGCTTAACTAATATTAGATTTCGGGGATAGCATATAGCATTAGCATTAACTAGCAAAAACTCTATATGGAGACGACTTGCCACGGCCTTTTTTCTAAAAAAAACCCAGCTTCATTCAGCTTGAACATGGACAGTATCTGTCAAAAGATGTCTCGACTAAACTAGGGAGGGAGCTGAAGAAGAGAGCAACTTCTAAAGCAATGTCACTGAAGACACTTTTCTAAGTAATGAGAAATTCATACCAAAGGGTGTTGAAAGCACATGAGATATCTTAAATATTCTAGACTCCTGTGTTCATTCCTATCGTGCTGCGTCTTCACAATTGTGTATGAGCATATATTTCAATGCATAAAAAGAAGTGCGGGTGAAGGAAATCGTAATAGAAATATAATCGAGAGAACAAACTGATAACAAATCACTGCTGCTTATCTTAGTAGCTTCAACCTTGCAAGTGTGCATGATTGAAGAGTGGATTCTCTAGCAAAGGAGGGAACTATATATGAGTCAATTCCATACCTAGTGGAATTGTCAAGTCAGTTTCCAGTGACTGGGAAGAATTGCACCTATGTAAAAGGTTCAATAATCATGATCTTGGTTAAAGACCATGTAGCAAACATAGAGGTGCTAGCCAGTGAATAAGTACGGTAAATAAACAAGAAGTAAAACATTGCTTTTGATGTCAAAATTAACATGGATTCAGTAATTAACTTCCAGGCCCTAGATTGTGCTATCTAGGAATCGTAGCCTCCGCTAAATTACTCTTATCCAGACATTGTTTTTAATAGGATAGTGCAGCTCTGCAATCACAAAAGCTATGAGGATTTCTTGAAGCAAAGAGAACAATGCGGACAGGATGCAGTAAGTAAGCTTGAAAACAGTAAGACATGCGAGGTGAGTCTAGCATACCTGTCCATAAACAAGTTCGTTTAGTTCACTCAATGATGGAGTCCTCTCCAACAACCGCGTCTGCACCATGAAAATCCAACAGAAATGAGGAAGTAGATTAAAAAGGAGAAGATGACCAAAAAATCTGTATATTGGGACCGCGTAGTACAGTTACATTAGAGAGAAAATATATGGATTTATAAGACTAGAAAGTGCTTCTCAACCTCAAGACTGTGATGGGAACATTTGATATGTACTATAACTTCAGCCCCCGCACAATGAAGATCAATTAAAATTTTGAAAATAAAAACCGAGATCCTTGAATTACAGGTGACACAGCGACACAGCAAGAGTGATTATGGGGAGAGGAGGCAACTTCAATGCCCAAGAAGTAACGAAGGGAGCCTAAATCTTTCATAAAGACGGTGTTTGTCTTCCATTATACATAAGAAAATTAAGCTGTGGAAGTTAGCTCCTTTCCTCTCTACACTATAGCTACTTTAAGAGACTCTGTCAGTAAAGATAAATAGACACTTTCCAAAACCATGTTTTTGAGTGTCTTGGAGCTCTAAGGTCATGGTTTTCTAGAGGTTGCAAACACCCATTTGGAATTATAAACTCATTTTTAGCTCCAAACCTTTCGTTTTCCAACTCTACTACAATCCAAACACGTACTCTTAGATAGTGGAAGATCTGATATTCTATATGCAAAGGACACATGATCAACGATAGTTGAACTTGGCTGGCTGCATTTTTGTCTATTGTTGGAATGCAACACCATGGCATCATAGAACAATGATCGATTTACAAAAGAGTGAGAAAGCAAATGTTTTAATGTCATATGAGTGAGGAATACATTGCATGTAGTCTGTACAGTAACTTAAAATTAGCATGAACTGAAGAGCCATGTAGATTAAAAATCACAGAGACTAAATCTCAATTTATAGATGATCCATGTGAACGTCAAACCTTGACACCTCCAGGAAAACAGAAGGCAGCTAAATCCTTTGAGCGCATAGCTAATCTCTTCCCAGGAGGATATTTAAATAGTATCTGGAGCAAAAAGAAAGTAGTTAAAACATGAAAATGAGCTAAATACTTTCGGCAGTAGAACAAAAGGCAAATCCCCTCTATCACAAGGACTAGGAAGCACAATGATAATAGCTAAAACATTTTCGCAAAAAGGAGCTAAATACTTTCGGCAGTAGAACAAAAAGCAAATCCCCTCTATCACAAGGACTAGGAAGCACAATGATAATAGCTAAATCATTTTCTCAAAAAGAAGCTGCAGCGGAGCAATTCCACAAACTTAAGCAGAAGTGCCAACTACTATCTGGGTTCAATCAAGTATGAAACTGTAGCCAATGCCAAACCATATTCAAATTACTGATGTGGCTAACCTGAGGTTCCAAAGTTGGAAATGAAGGTGCCCGTCGCTGCATCGAGTTGAAATCCAACAAGCCAGACTTCTCCATATCCGACTCCCACTTCTTCTCTCTTGCAAATGCATCCTCCACTTTCTCAAGATTGGCATCCGGGTGAAGCCCCGCAACAATGAAGTGTTCAAACAGTGATGTGGGCTCCTTATATTTTGAATGATTCTACAACATAATTACGCACACATAATTCACTAAGTATAACAAAAAGAAAAAAGTGCAAATCTCAACATAAACACAACAGAAATCGGATGATTGTTTAGTTTAGTACCAGAGATTTAGAATTAAACTGATACCACTGGCGTTTCTGGTTTGCCAAGACCTCAGGATTAAAACTCGGCAAGTAACCTCGTTCCCTCGAATCACCACCCCAGCGCCAAGCATTTTGCATCCGAGTTTTCAATTTACGAAAGCTACTGCTACGTAAACTCCCCGCCCCATTTGTGAAAATTTCACTCTGGCTGCGCTGCATTGACTTGAAACCAGGATCAGTTCCTGGGTAGACGCTATGCAGTGCCTCACCAGCCACCCTAAATGCCTCCTCTGATAAATGCTGCAACACCGAATAAGGCGAATGCGGACGTTCTTCTTGTGATTCACCTTCTCCTTTTGTGCCCATTTTCTATCTTTTAACAACCAAGTATGTCACTTATCTTGTCATTAACCTCTCTAGATCACACTTGTCCACCATCATCAACATCCTAATACCCCAAGCCAGACGTCAAGAAACAAGCCATTTGAATCTTCCTTCCTTGAACGTTGAGATTTATGACATACGCAGCAGAGCAGGATCAAGAAAACCTGTAAAGTTGAATCGAAAAGAACAGAAATAAATCAAGAATTTATTAACTCAACGTATGTGTACATGTTATTGAGAAAATTCGAGAAAATTAAAGAAAAAAATGTGTAACGGATGATGGGAAGATTTTGAATTCAAGGGAAAGAAGTTAAATGCAGAATTTATGAAGTGATGGTTACAAATTTTGGTAAAGATGGGTCATAACAGGCTTAATTGGCTTACCTTTGTGTTATGGTTATGGAGGTGGAGAGAGAGGAAGAGGGAGTTTTTTGGTTAGCAGAGGGAGGGAGAGAGAGAGGTTTGCTAAAAATGGAAGGGAGAGCTGCAGGAATAGAGAAAGGGAAGTTAGACACAAAGCGAAGGAAGGAGGTGGAGTGGTAATGCTTTTTTCAAAAAAAAAATCATGAGAGGGAGAGAGTACAACTTGAGTGGATGTTGATAATTTTCATTTATTGCAAAAACTACCCTCTTGCTTCAAGTATTCTATTTAGTACCCATTTTACAATGTGGTGCATTGCAATGCATATTTTTTAGTTGAAAGTACTTTAAGATATTATTTTTTTATTTTTAAAAAATTATCTTTTTATATCACCATATCAAATTATCTAAAAAATAAAAAATAATAATTTTTTTATAAAAAATTCAAATTTTGCTCAACCCTTGTTTAGAACGGCATTACCAAATGGTAAATGGAGGTTTCGTCAACAATAACATTAAGATTTTATTTGGAAATGTGTTTGCAGAAGTTTCAAAAAAAAATTGTTTAAAATTATTTTTTTATATTTTTTTATTGGCATTACCAAATATGTGTTTGCATATTTTTTTAGTTGAAAGTACTTTAAGATATTATTTTTTTATTTTTAAAAAATTATCTTTTTATATCACCATATCAAATTATCCAAAATATAAAAAATAATAATTTTAAACAAAAAAATTCAAATTTTGCTCAACCCTTGTTTAAAACAGCATTACCAGATGGTAAATGGGGGTTTCGTCAACAATAACATTACGATTCTATTTGGGAATGTGTTTGCAGAAGTTTCAAAAACAAATTGTTTAAAATCATTTTTTATATTTTTTTATTGTTTTTTAAAAATAGTTTTTAAAAAATAAAAAATATATATTATTTTAGTACATTTCTAATAAAAAACACTTTTACAATTAACCATTACTGTACTTTTAAAAATCCTTTAAAATAATATTTTTTATTGTGATAAATGGCATTGTAAAATGGTGTAAGAGTGTATTTAAAAATGTGGTTGCGGTTGTTTTTTCAAAATATTTTTTACTCTGAAAAACATCAAAAAAATATTTTTTTTATTTTTTTAAAATTATTCTTGATATCAGTGCATCAAAATGATTGGAAAATATAAAAATATATTAATTTAAAATAAAAAATAAATTTTTTTAAAATACTTTTTCAATATAAAAACAAACATATTGAAGTCATTCTCTTTTTTTTTTTTTTACTACTAAATAGCTTCGGACACGAGACTTCGAAAACTTTTAGAAATTTGACCGGAGGCTAAAACAATTATTTTTTCGGTGAATGATTAAGGAATTGCTTGAAAGGAAGGGGTGTGATTGATGAATGGAAATCAAATATAGTGCTTTTCCATAATTACCAATAAATGTGATTCCAAAATTAAGACAATTGTATTTCAAATAACTTCCAATAACGAGAAAGTGCATTTGACTTTGGAACATCAGCGTGTCGCGTCGCGTGCATGAGACACGACTTTTCCACCTCATCAACCGTTGACTGCATGCGGGCTCTCGGCTCTGAACTTTACTTACTGTATGCTTCAGATGTAGCTTCTCCTTAGATCTATACCGTTGGATTGAGACTTTTGGGTCCCGCATATAATTATCGAATTGACCCATTTCACTTTCTGCTTTGGGGCGTTTATTGCACGCTCAGGTTAGAAATCTATAAAACATTAATTCCACGCAAAAAGGACTATTATTTTTGCTGTTTGAACTAATTAGTTAAAAGCCATCCAATGTATATCCGAATAGATGAAAAGGGACTTGAATTCAAATATAAATTTTGTTGAGTGAATGTATGTTTGGTACTGTAATGTCTGGTGTTTTTTATAAGTGTTTTTTACTTGAAATTATATTTAAATTAAATTTTTTTTATTTTTAATATCAATACATCAAAAACCATTAAAAAGCACTAATTTAATGTTTTTTCAAGTGAAGCGCATTTTTAAACCGAATCTAAAAACAAAAATTACTGCACTTCTAACCATTCATTAAATTTACTTACAAAACATTGTTTTAATTTCTTTGAATTAAACTACGCATATTGAATAAAAAAAATTAGTTAAGATAAAATATTTATCACTATGTGCATGATATAAATAAACATCTCAATAATTTTTTTTATAAAAAGAAAAATCATTGAGAGGTATACCTTCATATAACTATTTACTCTTCAGCAAAAATATAAAAACCCGTGAGCTCTTTATAATAAATAAACTTATATAAGATCCTTATGTAAAAAAAATATTGATTCCGACTCTCAATGTTCATCTCATATTTTCTTCTTTATCCCATGTGTTTTTAATTTTCTAAGTATAATTGAAAGTCTTCCTTAGTAGAGCATTTGCTTATGTTTACAGGTGACATATAAGTTTTATCGATGTAAGCATCTATTCTTTTAAATAAAAAAACAAATATTTTTTTTAGTGTTGTTTTAAAGCATGCTTGAAAGATTAATAACAATTGATTTTTAAAATATTTTTTTATTCAAAAATATATTAAAATAATATATTTTTTCATGTTTTAAAAATTATTTTTAATATCAAAATATTAAAACAATTCAAATATATATATATATATAATACATTTAATTAAAATAAATTTAAATTTTAAAAAAATTCCCAAACGAAATATTAAACCTCTGGACAAAAGTTGGCGTGCAAGCAACGCGCATTATTGCTGTGGACAACGTCATGAAACCAAGGCATTAATAGCGGGAAAACCGTCCGAGTTTGCACATGCATGCTGCCGTCCTTCTTTCTCGAGTACTGGAATTTATTAAATTTTTGAATAATTTAATTTTTTTTAAAAGTAACTTTGTGAGAAAGATTCTCTCTTTGCTGAAAGCTAAGCAGATTGTATAACTTAATTAATTAATTAATATGCTCTATCGATATTGCCTATTGGATTATTATTATTATTTCTCTCTAAAGAAACGTTTTGCAAGTAATATTTTTATTTATTTATATTTTTATTTATTCTAATAATATATTTATTTATATATCTATATCTCGTCTTTTCAATTAAACATGTTTTTATTTATATTATCTTATTTTTTATTTTAGAATAACAACTAAACGCTAACCTATATTATCATGCGGGAATACAAGGTATGAGATATGAAGCTCGAAGGGAAAGTTGGAAGAGAACTTTTAGCCCTGAACATTTTCTTAGTTATTGCTGTACTGTAATTTTTTTTATAGAAAAAAGTATTTTTAAACCACTTTATATGATAATTGAAATTAAATATTCTTGAATGATTTTAAAGAGATATCATTTATATGATAAGATACCTTCAAAAGAATTTATTATTTTTTCTCTTGATATCACATCATTTCTTAATTAACAAGATTTTTATCTTTAAAATTTTTAAAATCATAATTTATTTGCAAGATGTTTCCAAACAATCTGGTTCGGAGGGAAACATAAGTGGGGAAAGGGTTTCTTGAGGATGGCATAGCCAATTATCAGTGCAGATGATGTATCTGTAGATGAGTGCCATTAGAGGGTAGGTGATGCTTGGTGGGCAGTAGCTCGGTAGGTAGCTCATTGTCACCAGCATCGAGTTCTAATTAAACCCAACGAAAACTGCATGCTCTCGAATTTATTTTTATTTTTTTGTCCTTTACAATTGCACTATTTGGAAAAAATATAATAAGCTTGCAAAGCCCGCAAAATTCTTAGAAAATTTAACGCCATTGGTCTCTCTTCTGCCTTTTCTTTCTGTTTTTTTATGGTCGATGGACCACCTACGGTGGTGGGTGGTGGGTGGTGGTGGTGGTGACGCCACCAACCAAAAGGCCAAGAGATGCATTTAATCCGGACCTCCGTCCCTTAAAGCCCATACAGACAATGCAAGGTTGTCTTGTTCAAACGCAGTAGCCCATAAAATACGATACCCGAGGGAAGAACATAAATTGAAAGTTGACTTATAATCTGAACCAGTCTGGGTTTGAAATTTTCAAACATGATGGATTAAGCTATAATCAAGTTCAAATCCATGCCTAAATATTAATTTACTCCCCGAAAGATTTTCAACTCTATATTTTTTTTAATGGATCTGTTACGCTTATACTTACATAAGTTTTCGAGTCAATTTGCACAATGCGTCGCTGTGTTGACTATTACTGGCAGTTGCACTCGGAACAAGCACGATGGTTTTCAGTTGAACTAAAATCGAAACAAAAAATCTCCTTAAATTGTTCAAACATGCGTAGCTGTGTTGCATTGTCTGATATATATGGCTCCTGTCTTCTGCCCACCACCATCAATCCTTCATGATTACATCATACCTTGATAAATATCCGTGGGCCACTGGGGATTTTTCCTCTTAATGACTATCAACTAGACAACAATCAAAGCTTGGGCCACGAGGAAAGCAATGTGCATATGTTTGGTAGCAGTAGGTGATAATAATTATTTTTTAAAATATTTTTTATTAAAATACTTTTTATTATTATTATTTTTTAAAATTTATTTTTTACATCGTCACATTAAATTAATCTAAAATATCAAAATATTAATTTAAAATAAAACAATTATTTTTTTAAAATATTTTTTAAACATAAAAATAAATACTTTCTGAAGAATTGCTTGAATTTTATGGTAGAGAAATTTGATGCCATTATTCTTTATCTCCATATCCCCCAATTCATTTTTATTTTTATTATTATTATTAATGTAGGTATCTGAGTCGGTTTGTGTGTACCTCAACTAATCTTACGGGTTCTAAAATTAACGACTATGTAAATCTTCAACAATCCTGAGATTTATAAAATTTAAATTAATAATTTTTAAAAAATAAACTCAGAATCTAAATGAGCTAGATACACGGAATTCTCCAGCCCACCTTTTGTTACTGCGTGAGAGGGTAACCCCAACAGGCAAGATTTCGCGCGTCTTTTCAACTATATCTGCGATAATCCACTCACGAATCCTGCAGTCAATTTCCAGGAAGAAGATGACACCAGCATTAAGATGGCAACGTAGGACTCGAAATCATCGAGCATGAACTCTTTTCCAGGTATTTCCACCGGCACAGAACTGATTTCTTGGTTCTTGGAGCTTGAACGCAAGCGAGATTGAATGGCAGAACCCAACTTGTCTTTTCGATAGATCCATTTCTTGACGCGTTAGCGACACGAGGATTTCTGTGATTTTATCACTCAAGAGCCATGTTTAATTAGATATCGTGATTGTTTTGGAGGAGAATTGAAGAGGGGGAGGCTTGGTTTATATAGTGTTGTTTAGGGAGCTATGTCTTTTGATCCAATCCTTGTAGGATTCGGTTTACAGCATATCCTGAAATCTTCAGGAAATACTAGTTTTCAGCGTATCCTGGAAGGTTTTTGTTCCTGTTTATCATGTAATGGAAAAGGAGTTTCGGATTTCTGAAAGAAAATATTAATTGGTATTTTGATACAAATTATTTTTTATTTCAAAATATATTAAAATAATTTTTATTATATTTGATTTTTATTTTTCATATTAACACATTAAAATATTTAAAAAACACTAAAAATAAATATTAATTTTAAAAATTTTAAAGCTAAACACAATTTCAAATGAAAAAAAAAAAACAGTGATTTAGTTTCTTGTAGGGGTGAGAAAAAAAAATCGACAATCCGATTAAATCGAGAGAATCAGAAAAAAATAACCGAAAAGGTCGAATCATTAAAAAAAACCGATTATAATATTTTAAAAAATATTTGTTTCGGTTCGATTTCATAAACCTGAAATCAGCATAACCTCAACCGAATCGAACCAGTTTAGTTAAAAATAAACCAAACTAAAACTGAAACCCATTAGGAAGTCCAAAAAAAGCTCAAAAAACAATATGGTTTTTTGTTTTTAATATAAAATAATCAAAACCAAACCGAACATAATCGAAATCGATCGGTTGAGTTTTGATTTTTGATATAGAATAACCAAATTGAATAGAAACCGGTCAGTTAGACTGGTTTTGATTTTATTTTTTATATTTTATAAAATTTTAATTTAATTGTTTTTATAAATAAAAATTAGCCCGAATGGAAAATAATCACTCTAATTTCTTGTGTCCTGCCTTTATAGAAGAAGAAGAAGAAGAAGAAGAAGAAGAAGAAGGAGTAGGAGAAAAAAAGAGAAGAAGGAGTAGGAGAAAATAATCAAACCCATCAGATCGCAAGATAGATCTTGTGATGTTGAATGAACGTACGAGGCCCAAGCTCAAGTATGAATGGAAGGCATTGAACCACCACGCCCTCCTACTAATGCATGAAAGAAAAAAGATTTAGAAACAAAATCACAATTGTAAAATTAAACAAAGGATAAATATATTAATAATAATAATCAATAGCAAGGATCCCCTGATGATTCATGTAAAAATTAATTTAAACCCATATAATAGAATTATCATAATAATAATTATATGCAGTCACACATAAATAAATTGGTCTAAAAATAACTCAAATCACTTATAATATAAGATTGATCTCTATAAATAATTTATAATTTAAAATTATAAAAAAACGAATAACAAATAAAGAATAATATCAAAGGAGATTTTTTAAAAAACTTTATAAATATTTTAAATCTCACAAATATTTTAAATTCAAGTTGTCCAGTATCAATGGTGGTTCTTTATTTTCTTGAAACATAAAATAAATAGACAATAAAAATAAAAAATTACATATTTTTTTTATATTTAATGTTTCGTAAATTGAAAGTACAAAAATTTATTTATTTTATATTTATATTTTTTTTATTTAACTTTAACTAAATGATATTTTATCGTTATGTTTGTAATGCACGCAACAAAAAAAAATATTCCCATCAAGTCAATAACTTTATTGTCAAGAAAATATCATGAGCCGTACCATTTCTAGCTCAAAAATAAACGTGGACTTTGAAAATATAAAAAAGACTTTGATTTTTTTTCCTAGTTTAATCACTTGACCATTCTCTGTTTGTTTTAAGAGAGAAATTAAAATCAAAACCCAACCAAGAAACAGTAACAGTGGACAGGACAAAAGTTCTCGCCGTTCCAAACAGCCCAGAAGTTCAACCTAACTAACCACTTGCCAGGAAAGAGTCCCGTGACGCACCAAGACCGGGTAAATTACAACGTAATCCTTATAGTATAGAAAAATAATCAAAGAATCCTTATAGTTGTAGAACACATGTATTTAGTCCCTATATTTTAAATTCACTTATATTATGGCTCTTTTGTCAATTTAGTTTTTTTTTAGGGGATATGAGTGGTATTGTGGATATTGTTTAGGGGTGCGAGTGGAGTCTTATGTACACCTTTCTCCCTTTCTTTCCAGCCCTGTTCCAACCTCAACCTCTCTCCCTTCCCTCACTCACTCTCTCCCCCAAAAATAATAAAAATAAAAATCAGACTCTCACTCTCTATTTTCTAATCCCTCTACATTTGAATTGGGGATTTCTAGATTTTGATCAGCACATGGTAAAAGTCAAGTCGTTTACACAAAAAAACCCTCAATTTTGCTCTAATTTACAATGGATTCAAATTCTGTTGTGTTCGACATCAGCTCAGACGAAGAGCCGGCGATTGAAGAGCCCAAGGAGTTCGACGACGATTGTAACTGGTTGACGGAGCTGTTACGGACCGTTGACAAGGAGAAGGATGATTCTGATGAGGTTGTGATTGTCGGGGAGTATAATCCGCCGAAACCTAAGTCTAAGTCAAAGTCGTCGAATCAGGTGGCGGATATTAAGTTTGTTCTCGATGGTGACGATGATGATTGCGTTGTGTTGGGCGGTGATCCTGATAAGCCGGTTTCTGCTGTTGATGATGTCTGCCGGAACGAGACCGATAGTTCTGACGACGGTGATGATGTTCTTGTTGTTGCTGAAAAAGGCCAGGTAATTCCTTTATTTATTTTTTTAAAAAAGGGTTAATGTGTGTAAATAAGATGGATTTTTTATGTTAGGGTTCTTGTGTGTTTGAGAGAAATATAATTATGTGGTTTTGTTGGCGACGAATGGTGTAATTATTGGGTGTAGGAAATTGTTGTTGATTTTGTGTTGCAGTAATGTGAAGGTGGAGGATGAGAAATTGAGACGAGTAAGGGGATATGAAAGTGCAACCCCGCTGGCGATTTTACTATCAATTTGTTGTTTTTGAATGATGGTTTGTGCTGTATTCATGAAATGTTGGGATGATTATTGTTCTGTTGGAAGTGAAGGATTAGGGCTGGATTCTTTCAAGGAAGGTGAAAGAAAGGAAATTAAAATACATGAGCTATGGTGAAAGCCTCTCGAGCCTGTCATGAAGGGAGCTTCTAAACTGATTATTTGGGACTGCCTCACTGTTACTTAATGTGATAAGGGGTTTAATTGAGAAAATTACATTTCTTAATGGTTGAGCATTTGGTTTTGGTTTTGAGATTATTCATGGAATCTTGGTTAATTTTGTTCATGATATTCACTTCTGTGTCGCATGCATTGCAAGTTGTGTGAATCATTTAGGGACTTGGTTGGAAGTTACTTCTGGCCACTATATGTTTGGGTTCGTTCCCTGAATTTGTGTTCATTTTTAACATGTGGGAGGTTTGTTAACAGATTTGTAAACTACCCTTGGTGGGTGTCTTTTTAATCTGTTTGTTGCTCATGTGTTACTAGGCCTGACTTGTTCCTGGAGTTGTAATTTGATGTAAGACAGTCAATTTAACAAGAGGAATTATTCTTCAAGTGAGCTGCTTTGTGAATAGTATTTATTAGTAGCATCTGAAAAAGTAATTGAAATTTCTTAGGCTGCACAATTGTGTTTAAATGCTCAGAAAAATAAGAGCTTTTGGGCTATCAGATTGCCTATGACTATATATTAAAACTCTTAGAATGTAGATAACCTCAAGCTAGGACTCAATGGTGGAAATCCAACTCAACATTAAGCCTGGAAATTACCAAAATCAAGACTTGTGAATGAAGAGAACATAAATCAATGAAATCAATTTCTTCCTAACCTAATTAAATGTGAAAATATGATGTAAATCTGCCGATATGGACTTTGAAAACTCTTTAGCGGGCCCTCATCTGCTTAAGAGAAGAACTCTAAATGTTGTGCATAATCCATGGATTTTTACTATTCGCTTTTAAACCATCAAAATTTGTCTGCTTGCAGTCTGATAATCTCTTTATTTTGGTAGCCCTAAATCCCATTTTTTCCCCTGTTTGGGCATGAAGCTGTTGGTACTATTTCTCTGATGCTTACCTTCCTTTTTGCAGGTTGCATGTCGAGACTACCCTCATCCAAGACATCTTTGTGTTGAATTTCCTTTTGGTTCTACTCCACATGAAAGACATTGTCACCTGGCAAGTTTGCTCTAAACTCTTCTGTAAAAGCCAAACATCAACTCTTTATAGTCAATACTTACATTCTGCTATTCTGATTTCTGTGTTTCATGACATGCAGTGCCACTGTTACGTTTGTGACTCACTTGCACCATGTGTGCACTGGGGTACAGGTGTCTCTACTATTGACCATTGTCATGCCACTGATAAGCAGGAGACGTGGAAAAATCAGCGTAAAATTTATAGAACAGGGAAAGATGCCCCAGTTCCAGTTTCAAAACTTCCTGACGTTACTGTTCCAATGGCCTTGCCCCTACTTAACCATGTAGGATCTCTAGATATTGTACCGCATAATCAGTCCTTGACACACAATCCTATGTTGCAGAATCAGGTTTCCAGGATACACACGATCCGTTCTTGCTCCTCCTCCACCATGGGCATCCCAAATATCATCAGAAACCGTAGAAGTCGTCAACCAGGATGTGTTCTAGGCAGAAATAGACTCCTATCTCGCTCAGTTTCACAACAAGCACTTGGTGTGCGTACTGATGTTCAACGGGATAGACATCCTAATGCCTTAGGTCAGCGATTTGTCTCTTCTAGTACAATGTATAAAATGCCGGGACTTGTTGCGAATGCTTTGGGTACAAACCATCCCACACATGTACCATTGAACATGAATTATGCTCCTGCTTCAGGATATGCAAGGAATGGTGCTCCTCTGGCTACATCAAAGGAAAATCCCTCTAGTTTGCATTATGTTTTACCCAATGCAAATTTTGAATCACATACATACCAGAGCTCCCCCCAGCCCAACATGGGCAGTGTCATTGTAAATACCGTGCCTTCGAGATCTGAAGTAGGCAGTCAACCTACCCTGCAGTCAAACGATGGCCAAAGTCTTTATCAGTTTGGGAATCAAGGTGAAAATGATGCAGATTCGTTTTTTTCTGATTTTGACTTTTGTCAAGTTAACAACTCAAGTCAAAGTGATCAGGGAGCTTCTATTGAAAATGTTATTCATGGCACAGTGTCCAACAATGAGCCATCAACTGTTAAGCTGTTAAATTCTCAGTTTGCTGAAATTGAAAGTGCTCAATTCCACTACGAGGATCATGAGCTTGTTGATAGCATTTTTTTAAACCAAGCTGTTCCAGTGGTTTCAGATGGTTTTGTGCCTCATGATCTGAATGGCTTTTCTCCTGAACGTCCTCCTATTGACAGAGGTATGCTTTATTTTGATGAAAATTTTTGGAATGATCCGACACATGTTTAGTCATGGCCACTGCTTGTCTTAAGAAAATAAGCATAGGTGATTGTTGCCGCTAATGTTTCACAAAATAAACATAATAGCTGTTATTTTTAAGCTGATTGTGTAAAATCCTTCTTGACAAAAATTGTACAAAGTTCATGCAACCATTGATGCCTTTGTGAGGCTGGCTGTTATGTGTTCTTGTATTTATGAATCCAAATGTTAGATGAACAACTCTGCAAATTTTCTCGCACTCTTTTCCCCTGGAACCTCTATGTTGGCCTCCATCATTTCCATCTATCCATTTTCTGCAATTCACGCAAGTCCAAGAGGTGGTCGTCTATCTTTCTTCAGTAGGTTATTTGCAGAACGCTAGAAGTATTGATGTTGCAATGTGATGAATGGTTATCAATCCTCGGCTGCTGGTAACCATTGATCCAGATACAGGTGCTGTTAAGAAAGGTCCGATATGCGCAGGGCTGGGTCATGTGATAGTGTATGGCCACAGCTGGGTCAAGTATCAGTCTGTTGAGAGCCAGAAATGGTCTTTTATTTCCATAATCTGCTGTTGGTCACCATTGGGCGTCACGAGATGATTGTCATGTGTGAGAAGCCATAGACTCCGCTGACAGTGATAATCCCCTGTAGCATATTTTATTTTACTGGAAAAGAACGTAGCCTTAATAGTTATGAAGAAGCACTATGTTCTATGGTTGGTTCCATTTTATCGGCCTGAGAATTTTCACCAGCATTTCCTAAAACATTATGATCGTCTTGCCTGAAACCATGGATGGACTTGAACGAGGTCCTGACTGTTTTTCTGGATATGATGATGGACTTAAGCGAGGTCCTCACTATTTTCTTGGTTTGAAGGTAACCTGAGTTAATTTATCTTGTTTGTTTTTTTTATTTGATTAGTTTTTAAAAAAACTTATCTTTTAATATTGGATTCAAGGAGTATTGAGTATTATAATTTGCTTTTTCTAAAGTTATCATGGTTTTATGATTAAGGTCGTGGATTTGGCAAGTTAATCCAGATTGATTTAGTTCAATCTAATATATTTTCATTTCAAATATTTTTAAAAGTAATGTCTAGAAATGTTTTTAGTTAAATTATGTTTTTAACGATTATTCGGGTTGTTTTTAGAAATGTTAAGTTAAAAAAAAATTCTACTAAAAAACATATTATTAACATCTAAATATTTTTTTTTACTTTCACATCTGACCTGCAGTTTTAGTGCTAAACTAGATGTCATGTCCGCGGGCTTGTGGCATGTCTGTGCGTTGTCGTGAACTTATGAAAAAAAATTATATGGAGAAAGACTTGCAATTTACAATGTTTTCAAGAAAAAGCTACAAAAATAATTTTAGGAAAAAAACTTGAAAAAAATGAAAGGAAAAAAAAAACTATATAGGAAAACACTGTAGCAATCTGCAGTGTTTTGTGAGGAAATATACAGTTGTAATTTTCAACCAACTCAATAGTAAAAAAAATAAAATTGAGAAAGATAATTTTGAAAAAATTCATAAAAAAAAATATGTGGGGAATGATCCATAATGGCTTAAAGAAAAAAAAAGTACAAAGCTAAATTCTCAACCAACTTAATAAAAAAAAATAGAAACAACAAAGATAATTTTAAAAAAAATCATATAAAAAAACAAAAATCATAAAAAAAAAAGACTCATGTAGAGAAATACTATAGCAATTCACAATGTTTTATGAGGAAAATTACAGTTGTAATTCTCAACCAACTTAATATTAAAAAAATAAAATTGACAAAGATAATTTTAGAGAAAATCATAAAACAAACATAAAAACCATGTGGAGAAATACTGTAGCAATCCAAAATGTTTAAAGAAAAAAAAATACGAAGCTAAATTCTTAACCATCTCAATATTAAAAAAATAAATTCAACAAAGATAATTTATAAAAAAACATGTGGAAAAATACTGTAGCAATCGACAATATTTCAAAGAAAAAAACTATAAAGCGAAATTCTCAACCAGTTTAATAGTAAAAAATCAAAATCAACAAAGATAATTTTGAAAAAAACATAAAAACAAAAAAATAAAAAAAGAAGAAGATAATTTTGGGGGAAAAAAGAAAAAAGAAAAAGATAAGGCATGTGGGGAATGGAAAAAAATGCAAATAAAAAAATATATAAAAAAAACTACAGTATTTTTCCCACACGTCTTAAAATATTGGTAATAATAATCTAGTATTTACTAAATGTGAAAAATCTGATTTTGACAAAAAAAAAAAAAAAAGACTGAAACAAAAATCTGTGTCCCTTAAGCTGCCATGGTTTAAATGATGAAAAGAAAGGATTTTTTTCTTCCATAATTGGGTCAAATTTAATTTATTTTCTACAAATTAATTATTTAAACAAACTATATTTATAATTTTCATATATAAAAAATTAACAATTCATTGCAGTAAAATCTTAAAACCATAGGTGTTAAAATCTATACTTAGATTTCTTTCAAACCAACCATCTACTAAAATTTAAGTGATTTATACTCAATTATATATATATATATATATATATATATATATATATATATATATATATATATAAAATTAATCCAAATTAATTTGTTGATCCTGGACTCTAATCAGGTTTGATTCCATACCAAGTCAGATAATTACGCTAAAAAAACGAGGAACTGTTACTCTATGATAGACATTTGATTAGAGATATTTTGACTCGAGTGAGTCCATTGCAGATTAAAAAAAGTAATTATTGCAATTGAATAATACTAAATATTAAGAAATATAATAATAAAAACTCTAATAATACACATATAACATGAATTAGTAAAATCTATAAATAGATTCCGAATTAAGATCATGTGTATTTTGAATTATTATTTTTTTATTTTTACTATATACTTCTTATTTATTTATATTCAATAATAAATAAAGTTATTGTAATTTGTAACACCTCTTAGGTCTCAGCTTCCGAAGCTTCATGAAAATCTCCGAACTGGCTGCGTGCGTGCGTGTGTGTGTTGTAGTATAAAGAAGAGAAGTCCAAAACACTAGACTCCCTCTGTAAACCACGAGACAAAAACACAAACACCTTTCGTATTTCAAGAAACGCCGACGGCAGCTGCCTCTTCTACTCATCAGTAGTCTGTGTCTCTGCGTGTCTTTCTTCTCTGTGTGTCGTAAACAGCAATTAGGGAAATGGCGCTATGGATGGAAGCAGGGTCAGAACCCAAAACAGAGAGCGAGATTGCTGACCTCCAAGCCATCTCCGCTCTTAAACACTCTACTGCACTTGAACTTAAGGTAATTATTTATTAATTTATCTCTTCTTCATCTTTTGCAAGAATTACTGCTATTATTTTTATTTCCGTTCAGATTCTTGAATGCCCATGATTTTTTTTTTTGAAGGAGAAAGGTAATGAATATGTGAAGATGGGTAAGAAGCATTACTCTGATGCTATCGAATGCTACACAAGGGCGATAAACCAGGAAGCTCTTAGTGATTCTGACAACGCAATCGTTTATTCCAATAGAGCCCATGTGAATCTACTGCTCGGAAATTACCGGCGAGCTCTTACAGATGCTCAGGAGGCTATTAAGCTTTGCCCCACCAACGTTAAGGTAGTTTTGTATTTGTTGTTGTTGTTGTTATTTATTTATTATTTTTTTTTATCTTAAAGTCCTTCCTTACTTTGCTTTATTTTCTGGAAATTGCTTTGATGTTCTTGTCTGCTGTGAATCATCTGGTTTAATTACTAGGCAATGTATCGAGCTGCCAAGGCATCTCTGTCATTGAGTTTGTTGGTGGAGGCAAAATCTTTTAGTGAAAATGGACTCGAGCAAGACCCAGATAACGAAGAACTGAAAAAGCTTGCCAATCAGATAAATTTAGTGAAGATGGAACATGATAAACGTGAGGCTGAAGTTTCAAAGGCTGTGTCAGAGGCTAAGGTTCCATTTTTGAACTTTTAGAATGAATGATGAGCTGTAAACGATAGGTAACAATCTTTTCTCTACTTCAAATGTTCAGGACCTACTTTCTGCCATTGAAGATAGAGGGTTGAAGGTGGGGAAGGCAATGTTTGGAGAACTTGTTGGATTGAGGAAACCAGTACTTGATAAAAATAAAATTCTTCATTGGCCGGTTCTTCTTCTGTATGCAGAGGTTATGTCCAGTGACTTCATTGAAGACTTCTGTGAAACAGACATGTTTTCGGCCCATCTTGACATGATATCCATTTTATTAGCATTCTTTGTTTTTATTACCATATGTCCTATTAATTTGCATTTAATGTTCCCTGCCCTTATATATATACTGCATTATATGATATCCTTAGCTTTCAAACATGTTCTCAGAAAGTTGTCCGCCATTGCCATGGGATACAGAAAACAATTATACTCGTGAAGCTGTTGAATTATACTATGAGGTAAGCTCTTTCTAGTCATAGCAATGCTCACAAATCATCTCACTTGTTATTCGTCATTGCAGTGTTCTATCAAAAGATTTAATCATGATCCTCTTGCTATTGTGCTGTATGCAGAATATTCTTATGTATTAGGGCTGCTAATATTGTGTTTGTTTTGTGTGTGTATTTGGAGATAAGGCTGCTTATATTTTTAAACTGCTAATTGTTTTCAAACATGATGTACCCCTTAGGCGTTTCGAGTGCTACATACTCATTATTTTGAAGTAATGTCCAGATCATAATGATTTAGAGAAGATTATCTGTCCGAAAGTTCATATACATCAGACTGACAATATTATATAGCAGTGGGTTGCATATGTAGCTTTGGTGATGACTATTTACTTCATTTCTAATTACTGCTCTTCATTCATCAGGCTGGTTCTGGAGTTCCTTTATCCAAGAAAAAAATTCTTCATTATCTACTAGATGGGACCTCGGGTGCCAATGTGGAGAGTGTTGATGAAGAGAAGGATGCCATCGAAAGTCATGGTTCAGGTATCATAAAATTTTCTAATATTCCCTTATGAAGACTTCTTTTCAAGCAAGTTTGATCACTTGATTTTGGTTCCACTTTCCAAGGAGAAGGGGATTGCAGCCACTCTATACCTGCTGTATTTTGTTGTTTGCTGTTGCTTCTTACTTATCAGTTCCATGTATGCTGTAGACTGATAACTTCTGGTATGCCAAAACTGAGGTCTTCAGTTGGGGGTTGGGATCAACTGACTTGTACCAACAGCAATCATTTAGCGGTTTGTTCCTTCTGTCCTTGATAGATAGGAGGGCCTCTGTTAAGCATGTGGATTGTGTTCTTTAGTTTCCAACATTCTTGGTTATGACTCCCTAATAATCATATTCACTGAACCAAATCGAATGGAATGACGTGTCACCCTGTCATCAATGTTAGCCAAATAAGAATAGTTTCCTTTAAAATCATGCTAGCCAGCTGCATTATGTTGACTCTGTCACAGAATTTGTCAGAAACCATTTTATTGTAAGAATTAAGGAATAGTTATCTTTAGGAACATGCTAGTCAAGTGGATTATGTTGACCACAACCGTTTTATTGGAGGAATTAAAGAATGATGCCTTGAAATGTTGAATACCGTGATACTAGATAAGTTATTAGGCGCACCTGCTTCACCAATGGCTTCATTCTCTAATTTCAAGTTTCCTTACCTTGAAACATGCTTAATTTGTTAAGACTGATGATATAGGTTGATGTGCGTGTTATTATTTAATCAGTTTGGTCCACATTCACAATTGTTAGGTAGCCAAAACTAAGGAGGTTTAAATCAAAGAACCTCTGCTATATAATCAAAGAACATGTGCTATATACTTGCCAGAGGAAGTACTAACTGTCAAGGAGTGAAAACTACAAGGAACTAGCTAACTACTGGTGTTGGTACAAGTCATGTTTCTTTTGACCATTTATTTCGCATCAACATGGATTGTTTTATGTATTACCCAGGTGAATGTATCTAAACTTCTTCTGTTTAACTTTCCAGGAAAGGGCTCTCCAAAATGGGTAAAAGTAAATGAAAAGAGAATGCTTTGTGATGTTTTGAAAGAACCTGACTTCATAATCTCTGGGATCCCAGGTCTGCGAATAGGTTCTTGACAATTTTTGTGTGCATAAGTGCAGCCATTTCATTTCCATTTCGTTTTATTTCTCTCCATTCAATTTGGTGTGTGCAGTTTTTTATGTCGTTTCAAAACGCTCGAGCTTCTATAAAGAGTTCAAAGCTGGCAAGTGGTCTCTTCCACCATGAGCAAGTTGTGTCTGGACGATGAATAGTGACACTGGTTTTCAAAGCTTGTCGACTTCCACTAATGAGTCAAAGCAAACCACCTCGATGGCACCTAGTACCAGCCACAATTTCATTGTTCAGGATTATAGATGCAAACCAACCATAAAGTATCACTACCGTCAGCAGCCCCAACACCGTGTCTGGAAAAACAAGGGTGTCATGTATCTACTGTTCAGGCTATCATGCTGCTTAAATCAAACCCTTGAAAATGAGTACTTATTGTCTATTTTATATGGATAGCCAGTGCTGAAAGCGCTTGAAAGATGTGTAATGAGAGGCTCCTTTAGCCCAACTTTTGCTAGTCCCCTGTTGTTACACCATTTGCAATTGTTATTTATCAATATATTGACCCAGATCTTTTTTTTTTTCCTTCTCCCTTAAATGCAACTCCAACCAATTAAGTTCCTTGGGAAAAAAATGGAAAATCTTGCCTTTTTTTTTATGGCATTCTGTACCCTTCCAAATTCTTCTGACCTTTTCTTAAAAAAGAATCTAGTGGTGGCAGATCAGTCATTATCTTTTATACTTGATTTTCGTAATGACATACGCCAAGATCCTCCCTTAGTCCAAGAAGGAATAAAGGGAAATCGGTTACAAAGTCTGAGTCTACAAGTATTTGTGTCAAAATGATATTCTATTCAACCCTGGGATCTCCTTGGAATCTCCTTCAACCCAGGAATCTCTCTATCTTTCCTTTATAAAACAAACCCTACATCTTCCATACAACAAGCACGCACACAGCCATTTTTCTTTCCTATTTTTTTTATTTCTATTTACAATGGCAGCTCTAACTTGCTCTGCCTCTGACCTCCAGTCCTTACTAGGTGGTGCTGCCAATGCCACGGCAGCTGCTGAGTACATTTGTACTCGCTTTGTTGCGGTTTCAGACCATTTTGTTGACACAGCCTATGCTATTGACAACACCTACCTTCTTTTCTCTGCCTACCTTGTCTTTGCCATGCAACTTGGCTTTGCCATGTTGTGTGCTGGGTCTGTACGTGCCAAAAATACCATGAACATTATGCTAACCAATGTTCTTGATGCTGCCACTGGTGGCCTTTTTTATTACCTTATTGGTTTTGCCTTTGCCTTTGGGAGCCCTTCCAATGGATTCATTGGCAAGCAGTTCTTTGGCCTTGAAAGTTTTCCATCACCTTCTTTCGACTATGGCTACTTTCTTTATCAGTGGGCTTTTGCCATTGCAGCTGCTGGGATCACTAGTGGATCCATTGCTGAAAGAACACAATTTGTTTCATATTTGATATACTCCTCATTCTTGACTGGTTTGGTTTATCCTATTGTCTCTCATTGGTTCTGGTCAGCTGATGGTTGGGCTAGTGCTGGTAGAGCTGATGGTAATCTTTTATTTGGATCTGGGGTCATTGATTTTGCTGGTTCTGGTGTTGTACATATGGTTGGAGGGATTGCTGGACTCTGGGGTGCTCTCATTGAAGGCCCCCGAATGGGAAGATTCAACCATGAAGGCAAGTCGATGGCTCTCCGTGGACATAGTGGTACATTGGTTGTTTTAGGCACATTCCTATTGTGGTTCGGGTGGTATGGTTTCAATCCAGGTTCATTTCTCAACATCCTAAGAACTTATGGAGATGTTGGTTCTTATTATGGCCAATGGAGTGCTATTGGTAGAACAGCCGTGACAACAACACTTGCAGGGAGCTCTGCTGCACTAACCACTCTCTTTGGCAAACGCATGCTTGCTGGAAACTGGAATGTGACTGATGTCTGCAATGGTTTGCTAGGTGGTTTTGCAGCAATCACCTCTGGATGCGCGGTTGTAGATCCATGGGCAGCGATCATTTGCGGATTTGTTGCAGCTTGGGTCCTGATTGGCTGCAACAAACTGGCAGATAAATTCCATTATGATGATCCTTTGGAGGCAGCACAACTTCATGGAGGGTGTGGTGCATGGGGTATTATCTTCACTGCATTGTTTGCAAAGGAAACATATGTCAACGAGATTTATAGTGGGAAACCAGGGAGGCCATATGGACTGCTTATGGGAGGTGGTGGAAGGCTCTTGGCAGCACACATGGTCCAGATTTTGGTGATCACAGGATGGGTGAGTGTGACAATGGGGACATTGTTCTGGATACTGCACAAATTCAAGCTTCTGAGGATCTCAGCGGACGAGGAGATGGCAGGAATGGATTTGACAAGCCATGGTGGATTGGCATATGCATATTATGATGAGCATGATGATGCAATGCAGAAGAAAGCATTTATGATGACAAAGGTGGATCCCTAGGTTGTTTGATTCAGTTTCAGGAACTGCATTTGATCTTTAATCTTCTTAATCTCTTTGTCTTTTTCGTTGTCTTAGCCTGCGCAGTCTAGACTAGGAACCAATGAATTAACTCAAGGAATTTGGATGGATGATGAATTCCTTCGAGAAATCAGTATTGGAATCTTAAAAATCTGAATTTCATTGTTTAATTATTTCTTTCTAAGATGGATTATGCTTTAAATTATGAAAGTTCTTCCCCTATAATGACACCATCAAGTGTCTTTCCTCGATCAGCAAAAGGCATCAACAAGTTGGCAGTCGCATGTAGGTGGGGCTTTCTCTTGACTCTTCAAATTTATATAAAGGATCTCATGATGACTACATCAAGATTTGGTCAATTTCTTCAAAATTGCTGCTGCTTGCGATTTTTGGAAAAGATTCCCCACAACAAGCACTATAAAATAGCAACCTCCTGAAGAAGGCAAGGCAAGGCATGGCCTGGCATGGCGGCACCTGCTAATTGCAACAACTGTTTAAACCATTCAAGCACCAACATAAGCATTCTATTTACTGAGATAATAACCAAACACGGATGAAAAGGGACATCTCAAATCCTCCTATTTTATTCGAAATCTATATTAATTGTATAAAGCAATTGGAATGCTAGTGTTGTTTGCTTTCCAAGTTCTAACTCCACCCACGCATCCTTGCCGTGAAATCAACTCCACCGAAACAATGTGCAATCGTGTCCGACTTTCCATTTCCCACTGCTAATCTCCATCTTTCTCAGACAACACCTAGCTGCTTTTTTACTTCGTCTTCATGATCAGTATACACATAAGCAAGCCCACCATGGCTTGTCAAGTCCATTCCTGCCATCTCTTCTTCTGCTGAGATCCTCAAAAGCTTCAACTTATGCAGAATAAAAAACACTGTCCCCATAGTGACACTCACCCAAGCCACAATCACCAAAATCTGTACTATATGTGCAGCTAAGAGCCTTGCGCCCCCTCCCATGAACAGCCCATATGGCCTCCCTGGTTGACCTGGATAAACCTCATTAACATAGGCCTCCTTTGCAAACAATGCAGTAAATATAATCCCCCAAGAACCACACCCTCCATGAAGTTGTGTTGCCTCCAAGGGATCATCATAATGGAACTTCTCAGCCAACTTGTTGCACCCAATAAGAACCCAAGCAGAGACAAAACCACAAAGAACTGCAGCCCATGGATCGACAACAGAGCACCCACCAGTTATGGCAGCAAACCCACCAAGCAAGCCATTGCAAACATCAGTAACATTCCAGTGACCAGCTAACAACCTCTTGCCAAATAGAGTGGTCAATGCAGCTGTGCAGCCTGCTAGAGTTGTGGTCGCTGCAGTTCTACCAATAGCACTCCATTGTCCATAATAAGAACCACTTTCATAACTTTTCGAGATGTTGATAAACGAACCAGGATTGAATCCATACCAACCAAACCACAACAAGAAAGTACCTAAAACAACCAATGTGCCACTGTGTCCTCGGAGAGTAACAGCACGACCAGCATGATCAAACCGGCCGATACGGGGACCTTCAATGAGGGCACCCCACAAACCGGCAACAGCACCAACCAAATGGACCACACCAGAACCAGCAAAATCAATAACACCAGAACCAAACAGGAGATTTTCTGCTCTTGCAGGGCTAGCCCAGCCATCCGCGGACCAGAACCAATGTGAGACGATAGGATAAACCAAACCAGTCAAGAAAGAAGAATATACCAAATAAGCAACAAACTGAGTTCTTTCTGCTATAGAACCACTTGTGATTCCTGCTACTGCTATAGCAAAAGCCCACTGATACAGGAAATAACCATAATCAAACGATGGCGATGGGAACTTGCTCAAGCCAAAGAAGTGTTGGCCAATGAATCCATTTGATGGTGAGCCAAAAGCAAGAGCAAAACCAAAAGTATAGTAAAACAGACCACCGGCTGCAGCGTCAAGAACATTCGTCAGCATGATGTTCATCGTGTTCTTTGCTCGGACAGAACCAGCACAGAGCATGGCAAAGCCAAGCTGCATTGCAAAAACCAAGTACGCAGAAAAAAGAAGGTATGTGCTATCCACTGCGTATCCTGTATCAACGAATTTGTTTGAGATAGCCTCAAAACGGCCACAAAAGAACTCAGCAGCAGCCGTGGCATTGGCACCATCGCCCAGAAGGGGGTACAGGTCAGAAGCTGAGCATGATAGAGGCGATGATGCCATTGAAAGGTGATGTAAGTTCTCTTAGTGCTTCTGCCAAAAGGTATGATGATGGTGGAGGGGTTGGTGACTAAATATAAGAAGGAAGGGAAGGACTGTGGAGAGAATCTGATGGTGGGGACTTGCTGTTTATGGTATCCGTATACTCATGGCAAACTATGGGTGGCTATTTGTTGGCCGTTGACTGTATATTCTCTTTGGCTAAATAAAGCCTGAGGTCTATTTCTGGCTCGTAGAAACGATAGAAATTAGCTGTATCCTCTGCTAATTCCCAATATTAATGCTCAACAACAAGAACATATACTAATAAAAATTATAAATATATAAGTGAACTTTAAATTAGCGGAATAGAAGATACGAATATACAGGGAGAATACAAAAGAAGAACATGATTTTATATGTTTCTTTTACTAAATATATTTATATCTTTTGTATCTTTTTATTTTATTGTGAAATACTAACTGGTTAATTTTTTTTTTAAGATTATGATTCAATTACTAGTGTGTATTTTTATATTTTTTTTCTTATCGTATTCTTTTATAATCAGGGCTAGTTTACGTCCCCCAATATAAAAATATTTAAATGCAAAAAAAAAATTCAAGCTAAAAAAACTATTTGATATTATCAATAAATCTGGTTTAACTTTAAAACTTTCAACTCGAGTCCTTGTCAAGTCCATGTTTTTAATTAAATCATGTAAGAATTGTTTTAATGTGATCCAGTTAACTTAACATATTTAAAAATAAATAAAAATCAAAGGACCAAAAAAAAATGTATTTAAAAGCAATGTGGACAACTGTTAAAAGGGATTTGACTTTTTTAAAAAATTTTGAACCTGACATTTTTTTTCCTTAACACTAGGACGATAATGTATTAGATCAATTCCAATTAATCCAAGTTAACTCATTAAACTTGTAACTTTAGTTGTGGATTTAAATGGGTTCGATAATATTTTTTTTATTTTAATTATAAGATAAAAAATAAAAATCAATCCAAAACAATTCAATATTAAAAGATAAAATTAAAAAATCATCAAAAACCTAATGTCAAAGGTTTTTTTTTAAAAAAAAAAGTTAAGCCAGGCACGTGAGCCTGGGTTAGACAACCTAGATAACTCTTAACAGATGGTTTGACTTTTAAAAAAACACAATTAAAATTGACATTTTTAAAAAAAAATAAATAGCGAGCTTGATTGTGGATTCTAATTACCGGTTCAAAATCAATATAATATTAAAGTATTAAGTTAAAAAAAAAATTAAAAATCCAATAGTAAATAGTAAAGGTGTCAGAGCCTAAAAAAAAATCTAAGACGTGTAAATCTAGATCAAGCCCACACTTCTGGATCATATCATCAAAACACCTAATAGACATCAATAATAGAATTTATTATTATTATTATTATATGTTTACCATTAATTATTTAGTATGTGTTGAATTTGTTTTTTTTTATGCAATCAAGGAAATGCATAATTATTATACCATAATTATATTATTTTAAAAATCGAGAAATTGAATCGTTGCACCATTTTCGATTTCTCATCTGGCTTTCTATAATTGCAGGATTCACTTGTTGGGGAGAACGACCATTGATTTCACAAATATATCTTGGAAAAAGGAACCCTAATTTATTTTGAAGGGGCAAGAATCTGTGTGCAGATGGGATTCCATGCATCTTGATTCTCGACAGAGAAGGTAAATTAATTATTTAATCAGTGTTTTCGGTTTCAGAATCAGTCATTAATTGACTTACTAGCAGCAATTACAGTTCATTACCACCCCGTAATTAGCCATAATTTACTACTTACAGTTCATTGCCACCCTGAATTTATACCGACTACTTGACCTAAATTCAATGGATACCGAAATGAATTCAAGCTCTTATATATAAATGATTTTCACTTAAAATATTTCAAAATGATTTTTTTTATATTTTTTAATTTTTAATATTAGTATGTTAAAATCATAAAATAAATAAAATAAAAGACATATTCTCATAAAATAAAGAAATTTTTAAAATGATTTTAAAATGATTTTTTGATCATTTCAAAACGAAAATAAATAAATAAAAAAAAAACATATTCTCATTGTCCTAATTATTATGTTATTTCTGAACACTAACTAAATATCAAGATTACTCTTTAAAGAAGATTCCATTAAAGCCTGATTCTTGAGATAGAATACACTGCGAACTGATGGAGTGCAATATAATATAGTCTTGGCAAATCCTGAATGCTCACCTGAACTTTTGTGATTTTAGATTTGTGGTTTAAAATTGTTTTTTTTTTAATAATTTGTTGCTTAAAAATATATGAACATAATTTTTTTTAGATTTTTTTATTTTTAATATAAACACGTAAAAATTATTAATTTTTAAACTATTTTTTCAAGTAAAAAAAAAACATATTTTAAAAATTTTCATCTGCCCCTTTTGGATTTTAGTGGCGTATTCATCTAGCACTTTTAGATTTTAGTTTCACAATTTTCATCTTCTCCTCGTGTTATTCATAAATCTTGAGTTACAAATCAGCATCCATTCACTTCCAAATCTGCACGACAATCTCTCCTGCCCTAGCCTCACTGCATTGGAACAGGTTCTGGTTGCTCATGTCTTCACCAGCATGCCTGCTTAAAGGATTTTTATGCGCTATGGGATGGTAGGGAGTGAAACTGTAAGTAGCTCCATTAGCACCAAGCCTCTGTCGACTAGGTTGGTGCTAGATGCCAAAGGATTTAACCGTTAACTAAAGTAAATATACATATGCACAACATACCATTATCCAGCAGCCATAACTATTTCCGGTGAAAAATCAGTCTCTCCATCAGACAATTCAAAAGGTCGGATCAACACACAGATGCTTCAGTTATCATCATATTGTGACATTGCAATAAGTAACACAGATATTCATTTAACACAAACACAGCAAACATACCATCCTCATCCATGCAAAACCTCAAGATTCTATCAACATTACCACCTTTTCATACAAGTAAAAGCTTATAAGTACATTGTGCACACGATTCTTATTTCATGCATAATATCCTTGCACCTAAAAGGTTTTTTTCTTTTCCATTCAACCGAAAAGAAAGGAAGGCGACAGCACAGCACATCGCATTCCTTATAAAATAAGGCAGGCAGGCCATGAAACACCATGGGACTTAACACATTCCTTATAAAATAAGGCAGGCAAGCCACGAAACACCATGGGACTTAACCTTAGACTTGCATATCAAGCACGCACCGGAGGCAGCTACCTTCATGCAGCAGATCAAATGCCTGGTTCATCTCTGGAAGAGTCAGATTATGAGTGATGTACTCATCAACCTTAATTTCCTGTGATAAGAGTGGATAGGATAACTCAGCATCCTGTTTAGTTTAAGTATTGAACGCACAAAGAAATATATAGTTACATGATATGCTCAAACCTTTTTCATGTACTTGTCTACGAGCATAGGCACCTGTGAACGGCTCTTAAAACCACCAAAAGCTGTTCCTTTCCAAACACGGCCAGTCACTAACTGGAAAGGACGAGTGCTTATTTCCTGGCCAGATGCTGCAACCCCCACAATAACCGAGGTTCCCCAGCCCTAAAAATTTCCAGGCAAGTCACAAGTGATCTCTAGATAAATACATGGCTATTACCACTAATTCAAGCATACTTGCCTTATGACAGCACTCCAAAGCAGCCCTCATTACAGAAACATTTCCGATGCACTCAAAACTATAGTCAACACCACCATCAGTGAGATCAATGAGCACCTGTTGAATTGGTTTATCGTGGTCCTTTGGATTCACAAATTCAGTAACTCCAAAATCCTTTGCTGTTGCATAGAAATTTACAAATAGTAATTAAGACGGGCGTCTAAGCATGATGTATATTGATATAAGCATCTTTCCTCCACAGCTTGGAAACAGATAATCTCTTAGGCTAGATAAAGCGAGGAAGATGATGCTGGAAAATCGACACTCCCATATTCCACATTAAAAGGCAGTTCTGATATGTAGATATGTTTCCTTTCAAGCAAAAGGTTTTGGAGGTGTTTATTTGAACCACAGCTGAAATGCAGTGCATTAGGCATGGAGGTGAGCTAATTTAGTTATAATACACCACACCATCAGCATGGCAATTTTAAGCATATCCATGTCATCCAGTATAAGACATTTTATTTTCCTACTAGTTGCCAATTGAATGGACCAGCAGACAACGAACTACAACCATGTGTGTGGGGATTCAGGAAGGGAGAGGGAGGAAAGGAAGTGGAAGTATATGAAGGGAGTTGAGGGGAAGAAAAAGGAAGGAAAAATGGGAGTTGAGAAATATTTTTTGGGTTATAGCAAGGGTGGGGAAGGTGATGATTATATATCCTTGAGGTTATGAGGTAGAGTTTATTATAAAGTTACCCCTTTCTCCTTTATTACCCACCAACTTGGGAGGGACCTTTTCAAAAAAAAAGGAGAGGAATGGAGGGTTAAAAAATTCCCTTTGCTTCCCATTAAAAAGTTCTTCCAGACAAGGTCAGTCGATTAAAGACACAATATCCCTTGGTTTGAGGACAGAACAATGATTGTCAAACAGACAAATTATGTAAATTTATTCTTGAACACTCAAGCATGCTAAATGGAATGGAGAACGAAGAGGTACCTCTATCAAACTTTTTGCTGTCAATATCTATACCTATAATCCGTGAAGCACCAGCTGTTTTTGCACCCTCTGCAACCTGTCCACAAAATAAAGTTATTTTTAAGTGGACAACAGAAAATGGTTCTATTTTTCCAAGGGTGAGGGAGACCAAGCTAGATAGGCATATTCACAACTTACTGCAAGGCCAACTGTCCCAAGTCCAAAAATAGCAACAATGGACCCTGCTTCAACTTTTGCAGTGTTCCAAACTGCTCCAAGACCTAAATATAACAAGTGTGTTATACTAGCATACATGAAGATGAAAGCATTACATCATCTAAAAAATCTAAACAGACATCGAAAAGCACGAGTAGGCTTCAATCAGAAGAGTAATCGCATAAATAAGAATTAATGTTGCAGCTAAGCTTAATTTTTAGCAAACCAGTGATTCAGCTAGTGATTCAAACAGAAACTTCAAGTGCAACAAAAGAATCTTCCTAGAGAAGAATTTTATTTTAAAGGGATAGATTTAAAAGTACCTAAAGCAAATCAATAGTAACCACAATGTAGCAAAAAGAACAAGCCATTAGGAAAACGTGTTGGGGCATTGTTGAATATGAACAACAATATCCAAGGAAAACAATGCCTTAGGAACTGGCTCTCCACGCAAGTATGCCAAAGATTAACAATAGAAATGCAGTTTATCAACAGAAAAATTACTATGTCGTAATTTAAAGTATTGAAAAACTAAGCTACACTTACCGGTAGGAACACCACAGCCAAGGAGGCAAACCTTCTCCAAAGGAGCTTTTGGGTCAATCTTGGCAACACTAACATCATGTACAACTGTGTACTGGCTGAATGTTGAGGTTCCCATGAAATGGTAGATAGGTTTTCCATTAATTGAGAAACGAGTTTTACGATCATTCATCATGACTCCAACACCAGTTGCTGCGCGAACTTTGCCACAAAGGTTTGTCTTCCCTGATTTGCAAAACTTGCACTCTCTGCATTCCGCCTGGTAGCAAGGGATAACATGATCACCTGGTTGAACCTCAGTCACACCTTCACCAACACTTTCTACAATCCTGTGTCAAGAAAACCAACCACATCTTCTGTTCCAATAAAAGACAACACAAGCAGTTGAATACATTGGATAATGTCTATGATATGCATACCCAGCAGCCTCATGACCAAGAATACAAGGGAAGAGCCCTTCCGGATCCTGCAAGGCAAAAATTAAATGACATCAATATCAAACAAATAAATAAAAATAATAATGGCAGAAAGAATATAAAGCCCAAAAAGAAAAGAAAAAAATGGAAAAAATCTTGAATGTTTATTAGATTAAGCAACAAGGCATTATGTTTAGTTCTTCATAAAAACACAAAATAAAACTAATATATTTGTAATAACTGTTCCTTTTTAGGCTACTCAAAATACACCAAATCAAGAGCATCTGTTCTTTTACTGCCCTAAGCCTTGCACTTTCTAGTTTAGATAACATTCAAGCTTATCGCACTGACAGATGGCAGGCAAAGATCAACCCTTTTTGACTAATGAAGACCTGGAAATTCCTAAAATCAAGTGCATCTTTTCTTTTACTGCCCTATGCCACGCACTATACAGTTTAGCCAACATTCGAGCTTATCACACCCTTAGATGGCAGCAAAGATCAACCCTTTTTGACCTATGAAAACCTAGAAATTCAAGACAAAACACTCAAAATCAAGTGCATCATTTCTTTTACTGCCCTATGTCCACACACTATCCAGTTTAGCTAAGATTCAAGCTCATCACACCCATAGATGGAAGCAAAGATGAACCCTTTTTGACCAATGAAAAGCTATAAATTAAAAGACAAAATACCCTAAATCAAGTGCATCTTTTCTTTTACTTCCCTTTGCCACACAATATCCAGTTTAGCCAACATTTGAGCTTATCACACCCGTGGATGGAAGCAAAGATCAACCCTTTTTGACCAATGGAAAAATAGAAATTCAAGACAACATACCCTAAATCAATATCATCTTTTCTTTTACTGCCTCCGCCACACACACTATCCAGTTTAGTTAACAGAGCTTATCACACATATAAATGGCAACAAAGATCAACCCTTTTTGACCAATGAAAACCTAAAAAATTCAAGAACAGCCTTTTCTTTCTTTCTTTTTCCCCTTTTTTTCTATAATAATTGCCAATATTTCCTACAAAAAAATTAAAGAAAAATATATATGGGCATTATCAAAAAGCAAATAATAATAACTGTACGAAACTCTTGAGATCAGGAAAATTCCCTGGAAAAAGAAATGAAATTTATAAAAGAAAATACGATACCTTGCCACTCCAGGTGTAAGCATCAGTGTGGCAAAGAGCAGCGAAGAGAATCTTGACTCGAACCTCACCGGCCTGTGGTGGAGCCACCTGCACTTCCTCTATCACCAGCGGCTTGTTCGCCTCCCAAGCAACCGCAGCTTCACATTTTCATTTCCAAATCCAAAATCATAGATTCGGCCATACTAATTAAAAAACACACACACACATGCATACATAGATACATTACGTCTGTGTGAGACAGAGCGAGAGAAAGTACCTCGGCAAGTGATGACCTGTCCCTGAGTAGCCATGGATGGATGGATGGATGCAGTGGAAGTCAATTATAGAGCTAAGAGAGTGGCGGTGGAAGAAGGTGTGGATGTTTTCTATAGATAAGTAGGGGCCAAGGAATTCCCCCTTCTTTTCTTTTCTTTTTTCTTTTTTTTTTAATAAGAGGCCATCATATTTTTAAAAAAAAAAACTAGTTATTTGGTTTTTTTATACAAATAATTTATGAATATATTATATTGATATAAGATTGTTTAACTGATTGAATAATATTTTTTTTATTATTGAACAAAAAATAAATGATAATATCAATAATAACACTTTAATAATAATGAAATAAGCATTGATGTATTAATATTATCATTTATTTTATATTATTTATCATACTTTAATTAACAGTCATTCATAGAATTCAATCATAGTTTAGAATTATTTTTCTTAGTATTACAATTCTAAAATTCTTATGACCAAATATTCAATAGTTAAATTCTTATATTTTTATATATAATCTCTCCCAGCTTAATTTCATTATAACCTAATCTAAATATTTTAGAAAAAAATAAAAATATATCATCTAAATGTAAATATTAATTTTAATATATGAATTAAAAATATTAAAAAAAAACTTAAATGTTTTGTTTGATATTAAATATAAAAAAGGATTTATTTTTTATTAGTGATGGCAAAGGCCAGATTTATAATCTATGACCAAGAAGAAACAAAATCTTTTCGTACGAGGTCAATGCTTTGACAACTCCCTGGTAGCCAATAGGCATGTTCCACGTTCTGCAAGAGAAATTCTAAATGTTATGGAATAATCATTTATTTAATGATAAATACAATTATTTAGTTTAAACTTGAGTGGTTAAAGGAGAGATACAATTATTTTAACTGCCAAGCCTGCCCGGAATTTTTAAGCTTATGCTAGGCTAAATTATCAATTGAAATATAAATAATATTGTAGTATTTATCTTTTAAAATGTTTTTTTTATAAATATATTAAAATAATATTTTTTTATTTTATAAATTTTATTTTATATATGTATATCATAACAATTTAAAATAAAAAAATAATAATTATTATTATTTTTTACAATAATTTTAAAATATAAAAACAAATAGACTCATGAATTTTATGATCTGATAATTTAAGAATTGTTTTAAATTAAATTTTATTTTGAACTGTTTGTTTTTTATACTGACGACCTAATGAATTGATACTTAAGAGTTAAGACTATTGAATTTTGTAAAAAATAATACTATTAAAAATAATAATAATTCACTCGGAGTCGGATGTATCTAGGCCTAAACTAGTTCAGACTTCAGAGCCTGGGCCACAACTATGCCTATACTTGGAACTTTCTTCTCGAAAGTGACTTGGGTTCGTGGTGGGCCTGCTCTAAATTAGTTGGGTTTTAGAGATGTGAGTCTCTCGTATTGATTTCGGGCTTTTGAAACAAGCCTGCAACAGTGGGCTTGGTGGGCTTTGGTGACAGATTTGAGAGCCAGGTGAGTGCAAGGGAAGTGACCTGGGCTCAAAAAGCCTTGGAGCCTTTTTGGTGTGACAGTAATCTCGCTATTAAATAAAGATTTAGAGACTATTGAGAAAAGTCGATTGTACCGTGTTTCAAAATGATATTCGGAATGTTTTTAGAATGTGATAATATGATTTTTAAAAAATATTTTTTATTTTTTTAAATATAATTTTTGATATTAAAATAATAAAAAAAACATACAAAAATAATTTCAAGTAAGAAAAAAAATGAAATTTATACCTACTTAAAAGGGCTTGATTAGCAACTCTAAGCTGCAAGGATCCTCACATAGGATTGAAATTCGCCCGGTCTGAAGGGTCGATCCAGAACTCGATCGATCCAGAGCTGGAGTAGGGCCGGGTTAAAAAACAAGTAGGGAAAGGAATGACCCGGCTGACCCAACAGGTTGACCCGGCAAGACTCAGTCAAAAACTGGATTGCGACTCGTTGACTTTTTTTTTTTTTACTAAAACGATGTTGTTTTAATTTTTTTAAAAAAATTGACCCGGACTATCCAGGTCAAAACCTGTTGATCTGGTCAAAACTCGAAACCCGAACCTTTAGACTGGATTGGATCTAAAAACTATGGGTTAGTGTATGAGAATATTTGGGAAATAATATGAAGGAAACGAGAGGGAAAAAAAGATAGGAGTAAAACTACGTTTCATTTGATATAATTTTTGTAAATTAATTTTAGTTATTTTTATACTTAACTTATAAAAAATCACAAATATATCTATTTAGAAATAACTTTGAAATTAAATAAAATAGTTTATTAGAAAATTGAGTCAGGATTTTAATTTAATCAAAACTTAAAATCTTTAACTCTTAACTTATAGATTCTATTTATATCGCATTTTTAAGCTTGAAAAAGTTGTTTCCACTCATTTTTATCAAACATTCTTCTAATTTAAAGTCATTTTAAATTATTTTTGTCATAAATTATCTATATAGAAAAACATCATTTGAATTAAAACTCAAAATTAAAAAAAAAAATCACTTTCGTAAATCATACCAAATGGACTCCTAGACTTCTTTATTTAATAAATTTCTCATGTTTCATAAGTAAAAAATAAATAATAAAATAAAATAAAACTCATAAATCATTAGCTTATACTGTTATCTCTAAAGGGCAAATATTAATAAGAAGATTTTTTAGCAAATCACTTTCATTTCATTTCCATCAATTCATCGTTTACATGATATATTAATGTTCTAAAATTAATATTTTTTTTCAGTATATCAAGAGAGAGAATTTAGTTAACGACCTCGTGTTCATGTTTTTTTTTTAATGAATATAGTATATTTAGGTAGTGTTTTTTTAAAATATTTTTTGTTTAGAAATTTATTAAAAAAAAAATTTAAAATTTTTTTTATTTTATTTTCAATATATCAAAAGAGAGAGCTAACGACCTCGTGGTCATGTTTTTATTTTTTAATGAATATAGTGTATTTAAGTAATGTTTACTGCTATTGTTTAAATTAATTTTTGTTTTGAAATTTATAAAAAATATATTTTTTAAAATTTTTAATGTATTTTTAACATAAAAAAATAATTTAAAAATAAAAACAAACATATTCTTGGAAGAATTACGTAGTGATGACTCTAGAATTCGAACCTTGCATATCAAGATGAAAACATACTTTCCTGACCACCGACCATGCTTTCTCATATTGAAACGGTGTTTTAAACAAGAAATGAAGACTCGGAACTGGCCGTACGAGGTGGCGACTCTTAGGTTGTCAAAGACAGAAGAAGGTAATTCACCGTGGGTGTTGCCATGAGCATGAAGCAAGAAAAGGGAGGAGGCAATCCTTGAAGAAGTGATTGAGGCATGCCCATGAAGCTTTGTCGAGAAACATGAAATGTATGAATAGTAGAGGATAAAGATGAAGGATTTTATGTGCGTGATTGGTAATGCAATGCGTCATGTTTTTTATTTTATATAAACACGTTCAAATCATTTAAAACACACATGAAAAATAACATGAAAAACACATTAAATTAAATTTCAACTAAAAAAACAAATAATCATCATGGACTGAGTGATGGGTAACGAGACTCTTGTGAGTCAAAATGAGCTCTAGAAAAGTTGGTGTTCCTGCCTTGCAAATGACAACATCATGTCGCCTTCTTTCGACATCCTTCCTAAATGAAATCTTGAGAAATCACGAATTAGATCTTCTTTTTTGACGTTTTTCAAGATCAACTATCTACACACAAGTAGTGTCGTCAAGTAAGAGACTATTCTCTCCTTGGGGCGAGCCTCTCGCGCTCGAGTTCGAATAGAAAATGACTCCCTCAACTTTTTAATTTAGCCTACAATTAAACATTATTTAGTTTTTACTAGCTATTTCACCAGTGTTCTGTCGCGGGTTAAATATTTTTATTATATAAAAAATTATTTATGTAGATTAATAAATACATTTTGATAGTTCAAAAAACATAACAAAAAATATATATATTTGCATGACAACTATAGTTATCAAACCCGACTTTAGGATTGACCCGACTAAGGGATCTGGTCCTGGGTTACACGGGTTGACTCGGATCAAACAGGAAAAATTAAAAAAATATTTAAGATTTTAATATCTTATATGAAAAAATTAAGAAATAATCCATGTGGATATAACATATGTATATTGTAAACAATTAAGTTTAAAAGATTACATCAAAGAGTTTTTTATCCCACATTGAAAAGATACTATCTTATTCTTTTAAGTGGAAGTATTTAAACCAAAAAAAATTTTATCCTATATTGAAAAAACATAACTTTTTTCTTATGAATATAAAGCATGTATACTAAAAGGCTTCAAATCTCACATTGAAAAAATAAAATATTCTTCTAGTATTTATATAGTAAACTTTGAAATGAGTTAGTAATCAAATGAAAAATATGAAAAAAGAGGGTCTCTAGGTAGAAGAAAAAAATAATTAAAAAAAAAAAAGACTCTACCGGGTTTTTATTGGGTCGCCTGAGTTCTGGGTCGACCCGATGGGTTTTCTCCGGCCCAATTGCAGTCTCGGATTTCGAATGAAACAAACTCAGCCAACCCTACTGGGATTTGGTGGCAGCAAGGCCCCAACTTTAGTGGGTCCTGCTCGCAACTCTGGACTTAGCAACAACGGGTCTTGCTTCAACAATACCGAGTAGCAGCAGACCCTGCTGGCAATTAGGGCTGGCACCATGGCTCACCGATACTAGGTCCTAGTATCAGCAGGCCCCACCTTTAATGAGTTCTACACGCAGTTCTAGGCTCACCGTTGTTGGGTCCCAGTGTCAGCAGGACCTAACTTTAAACTTTAATGAGTCTTGCTCGTAACTTTGGGCTCACTGCTGCTGGGCACCCAAACCCACCATTATTGGGTCTGGGGATAGAGCCAAACCTAATAAACTTGGGTCTACCTGATAAGCCAAACCAAATAAACTTGGATCTTGGCAAAAGAACTCAACATCATTGGGTCATGCTTGACAGAAGGATCCAGCAATGGTGGATCATGCTTGACAGAATGACCTAGCAGCTAGGTACCCCTTTGGGTTCAACATTATTAGGTCATGCTTGGCAGTAAAACATGTCAGATCCAAGTTAATAATAATAATAATAATTGATATTACCCTTCAAATCAAATATATGCTTTTTTATAGTAATAAAATTTATTTCAAATTTAATAGTATTAATGAATTTAATAATATTATGATATTAATAATATTATTAAACTTATCTAGCCTGAGTTTTTATAGTTTTTAATACCTTTAAATAAAACTTATTGTTTTTCTTCAATAGTAATAATTTTTTTCTTCAAATTTAATAATAATAATTTTATATTTCAAATCAAATCTATGATTCATTTTCAAAATTAATGATATATTTTTTTAATTTCTTAATTATGATATTAATAATATTAATTATCATACAAATAATAATATTTTTAATATTAACAACATTAATTGTAATAAAAATAACTATATTTTCAAGACAAATAATAATATTTTTAATATTATTAATAATATTAAAGTTACCCAAGTTTTAATAGGTCTAGCTGCACTACCAAGTTCAAGAGTCTTGAGTCTGGCTGTAACCCGAACTCATTAGAGTTGGAAGAAGACGCCTAAGCCAAGTGTCATGTGCCAAGTACAGCAGCAAGACCGAAAGGACTTGGGTCTGCTCCCCTGCCACTCCCAAACAACCTAGGTCAAGCATCGTTTTCCAATCCCAAGTTTCTTGGGTCTGAAAAAGCATGCGAGAGCGAGACCCAAGTTAATAATAATAATAATTGATTTTACTCTTCAAATAAAATCTATGTTTTTTATATATTAATAAAATTATTTCAAATTTAATAATATTAATGAATTTAATAATATTTATGATATTAACAATAATATTAAACTTATCTTACCTAAGTTTTGATAGTTTTTAATCCGTTAAAAAAAAACTTATTATTTTTATTCGATAGCATTTTCATCCTCAAGTTTTTAGGTTTAAAAGGGCGTGCCAGACCCAAGTTAATAATAATAATAATAATTGATTTTACTCTTCAAATGTTTTAGAGTTTCTATTAATAATTTGGTTCTTACACAAGATTGATAACAAATTTTTTCTTATATGTGCAACATTGAATAATTCTTTTTCTAGGATTTTCATGTATTATCATTTAATTAAATAAAAAAATAATTATAAGAAATAAAATGATTTAACACAATCAGATTTATGATCTATATTCCGATATCAAATATATTAATTTATATTTATCTCTTAGTTTTTCAGTTTAGTCTTTGGTTATCATTAACGATAACCATTAACGATTTTTTTTATATCCATTAACATAAATAATTCTCAATTTATTTAATTAAATGTACATCAAATTTTTTATTTATAGTTATAATATTTTTAAAGTTCAAAAATATATTGAAAAAACCTGCCCTTTTTTTTGTTGAAAACAAAGATCAAATCAATGTCCTGAGGGAGTGTGGAGAAAGTAGTGGTTTTATTTTATATATAACACTAGTTATTTTGACTGAACTTTATCGTGGGCTGTAAAATTTTTTTTAAAAAAATAGATATGCATTCTATTTTGATATGTTTTTTATATCATAAAATTTAAAGTATAAATCAAAAAATTTATGCAAATATTTAATCAAATATATCGGTAGTTATCTATATAAATAAACAAAAAAAGTCTTTAACAATAATTAAAAGAGAAATTGAAAAAGTCGAGAGATGAATATAAATCAAAATATTTGATCTCGTAAAATGAGTCTTTTACTCATTTGTGTCTATTGAATTTATTTATTAAAATCTATATAAAATAATAGAAATAAAAAAACATATGAAACTAATTCAATTAAAAAAAATTATGCAAGAACGAACATATTAAAAAGATTATTTTAAAATAATTATTTTTTTATAAAATAAAGCTCATCTATACAAAATAAAAAATCTTCAAAAATTAAATACAAATAAATATTTTTTTATAAAAAAACTCTATTTTAAAAAGGCCTGTAAAACCTATGGTCTAGGTCACGAAATCGGGATAAACTGATAGAAAAGAAGTTGAAAATAACCATAAAACCAATTTTATTTTTTAAAAAATATAGATTGATAAAATCATAAAAGAAAATGAGAAAAAAAATGATGTCGAGCCGCATTAAATTTTCAAACTCATTACTCATGTCATTAGATTAGAAGCACTACAAATTGAAAAACAATGAAGCTCAATCCCCAACAAATTAACTGTAATTATATGATATATTGCGATTCAAGAACGAAATTGAAAACATAAATTTTTTCATAAAAGGACCATGGACAAAAATAAACAATAAAAAATATAAAGACTAAAATTGAAAGAACCAAAAAAAGAGAGGACATACATGTGCTTTCTCTAGAAGACAGAAAGGAATGAAGAAAAAAAGAAACGACCATCGATGACAAACAACTCATCATTTACTGCTATACCAGCAGGAAAAGAACACGGTGATGCTTTAAAAAATACAACTAAAGGGCAAATTTGGCTACTAAATGGTGCAAACGCCATCAACGCTCAAAACAATTTTTTTGAATAAAAATTTATTTCTCCAATTTAAAAATATCATGATGCCCTTCGTGAGTCTGAAAATTACAAAAAATAATATGTGAAAGTACACAAATACCTCTAGATGAAAGCTTGTTTTTACCCCTTTTTTTAAGGTAAAAATGTGATTTAATTTCATTCCAATAATTTATTTTTTGACCAATGGACAAATAAGTAGCTTTATTGTTTTAAATTTTTTGAAAATATAAAATTGCCAACGAGTAAGTGAAAAACATCAAATTACCCCACAACGACGACGGATCCTGTTTTTTAAAACAAAGGATAAGATGGTAATTTGAGAAATTGCAATCTAGAAAAACCCACGTACTGTGTATTTTTATTGAATATTATGTTAAATTTCGTGCGGTTCACATTTGACGAAATCAGATCAATATTTGCACGTGGAATTGCACAAGCGTTCGACATTCGATCACTTCTATGAACAGCAGAGGAGAGGATAAAATGGATTTGGATCCAAAGAGTAAAAAGATGACCTGACACTTGACACGCTATTCCATGTCGGTATCTCCATGATACCACCTTGGTCAAGTCAAACGGTGTGATATTTATATCCTTACCCAATGATTACCTGCCAGCTGTACAGCCCAGTCAACCCTTTGACCAGGAGAATGACCACCTCCCTTTGTTCCCGATCCATCTTTCTTGCGTGCCCTGGTTAAGCTTCCGTGTCATAATGTATTTCAACCCCTTTTTTTTTAATTATTTTTGTTTGAAATTTATATTTATTTAAATATTTTTAATTGGTTTTAATTTCAATAATTAAAAAAATATTATCTTAATATATTTTCAACTCAAAATTATTTTTACAAAAGTAATCATACCACATTATTATATTATTTTAAATAAAATAAAATAAAAATTTATAAAATTAATTCGGTTGAGTCTCGTTTATAGTTGACTGAACCAACTAGAATGTGATTGAATTACCATGCTTTTTAAAATTTTTAAATTTTTTATTTGAAAAGGCTTTAAATTAATATTTTTAGTGTATTTTTTTTTGTTTTAATGTGATGGTGTTAAAAAATTTAAAAATATATTGTTTTAATTTCATTTTAAATAAAAAATACTTAAAAAAATAAATTATATCACCATGCTATTAATCAGTCTAGTTTCACCTATTATATCAAATATTATTCAAAAACCTATCATTGAATATCTAGCAATTCAAACTTGTAAGAATATATTTCACTTGATCCACCTTACCTGGTTCTAGTGATGAAATAATAGTTACAAGCTTATGGGATAAAATCCTTAGGTCACAATCCATCAAGAATTACTATGATAGAGTATCTGCAAGGCGTGGTCGGTTTAACCTCATACATGGTTGATCGTGACATGGCGTGATGTGATTAGTCAATGGTTAATAATGAGGAGGCACTGACTCCTGCCAACACAAAGCCTATTCATGTCAAGGTATCTATCTTATCCTCCTCTGCTTCCATGTTAAAAAAGAGATATTCCTGCGTTCGTTCTCAATCTACTCTCCAATAATATATATATGCACGCAGAGAGAGGGAGGGAGAGTCACTAGACAAGAGACTAGAAAAAAGTAGTTCTATCTTGTTTTTTTCCACTGTAACCTCCTCCCTTTACCCTTCTTTCAACTAACCACTTTAATGGCTGAAAACCTAAGAATCATCGTTGAGACGAACCCCTCACAGTCACGACTCAGTGAGCTTAACTTCAAGTGCTGGCCCAAGTGAGTCTCTCTAAATTTCCCCTACATGTATATATAGATATGTAGTACCTAGCTAATCATGTAAGTAATGATCTCTTTTCAATAATGGCTGTGGTAGTTAATCCAGAGTTATGCTTCTTCGTTTTGTTGTCATGAAATAGATGGGGTTGCTCTCCTGGGAGGTATCAGCTAAAGTTTGATGCAGAAGAGACGTGCTATTTGGTGAAAGGGAAGGTGAAAGTGTACCCAAAAGGGTCGTCGGAGTTTGTGGAGTTTGGTGCGGGGGATCTTGTGACCATACCCAGAGGACTCAGTTGCACCTGGGATGTGTCTGTTGCTGTTGATAAATACTATAAATTCGAGTCATCTTCGTCCCCGCCACCTTCTTCTTCATCGCAGTCAAGCTAGCTAGCAGTGTCCCAAATGTTATCTCTTCTTCCTCTGCATGATCAATCAATTTATTCTTTTGAATTTGGTTATGGCTAGCTTCTATTATTGAGATTTTCCTCTCTCCTTCTGCTTCTTTCTATATATTTTTTTTCTTTGCTGGGTGATGTACAAGGCGGCGGAGGCGGTGGTGGTGGTGGTCTCTTGGTCAAAGAACGGGAAAACGACTAGTAAATTAATGCATGCGCTATATTCAAACTAATCTTCTTTTTCGAGTCTTTAAATAAGCTTTTAATGTTCCCGTTGACTGGTCAAATCTAAGATATTTTTTATTTTTTTCAATATTTCATGGTGAGGGGGATGAGTGGCACTTGTTTGCAGGGAATGATTTGGACACCTATCTTTGTTTTTATCAATGAGACAGCACTCTGACTGCTGTAAAGACGAAGATGCCCTCTTCTGACTGCCTTTTACAAAAACAGAAAAAACGTTTTAGGATACACAAAGTTGCAGGGTCAAAAATCAAATAAGTTGTTGATGGCTTTTATGATTCCTAAAAGCTAATCGAGGCAAAGGAATATTCTATCACCTTTAGGTGTTTTCTTTTTTGGCTTTCCGGTGACCGTTGTTTTTTTTAAAAAAAAATTTTGGTTAAAAAAATGCATTAGAATAATAATATATTTTCTTATTTTCAAAAATTTATTTTGGACACAAAAAAGTATAAAAATACAAAGAAATAAATTTGAAATAATTTTTTTATAAGTGATGTGCCGCCATGAAAACAAACATGTTTTTTGTCCAAGAACTTGGGCTTCTTCCCTTTGTTTTGATTGGGTCAGTTTGGATTGTGAATTAGGTAAATTATCTTGTATGAACCCAAGTTATGATTTAAAAAAATCAATAAATAAAAATATCAATTTAAAATAAATTTTAGTCCAAATTCAATTGATGAGTCGTTTGGTTAAAATGGTGGGTTGACCCGTGATTCGGTAACTCGAGGTTTAGGATGGGTCAAGTTACAAAAGAAATTTTGAGAGATCCAACCTAGTGTGAAATGATTAAAAACACGGTTTGACCCGTGATCTAGTCAACTCATGACAATAATAGTCAAAATCATGTCAAAACTCGTTGACTATATTTTTTTTAAGTAATGTCATTTTTATTTTTTTTTATAAAATAAAAAATTTTGTTTTGACCTGGGTTAACTCGGGCAATCACTCGATACTTGACTTGGTACTTGCTTCAGATCGACTCTCGAACAACTTAAAATTAATGGAAAAATTAAAAAGAAAAAATATCAAATTAACACAAGAATCCTAAAAAAAACCAATTTTTTTTTAAAAAAACCAAGATCATGGATGGATCCATGGATGATATTGAAAACAAATTAAAATTTGATAAAAAAATTAAGAAACAAAATTTAAAATTGAAAAAAACTAAGGTCCTGACTTTAAATATCATCAAACTTTAAATTGAAAGGTAAAATTAAAAAAGAAAAATAAAATTAACAAAAGAATCCCAAACGAAAAAATAAAAAACGAAAAAATAAAAATCAAGAGAATAATAACCAAACTTGGAAAAATTAAAACTAAGATTATGGATTCAGGGGTGAAATTAAAAACAAATTAAAATTTGATCAAATGGCTAAGAATAAAACTTTAAAAAGAAAAAAAACCCAAGAAAACCCAAGCGAAACATCCTAAACTTGATTTAATCTTAAAAACTTACAACTCATTGAATCATGGATCTGAGTTCAATTAAAAAAATTAATTATCAACCAATTTAATTTTGAAGGATGAAATCATTGAAAAAGTATTAGTAAATAAACTTGCAAAAGATAAAAACAAGAATAACGAAAAAATTTAAGAGAATAACAGTTGTGAAGGACAAATCTCAGACAAAATAAATAACAATAAAAATAATGAGTATCAAATTTAAAAGATTAAAAAATCATAGGCGATGTAATTGATTTTTTTTTAATTTGATAGATTATTTATAGATTAAAAAAATGATATGAGGTGAACTTGACAAAAGTTATAAAGGGCTAACCCAATAAGATCAAACCCAGAGATTAAGAAAACAAAACAAAAAAAAGATTAAAAATAATAAAAAAAACTAAAAAAAAGAAAAAACCAAACAAACCCGAGCGAACCTCCCAATCCTGATATAATCTCTAAAACTTGTAACTTCTAAAATCCTGGACCTGAGTTCAATCAAGAAACGTAACTCTCAGAATATATAATTTTGAATGATGAAATCACGTAAAAAATATTAATAAAAAACTTCCAAAAAAATTAGCAAAAAAAGAATAGGGATAAGATTTGATAGAAAAAAAATGGAGGATGAAATTTGAAGAAAAAAAATGATCTCAAACAAATTAAATTGCAATTAAAAGAATGAGGACTAAAGTTAAAGATTAAAAAAATCATAGGGGGTGAAATTGATAAACATTTGTAATTTGATAGATTATTTATAAATTAAAAAATGATAGGGGTGGAATATAAATAAATTGTTGAAAGCTAACTCAATATAATAAAAAATGCAAAACAAAATAAAACAAAATAAAACCCAAAAAAAAGTTTATAAAAAATAAGAAAATATTAGTTTAGAAAAAGGAAAACATACTCAATGAACCTTTTAAACTTGATATAATCTCTAAAAATCACAACCCATGAAATATTTAACTTGGATTCAATCAAGAATAGTGAGGATAAAATTTAATAGAAAACATTAAAGGAGAACGCAAATTAAAAAAAAATAAGAAAATGATGCCAAATAAAATAAACAATAATTAAAAAATAAGGATTAACTTTTAAATAAAGAAAAATCATAGGGGTGAAATTAAAAAATATTTGTAAAGACCAAGCAAACCCGAGTAAATATCTTAAACCTAATCAATTTTTAAAACTTGTGAAACTTTGAATCTTAGTCCAATAAAAAAGTTTATGATCATTCAATTTAAAAATATAATTTTTAAGAAGTCGTCAAAGCAAAATGATTGTTAATCAAAAGAATATGGATTAAATTTGCTAGGAAAAAAAGAAGAAGGTTGAAATCATCAAATAAAATCATTTATGATTTAAAATAAAAACTTGTCAAGGTTAAAAATTTGAGAATCAAAAGAAGATGGATTAAATTTGATAGGAAAAAACAAAACAAAGAAGGATAAAATCGTAAAACTAAATCAATTGAAAAAATGATTATAAACAAAAAAATAGCAATCAAAAGAATGAGTACCAATTCAATAAACTATTTAAGATAAAAAAATCATAATCAAAAGAAAAATAACCAAATATGAAGAACCAACAAATTCAAAGGTTGTTCTTGAATTTTTAAGGGTCTCATGTGAAAATTTAGGTGCAAGAAGAGAGAAGAATGGGGAAAAAGAAATGGCCTCCAGTTCCAAACCGTCGAGAATCTTGGCATGCGCGTCATCTCATTTAGTTCGGGGCACCGAGGCCTTTCTAAATACCACCCTGGAAGGCCGCATTTTATGACCGGATAGGTATCCATGCCCCAACATGTTTTATTTATATTTAATAAACACAATTTACAATAATGCCCCTAAACGTTCTTGAAGATTATAATAAAAACATTGTAAGTTCATCAAAAAAAGCGATTAGGTGAGAGTTTAATTGGTTTTATCTTCAAGAGCATCAAAACAATTATACTATTCTAAAAATAACAGAAATATAAAAATGCTCATGAGTAGTCGATGTTGAATTATTTTATTAAGGATTGAATTGGTAATTTTACTATACAAAATAAAACAAAATTACCAATATAATTTTATATAATTTTAAAAACATAATTATATCACAGTAAAAAGACAATCTTATCAACAAACCTTAGTATATTGTTTTTTTTCTAAGAATAAATTCATAATTATACTGTTATAAATATAATAAATAGTAATTTGTATCCTGATGAACTTAACTTACTCAGGAATGAGGTTTTTGTTTTTTTGGTTAATGGGTCCCATTCTTGCTGTATGCTTAGGTAGGCTGTCTTATTGTGCTGTGCTGCCGTGGTGACTGATTAAACACTGCCGCACTTTCGGCTTCCAACGTGTTCTTTTTTAATATTAAAATAGTCTTGAAATCTGACTTTATCGGAGTCAATGAGCTCCACTCTTCCATCCAAAGCAGTATTGGAATATAACCTAACCAAGCACCAAACACTCAGGGATACATGAGACGCAGGTCTATTATTATTATTATTATAGTTACAGTGGGGGTAAAGTCATTGTGAGGAGAAACATCCAAGGCTCGGCTTTTTATATGTATTACGAGGAGAAATATTGTGGATTCAAACAGTATATTAGCTATTTTATTTTTTATTAGGGTAAAGTTTTTTTTTTATGGGATTTAAATGTTATTAAAACAGCGATTTAGCCATTCACTTTTTCAAATGTACAGTGAAAATATTTTGTTGCCCTTGAAAGCTAAAAGACTTGGCCTTTCGTACAAGGAATTTTGTGTATTTTCCTATTTATTTGTAACGATTATACCCTTCAAAGCTAAAAATTATTGACCTTATAAAGAGGAGGGTTTTTTTGTCATTAGACAATTTTTGCATAGTAAAATAGCATTTATAACCTCTGACTTAAAAAAAGGGGCTAGATTGGGAGTGTATTTTCATCTTTGCAAATTGTTTTTGTTTTTTTAATATTCATATGTCATTGGGTTATATTTAGTAATTTGCATTATTAGAAATTTAATAAATCAATTAAAGAGGCTTGTTGCACCCGATATCGCGGCGGCCTTAATAATAATTCTTGAATACGGAAAAAAAAATAGATTTCTGGCATCTTGTTTTTTTAGGGAAAAATATCTTGTTTAAGGAGTCGCCACCTAGTATTATGGTCACTAATAACCCTAACTGGTCAATAGAGATTCTATGATACGAGACTGGTTACGTAAAAGAAAAGATATTATTACCCCTTAAACGTTCTGCCTGAGGCAGATTGCATTGCTGATTTTGTCTTAAATTGCTAAACATTTATTCGCTTGTGCTATGATGATATGTTTATAATATTCCTGACTTTGGCACAAGTGAATATTCGATCTCGAATAATTCCAACTCTAGCGTTGGTAAAAATTCCACCATGAATAATTCAAACTCTAGCGTTGGTAAGAAATTTCCACCACGAATAATTCCAACTCTGGCGTTGGTAAAAATTCGTAGCTATGAAAAAATCAGTATATTTTCTTTTTTTATTCATGATCCTGATATCATTGAATAAGTTGATAAAAATACATTTTTTCTAAGACATGCAAAATTTTTTATTTCTACACTTTCTATTTTCTATTTCTATTTTTTTCGTTTTTTATTTTTTATTTTTTTGGGGTTGGGCCCAGCTCAGCCTGGCCCGGTCACTGGCCCAAGGCACGCATGCGTGCATGCTGTGCACAGGGGGGAGGTAATTAAAATTACCTCCCCCTATACTTACACAACTATAAATGAAAAGGGAGTGGGAAGCTTACCTGAAAGTAGGAACGAAAACGATGACGAAGGCGTGGTCGGCTAGTTGTTTTCTTCCTCTGCTTTCATTTTTCTTTCGCTTCACCTCTGCTTTTGGTTTTCTCTGCTTTCTTCCTCCGCAGCTCGTGGCCTTTCTCCGTGAAGAAACAGGGGAACAAAAAGTCTGCTCTTTTCTTCTAGTCTCCTGCGTCTCCTTCCCTTTTTCTCCCCAGTTTCTCTTCCTTGTTTGTGTCTCTGCCCTTTCTCTCCTGTCTCTCAGTTTTTTCCTTTTGTTTTCCCCTTTTCGGTCGCTCACTCTCTCTGTCTTCTCTCCCCTTTTCCCCCTGGTTTTGCTCTTTTTTCCTCTCTCTGCGTTCTTTGTTTTCTCTGGCTTTATAGCCACATAATGCCACCGTTACCAGGTAATAAATTGACTGTTATTGCAGGAGTAATGGTGATGCATCCGTTTTTGTTCGGTCGAGTGAAGAAGAAGATGAACAGTGTTGATGGACATGGCTAATTGCATTTTGATCCTTGACATTTTGAAGTTTGGCAGTCTAGTACTTGGGTAAATTGTAATTGAACCCTTGCATCTCAGCGTCATTTACACATTGGCCCTTGGGTTTTAATTTATTGCAAATTTGACCAGAATCAGCCCTATACTTTGATAATTTTTCAATTAAGCCCCTTATTTCATTAATTAAATTAATATCAATCTCAATTAAGTCTCAAAACTTATCGATTCTCCAATTAAACTCTTGATTGGATTAATTAAATTAATACCAAGCTCAATTAAGTCTCAAAACTTATCAATTCTTCAATTAAGCCCTTGATTTGATTAATTAAACTAATCAAGAGTTTAATTAAATTTTTAAACTTCCAATCATGTTGCCCCTTAACCCAAATTTTAATTCATTCTTTATTTATTTTATTTTTACTTGTTTTTCATCATTTTTTTTCATTTTTTCAGTAAATAAAATAAAAAGATCAAAAATTGGGTTATGACAAGGCTGATGGATGTTATTCATGTATATGCGCGTCAACGTCTTGCGTGCCATTCTGGAGGTGTGTGGGGGCATATTGTGGTAGCCAAAAACTATCGATCGTTGTCTCATTCGACGCGTTAAGTGGTGGCGCAACTGCTAGAGTGGCGTGTGTGGTCAGGCTGGCGACGGTTCAATGGTTATGAAGTTTTTTCCTCCACTATTTTTTTTCTCTCCCCAGGGTCTTGGTATTCATGCAGAGTCTTTAAAAAATCAGTTGTATCATCTAGTTTGTATTTGTTTTGAATTTGATCATCATTCTTTTGATTTATACTTTTTTTCATTTTAATGCTTCTTGAATGTTTTTTTTTTTTATTCTGTCCCTCGTCATTTAATTTCATTAGATTTATATATCTAATATGGTCTTTATTTTTTTTTATTGCTATCGTTTTATCCTTTGCATTGATCTTTTTTTATTTTGTCATTTAGAATTTAATTTAATTTCATTTGGTTTTCAATTTTGTATCCAATATGATTTTTTTCTCTTCTCACTCTTCTCTCTCTCATTCCCTAGAAATTGTGTCTAACCTTAAAAAAAAACAATTGTACCCTTTGATTTGTGATTTGATCGATTTGTGGCCCTCTTGCTTTTGATCAGTGTTTATTTGGTTTTGATGCTTTTTGAATTTTTAATTTCATCCTTGGATATTTATTCAATTTGATTTTTCAATCCAATTCAACCCCTCTACTTTTGATTTATATATTAATGTGTTTTATAATTTTCTTGATTTTTTTTTAATTTCTTCCCCTCTAATTTTATTGCATTTGTTTTCTTAATCCATTATATTCTTATCTAGATTAATCCAATATGATATCTCAATATTATTATTTTTTAAAAAAGATGTTTTAAATTTTTATTAATCAAACAATATTTTACTAGTTGTTTGAATTATTTTTAAATCTATCAAACCGAGTACCTAACCTTCTATTCAAATCAGGTCAACCTCAAATCAAATAGAAAACTTTACTATTTATAAGAAATATAACTCAGCATGAAACTCATCTTCCTCGTGACATTTGCTTAAAGCATGTGTTTTTTGAAATTACATGTATTTTATTTTACTGGGGATTGCCATGCATCATTGCTTGAATCAAAACTCGAAGGCATCATAGTGTAGAAGAAAATGAAAGTGTTTCAACCTTGTGATATTTTGACTGAGAAAAATGTTTCCTTCATCCGCTAACATGACAGAGATAAAGTCTAGGTGAGCTAGTACCCATTGAAGAGGGCAACATCTACTTATTAAATAACAATTCACTTTGGGCAAAAAAAAAAGTTCAATTGAAAGAAGGAAAAGTTGTTTTTTTTTTTTTTTTGTATAAGCATAAAAGGAAAAGGTAGGATTAAAAGGAAAACATACAGACTTGTATTAGTATACTACTGAGGCACAATATTTTACATTTTAGCACATAAATCAGAATACATTTCCCAATTTTCTGGTGCGAGGAAATCAGGAAGTGTAGATCTCCGGAAGTTAGTCAAACCTGCTTCAAATCTGGTACGCGCAGCGAATGTTAAACATCTGCCTCGTATACAATGGTGTGAGCTTTCTGGCCCCATGGCAGCAGACATTGCAGAACCTCAGTAAACGTACGAACATTGATAGGGCAGAATCTGAAATTTCGATACGTTGTATAGAAAAATGAAATGAGGTGACAGAGTCAATACCACCAGGCCTGAGCTGCACAGATTGCACAAACTGGAATCATGGGGTTTTAACCTTCTAGAGCATATGTCTGCACCTGCAATCGACACAAAAAAGAAGAAAAAGATAAGAAATTACATACTATCAGAAGTCGGATAACTTAAGTTCTTGAAAGCAGTGGATTGTATTGCCGACAATCTACAATGGAGGAAAAAAAGTTCTCAAATTTTGCCATGGCACTGAAAAACAGGGTCGATCTCCTTTCACAATAACAATTGCTGATTTTATTTTTACAGGGTAAAGTATTTGGTTTGCTCCGAGGGTCAAGAAAAATAGCAGGTAGAGAACTCACCAACATGAACAATTTAAGGCACTTGACAAAACAAAACAAGCTCGACATGAACTAACAGAGTCATACAAAAAAAGCTACCCAACCTAGCACGTTTCCATTATATGGCAACCCGGTTCCTGTTAACAAGAGGTAAACACTAACATGTGAACGAGACAACATGAACCAGCCAGATCATTTGGGAAAAGCTCAAACAACCACCTTACACCCCGATTCCCATTTGCATTCAAAAGGTGAACTGATACTGTATTGTAGCAAATCGCAGTGCTGCTGAAAAGGGTGCATGGGAAAAAAGGGAAAATCTCAAAAAAAAAATGATAACCCTCAGTTAATAACAAATTTATTTCACATCATTTTTCCACTTTTGCATTTGACACTGCTTAAAACTTTGATAATCAAATAGTGCTTTCTTTTTATTTGAAGTGTAATTGCACTGGTGTTCGGTTCTGCCATCCAGAGTAGATTCATAATTGGAAGCATGCAAAAAAACAGGGAACTGAAAAATGTCATCCTCTAGTCAATAAAAGGACAGAAGAAAACATGAAAAAAAAGAAGAAAATAAAGCAACCTTTCATTCTATTCTACCTCAGCCATGTTCTCTTCAGGAAAGTAACTTGGTCCTGTACAACAAACACCATGGGCACCATCATACTTGAGGACTCTAAGTTTCCCTTCCTGCAGTTCACCAAAAACGGTTATGCAGTTCAAAAGTGCAGACTAATAAGATCAGCATGATCGAAGAGAGGTGCAAACCTTGGTTCCATAAACAAGACCTCCCCCAGCAAAGGGATGAAAACAAGCGACATTGACCTCATCCTCTGCACTAGGAAGCACTCTCACAAGTTCCATATCTGAAACTCTGTAAACCTGATTGACAGAAACAGAGGATTAGACCAAATTCTGGTCTACAGTAGAGATGGAATTGCAAAACAACCATCAGCGACAACCTCAAAAGAACTAGATTCCCAGAAGTAATATAGATGGTATATAACCCTTTCTGCTAAAATAATATGATTGAAATTTCCTTTTCCAAAGAATTTTTCTTTTCCAAATTCAAAACCATGGTTTTCAATAATGGTGGCAATTGCAATCATGGCTCTGGTTGTTAATTGGAAGCACATACATTACCCATCGAGGATCATCTTGGCACATTTACACTCAAAGAAACCATTTCCAGTGGTACAAATTTCTATGTTTTTGTCTATTACTAGCACAATCACTTCCAGATTTTATTGCTATTCAAGATTCATCCCTTCATTATCAAATAGAAAAACTATCTCAATCAATTCTCTGTCAGCAGATCACAAACTACGTTTGCCAGAGCAACAATTTTTTGCTTTATAGGAGAGCTACCTCTGTTAATTAGCTCTTGCCCAGGCAACAAGTGTTAAAGCATGCCTATGTTAGTGAATAAAGCAGAGAGTTGAGTTGTTTTTACATGAATGAAGCATAAATCAATATGGAAAAGGGCACCTTATCGCCAAATAACAATCACCTAACTGAAAATTCTCAAGTAAAAGCAGAGGAAAATTAAAGGGCAGAGGGCATGAAAATGAACTTTATACCTCCAAAACCGTATAGATAGGTGATTTTGTTTCCCCATCAATGACAATGCTTTTTAGAAGGGATACGTGGCGTCGACCGTAAGCCAGTAATATGTGCTCAGATGTTGGTGAGAACTGAACATGGCATCAAATACAATGCACAGCAATATTAAACCAAAACAGAAATGTAAATGAACAAGCAAACATATGATCCTCAACATCCACACCAACATAATTAGAAATCCAAACACATGAGATGAACATATTCAAACTGGTATATAAAAGAAAATAAAAGGTATATCAGGACTGGATATTCTAATATTTGCAAAATAAGTACTCAATAGTGTTATCTCTGAGTCACAGCATGTAAATCTCAGAGCATCATGTCTGAGGGTTCTTTTTCTTCCTTTACCAAAAACAAATGAAGAGCAATTGAGGATCTCAAAAGTCTAGAACACAAATTGTCCTCTCACAGAGTCCAGCCCGCAAGAAACTAATGACAACAAGGACAAAAATAAAAAAAGATGTAAACATTACTGATAGACCAGAATTACAGCTCAAAAGGTCCTTTTGTTATCAACTTAGCCAGAAGTGCTTAGCGCCACAAAGAAGAGCATACAATGAATTACAATTCAAAAATCCCCCTTCAGTTACCATTTTAGCCAACCGTGCTTAACAGTTAACACCACAAAGAAGTGCAACAGCATGTCCTTTACAAATTAAATGCGATTGTATGTTGAGAGTTCAAATGAAAAATCAAGGGCACACTAATGAGCTGAAAACCAGCAGAAAGATGAAAGGTAAGATTTGAGCTTATTATGCCCAATACATGATACCCAATCAGCAAGTGGCCAAATTTTTTTTGCATCTTGTTGCAAAGAAAAAGGTCTGATTGTAATGGAAATAAACCAGTAAATATGATGAAAACATATACATCCGACATTTTCTTTCATCTATGAAAGATCACTGACCTGGATTGAAGTCAAACAATGAGCAGCTCTAATTGCACGTGACACAAGCACTGAACCAAAACTGCATGAATAGAAATTTGGCAGATAAGATAATCACTTCTTTGGATGAAAGAACAAGAAAAATCAAGTGCACAGTAAGAGCTGGCTAGAATTTTACGTTGCCTCCTCCAGGGAATATATGCGAAGCTCGTACATAACTTGGTGAGCTGATATTGGGTGTCGAGTAGGAGAAGTTGCGGTTCCAGTATCTTGATGGACAAGCGTTTGTAAACCAGGATCAGCTTCCATATGGGGCAGCATGCAAGCAACACAGGCAGCTAAATATCTTCCACATGGTGAAAAATGAGCACCCATTTCACTGAAAACACAATAGTTGTCAGAGGCACAAAGTGAATATATTAAACGGCCAGCCAGAATGTATTAGTAAAATGCAACACCAAAAGACATGACCAAGCTGGCCATTATGACTTGAGACAAAATTGATGCTGTTATTTGATGTTCACTAAACATAAAGATGCAACAAAAACACCCCATCCATGCTGTAGCTAGCAAAGAATGCAGTAAGGATCAACAAATAGATAGTTTCTTTTTAGTCCAAAAATTTTATTTCCATCATGCCGATTGGTTAAGTAAAAATCATAGGAGAAGCAAAAAGAAAGGGAAAAACCATAGCCTTCAACATACCTACAAAGGACAGCATGAGGTATGGTTAAGCGACATTTATCAGAATTGAGTGGAGCACAAGGATGTTCTATGTCATGTGACCACACTCTAAGCTTTACGGTGCATGGTAACTCTGCAGCAGCTGCCAATGACGTGGCAATTTCAGATTGGATTCTATTAAATAAGGGCTGATTATCAGTACCCTCGTGTTGCATATTGATGGGAGCCACACTTTCCCCAGATTCAGGCACAGAGAACCGGGAACGTGAAACGCGATGCCGTGAGCCAGATCTCCCAGAAACCCCAGATAGGCTGGTGCTTCCAGGCATTGCTAAAGAAGCCACTGCAGCTTCCACATTCTGAGTAGACAGATAAGATGCTAATGAGGAAGGACCGAAATACTGGGCTGAAAGTTCATGACCACCACTATTAAGAGGAAGTGTCGATGGAACACCAGCTTGGCTCTGACCCATTAACCATCCTTGCAAAAAGGGTGGGAGCTCCCACCTCGTGGAGTCTCTGGAGGGTAGAAACTGCTGAAGTTGCCCAAAATCAGTGGACTGCTGCCTAACTGAAGTATGTGCAGGTACTACATCCGTTGCACTATTACCAACACCAAATGTCTCTAAATTAACAGAGTTTCCTTGTGGGTTCCCCCCTACAGACTGCATTTCATCGGTCTCCATGGCATCTTCTCTGCTGTTAGAAACACCATTTCCCATTCCAGAAGGGAAAGCATTACTTACTATACCTTCTGCACTGGTATATGAACTAGAAGGGACTGCAGGAAATGTCTCCATGGGAGATACCAAGGGATCATATCTATCTGCTGCATTCGTATCCATTTGAGGCTGGGTTGAAGTAGAGGACTCCACTAGCATTGTACATGAATTGACATGTCTATTAACATCTACTCTAGTATCATCTATGGAAAATGAAGGCACGAAGAGCAAAGGAAAGGACACAAGAGGTAGTTCAGAAGCCAAGCTAACACGATCATTGGACTGACCATTTGCGACAAAAACAGCAGGAGGAGGATATCTCGGGTAACCGGGAGATGTTGCCCGTGTCATCGAGGAATCTGAAGAGTCAAGATCATTGACCTGCATATCAGTCCAAAAATGTAACCTGCGCGATAGAATGAGTAAATAATCAAATAAGTGACCTTTGAGTTATTCACCTCAGCAGTCAAGAGAAATGGAGCCCCGTGCGGGTGAAAATGCACTGCTCGAAGAGAACGCCTAGTCCTCAATACAATGGTTGGTGACGATGCCTCCCCTCTCTTATTGTAGTGCCATATGTACAACTGACAAATGAGATTGAATGTCAACATGCATGTTAAACTACAAATTCAACTCAACACGATCCTCTAACATAGAGAGGAAAAAAAATCACACACAATGAATTATAGTAAATGTAATATTAAATACCTTGTGACCTGATGCAACAGCCAGCAATTCTCCTTCTGCATGGAAAGCAATGGAAGCAATAGGACGATCTGTGAGGGGAAACAAATTCACCTTGTCATACAAGCTCAACAACTATAGAAGAAGAAAAGCACTTAAAAATAATAGAAGTATAAAATTGAACTTACAGAAATCACGAGATCCTATACACTCTGATGTGTTTGCATCCCATAAGCGAACTTCATAATCCAAGCTTCCACTTGCAAGAATTTCCGGATGCAGTGGGTGGAACCTGACCTATAAAATTAAGACCTTTAATATGGAGAAGATAACTTAAAAAGTTTTTCATTGGCAAGGCATTTGATTTGAGATAAAAAAAGAAGAAGTAATACCTTTAAATGGGGAGAAAAGGAAAAAGAACGGAGATCAACAACAAAACTATGATTGTATATGAAAGATAATGGGAATTGGTTGCGCAACAAAAAGGAAAGGGGAACAATAACCCTTAATAATATGCAGTTCTTGTAATTGATAAATTGTCTAGACTACCATAGCACTAATTGAATATACTGCTAAAAGATAGTTATAAAGCCCTGACCAAAAAAATCCGTATGTTCACTGAATATATTTTATTCCTGGTACTTTTTAGCATGAGATCTCAACGGAGCAGGGGGGAAAAGTGCTAAAACTTCACATTTGAGCCTATGCCAAATAATTGCAATGAGGCATACAATTTACCAATTATTCATTCATGAGTAACTGGTCAGAATTACAAAAAATCAAAGAAAAAGAGCAACCATTTATGTAAATCCTTGCAAGAATTCCAAATTCAAACTTACCACCCACGGCGTCCTCCGGTGACCCATCAACACCTTTAAGCAATTTCCAGTTTGACAATCGATTATCTTCACCGTGTGATCACCACTGCGATTAAAAGCAAAGAGAACTAAGTACAACTTCCAGTTGCGCATGACCAGAAAAAAAATCAGAGTGGGAAAAAAAACTCACTGCGTAGAAGCAAGTGTTTTTCCATCAGGACTAAATGCTGCTGCTATGGTCGACCTTGGAGGAGGCACCAACGGGCAATACTTGGCCGATAAATGCCGCAACGACTCCGCCTCAACCCTAAATCACAAAACAAACTCAAAATGTGAAGCAACCAACACTCCTACAAAAGATAAAAAAACAGCACATCCGTTACCACGAAATAAGACCGCGTTTTGCATCTCTAGCTTGCTCAGTTTTAGGTGAGGACGACGAATTCAAATTCCGATGAGCATCTTCTCCCCACCGCCTTTTCGGTGTGTGCTTCGTTCTCGGACAAATCTCTCTCTGCACTAACAAACAGAAGGCATTTCTACCACTGAAAACATCAAAACAAATCACACACACCAAATCAGCACCAAAATTCAATCAAATTCACCTCCCTACCAATTTCAACTTCAATTTAATCTAAATTCTAGCTCTTGTCAACCATCACTACAATCAGATGCAAAAAAAATTCAAAATTCTTCAGAAATCTGACCTTTGAAGAGGATTAGTGGAGGCAGGAGAATCGAGCGGATTTCGATCCAACGGAAAGGACAGTCCGGTCATTTCCTTGGTTGCACAATTCAGATTCATATGGAGAGAGGAAACTGAAGCTAATCTTCTGCAATAATATCGAAGATCGTAAAAAATTAGAGAGATAGGAACCCTAATTCATTGATAGATTTGGATCGAGAGGCTCGTCGATGTATAAGAGAGGGGGAGCGAGAGGGGTACGCGTGTTGGATTTTGGATTTGAAATGGCGAGAAAACCTAGTAAAGGAAAGAGAGGAAGAGGAGCTGATGAGCTAGGAGCCAATAGGAGGAGAAGGGGAAGAAAAGAAGAGAAGAGGAGAATTGTAGAGAAAACGAGGTTAAAAATGTTGATTTACTGTAGTAAAAAGACGTGGTTAATATTGCTATTTTTGTTACTGTATTTAATATTATCTTACCTTGATGAGTTTGCAAATTGGACCAACTTTGTTTTGTAGTTTTAAAATCTAGATGACCTCGAGATATAGAAGATTGGTTTGAACTTTGAATTAAAAAATAATAATTATATCAAAAACACATTAATTTTTTTTAAAAAAATTGTCTTGATCACACTATATTAAATTGTGTAATTATCCTACACAGAGTTGGATTTTAAAATTATATTTTGTTTAATTATTAATTTGTTATTATAAAGGGTGAGTAATATATGTGTATTTTATTAGATGGAGGGCTACAATGTTAATATTCGTTAGGATTTAAATGTTAATAATAAAAGTTTTAGGTGGATACATCAAATTAGTTGTGGTGGATCTAGGATTGATTTAGGGATAAAGTATGCAAATAGAGAGTGGTAATTATACATGAGTTTGGTTTTGTATTTTTTTGGACTTGAAACTTGTACAGATCCATATTATCTTTTACTTGATTTTTATCAAATAAATGGGGATGATAAGATTCGATCTCGTGACTGTTTGATCATAAGTCTCTGATACCATGTCAAATAATCATCTTAACCCAATAACTTAAGCTGTTAGATGAGGTCTCGGGATATGATTTATATTATTCTCTAACACACCTCCTTAAATGAAAGCCATTTAAAGAAATATTTGCAGCTGTTGCCTTTTCAGTTTCACACGTTGTTTCTCTAATAGTATTGTACACACCTAAAACCAAAATAATTATTTAAATTTGGTTTTTTAATATTCAAACATAACTCAATTGGGTTATGGGTATTTATAACCCGAACCCATATACAAATATTATGATTTACAACTATTTAATATATAATTTGATTAGTATATATATAATTTTTTTTAATTTTAAAGTTATTTATTTATTTTTGTTCGGATTGAAATATAAATGCTCAGTTCGAAACCAAACATTTTGTATTAGAGTTTTATCAAAGTCGATTGGATCTAAAAAGTTTCTATTTATTTAGGTCAGTCTGAAAATGTATCCTTCGAGTTTATATGAAATTATCATTTCTAATTGAAGAATGGATGAATAAGGAAGAGAGGAGATTGGAGGTTTACTTTGTTTATTATTTTTCTATTGCTTAATCAATTCACATGCACTTCAAAGCAAGTAAACAATCAAATTTTATATTCTATAACATAGTAAACTTACAAATAATATAAGGATGTCAATTGAAAAATGTCCTCGTTGTGTTGGAATTATTAAAGAACTTTGGATGATAAGGTTTCTAGAAACTAAAATATTTTTCTTGTTTACATGTATTTATTTTTAATTTATTTTATATGTAAAAACTCAATCTTATAATAGTTTTAATCAAAAACAAGTTTTTAAAAGAATTTATTTTTTTAAAATTGGAACTAAAATTGTTTTTGTTAAGCTTATTTTTTAAAATCATAACTATAAAAGCTACCATAATGTTAGATATGCACCTGATATATGTAACTAATCTCTTCAAAAAACACTAAAACTAAAAATACAGAATGAACACACCGAACATTACAAAAAAGTCATTTTATATATATTTGGAAATGGAAAACCTCTTTATTACTCCTTAACATGTAACTAAGGTTACGAGTTAAAAAAATTACAAGTTTATTATTTATTTTTTTAGTTATTTTTATTTTTATTAGGTTCATAAATATATTTTTCTTAAGGGATTTTTTTTCCAACTTAATATAAGAAGTCAAATATTGCTCCTTTTTTTTCTTTTTAGTTTAGGAATCCCTATAATAGTTCTATAATCATTTATTAAAACAAATTAATGTTCAAAATAGACTTATGACTAGTGTAACGAGGGCTGTTTAGTTTGTATTTCAACAAACTACCGGAAAAAAATATTTATTAATGAAATTTTGAATCGATGATTATGTGTTGAGACCTCTTCCAATAGAATTATATATTTCTTTATGCTTTGTTGTCTTTTCATCTGCGTTGGTTAATGTGAAACCCTTGAAAATTTATAATTTAAATATGTAGATGTGTAAACTCTCGTGTAAATGTAAGACTGAAAGTGGTAATATTTCAATGAGTGATGAAAACCAAGATTAGAAATAATAGATAAATAATGATATATAATGGAAGAGATGACCTTCATAAAATGAATTTTGGTTTAGAATTCATAAGGACAGAGAAACTGGTAACGTGTTTTGATGGATGAAATAATGAGAAAAATGACAAAATATTTTTAGGAAATAAATGAGGTAATAAAGAATACATTATAATAAATGATAGTACAATGAAAAGGGTAGGACTGAAGGTGCAAGCACCGCTTAAAAATCAGTGATGTTATTTTGAAACGATAATAAGCCTGATAAATAAATAAAGGTGAAAATCCTAAAATGAATACATTCCAAAATAATTAAACGAACTTAAAGGTTTAGAATGATAATTGATATGATTTTTTTTGTGACGATTGAACAAGAAAAATCTAGATTGTTTATGAAAAGTTATGAACTGACTAATTTTATATTAGGAAGCAGAGCTCTCAATCCAATCGTCGGATAGGGATGAAATTTTGTCTGAAGCCTATTAATATATTTTTCCTACCTTGGTTAAATATCTCATCCCAATCGGAGTTTGGTAAAGACTAGCGATTTAAACAGAAATAAACCAGATAGTTTACATGAAAAATAAAATAAATACATAAAAGCATGAAAGAGGGATAAAATTGTAATTATGAAAAAAAGGTGCCTATAAAACTGCAAAGAGGCCACCAGTTAAAAAAAAAAATAGAGAAAAGCGGATAAGGGGAGAGAGCTGCAGATTTTGGAGAAAACCAATAATACTCCGGTGGCCATATCTCTGGAATTAACCGTTGGATCAAGCTGATTGTTGGATATGTTGTTCTCATTACACTCCTCTACTAACTGACCGGAGCGATTGGAAGGACACAATCCGTTTGACAGAAATCATCATCTGGAATTTCATGGAAAACAAAAAGGAAATGCACCTGTAGGGCAGTTTGGTCGCCGGCTGATTTCTCTCTCTTCCACCGTTGGATCATGTTCATTCTTGGATACGTGGTGCACCTAGATGTTACCTTCATTCTCGACAGTGGAGATCGAAAAATATTTCTCCGGCAAGGTTGCGTGCATGTTGAACAGTAGCTCATCCATTTTCAGGTAAGATCGGTTTTCTTCAGATCTAGGGAGATTTAACCGTTGGAGCATTATGATTTTGAGATATATTATGCACAACTCAATGATATGAAGTCTGACCATTGGGTTTGAAACAATAATAAGAGGTTGATGACTTATTGCCTTTTAAATCTATTGCTAGTTTTGGCAAAATGTAGTAAGCTTAATTAAATACATGTTTTGATGAAATTAGAATTGTGTGGGTGTAGGTTTTATGGAAGATGTAATGGTAAAATATGTTATTGTTATTAGTATTATTATAGATTAATTGTGTATTCTTTATATGAGGGGAAGAATGATTATTGTGTAAGAATAGTAAGGAACATTGCTATATGAACATGTTGATTGAATAGAAAGCTAACTTGTTGGTTGTGTGGATATAAATGGGTTGGAACCATGAAGAAATTGAAATGAAAGAAATTTGAAAAAAATAAAACATATTTAAAGCTAGCCATAAGTGTTTTTAACAAATGGTTAGTTAATGAAGGTTGTCATGGATCCCAATTAGTAGGGTGGAATTATTGTTGTGATAATGATATGAGAATATTAATTGTTAAGATTTGCCGTATATGTTTAATCGCACCAGGAGAAAGCGAAAGAAAATGAATAGTTCATCATTTTGTTGTATTAATAATAATAATAGGAGAAATCTCAAAAGGAATGAGTTTCCTTATTTTGGTCTAATCTTGCTATATTGTAGAGGTAGGGAAATTGTTTGAATGTTTTGCTTTAGAATTGGTTTGAATTTGTGATTTAATGATGCCAAATGACCTTGGATAATATTGATTTTGTATGAAAATAAGTTGGAATTTGAAAAGGATTTACAAGGAATGAAAATCCTCGTTGTCGAAAATTTTAGCTATAAAGAAGGGGCTATTGTGATTGTTGATTTTGAGCCTTAAAACAAAATAATTTGGAGTTGGTTTCTTCATAAAAGTTGTATCTCTATGTTTAGCCTTTCATAGAGATAAATCACGCCAAAAACTGAGTTTTACAACTTTAGTTATGATTAAGACACTAGATAGTGTTCTGGGTTGGTTAAGCTTAATTGATCGGAATTAGACAATTTTTAATCGTTGCTTGGAAATGCTGTTGAGTGATGGTTTTGATAACAAAATTATAAGAATGAATATAAACATTAAAATGAGTAAGAGTATGAGATCTTAAAGAAAATTCCTTGTGATTAGTTTGAGAATACTAGTTGAATGAGAATTAAATGAAGATGTGATGTTGGTTGTATTGTTGATAAAAATTGAATCCCTGGTGGTACAGGGAAAGCTGTGGGGACTGAACAATTGCATGGAGTGGCAGCACGTGCACCTATTCTAGGTAGGTGATTCATCACCTTATTTTGTAATTATTAGTTTTTTTAAAATATTTGTGTTGTGTGTTTAATTAATGTTAAAAGAATGAAACAAATGAATAAGTTGAGTGATTATTACAAATGAGAATTATTGGTAATTTAAGAGAAATTATCAAAATTATTTGACTAACAAAAGAGATTAGCCGGGTGCTGGGTAATTCGTATGGAATTACCGGATTGATTGTGGCAACCAAGATGGGTTAGCCAGATTTCTTGGGTAATTAAGAGAATTATCGGGTTTATTGGTTAACAAGGAAGTTAACTGGATATTGGGTAATTCGTATGGAGTTACCGGATTGATTGGCTAATAAAAGAGGTTAGCTGGATGATGGGTAATTCGTATGGAATTACCGGATTAATTGGCTAACAAGAGAGGTTAGCTGAATGGTGGGTAATTCGTATGGAATTACCGGATTGATTGTGACAACCAAGATGAGTTAGCCAGATTTCTTGGGTAATTAAGAGAATTGCCGGGTTTATTGGTCAACAAGGAAGTTAACTGGATATTGGGTAATTTGTATGGAATTACCTGGATTGATTGGCTAACAAAAGAGGTTAGCTGGATATGGGGTAATTTGTATGGAATTGCCGGATTAATTGGCTAACAAAAGAGGTTAGCCGGATGCTAGGTAATATGTATGGAATTACTGGATTGACTTTGGCAACCAAGATGGGTTAGCCAGATTTCTTGGACAATTAAGAGAATTACCGGGTTTATTGGTTAACAAGAAGGTTAACTGGATATGGGGTAATTCGTATGGAATTACAGGATTAATTGACTAACAAAAGAAGTTAGCTGGAGGCTGAGTAATTCGTATGGAATTACCAGATGTATTGGTAACCGAGGAAGGTTAACCAAAAGTGTAGGTAATTATATGAAATTACCAGAATTATTGGCAATCAAAATGAGTTAGCCGGATAGTTAAGTTTTGAAAAGATTATGTGAATTAATTTATTGAAGTTAGAAATAGTAAATTCTAAATGTTATGAGTAAAATAATTAATATATGACTAACATATTAAGTAAATTAATTAATGTGGTTATTGGGTAGACACAATGACTTGGAGATTGGAGGTGAATTGATAGATAATTGATTACCATAGTGTTGGTGGCTAAGGATACATTACAATGATACTTAACACCATAATGATGGTGGCTAAGGGCATAAATTGATACTTGGCACTGTGATGAGGGTGACCAAGGTTTTGTGAAGGATGCTTAGTGACCTTAGTGTCGATAACTAAGATTGTGTGCAAATGAAACTAAGATTGTGTGCAAATGATACTTGGCAACCGTGGTTACAATGCATATGATGTTAATAAGAAAGATAAAAGGGGTTCGGTACGAATGGAAGAATCAAATGGCATTGATTAGCCATCCAGGTTTGGATTGCTAATGGTATCGATGAAGTTTCATCGGTGCCGGTATTTCTTAAATTGATTAGTCTAGCCCAATATTAGAAGACTAATGATATTAATGAGATTTATTAGTTTCAACGATTACCTTCTAGCAACAGATTCAGAAAAGGAAAAATATTGATTAGTTATTCCAAAAGAATGAGATAAGCTAATAATACCAAGAGAGGAATATCTTGTTATCAAGTGAGAATTGATTTATAAAGAGATGGTGTTCGCAAACCGTTGAGTTGTGTTGAGATTTCCAAGATGGAATTATTCTTGGCAAATGAGATAGGATATTAGATGGATATTGGTAATAGATGGAAAATATATGTTGTAAAAGAGGTTTATGCCTAATTTTATATATCAAAAGAAATTGCGTAGAGATTATTGTCTGCCATTGTTATTGCTTGTTACTATCTTTTATATTTATGTGTACATGTTAATTTCTATTTTCAGGTCCATCAGGGTCGCGTCAAGGGTAATGCTAGTTTAGATATCTTTTGCTTTTGACTATGTAAATTATAAAACTTGAGATGTAATATTAATCCGTAAATTTGAATGTATGTCTTTACTCTAATGGTTTAAACTCTTAGTACCTATTTGATCATGCATATTATAGTTGAAATTGAATCTTTCATTTGAACTATATTATATGATGTTATTGAATAAGATGTGTTGTGTTGATGATAATGAATTGAGTTGAGACCCAGGATGATTGGGTCGTGATTTTGAGTTATGAGATGTGAGATATTATAAGTGTAAACAGGGTATATGTCGATAACTTGGGACCTACCAGTATAGGGGAGACTCTGCCAAAATTTTGGTTGAAATTTTGGTGGCACCTGTATATCACAAAAAAAAATTACTTGAAAATTTCCAATATATCGCGAAAAAGAATGTAGAAAAAATCGGGGTTGTTATAGTTAATAATAGAACCCAATGATTATTGGTGGTTAGTTGTTATATCCCATTGAATAAACACTATTGGAAGAGGCCAAAGAACATGATGTGCTCATGTAAGAAGGGATGAAGAGGTTTTTTCTCATGAAAAAAAGTTTAAGACTCGATGATAAAAGACATGCAAATATAGATTATATAATTGACTTGTTAGTTGTTAAAGGTGAGAACATTTAGGGATCATGAGGAGATTGATTGTGGATCCATGGATAACTCTGGAAACTCGTTTTAAGGGCGAGAGTAGATAAGGTAACCTTCTGGTTAGGATGAGTATCGTGGAGATTTTAATGGTCTCATTTATAATGAGATGAATGTGAATTGGTATTCTCAACCAATTTATAATATTTATTTTGATGATAGTTATGTTGATAATAATAGTATAAACAATAACACAAATCACAATGATAATGTCATTGGTAGTATCCGCGTTGATAAGTAATCAACTAGGTCTCCGATCATTTGAAGCTAAAAACATTTAAATCATTTCATTAATTTTATATGCAAATTAAAGTCAAGATCATGGGAAAATACTAAAAAAAACTCGATCTCAAATATAACAAAGTATAGGGAGGTCAAACTTGAAATTAAAAACACAAAGACCTATTTTCTTACAAAGAGGTTTAACTAATTTAATAATTAATTAAAGTGTATATTTTTCTTTCTAGTTGAGTGCTGTTAAAATCACATAGAGCATTATTTGTCAAACATGTAAAATAGACAGTCTGTGTATTACAAAGGTGGAATCATGTAACTAAGCTTTTCTCTTAAAAACAGCCTAGGGTATTTGAACTTAAAAGGATGTTGTATGGGTGCAATTTATGCAAGCTAAACATTTTTCATCTAATCATATGTACTAGGTTCTAAAGCAAATGGATATGATGTTTAATACTTTCATTCATTGCTAAATGTTTATAAGTTATAGAGGTTGGTTTCAAACAAATCTTTTTGGGTTAGAAGTGATGGTAAAATTGTGAAGGTTTGTTCGATTAACATGGCAGATTTTAGCCCTTTTATAGCCTATGAAAGAAGTGAGCTTTCAAGAGTTTCCAATGGTGTTAATGTATGTGAGTTTGTTAATTATATGGGGCATGAAATTAGGGTAAACTTCGACAATGATCATCTACAATGATCATCTTCTTATTGTATTGATAATACATTTCTTATATGTGTTTCTCATATTAAGAATGACAATGATCTCATTTTTTTTAGAGAGAGTGAATAACGAGTTTTTAGTTGTTTCAATATATAAATACATACATCTATGTGTGTGTGTTTATATATATATATATATATATATTGAGAAATGAGACTTTTCAAATAAAATATTAGAAAGTAGCATGGAAGTAGTGAAACATAAATATGAAAAAAAACCTTATAAAAGAGTAAAGGTTAAAAAGACACCTAACATCATGAAAACAATTGTTCATGTAATCTAGTTGTGGTAAAAGTCTTTGTTGATGGATGTAATGGATTTAAAGTGATGGGATTCCTTTCTAGGTTATCTTAATCTATTTGGTCTACTAAGAATGTGTTGATGGCCGTTTTAGTAAATTCATAAAGGAGTAGATCATTGTATTTGGCATTGCTATTTGGTATTTCTAATACTGGTGTGATAAAAAAGGTTTGATAATATTCAATTGTGTTTAATAATAACTTTTCTTGGTGATATTCGAGGCGAAACACCCAACAAAATTACATGAAAAAAAGTAAACTCAATCAGGTCATAATACAAAGTGGAATAGAGACATGAAAGTGGTTCTTCTAAAACATCAAAGTTCCTATTTAAAGTAGGGCTGATCATTTCCTGTTCGGTTTGGTTTTAAACCAAAATAAAAAACCAAACTGAATTTTTGTTTTTTTAATTTTTTGAACCGAACCGAACTGAAAACTGGCTCAAACCAATTAATTTCGGTTCGGTTCGGTTCAGTTTTTTTCCCTTCCAAACCGGTTCAAACCTAATGGTCCTCTACTAACAATGTTCATCCTCTTCCTCCTCTGGAATACAAGAACCTGTCTGGAAAAAAAAATGTTGGCCTCTATTAGAACCATCAACACAACCAAATCCAATCCACATTATAGATCAGGTTGTCTACCACAAATCCCATTTTATTCCAGTTTCCTTCACCCCACGATGCATCATTAATGTTAAGGAAACTCATCACCAATAATCTAATAGTGGCAGGACTGTTGGTGTTCCTATCCCACCAAACACAGAGCAAAAAAAATAAAATAATTATCAGCATACAAGATCACTATCCCAAAAAGATAAGGATCGAATTTCTCTCGAGGTTTGGCCTTATAAAATCAGAGGGGGAAAGAGGACACAAAACCAGAGAGACAGAAAAGGAGGAAACCTAGAGACCAGAGAAAAGGAAAACCCAAAAACCAGAGAAAAGGAAAACCCAAAAACCAGAGAGGGGAAGAACAAGAAACAACAAGAAAAGGAGAGAGATGATCGACGTTCCATCCTCCAGATCCAACAAAAACAAACAAACACACATCTCTCACAAGAAAGCCAATGTTGATTAATCTCTGCTTTCTCAAGAACCCGTGCTTTCCAGGAAGAAGCCACAGCAAGACAAAAGTCTCATAGATAGTAGAAGGAGGGGAGAAAAATCAACGTGGAGAGTAAAGTGAGAGATAATGAGATATGCAGAGAAGGGAGGGGAGGGGGTGGCTGATGGGTAAATGTTACTTTAGGGTTAGAAAATATTCTATTTATAGTTATTTTTTTAAGTGCTGGCTGGTTGAACCGGTTTGGTTCAATCGGTTTTAGACTTTATAAACCGAAACCGAACCGAACCGGAATTTTTTTGTGATTTTTTAATCGGTTAATTCGGTTTTTTTCGGTTATTTTTTTTCTAGTTTTCTCTGTTTAATCGGTTTATCAATTTTTTTGCTCACCCCTAATTTAAAATATCCCTAGTTAACCCATAATTAGCCAATCAATCAGCCGTTGAGTTTGCTTCCTTGTAAACATGTGTAGTTTTTATCTTCCAATCTCTATCCAAAAACCTTTTAATATGCATGATAAGATTCTAATTCCTATTCATAGTAGCATTATTCTTGGTTATAAGATTAATCACAACAATAAAATCTGACTCTAATATAACCTTTCTAAGGTCTTGTTTGTTTTTGCATTTCAAAAGCGTTTTTGAAAAACTTTGAATTTTTTATTTTTTTTGCTTGAAATTAATTTTTTTTGTGTTTTCAATCATTTTGATGAGCTTATGTCAAAAATAATTTTTTAAAAAATAAAAAAATATATGATTTTAATACATTTTTTAGTGAAAAACACTTTAAAAAGCAACCGCAACCACACTCCCAAACACTCCATAACCCTTTTGTCCTTGTCAGCTATAACCCAATATAAACTGCCCATAACTTAGCAGTTACCGAAGAGTAAACCCCGTTATTCAACCCATCAACTAGGTCCCCATACCATCTCGAATAACTCCTCTTGCATCTGCCATCTCTGGATTACTTTTACTGTAACCATACACATTGAGCTTGACCTAATCTTCTATAGGATAAATCCAACCAATCTACCTCAACTTTTTATTAGTGGTATTCTCCCTATTTTCATGTGTTTAAAACATTTTAACATCCACCACCATTCTTTTTATAGCTAAAACAATATCGTACCAATTAATCTACTTCAAACCAAAAACTCTTTGACATCTATACTTCCAAATAAACCACAGTACAATGCCAAACTATAAAGGTTAATCTACATTATGAGAATCTATGTTTCTCAAAGAAGGATTATAAATCAGCCAAGCGTACCAATTATGATCGTAAAAATACTCTCTCCCCAACCTTGACAAGAGATTCCCAAACCTTACGTGTTTTAGGATAATCACACAAAGCATGAAGCAAAGTCTCCGTTTTTGTTAAACAATGACTGAAAAATGGATTTGACACAATTTTTCTTCTTCATCTCACTTCATTGGTCATCACAGCATAATAAGCCACGATCTAAAGGAACGCTTTAACATGTTTAATTCCTTTCCACTTCTAGATACTCTACCATAAAAGATCTCAATCCATCATAATCTCCTGGTTTCCATTTGTTACTATTTTATTTTGCCCTTGCCTTTGCCTATTCTAGAAACAAGACTAAAAGTATATCCAAATCTGACATTCTCTTTCAAGGTCACATTACCTTTCATTAATTCACTTGGCCCAGCCTTATTTGTCTTCTTAAAAGCCTCAATACCACTTGGGCCATTTTGTTTACTTGTCTCATTTGGCCCACTAACCTTCCAGTCATATCATTAAATCCATTAACCTTTATCTCTCTTTTCTTATACATTTCAGCCCTCTCATTAACCATATTAATATCAAACTCATCATTCATGTTATCCTTATTATTATTCAATAACATATCATAACATGAATAAACATCAATGTTTGTTATCATTACATTCAATTTTATGACTATTCTAACAATTTCAAAATTCCAACCTTCATCACAGTGATTATTGTCCTCTGCCACCTTCCTATTTTGACGTTGACCCCGCCATTCAATTATCATCCAATTACCAAAGGACTCTATTACCTTTGGATGCATCATTGCAACTGAAGCATTGCCTGACATGCTATCTTCTTTTGCTTCTTCATGATTAAAATTTTTAGCATGAGGGTATACTTTTTGTGTGTGGTCACATTGTCGACATTAGAAGCAAACCAGATGCAACCTTTCATACATTATATGCCGAACCCTTTCTTACAATTTAAATGTAACAAGTAAAGGTTTTGTGAGATCTACCTTTACGCACAATCTAGCAAAATTCCCCCTCATACTTATTGATGTATTCCTATCAACCTTTAAAGTTTTCCTAATTTTATTGCCTATAGTCCACAACACCAAGGGTTCATAATATTCTAATGCCAAATCTGGAAGTCTAATTACCTTGCTTATTGTAGCCTCTTAGGGATCAAAGTTAGGATGTCATGTATGAACCGTGAGATAATGATCAACCACCATCTAAGGACCTCCAAACAATACATGTTATTTGTCCTCAATATTGAAAAACTTCACCAAGAAAAACTCATTGCCCAAATTCGTTAGCTAGAAATCACCCAGTAATTTCTATATTGATTTAAGATGTTTGATCAGATACATGTAACCTACCCTTCTTCCTATAATTTTTATAATTAGGGTTTGTTTCTATGGTGCATAATTTCTCTTTTTTCCTCCATTGAAAGCTTGATAATCGGACAATCATCTTCATCACAATCACCTCATCATCTTTGGATATATATTCCTTGATATGACTGTCCTCCTTAGAACGTTACACCATAAAAAATTCTCCTATAAGAGAATCCTCATAACTATTCCCACCTTTTGCCACTTGTTAAAAGCTATGCCATCATTATCAACAAACTCATTATTTCTCTAATCTCGACTTTCTTACTTGAACGTGCCAATAAATCAGACTTTTCTATGGTTCTCTTAGTAGCTTCAAGAGAGAGCATAATGTTTAGTTGAAAGAATAACTTAACAATACTTAAAAATGGTTAGTTTCTATTATCTTAAGATCAAACAAACTTGGAAAAGCTACTTTTCTTCAATTTCCCACCACCCATATGTGGACAAATTAATAGAGTAACTAGATCTATTATCCTGATGGTTGGACAATATCAAATGTAAATGAGGCAAATTAGGTAAGGTTAGATCTGGTTAATCATCTTGTTATGCTTTCGGTAAATTTTAAGGTGGTTTTACATATGGAGTAAGGGTATGCAATGCCCTTGATGCTAAGCTAGAAGAAGTGAAGATCATATTAAAATTGACTCGAAACACTAGACTAAACACAACTTCAACTTGAATCATTCTTGGGTGGTTTGAGAGCTTATTACAAATCAAGTTTTTATACCATGGCATTAAAACAAGTTTTTATACCATAACATTAAAAGATATGATATCGTTACAACTTGTTTTAAGTTAGGAATAACTAAATTATCTATAGAAACCATGATTTCAATTTGGGGTATATAAGCACAATTAACTAGAGAGGAGAGAAAAAAGAACTAGAGAGATGATTTTTTTTTCAATTTGGCGTGTAGGTCATTTATTTAAGCATAATTTGTTTTTATGTTTGGATGCGTTTTAAAAGTGTATTTGGTTTGAAAAAACATCAAATTAATATTTTTTACTATTTTTTATGGCTTTAATGTGTTGATGTCAATTATATATATATATATAATTTTTAAACAAAAAATACTTTTTAAAAAACACTTTGCACCATGATGTCAAGCACACACTTATAACAACTCATCATTTTCTATACAAACTCTAACATAAGTAATTATTGATTATACAAGCATTAATACATGTAATGGATTGATTTTATGATAGATAATGTATCGAGACATATACGTGATCAACCTCGTCAACGTTTTCACAAACATTACGAGAAATTTTATCATCGCATAATATTTTTCCCCTTAAAAAACACAAACCATTTCTGAATCGGACTATCCATCAGCAACAAGCAAGTCAAATCGGCTAACCCATTAATAAGAAAGCCCTTCCTAACAAATATAACAAGCTTCACCCTCATCATTGGTGTTTTTTATGAACAGGTAAACAATATTTTATTTCCAAAAACTGATGATGATGAAATACCATCGTTTAGACCTGACGTTTAAACCATACTTCTAAATCCAAACATGATAATGTTTGTTTGTATGGCTAGACCGTGCTTCTTTTTTTTTTTCTTTAACCTTTAAAAATTTTTTTAGGTGTTTTTTTTATCATTTTGATGTGTTGATATAAAAAATAAAAAAATATTATTTTGATATATCTCAAAACAAAAAATACTTTAGAAATCAATCTCGACCACATTTTCAAACACGTTAATCATCTCTTTCCCAAAAGCTAGTGTATTTTTTTATCCAAGTTAATAAGCTTAAAAGTACATCTACTTCTGTAATTATTTTAATATGATCAATTATAAATTATTTTTATCAATATGACACTTCTACTGTGCTCACATAAGTCTTTTATCAATATGACACTTCTACTGTGCTCAGATGAGTCCTTGTGTCCAAATCCACATGTTAATTGTTGAGTTGGCCTAATAAGTAGGACTTATTGCTCATTTTCTGGTTTTTAATCTGGACTGTTTAGAATTACATTTTGAACAGTGTTTCTTAAATAAAATTATTTTTTTTAATTTTTTTTTATCATTTTGATGTGTTGATGTAAAAAATAATTTTTTAAAAATAAAAAAGTATTATTTTTATTCATTTCTAAGCAAAAAATATCTCAAAAAATAATTACTACCATACTCCCAAACACCACTAAATTGGTTTGAATTGTTTGTTCACACTATAATTCAATAATAAATATCAATACGACAATTTTAATAATAAATTAATGAAACTTTATTATTATTATTGTATAGTTGAGATATAGCATGAATAGAGACCTCAAACCAACCCAGTCATTAATTGAAAGAGAAACGATGAGTAATGGATCTTACTTGCCGGGCCAATTAAGCATTTAACATATAGATTTGGACCCACTGTTTATTTTCTTTCTCCTAATTCATAATTAACTTGGTTTGAGTTGTTTATTCACATTATAGACAATTTAAAAATTATGATAAATATTGCTATTGTAGTTTTGATGATTAATTGATACAACTTTATCACTATTCTATAATTGAGCTTTAATACTGATAAAAAATCTAAGCATTTTTAATCAAGTTTGTCTATGTGTTTGTTTGCTTTTCAAGCGGAAAAAAAATTAATTTTTAAAGTTTTTGTCTTGAATTGCATTGGATTTTATTTTTTTTATATTTTAAATTATTTTAATTTATTGATATTAAAAATAAAAATAAAATATTTTAATATATTTCAAAACAAATAATATTTGAAAACAAATTACACAACAATACAAGTACCCTTGTAAGGCCAAATGAGGATTTTTCCATATGGATTTATTTGAGTGCCAAAGAATAAGTAAAAGGATCACATTAAAAAATTAATTGATAGAGGACTACATTAAGAAAATTACAAAAAATATAAGGACTTTTGAGCTTATTAACCCTCCCTTTGAAAGAGCAACACCAACAACAAATAACACTGTGCGACACTCTCGCAATTAAAGCTCCCTCCTTCTCCACTCTCTCCGTTTCAACAAACTCTCTCTCTCTCTCACACCCCCCCCCCCCCCCCCCCCCCCCCCCCCAATTCTCTGCACTCCCAATCCCTCCATTATTCCTTCTCCAACACAAACCGCTATACTCTCTCCACCATAAATTTATACGTATGCGAGAATATCTATACAAATCTACTTGTTTTTCTAGATCTTTACCGCATTTTATGGATCTGCAACCCCACACCACACTTACGCTGTCTTGATTTTTCTCTCTCCTAGGGTTTTGATTTTGACTGACCGTTTACTCTCTCACTGAACAATGCTTGACACTGAACGCGACTGTGAGCTCAGCCGGAGCTCCTCGAACATCCCTTGGATCTCCGGCAAGCTTCAAGGTCGTCTGTTTTGACAATGCTTTTGCTCGGATTCTAGATTTTGGTTTGAGTCAAGATGCATACCTTGGCGACATCGCTGCTTGTTCTTTGCTTGTCTAGCTTTGTTTTTACTTGTTTAGGTAACCGTTTCTTGACCGTGCTTCTTAATTTAACGCTTTCTTTACATTTTTATAGCTATTTCAGCTTGATTGAGCTAGAGACCGCCGGATTTTCTGGTCAATTTTGCTTGCATTTTTACGAAAGCAAGCGAAGAGTCTCCTTTTCCTTGCCTGTTTAGCTTTGACGCTTCTAAGAGTTTAATGTGGTGTTAATTGTGGTGAATTGCTGTTTAGCACAAACTTTAGCATTCCTAATGTGCTTGTTTTTTTCTAATTAACGATCAGTAGTTTCAAGACATTAAATTACGTGATTTTTCTGCGGCTAATTGGAGCGATTGTTTTTTATTTCTTATGAATTTGAAGTGTCATGGTTGTGCATTCATGTTTCTGCCTCTTTAGGTAGAAACGATCTCACGGATTTGATTTCTGTACCTTCTGTCTTGAGATTCAGGACATTTTTTATGGAGTTGACAGAATTTTGGAAGCACATGTAGAAGAATTGCAGAATTCGAACATTTATCCACGCCATGTCCTTGAATGGGATTGGGTTTTGATATGCGGGGATAAAATTGACAATGATTCTAAAAATCTCAGGAAATAGACACAATGTGTGATGTTTATTTGCTAAAATTGAAAGAAAGCATACATGGCAATTGTTTTTACAAATTGATGAACTAAGTCTTGTAATGTCAGATAGATAAGATATGGCCTTCATTATAAGCTCAATGATGCTGATAAATAAAGTATAATATCAAGGTTCTAAAAGGTATCGCTCCTCCTGATGCACATTGCTCATGGTCTTGCATATCTTACTTCCTTTATTTCTTTCTTTTTGTTTTTTGTGAGGATAAACAGTCTGATATAGTAGGATGTATGCTGTAAGTTTGATATGTCTATTTGTTTGAAGTTTCTTGTCTTAATTACAAAATATGAATCCCCAATTTTTTCCTTCTCAAGTCTCAATCTTAACACCAAAATTTCAAAATTTTATTTTATGTATAAAGGAGATGTATAATGATGAGGAACTACTCTAGACAAAGTGACCGAGATTCATTTCGTCAAAGGAAATCATCTCATTTTTTTAAGAAACTCTTTAGAAATTCAAATCTCATTCCTAATGCTTTTGTTAAAAGTACATTAACATCAGTTTTACTTTTTGGCAATGTGAAGAAATTATTCACTTTTTATGATTCTTTATTGGATTCTCTGTGGTTTTTTCTGATCATGATGCCTATGCCCGCTGCCTATGAACGTTCACTTTATCTGAGAACCAGGGAGAAGGAAAATTCTAGGTTGGCATCTGTTAATTGACTGTACTTTTTATGAAATCAAGCAATGACTTTAACTTTAGCCTGTTTTTTTTTAGGCTTTAGGAGAGCAATTAGTTTTGGGTTGTTAATCTGGATATTTGCTGTTTAGTAGGTTAAAATGATCTTGCCAGTTTTTTGATAGCGTGGTTGTCAAGTTTACTGTATGTATTAAGAGATTAGCATGATCTCACTGGTTTCTATACCTTCTTTCTGGAGAACTAAGAATTTTTTTTTTTAAAGAGGGCAGATAGAATTTGGAAATGCATTTTCTGTCAAGTATAATGTACATTCATTGTGTGCTGAAGGATAGCTTAAATTTTAACACACACCCATAGAAATTGAGAATGATGCAATAAACCTGAGGAAATAGGTATGGTGGGAGATGTTTATATGCTAAAAATCGAAAGAAACCATACATGGAAATCTTTTTATGCTGAAAAGGCATTCACTTGCTTAAGAAATTGATTACCTAAGTCTTGGGATTGAATAAGATATGTTCTTTGTAAATTTGACAATGTTGATTCATCAAGTAATTGTTTTAGGCACTATCACTTTTACAAATTCTCCTAGCCACTGGTTTTCTTTTCACATGAAAGGAAACATCTTATTTACAAATATATATCCACTATGTTTACAGCTGGATTTACACTCTAAGCATGATGTGTCTCCTTGTTTTAAGGTTCTAGTCTTAATTATGAATTGTCAAATTCGTAAAATCTTGAATTTATTATGATAATCTCAATGCATTTTAACATATAAAGGAGATGTATAATGATGAGGAACTACTCCATATTGAGAACACATTAAGTGGCCAAGTTTCTTTGCATAAATAAAATCATCTTATTTTGTTTCACTGATGGAATTCAGTAGACTTCAGATGCTTTATTTAAATCACCCTAACAAAATCAGTTTTAATTTGGTGAACGTGAACAAAAAAATTTCCATTGTTTATACTTTTTCGAAATTCTTTTTTTCTGACCTGCTTAATTGGGATGCCCATGCCTAGTTTTGTGAGATACAATCACTTTATTATTGAGTTTTTTTTTCTTTTGCTTGACTTTTCTATTATTCATTAATTTTTTTCTTATCCATTCCATTCATCCTTTCACAGTTATGACATGTTAGATATCAATTATTTGCATATGATTTTTTTTTGTTAGATTCCTTGTATTATTTATCACTAAGGGTCTTGCAACATTGCTTCATTCAAGAAAACCGACTTATCTGCTCTCTATCCTTTTCAGGACATCCATTACTTCATATGTATTTGTCTCCTTCTTTGCAACCAAGCTGGCCATTATCTGTGAAAGACATTTTTGTGAGACATGGTAAGCTGCAAAGGCCAATGTCATGCTGTAATGGAAAAATTCAATGATAATAAATTAAGGCACTGTTGTCTGCTGGTCATCTTTTTTTATTTCATATATACCAATCTTTAACTATGTGATTAGCTGTGCATTATTGCTGACTATGGATAACATACAACCTACTGGTTACAGGAATGTCAGTTGCAATGAAAGTGTCATTTGCTCGACCGCGGCCATCTCGAAATCACGTGGTTAAGCCTTCTTTGGGCCCTATCCTCTCACCTGCAACTTCTTTGGTGCATCAAGGTACCATTTGCTCTCAATTTCTCACCAACTTGCCTTGGCACTGCTGTTAGAATTTCACTAATACTGCCTTTTCTTTTTTCAGCTCTCCCCCCTGTTCCTAGCAGTGCACCCTTACCAAGACGTCATGGTGGTCATCATCATCGCCATGTGAAACCTGTAGTGACTGCTCCATTCCCTTCAGAAGAGCAAAGTAAAATTTGGCATCTAAAGTTTTTAGTTCTTTTTGAGATGCTTTTGCTTTTATGTTGACAAAAGATTTTCTGGCAGGCTGTGATCAAATATGCACAGAGCCACTCACTGCATCTCTCTCTGGCTCACCTTGTGGCTGTGTTTATCCTATGAAAGTTAGACTTCTCCTAGATGTGGCTCCATATGCTGTTTTTCCTGTAATGAGAGAGCTAGAGAGTGAAGTTGCAGCAGGCACGTATCTGGAACAGAGTCAAGTGATAATAATGGGTGCAAGTGCCGACAGTCAGAATCAGGGGAAAACTGTCGTGGATATCAACTTGGTTCCACTTGGAGAGAAGTTTGATAATACTACTGCAATACTTACATATGATAGATTTTGGAAAAACAAAATGCCTTTAAATATAACTCTTTTTGGTAATTATGAAGTAATATACATTAGTTATCCAGGTAATAATCTCGATTCTCTTGTAAATCTTTGTGGCATTACATATATAATTATAATGGTTATGACCTAACTCCTAAGAGTCTACCAGGTATTCCTTCTTCACCACCATATCCAAACTACACGGGGAGTGGTCCGAGTGGAAGTGCAGGAGATCTCCCCATTACTGCTAATTTTGTGAGCAAGACCCAGAGGATGAATCTTAGAACCATCACCACCATTGCTCTGTCAGCATTTGTGGTTTTAGTGGTTTGCATTGGGGCAATTGCTGTTGTTGTGAAATGGAGGAAGTCTGGAAGACCATCAAGTGCTGTTGGTCCGGCATTTACATCCTCTATAAATAAAAGATCTGGTATGTCCCTTAATATTCATTCTGTTACAAATCTATTTGGTCAAAGTGTCATGTAATATTTATGCTTTTATAACTCCACTTTTGAATGTCAATCCTGTTATGTTGCAGCTTCTACTATAGTTTCTAATGGAGAATACAAGCGGGAAAGTTTACAGAAATGCATGCTATCAAAATCTTTTAACATCATTCTGCAATTCTCTTTTGGAATAGAGCATACAGTTTTAGTAGCTGTGTTTTATTGTACTTATTTTGTATCATCTTTAAATAATTATTATTAAATAAGATTAGTCCATGCCTTAGTTAATTATTACTGGATTGCTACATGTAATGCAGGCATTGGGTCTTTCTTGTCAAGCAGCATTGCAAGCTCAACACCAATGTCCCTCATGTCCAACATGGCTACTTGTATGCTCTCTGTCAAAACCTTTTCATTCGCTGAGCTTGAGAAGGCAACAGACAAGTTCAGTTCAAAGAGGATTTTAGGTGAAGGAGGATTTGGACGTGTTTACCGCGGGAGTATCGAAGATGGAACTGAAGTTGCTTTTAAGCTGCTTACAAGGGACAATCAGAATGGAGGCCGTGAATTTGTCGCTGAAGTTGAAATGTTAAGTCGATTGCATCATCGAAACCTTGTGAAACTTATTGGCATATGTATTGAAGGGCGCACACGCTGCTTGGTGTATGAACTTATTCGGAATGGTAGTGTGGAATCGCACTTGCATGGTATTTTCCTCATCGCCTTTGTCTTATTTTTTTCTGTTTTTAGTTGCACCATGTGCATTCTGTATTTTGTCCTGGATACCTCCTGATGACAGGGAGCCTCTCATTTGGTAATAGTCATTCAATTGTCTTGCAAGTGATTTTATTTTCCCTGAAATGAGAAGGTAAAATGAAGTTTCTTGTTCAATGCCCCATTTATTGATGTTTAAGGTGTTGACAAGAACAAGGGACCTCTTGACTGGGATGCACGGTTGAAGATTGCCCTTGGAGCAGCTAGGGGATTGGCCTATCTTCACGAAGATTCTAACCCTCGTGTAATTCATCGAGATTTTAAGGCTAGTAATGTTTTACTAGAAGATGACTTCACCCCCAAGGTCTCTGATTTTGGCTTGGCGAGGGAAGCAACGGAAGGAAGTCATCATATATCTACTAGGGTCATGGGAACTTTTGGGTAATTATGCTTGCCTCACCAGTTTTTAGTACCCCATAATTAACAGATTTATTTGTCATCACCAGTCATGTTGAACTGTATTTATTTTACTATTTCTTATCGGGGTTGGTGAATTCTTAACTATCCATGAAAGTCTGTATGAGTTATGTTGGCTGATGTTACTTTTATTTTGTTCTTTACATAGCACTGACAGTTATTCAGATATTACTCTAGTCCCTTGTTAACTCTCTTAAATTTTTGGTTTGTAGGTATGTTGCCCCTGAATATGCAATGACAGGACATTTACTTGTAAAGAGTGATGTCTACAGTTATGGGGTTGTGCTGCTTGAGCTTCTGTCTGGAAGAAAACCTGTGGATATGTCCCAACCTCCGGGACAGGAAAATTTAGTGACTTGGGCACGCCCGCTGCTAACTACTAGAGAAGGATTGGAGCAGTTGGTGGATCCTTCCTTGGCAGGAAGCTATGACTTTGATGACATGGCTAAAGTGGCAGCCATTGCTGCCATGTGTGTTCACTCAGAGGTGACTAATAGGCCATTCATGGGTGAAGTTGTCCAGGCTCTGAAACTGATATACAATGACACAGATGAGACTTGTGGAGACTACTGCAGTCAAAAGGAGTCCTCTGTTCTGGAATCTGACTTCAAATGTGATCTTGTTCCGTCAGACAGTAGCTGGTGGAATGCTGGCGGGACATCCCCTCGGTTAACTTATGGGCAGGCCTCATCCTTCATTACGATGGATTACAGTTCCGGTCCACTTGAAGAGATGGAAAGCAGACCGTTTTCAGCTTCAAGTTTAGCTGGGGATCACCTGTCTTTGCCAATTAGACACATGAACCGTTCCGGCCCCTTGAGAACTGTAAGAAGTAAACCAGCCTTCTATAGATTAAGGGGCAGCGTGAGCGAACACTGGGGGCTCCTGTCACGGCGTTTTCGGAATGACGGATATTGGGTTTGAGGTTTTCTTTCAAGACTTTTTGAAGTGTACAGTTCAGGAGGACCAGTAGATTTCAGTTTAACGGTCGAATGATGTAGTTTAGGTGTTTGGTATTCAAGGGGCTTCCATGTCTGGAGAGATAAGAGAGACCCTTTCTTCTGATTTTGAAAATCCTGATTCATACTACACAAAAGTTGGAGATGTAAGAATAATACTCCTTGTATTGTATATCCATTTAATTGTTATTACGGTCCAATGCTGTACCAGTTACCGAATGACTTGGCTCTGCTCCTACGACAAAATTCTCAAATAACCTGCTGCCGTGTAACCATAGTTATAAGACCTATGCAAGGTTCTATCCGGCTCGTCCAAGGGTTGATAAGGTAAATTTATTAATTTTTAATTTAAATAATATTATTTTGACACCAGTTACCGAATGACTTGGCTCTGCTCCCACGACAAAATTCTCAAATAACCTGCTGCCGTGTAACCATAGTTATAAGACCTATACAAGGTTTTATCCGGCTCGTCCATGGGTTGATAAGGTAAATTTATTAATTTTTAATTTAAATAATATTATTTTGACAAAATATCTTTTTTTATTTACTCGAAACTAGATTTCGATGATTTCTCGAGTGAAGTTGTTTAAGATGGTCGGTATTATTAATTCTAGAATATATTTTTAAAATTTGAAAATATATTAAAATAATATTTTTTATTTTTTAAAAATTATTTTTAATATTAACATATTAAAACAAGTTAAAAATATAAAAATAAATTAAATTTTAAAAAAATTATTATTTTTTTAAAATACTATTTGTGCAATTTCAAACCGCTTTCAGTTTAAATTTAAAAACCGGATAATAATCTATTAAATCATCCTTCTACTAACATAATCCTTCTAATGCGGTCCTCATCAATTAGATCTTTTAATATAGCCCTCCTACTTAACCTCCATTCTTTAAATAAGTTGCATGAACAAATTAATTTTCATAGCATTTTTATAATTGAGATAAAATATGGACAGACATCTTAGAGTGACTTAAAGCTGCTTAGAAAAAGATAGAGTGAGCACTGGATCCCGCTTGTTAAACCAACTTAGCATTTAAGGTCTTATTTTGACAGAAGAATTTATTTAAATAATAATTAAAAAAGTATGAGAGCCATATTAAGAAGCTTCATTGATTGAGTGTCAAATTGAAAGAATTACAAAAGTAAAGGGACCTCTAAAAGCTTATTAACCCATCCAGAAACAGTACAGCCAAGCCATGGCTGGCTGAGAGTATTGGCTCTCGTAGGCCATTGAAATCCTCTCTCTATCAATTCTCAACAGCAGTTGGCCTGCCTCGTTTGATTCGCGTCACTCATCGGTCAGTCGTGAAGAAGTTTCATCCGTGTCATCTAATAAAAGAAAAGATGCTCTCGCTGTCAACATATCCTCCTTCTCTCACCTCTCCCCCCCGCTTCTCTTATTTACGCCACCCTTCCTCCTCCTCTCGTATCCTCTCTCCACCACCACCAACCACCGCCACGGCCACCAGGTCAGCTCCACTCTAACGCATTGCTATAATAATAATATTTTTTTAAATTAAATTGTGTTTAATTAAAACTTAAAAGTCGAAAGGATTGGATTTCTCACGTTTCAGAGTGAAAATTACGTCATCGGAGATGGACTCGCTTCCTGAGCACCGCATCGTCGTCAGTTCCTCTCTCTCTCCACTGTCAATCTTTTCTAATAATTGATTGTGCATTTATTTAAATATAAGTGATTATTTTTGGCAGTTAGGATGCGGAGCGGCAGGGGTGGATTTCCTGGCGACCGTCGCTTCTTTTCCTAAACCTGATGACAAGATCCGAAGCACTAGCTTGAAGGTCTCCCTCTTTCCCTCTCTCACTTTGTTTTTTATTTTTGTTATTTATTATAATAAATAATAATACAGTTGGTTTGCCTGTCAGGTGCAAGGAGGTGGAAATGCGGGGAATGCGTTAACATGTGCTGCTCGTTTAGGTTTGAAGCCCAGGCTCATTTCCAAGGTACCACCTTTAACTTTTTCCCTATCAATTCTCCCTTTTTTTCAAAGCAATTAAGGAACCCAAAATTACCCTGGGTCAAAATGAACTTAACCCCTAAATTTTAATTTTTTTATTTGAGTTCTTGAACTGTTTTTTTTTTGGTAGAGAATAGAAGAGGGGGGAGAAAAAAATCAAAAAACCGATTAAATTGAGAAAACCGGAAAAAAAATAACTGAAAAAACCAAACCGTGAAAAAAACCGATTAAAATTTTGAAAAAACCGTTCGGTTCGGTTAAGTTTTGGTTTTATAAGCCTAAAACTGAAAAAACCGAACCGAACCCAAACCGAAAAAACCGGAAAAAAAACAAGCTAAACCGGAAAAAAACCAAGCCAGACCAAAAAAACCGAGCCAAACCGGTTTGAACTGGTTATTGTCCTTAAAAAACCAAAACCAGTCGGTTTGAACCGGTTTTGGTTCTTTTTTTTTAAAAAAAAAAATTTGGTATGATTATTTTTTTTAATAAAAACAAAACCAAACCGAAAATGATCATCAAACGCAAAAAAAAAAAAACGAAATTAATGGAGGAACAGAAACCGGAATGGAGGGGCTATTTTTAAACTTTTTTGTTCTCCTTTTCTCAAGGCAATTCTGGATTTGTTTTACTTTTAAGAAAAATAATTTTGTGCATTTTGAAATTGACTAGGTTGCTGATGATATTCAAGGCAGGGGAGTTTTGGAGGAGCTAGAATCCGATGGTGTTGATACTTCTTTTTTCGTGGTGAGACTATACAAGATATAGTATATCTCAAGCATTCATTCATTTTGATGCGTTGCTAACCTGCATTCTATGTGTGGTATTAGATTGCTATGTTTTATGGTTAAGCTCTTCTTGATTTCCTTTTTGGCATTCGGCTATGAACATCTTCTGTTATATGTTGACTCAATTGGTCTTGTTTTAGGTTTCCAAGGAGGGAAATTCACCATCTACATATATTATTGTTGACAATGAAACGTAAGGGCTTTGCTTGAATACTCCATTCTCTGCTATCACACTTGATTCATTATGTAAATAGTGTGTTTACTAATGGACAGGGAGTTTTATTTATAAGGTTTGAGGATTGTGTTTGAGTAGCTATCTCTTTTGTTCGTAATCCTTAGGACTTTAAAAGGGAAAGAAAAAAACTGATCTTTGGGATTCATATTGTGATCATGGCTCAAGACATGATTGGAGTTGAAAAAAAGTTGTGTGCTCTTCTGAAGGAAAAAAAAATGAAAGAAAGAAAGAACCACACGGAAGATTTAGTGGGCTGTATTTGTGTTATTGCATGTATAATTCTGTCACAACATTATTCAACAGAAAAAAATAATTTCTGTCACAACATTACATCTATTTTCTTTCTCCTTGGAAACTTATCCATTTAGATCTTTGGAGATACATAGACCGTTTCTTTTCTCTCACAAATAATCCCAGTATCACTGCAGCATTAGGAATCTTGGCTAAACAGATTGTCTCCCTTGCCAGTGCTTTGACATTGGTGTGCTATGATTGGATCAACACTATGGTTTAATTAGCTAATTTTGTTAATTCACTTGGGTATTATGTTTGACCATAAACGAATAGTTGAAAACTTGGTTTCAAAATTTTTATAGCTCCTGGTAATTTTTCTATCTGATATTCAGGAAAACCCGTACCTGTATTCATACTCCGGGATATCCTCCCATGATACCAGATGAACTTTCCCGGTCAAGCCTTTTATCTGCATTGGATGGAGCAAAACTTGTTTATCTTGATGGAAGGTTACATGAAACTGCCTTAGTGACTGCACAAGAGGTAAACGTTATCGTTTGTTACCTCTAGTTGTTTTAGTGCTTACTGCTTGTGCTTGACCTTATATTAGGGTCATCTCATTAACAAGTTAGAAATTTAAAATAGAATGTGGTTCGTATGTTTATTTCTTTTATATTGATTATGAAAAAGGTTGCCAAACATCTTCATCACCTGGCCAATATTTGTCTTCTAAATGTTTTAATAGCATATCTTGCCTTTCCTTTTTAACCATGTAAAATCTACTTAACGGTGTCAAATAAATTCAGTAGTGCACCTTCCTGTTCTCCCTCTTCTTCCCTGTTCCATGATAGTTATAATCCATTGGGTTGCCAAAGGCTTATCATGACAAATCTGTTTGCACTTGCCATGTTCTTTTGAAATGTTATGCTGTGATTAAAGCATGAATGACCAAATTAGTCTAGGTGATGTTATCATCCGAAGCCACTATAAAGTATAAACTATTCTCTCAACTCCTTTTGGTGGATCTAACATACTTGTGCCTTTTCCATTTGTGCACTCAGGGGAGGTCCTTCCCCTTTGTTGCTTGTGTTATTGACCACTTCAATTTGGGAACTTTCATTTTCTTAACATGCATCCCTTTGTTTTTTTCATTTTAAACATTCAAGGAAGTGGATCATCTGACCTAGCTGTAGGACTGTATATGAGCCGAGCTGAGCTTTGATGTGCTCGAGCACCACTTGTCTAATTTTAGCTAGGTTCAAGCTTGGCTCATTTAAAATTTGTTAGGCTCAGGCTTAGTTTAGGCTTTTCTCGAACTCGATTTGTTTAAGCTGCTTAATGAGCCTATAAACAGGCTAGGATTAAACTTTGGAATATGAAAATATCATACAATTGAGATATCATAAAAAGTCTTATATTTATATTTTTTTAACTCCATGTAACGCACACATATATAACCACTAAGTTTCTTATTAAATTTTGTTCATAAAAAGAACATTTTTGGTTACGTGTTAAATTAGTTTATTTTATGAAAGCTTATACAAGTTCTTTACTCTTTCAAATTTTCTCAATCTTATAAATGAACTCATTTGCAAGCTTTTAAACAAGTTTGCTGATAAGCCTAATTCATGAACCTAAGTGAGTTGACTCACGAACCTTAATTAGCTGAACTTTGCTAAGCTCAAGTCTGGTTCATTTATATAGTGAGCTTTAACATATAAACTCATCATGGATTGACAAACAAGTTCGAGCCGAGCCCTTAGCGAGCCAAGCTTTGAGTAACTCTTGAATGGCTTGGCTCATTTATTGCCAAACCTAGTCGGAAAAGCAATCTAGTATAATCCTATAACCAAGTATTTCCTTGTATACAGGTTATAAGGCTGCCCTGTAGCACCATATTATGCTTATATTCTCACTTGCCTAATTTGTTTCATGCGAATGTGTTCTTTCATATACAGCTATACCTGCACATATCCCTCCTTTGTTTTGTTACCCTTGCTTTTTATCAAGGAAAAAATAATCATCTAACAGCAACTACTGGGAGGTCAACATCATGTATTTGGTTCTTCCAGTGCAGACAGTTTGCAAAAATATACCCATTTTGATTGATGTGGAAAGAAGGAGAGAAGGGCTGGATGATCTTCTGCCGTTGGCTAGTTATGCTGTATGCTCATCAAAATTTCCACTGGTAAGTTGAATATTCTTTGATTGAATAACATTTGATTCGCACTGCGAAAGATTATAGACATATTGGGGATATACTGTCACTAATGCATCTCCACTCTTCCTCCTCCCCCTTCAGAAAGGGGCTTACGATGTTTTAGCATTTTATCAGGTGGTGAACATTTAAGAAAAAATTCTCATTAGCTTGGAAGCATGCAGGTTGTTGAAAGTTGATTTGAATTTGCAGTACTCTCATGACTTCTTTTATTCATCTTTTGCATGTTGAGTTTTATCTTGTTTGTATAAAGCCCTATGATATGTACCAATCAACAATACATATATGCTTTTTGCAGAGAAAGCTTCTCAGGTAATCTATTTTGAACACCTGAATTGGTCTTATGGCAGGCATGGACAGAGGCGCCATCTGTTTCAAGTGCACTTGTTTCCATGCTTCTGAGATTGCCGAAAATCAAATTTGTGATTGTGACCTTGGGTGAAGATGGATGTGTAATGCTTGAGAGAAGCACAGAAGGTGAGTGTACACTTAGTTTCACAATGTAAAAGACAAAGTGCTGTGACAGCAACACTCTTTTAGAACTAAACGTTATTTATTTGCTTTGTGAACTTGCCTTTTGTTTTGTTTTTTAGAGGCTCCTGCATCAGAAGAAAAGGATGTAGATAGCTTGTTGGAGTCACTGAAGCAGAGAAAGGATGATAACATAGCCATCCCAACATGTTATGCATCAGTAATTTATAATTTTATATCTTACCGAACTCAAAATTGACTGTCTTTCCATATTACTGAGCTTGATCAGTCTGCAGCAACAATCTCAAGTGAAGGGCTACATGAACTCCCTTTTCTCTTCAAGTATGAAATCATTAATTAAGAAAAAAGAAGCCCACATCAGGCACATTCAGTGCATCTTTCTGGCATTTAATTTAGAGCAATGGGAGAGATTGTAACTTTCCATTTTGATTCACCATGGTGGTTCTAAAGTGCCACTGTTACTGGGAAATAATATGTTTAATAAAAATGTCTTTGCGATTGTCATGTAGTAGAAAGGCCTAGCTACTTTCAAGGATGTCTTTTAGGTTTACTCTATCACAGGGATGAAAACATTTTTATGCTGGTTGTCATTCAATAAAAGCATGCTCAGATTAATGGTTATTTTCAAGAATGGAATACCCTTTATCCCATATAGGTATCCTGTATATGGTTGTTGACGACGATGCCCTCTTGGCATCTTCCAACGTGATTTCACTAGTTGGAGCAATTTTCTGCCCAATTTGCGCTATTTATTCATGAAGTTTCAAATTTATGCTCTTTGGATGGTCAACATGAATGAATGTTTGAAGGTTATACTGCATGTTTCTGAGCCTTTGTTGAACAGCTTGATGTTATTTGGAGCTTTTTAGGAGGATGCTACAGTGGTTATATTTGTGATTTGTTTACTTGATCACCGAATGAAATTATAATTTCATTTTGATGTACCTGTTTAATTTCAGATTAAAGTTACTATGACGTTAACACAATGAATTCTCATTGGGCTAATCACTTCACATCTTTTCCTTCCAGCCACTGACAAAGATAAGAGCAGATGGTATAGGGACAGTGAATGGGAGGTTGTTTGTGGGAACAGCTGAGAAGATACCACCACCAAAACTTGTTGATACGACTGGTGCTGGAGATGCTTTTATTGGTGCTGTTCTTTATGGTAGGTGTAACTGGTGACCGTGATTGTGTGTGCACTTTGAGGTTGTTGTGTTTTAATGTTGGTCTTCCACGGATCATTGTCTTATATAATATCCCTGTTGTGGATTATATGCTTGTATTAGATTCTAGGTGAACCACAAGCAGTTTTACCAATATTAGATTATGAAATTCACCTGACACCAGGGATCGAGAACAACATTGTTTCGAAGGAGTAATAAATAGAAGTGACTAGCACAAGCTGATAAGTTATTAGCATGGATTGTGTTCAATCCAGTTCAACTGCCAAGTTGTTCATCCCCTATACATTATCCCAATCAGTCTGGGATTGACTCGACCTTGCTGGGATCTAGTCTATTACATTAATCGATCTGGTGTATTACAAGGATCTTAAGACCTAATGGCAGTGTCATGTTATCCATCATTTCTACGATTACCATATTCTGTCTATTGATACACTAAGATTGCTGTGGCTGTTGAAGAGTTTGGAACTCATCTATGTTCACTTGTTTTTCTCCTAGCTATCTGCGCCAACATGCCTCCGGAGAAGATGTTACCATTCGCTTCTCAAGTGGTACGCTCACATTTTTTTTAACCTAACATCTCCCTCTCCCCCACAAACCCATTGTGTGGTTGGGGCTCATTCAACAGGTTATTTTAACGTGGAGTTGATTGCAGGCAGCTGCTGGCTGTAGGGCCTTGGGAGCTCGAACTGGTCTCCCGCACCGCACAGATCCACGCTTGGCAGCCTTTTTACATTAGAGCTCTCATATTGTGCACACCATATGTCATTATCCTTTATATTAACTTGTAATCAACTTGAATCATGGCAACGTTCCATGTCGAAGCTTTCAGTCCAACATCAGGACTGGAATTAATGCTCAAAGACCTGTTGATCTAGTGAAGTTGATATTGATTGTCAAAGTGACCCAGTTGACCCAGTAACTCATTGGTAACTCGGTTATCCGATAGTTATGGTAGAAAAGGACAAGCGTAAACAAATGGCCACCTAAATGAACAAGCAGATAAACGCTTCCAAAATAGGCAGGCATTTGAGGTTCCACACACTACAGCACGATGACTAGACAAAAACAAATAGGATATCACATATGTTCAAATGTCTATCCCAGCGAATCAGCTATACCCTACACATAAAGACATGAACTCCTTGCAGCCTACAACAAACTATCAGCCTTTGTAGGCAACCTTCTGAAGAAACTTAAAGCCCTCGGAGGCAACTTGTTCCTGAATTTGGGCGGCCTCATCACATACAGCCCCCACAGAGCCACCACAACCCTGATTGGCACAGCATAGAACCCAACAGCCGCGAACAGGCACATAACCACGAACAAGAAGGTGGCTCTTGGGTCTCTCCAACCTAGCAATGCCTGGAAACGTTCACCTTGAGAAGCCATATCACCAACCACAGTTTGAATCCTCCCTGCCACACTCCTCAGCCTATCATACCTCATCCTGACTGTCTCGGCACTTCGGCTAGTTGGAAAAGAGTCAAATTCTTCATCCAGTTCATCGGAGTAAACACTTACAACATGAGAAAGCTTAGTATCCATGTGGGGTGGGTGACGTGGTCGTGTCCTGTATCGCCAGAGTCCCACAAATGCCATGTAGAGCAACAGTGAAGGGATAATGAGCTCAGGCATTGCAACCCACAAGAGGAACGCTAAAACAAACAAGGTTGAGTAGACTGGCTTGTGCCAATTGCGCATCGACTCCACCCACCGAGCCATGGCAACAAGAACAGAGAGTACACTTATTAGTCTAGCGAAGTTAGCCTTGCTTCTTCTCATGCTCCACATATGAGAATCGTGATCAAGCATGTACTCCACCACTTCTCGCCCCAGTGGTGGCTCTGCTCGACTAAGCCGTGATGCCACCACATTCATTGCTTGATACCTCATGGCATCCAGTTGGTTCACACTCAATGGTTGCACATAATGCATCTGTGGCAGCAGTGGCAGTGTGTACATGTGCAACATATTAGCCATGTTCGCACAAGAAAACCTAACAGCTAAATGAAGCTCACCCATCTTCTTGACACCAGTAGTGTGAAGCATAAGGAGAGGATAAGAATGTGTGTAAACCCTGTCTGATTCAAGGGTTGATAACCGAACTCTAACTTTCCCAATACGAGAATCACGAGCACCGGCATTGTTAAACACGTTCTTGTCTGTTCGACAGTTATCAAAAACCCCAACAGTGATGACTGTGCAAGGATCAAACACTTCCCAAGTGTACTGCTCGTTCCATTTGGGTGAGAAACTATCAACAACCGTGCGTGTTCTCACCCATTTCTGACCATACTTTGCAACACAGTAAGCATCTATGGACTCCCTTTTCCCTTCCTTGAGTTTTGTTGGCATCAGCCCTGTTGCACCCAAAATTCCCATCTCAAGAACACCAATGTGAGGCTTCCATAGCTGTTTTGCAGTTGGCCTAACATCGCTGCTATACATTGTGCTCTCATCTAGCACATGGTAGCCCCCATCTAGAGACAGCCTGAGGTGAATTTTAGACCCAAATCTCGTCACAAGTTTTGACTCAACTGCACTGCCAAATTGATTATCAAGATTGAACCACCTAGAAACGACTTGTTTATCATCATGACGCCTTTCAATCGCAGCCACTGGAAGCATAACTCTGCCTACAGCCTCCTCTCGCCCCGGTCCAACACGATCCTCGACAGAAAGGAACAAGAAATCCTCAAATGGCTCTGCAACTACAAACATCAATTCCTCACTCCAGTAAGGATTGATCATACTCCTGTTGGGGTTAGGCCCTGCTATTTTAGTCCTCAGAATCTGGTTGCCCACCTGGACTTTCACAAACAGTTCTGGGAACCTCATCATTCCCAGACCCTTTTCCCCAGGAACAATATCTTGTGCTTCAATAACAGCCACCCGTAGATACCACAGCTTAGGTGATAGATAAACCTTGGATTTGATCGAGCAAAGCCCCTCAAAATGCACATTTGCTGCCTTTGAATGCCAAGCCTCGGCGAAGGCCTCATCAGCTTGAGTCCCAAACCAAATAGACACCATAAGCTCGCCACCTTTTGACTTGTCCCCTTTCTTGTCCTCCATTCTGTACCATTGTGGTGCTAATTGACTGTCAGGGGGTACCCTTCTAGGAACTTCATTCAAATCAAACCAAACACGGCCCAAGTAATCATCTTTGTTGCCCTGTTTGACAAAAACCTCCACCATTGATGACTGTATGCAATCTTTAGAGAAAGCAAAAACTTGGTCCCATTCCACATTACTTGAGCTGATTACCTTCTTTGTAACCCCCCTATAGTTCCCTAACTTCACCTCCGCCACTACTTCACCACCACCAAACAACATATTATATTTAGCCTTAACAACTCTAACATAAAGATACTGCATTAGCTCAACAAGATCATAAGTTGAACTAGTTTTATCTTTGTTTAAACGACCCCCACCAAGGTGTGGACTTGTCTCTTTAAGAGAGAACTCACTAGACCCGTTTGAGTGCACACTAATCCCACCAAGACCAGCACCTCCAGCAGGGCCTACATTGCTCCCTCCAGAACTAGAAACAAGAGAACCAGGACCATGAGCAGTAGTGGTGACAACAGGTTTAATCCCACCTGGGTTCGTCTCAACAGGCTTTGCATTAATATTGTTCTGGCCTTGCTCTTGTGCTTGCTTGTTATTGTTGATGACCTCTTGAGACAACTGTTGCGGTTGCTGCAATATAACTGGATTCTGCTGCTGTATCTTCTTGTTCTTCTTTGAAGAATGAGAAGATCCAGGAGTACTAGAAACCACCTCTCCATTACCAAAACCCCCAACTTCCTTAACCTCCTCTCTTGTAGAAACATAAAGCTTTAAACTTATCTCTCCTCTTATATGAGAAAACAAGCTTCTTTTATCGAGAGTGTGCAACTGCACCACCTCCTCACCTTGTTTAGCAACACTTGAACCAGAAACTCTAACTTTACCAAGAAAGTTTCTGCTGTTGCTTGACCTCCTCTCATTGAAGACATTAACCTCTATAGCTCTGTAAGAAAGATCTGCAACATCTTTGATGTGAAACACAAGCTTCTGATTCCATATAGGGTTCAAGTCTTTGTACTTGACTTGAGTTCTTAGTCTTTGGTTCTCAAACTCCACCTCCACAAAAGGTGATGACGAGCCTTCTCCATCTTTTGGCATCAAGTTGTGAGCTGCTACCACCTCCACCACCAGCTTTTCTTTGCTGGTCATGGCCATGCTGCTGCTGCTGGTTCTTTTTTTGACTTTGCAAACAGAGTGATACAAACGAAGAATCTAAAGAGAGAGGACAATGGAGACAAACACGAGGGCTGGAGGGAAAGCTAAAAGGAGGAGAGGATGCAGAAGGGCAGGCAACAAATATGCTCTTGTTCAAGGTAGTGGACAGTTTTGTGAGAGAAAGAATACTGCTGAGTCCGAGTGCTGAGTTGGTGAAGGAAGGAAAATGTTTTGAGTTGTGCTACGTTTTCACTACTGTAGATCGTTTGATATACGAACTAATCATGGATCAATCAAAGCCAACAATGGCTGTGACAGAGTGGATATAATGGAACCTGCAAGTGCTAACATTCCTAGTGCTTGTTCGAAGTGTAAACCTCCCTTCTCAAGTCAATCCCCATGTTTTACGTACGTCCTTTGTTTCCGTTCTAGTTAAGCACTATACAAATTTTTGGCCGGTTTTAAAAATAAATTTAAATCGTAATTTGACTAAATTTCACTTGGTTGACCTTAATGTATTGATTTCTTTTAAATATTTTTTCGAAATAATATTATTTTAATTCATACGGGTTAGCTTATTAATCCATGACACAGTTCTAAACCGAGTTTGGTTTAATTATTTTGATTGTTGCTATTACATTATACAACAACAAGAACAAAGTGAGAAGAAAAAAAATCTTCTTCTTTTCTTAATTTCTTTACGTACTCAAATTCAAAACAAATTTTAACTAAGAACACCAGTATTATGCCTTGCACATTTTTTAAGAACAGTGGGTCACAGTGGATCAAGAGCACGAAATTAATATGACATAAAATTTGTTTATTAGAACTCATGCGTGCCTATTTGAAAAAGCATATGCAAATTGATATTATAAAACAAACATTTGATGGTGATAAGAGTTAATTCCTAGGGGCCTGCTGCGTGGAAACAGTAGCTTTTTCAAGCGTTTCGAGTAAAGTCTGCCTTGGAAGGAAGGAAGTTCAGCAAGGAGTGACAGAATCCTTACAGGGAATCCAGTGTTTTCTTAAAATACTTTGGGAGAGAGAGGGGGGGAGCATAGGGTAACACAACTTTTGCTGCCCTGAATCTCGAAGTCCGAGGTTTTAATGGTCTCTTCCAGACATTTTCTGAGGGGCTTTTTGACAACGTCTGGTCCCTTTGCTGTTTCTTAGACGCAGGTAACATGGTCCCATGTAATAAGCAATGGCTCTTCTCCTCTCTTATGTGCCTGGAATTTGAAAGCCATAGCTCCTTCTTCTTGTTTGCAACACCTATAGGGTCCCCACTCACTCCATGGGTGTGTTTGGTTTAGCTTTTGTGGTTGAGTTTGAGGTTGGGTACAACCCATTTATGCACAAAACTCAACCACAAAAGCTACTTTTTATTGCTTTTCTTAGCTTTTTTGTGGGTCCCACACACAAAACTCCACCTCCACCTCAAAAACAAACACCCTCCATGAAGCGATGTAGAACCACAGCTACTGGTTTGTTTTAAACCAGGATGGGAAACTTTTGAATTACATTACATGTACACAAAGTACATGCTAGTAACAAGTAAAGAGAGAGGATTGGTGCTGCCACTGCTGATGACACAGGGCTAGGGCTAGGTCTAGGTCTAGGGCTAGGGCTAGGGCTAGGGAGATTGAATTAACTCGCAGATTTACTAAACAAATTGGTTCTCCAACGAATGCAGACCGATTCACTAAACAAATTGCGTCCAAGCATTGAGGAGCGACGTTTTGTTTTCCTGCATGCTCCATGAGGAAAATTCTAGACCATAGCACCAACCCTAGCAAAACATTATTTTTTTTTAGGTTAGCTAGTGTCATAGTTTCTTTATAATTAAAGTTTTAAAAGTGAGTTTTTAATGATATTTATATATAAAATTATAGTTTATATTAATTAATTATTTATTTTTAAAATTACAAGATAAAACAAAGTTTCAACTTCCAACCATCACATTTCACTACGTTACTAATAAGATCCTTAAGACTGTCTAACAAACCTATGATTGGTGTTTTAAAAACAAAAAAGAAATTTGTACATAATATCTTTGTTCATTGATTTGAATTGTCATCTTGCCATCATATGTTTGTACCCTTGATTAATTTTATGCATGCATTATTTAAGTAGATAATTCCGGTGTGAATATGAATATTATCATTGTATAGTATAGTTATAAAACTTTATACAATTTAATGGGTCAATGATAGCAATTTAATAGGTTAACGATAGTTGAATCCTGATTTAGATTGAATTTTATTTTGATTTAAAAAAAAATTCGTTATTGTAAGAAAATACTTGGAAGTTTTTTAAAAAATCATAACTTAAATTTACTTATCAACTTGTACGTCAGTATTTTTAATCTTTGACCTGAGTCTTCACTTGTGTTATCTCTGGATCGATATATGGCTTCAACTAACACATCCATTGTTAAATTAGGCAATAAACATACAAAATCAAAATAAATAATAAATTTATTTTGTAATAAAAATAAAAAAACTTCAGCAAAATATTATATTTTAAAATGTTCAGATATATTTAATTAATGTTATAATTCAAAGCAACAACTTTAAATTTATATTGCGATTCTAAACCGTAAAACTAATTTCATTGATGTGAGAGACATTTAAAGTGAAATTATTGTGATTGCCGAGCTTGGAAATAATATCATTTAGTAAATATTATTTAGTAAATATTGTGCAAGGTAAAAATATGTTGTTTGAATATGTTGTTTTAAAACGTGTTATTTTTTAAAAAATAAATTATTAAGTTAATGTTTTTTTAAAAAAAATCCCTCAGTGCAGGGAGGTGTGCCTGCTGTAATCCTATTGCACGGCACAAAAAGGCTGCCACTGCTCGAAATCTCCTGCCTGCATTACTGTAGATTTCAGAGGCCTCACTGTCTGACAAGGATAGATAAAGATAAAATAATGTTTACACGAAGCAGCATCCTCCAACTACTCTACCGAAGCAAAGCCAAAGCCAAAGCATGTCTCTCTTCTTTGTCTTGTCCTGTCCAGCTGCAGGAGGAGTCTATCCCATCGAGTGCTGTGTATATTTCTCGAGCAGAATTTTCGAGGCTTGGGGCCAGGGAAATGTTTTATCTTAAAAAATATTTAAAAATAATAATTAATTATACGCTCATGTCAATGAAAAATATTTAAAAATTATTGTTTGGTGTTTTCTATGAATCATAAAGGAAAAGGTGAGAATTAATTGATGATGGGTCCGTTATTTATTAACGAACACGGTTGGTCGAATATTTTCATCTCTCGATGGTAACGGTAAGTTGTTTTTCTATTGTTTTAAACTTAGATAATGTCTGGAAATATAATGTAAATCATGTTTTTAAAAAATTTAATATTTTTTATTTTTTTATTAAAAATTAATTTTTTATATGATTTGGATTGTTTTGATGCGTTGATTTTAAAAATAAAAATATATAATTTTGATATATTTCGACACAAAAAAATATTTTGAAAAGCAATCATAGCCACACTCTCAAATAAGCTTTTATTTTTTCTTTGATAATAAAATATTTTATAATAATTAGTTTATTTTTAAATAAAAAATAAGGATGCTGAATTTAGAATTTGACAAGTACAGGTTTGTACTCATCGAATTGAGAAAAATATAAAAATCTTCACCTGATCAAAATTTGACTATTAATTAATTTATTTATTTATTTTAAAAAAATCTTGAATCTACCTTCCTATCTTGTGATTTAAGACTTTGTCCTGGGTCTATTCTTGTATCAGGTTTAAATATACAGAAAAAAGATATTTTAAATATCCAAGTTTGACAGTTGTCCTTACTCCTTGCTGATTTTATTCCTCATCGGGCCCAGCTTGCAGCATTTTCTTATTTTTCAGCTTGGGATCTTTTGTTTATTCAAGAATCCAGACGCAGGCTTTAATGGGCCGCGTTAAGGCCCAAAACAAAATGCTAATCAGCCCAAGAACTGAAATGGCCCACTTATCATCCATGACCCAACAACCACTTTAGGACTTATCATCCAAGTGAGAAGCACAACCTGCATGGCTGTTAAACCCGGTTTGATCTAATATACCTCACAGCTCGAAACTTGATTTATATTAGGCTTTGTTTTAAATATTTTTGAATGACCCGGCCATGGTTTAGGTAATTTGACCAAGTCAACTCCAATAAATTAAAAAAATTAATCAAATTAATATTGTTTTGGATAAAGTGATTGGCAAAGTAATTCATGGATTGACCCAATAATCCAATAATCTTTACTCTAAACCAAGCCAGACTATGAGCCGAGAGATTTTATAGTGCCATTTAGTTGAAATGGTAGTCAATGGAAGTGGCTGGAATGAGCAAATTAGACTCGTTGGATATGTAACTCTAAGTAGGTTTCCACCCAAATAGTAATATATGAGGTATTTGAGATTATACTAACGGTTGTTTTTTTAAAGTGTTTTTTACTTGAAAATACATTAAAATATTTTTTATTTAAAAATTATTTTTAACATCGACATATCAAAATAATCTGAAAATATTTTAAAAATATTAATTTAAAGTAAAGAAAAAAAATAAAAATTTTTAAATTATTTTAAAAGCGCTTTTGAAATGTAAAAACAAACAGACACGTAATTGCTGGTCTTTGTCAGAGGTTTGGCACAAAAAAGAGTTCGGGTTATTATATTATCGAATCAATTCGAATCAATATTTTTTTATTAAAATAATGTTGTTTTATTTTTATTTTTATTTTTTTATATTGACTTGACTAAATTTGATTGGATTAATATCTTTTATAGTTTAAATTAAAATTCATCATACATCAAGTTCTGAATTGCAAGTTTCCCGCGTCAAACAACAAGGCCGGACCGGGTTTAATCAACAACCGTGACGATCCAAATCTGCAAGGGAGGTAAGTGCATGGCAAGCTGGTCAAGGATGGGGTCGAGTGGGCAAAGGACTCAATGGATCGAGGCTGGTGGACAAGAAAAGGTAAAAGGTCCTCCACTTGTCAAGCATGGTGGTTTGTGCTTTGTTTTGTTGCCACGTGTCCGATTCCAACAACCAGGGCTCCAGCTTTTGGTCTTTAATTTTTAACCATGCATGGTTTCCAATCAGCTGCAGCTCTCCGGTGTTGTGTTTTCTTGTTTGTGTCTAGCAACCATGTCATCTTGCCATCCCAGTTGCTTTCCTAAAATAGTTATAAAACTTGCATCTACCACCGAAGTCAAACTTCTAACTTGTTGATTTAGAACATAGTTTAAATCATATTTCATTTTAAATCATATCTATAAAATATGAACAGGGGATGTCGTCTTGACAGAAAAAAACTATATAAAAAAAAAATCAATGTTATGAGAGTTGGGTTTTGATTTCGTCAACCGCCCAGGTTTTTTTATTTATTTTTTTTTTTCATTCCAGGTTGGTTCACGCTATATCAACTTCTCGGTCCGGTCCGGTCCGGCCATTTTATTTTTTAGTAGCAGCCCAACAAGTATTTGTTCATTTCCCCGTCTTTCCTAGTTTAACCTGATTTGCTCAATATTTTTTTAAAAAAATAATAGAAATAATATTGTTTTGACAAGAAAATCAATGGATTGAGAGCTAGGTTTTGATCAGATTAACCAAGTTTTTTCATTTTAAATCATAGTTATAAAATTTAACTTGGAATCAACCCGGAACAAGATTTAGATCATGGGTCGAAAGGATCAACCTATGTTAATCTGGTTTGTCCAACAATTTTTTTAAATGGATTAAAATAATGTTATTTTAATTTTTTAAAAAACAATTAATGAATTGAGAGTAGGCTCAGCAAAGTTTTTTTCTTCTATTATTTCTCAACTCGAGCTGGTTCAGTTCCTGGATTACCCTACTGGCCGATCTGAGTTTTTTTTATTTTTTTAGTAGCCCAGCAAGCAACTATCTGTCCCTTTCTTCTTCTTTCCCTCCCCTCTTCCTTAATTATTTTCCTTCCTTTCTCAGTTGTCAACATGTGAAGGCAATGATAATAATCATCACCACGGAGTTTGACTCCGTCAGTTAAGGCGGTGACACGGTAACCATCTTCCTACGAAACCCCACAAAATTCCATTCTCAAATCCAACGGGTGGTATTGCACCGTAACATCCTCCCTCATCTCAGGCCGACGATTTCGATTCTCACTGGCAAATTTTAGTCCATCCTTTTTTAAAGAAAATAATGGGTCCGACGTGGTGTCAAATACGCTCACAACGTGCTTTTAGGCAAATCAAATTCCCTGTCTACGCCCACGCGCAAATTAGCTCACGCTCCATTGTGATTTGTTGTTGAAAGGAAGCTCACAAGTTTTAAGGTCAATTCGATGAATCGTTTACACTCTTGAAATACAATTAATGTATATTTAAAATCATCTGAATTAAATTTAATTCTTGAATTATAATGAAATTTTATATTTTATATTATTAAAAAATTAAATTTTAAATAAAATATAATGTTTATAAATGTTACTAAATAAATTAAAAATCAACTCATTTGATTTACAATTCTAAAAATAATAAATTTAATATTAAAACTAACTTTTTGAAAATACCCAACTAGTTTTTTTTTTAAGATATTTTTTAAGAAATAAAATGAAAGTAACAAGAGTACTATAAAAAACAAAATGAATTAAATTTTATCTCTTCTAGGTATTAGAGTTCAACTTATTTATTAATTGAATTAAAATCAAACACTATAATTGAATTTAATTACAATATAAAATTGGCTCTCAATATTTTGTATGTTTTCTTTTCTTCCTTAATTTTCTCTTCTTCCTCTTTATTAGAGATCAAATTTTAAGCCGAGTAAATTTATGTTTATAAAAAATCACTTAATATTTTTTTATAAAAACAACATTATTGTGATCTATCATTTTAATTACATTTTTAACTAATGCTACCACTATGCTATAAATAAACACTGTCCCCTTTTATTTTTTAAATTATATATATATATATATATATAATATAATATAAACATGCATATAGAAAATTATTCAAGTATCGTTTTAAAAAGTCATTATTCAATTAATATAGTTATTATTTAATAAAACATAATTAAATTGGACTAAATGTAACAATGCTATTAAATTATTTATGTCATTTTTTTTGTATGGGTATGAAAAATCTAGAACATAATATAAAATATTTATTTTATTTTTTAAAAAATGGTATGAAATATCTCGAACAAAAATAAGTGAAGGGAGCACTATTGACATTTGACATAACCTTGAAAATTTACATCACATCATACAGTTTGCACGAAACATTAGCGCGTGGGGTGTCCTGATAGAAGCTGGATTACGTGGCTTCTTTCAATTGGTTCGTTCTCTACATTTTTAATGTGGCGATCACAGGACAGGCGTTTTTTTTTTTTTTCATTAATAAAAGATTTTGTTTCCCTAAATATTTGCTGCCTCGATTTAATCCTTGCCGTCCATTTCTAACATGGAAAGAAATTCCATGAAACTAAATATGTTTACATTTATGCCCCTGTAGGTAAGAGATAATTACGGCAAAGTCTCTGGACTGATTTTTCTCTGCCATTCGTTAGCCGCTACAAATCTCCAAGCTCAGCTACTAAAAGCTATTTAAGATTTATTTTATAAAAAACAATGCTAAACATCAATGAAATATAATTATAAAATTATAAAAATAAAGATAATTTGTTGGATTATGATCTCATTATAAAACTAATTTATATCAAATACAATATAGAATATTTAAATAATATATATTTGTGATTCAAAATAAAGAAGAATAAGCTAAAATAAGCTTTTAAAAAAAAAGGGCATAAAAACCAAGGATTTTCACCCTTAAAAAATTCCTTTATCCCTCTCTTGCCAAGATTAACACTATATAATATAATTACTAGGTAAAAATCATGTTTTCTAAAAATTTAATTTTTTTTACTAAAATTTTTTTTTTTTTGTTTTAGATTGTTTTGTTGCACTGATCTTAAAAATAATTTTTAAAAAATAAAAAAAATTATTTTGATCCATTTCGGCATGAAAAGCACTTTGAAAAATAACCGCAACGACCGACTTAACCCATTTTTAGGGTTAAATGTTAACCTATTTTAAAATTTATTTTTCTAAAATTGTAAAAGTAAATAACTTTTCACCCAACTTTTATATAAAAATTCTACTAGGCTGGATTCGCTCACAATCTTATAATAATTTTTAAGTAATTGATATAACAATTTTTTCTCCCTTTTTATGAACAAGCAACGAATCTTATTTTTTTGTGTTTTTTATAGTCTAACTATAAAATATAATTACTTTTATATTCTTAAAATGAAGAAGCATCGCAAAAAACTTATAGCTACTAACTCCAAAAGAACAAAATATTTTCTGTAGGATTCATGATAAGAAATAAATTTATAACATTAACAAAATACAAAAATATAAAAGAAAATAACTTTAATATTATATATTAATAAAAGTGAAAATATATCTTTAAAACTTAATATAAATTTAAAAAACTGATTTTTTTTTCGATTCTTCGTATAGAAAAATATAGCATTTTAATAATAAATTTCAATCTTTTCTTTTCTAACTTGGATTTTTTTTAAAATTAAAAAATTATTTTGTTTCTCAAAACTATGGTAGTTTTTAGTAAGAATCGAGGTAGTGAATATATATGTATATGAAGGGGCAAATTAAGCAATCTCAGTAGGAGAAGGATTCTTTGGCATCTGCTGTCATCAAGTTGTATACCATGGTGGAATAGACGACGGAGGGACCAAGATGATGACACTCGTTAGCCATGCAGATTTCTTCCTCGGACGCAATCTGCTCCAGAGACATGCGGCCGTTCCCGTCCGGCGACCCCTTAACTACCAAGGAATAAAACATTTACAGAGGCAGTTAATGCTGAGACATTAATTCCTGCACTACTTTCTCAATTACTTGTCACCCAATTTCATAACCAAAATTCTGTGGGGCAATCGATCAGCTTCCATACAGCAACTTAAACCCTCACAGACTGTTTTCTTTTCTTTTCTTTTCTTTCAGTATGAGAATGAAACAGCAACGGAGAAGAAAAATAAAAATACTGTGGTGGATCTGTTGCATGTGCAGTCCCTCTTTGAAAACTCAAACCCTTGATCCATGGCTAAAGTGCCACAAATTAACAACCACTTTATGTCACGGCAACGTCCCTTTGGTTTCCTTTCAAGGTTCTCGTGGATTCTTTTACTTGTTCTTCAAAAACTTTTCATCATTGATTCATGGCTACGCCCGTCAAAAAACTCAACTTTAGGGGCATAATCTATAAACTTTTCTTGCAAAAGCAAAGTGATGCATCAAAGTATTTTGAAAAATTAATTTTTAATCTAATTCTTTATTTGAAAGATACAGAGGCACAGTAACAACCCATTAGTAGATTGAGGGGCTTGCATTCACACCCAGTGTACCTAAGCTTGATGGAATACCAAACCTAATTGACATGAGTCTAGCTTATTTTTAGACTCAACACCCATAGACGTGGTTAAGAGAAAAGCTCATGTGGGCATTAATTTGGTGAATTACAGGTTCTAATTTTTTAAAGATCAGCTATGCACTAAATCCAAATGAAAATGAATCTGGTGAGTTGTCAGACTCAACTTCCTTGAGTTTAGCTACACATTGTGCCCAAACAGGCCAGACCTAATATCCTTGGATTCAGTTATACATTGAGCCTAATCAGACATGAATTTGACGAACTGTCAGACCCGACATCTTTGAATTTAGTAACGTGTTAAGCCCAAATAGATTTGGGTCTAGCACATCGCTAGAACCACCTCCCATGAGCTTGACACTGTTTCAAGCTCAAGTGGGTATGGGTCTGACGATCATTATAAGCCTCATTTTAGGTCATAAGATTTTATTTTTTTATTATTATGACATTTAATATAAAATGTTAATGCCAATGATATTATTTTTTCTACACTCCTATGTGTGTAAAAGTCTTCCAATGGACTACCATATTTCCATCGCCATTAATATTGTGTGAATGATATTTATCCCTTATAGGAGATATTTGTTCCTTATTAATGTTGTGTAAGAGATATTTAGCCCCCGTAATGCTATCAAAAGATAATGACTCTCTAGCTCCTCACTTCAGCAAAAATAACAAGAATTAGGAGTTATAAATATCTCTTGAACCACTTATGTAGAGAGTTCACAAGTTCTATTATTTAAGTACTCATATTTTTAAATCTAAGTGCATTTATCATATCAAAACAATAACAAACATTCTTGTTCTTATAATTTAAAGATAATTCTCTTATTTATTGCAATTCCTTGCTAAAAGTCATTGACTTTATCATTTGATAGTATCTAAACCCTACAAAAAAAGAATTGTTTTGCTGGTGTTATGTATTTTACCACCAACCATCTACTTTGTGAGTTATAAAGAATGAAATGCTAACATGAACGTTCGATTACACATTGTCTAAATACTAAAAAATCTCATTCCTGAGCATATTGAATTTTGGAGCACCATCGTAGAGCAAATAAACACAAAGTTATTACATTTGATACAACTCATGACTTGGTTCAAGGATTGGGTCACAAGTTGATGGATTAACTTGGATTAATCCAAAACAATAACATTTTAATTTTATTTTTTAAAAAATCAGACCAAGTTTTAATTGGGTTGATTTATCAGGTCGACCATGTCATATTGGATGAACTCACAACTAATTTCATTTGAAACTAAATATGAGCTTGGGGTTAAGTTTAATAATATTGATAAAATAATAGTGTTTAATGTACAAAAAAAACTATACTAATATATTGATGGCAATTTATGAATGGCAAGTTATTCGGTTGTGATTTTTTTTTTATCACCTATTAACGTAGGTGATGAAATCAAATGCAATGTAGCATATACTATGTTACACATAAATTTATTTATCTCATTTTCTTCTCAATTTAAAAGATATTGAGAGGGAGTATGCATGTTAATTATACAATAGATGCTTAAGTGTGTAGTTGGTAATATATTGTATAGTATGTTTTAAAAATATTTTTAAATTAAAAATGTATTAATTTATTTTTTTAATCTTTGATATCAACACATCAAAATTATCTAAACATATATATAAAAAATTAATTTAATAGTTTTTCAAATAAAAAATAATTTAAAAATCATTTTAAAAAACAAAAACTACTATAATAACATAATTTACTCTTACATATTAATTATATTACCATCCAAGATTGTAATAGTAGGAAGGCTACAAAAAGAAAAAAAATAGGGGTGGAGCTACCCCCAGGACAGAGCTATCCATTTTAGTTAATGTTTAAATACAAAAAAAAAAATATCTATATAAAAATAAAAATATATTTAATTAATTTCAAGACATTTTTTCTCATTATTTTTATTAACTTTATTTTTTCGTTTGAGACAACGATGAACGCTACCTAAATAATAGTTTTATTAATTTAAATTAGTCATATTTATTTTTGCGTTTCAAAAGTGTTTTTAAAAGATTTATTTATTTTTTATTTTTTTTACTTCAAATTAATTTTTTTTAGTGTTTTCAAATCATTTTAATGTGTCAATGTCAAAAATAATTTTTAAAAAATAAAAAAATATTATTTTGATGTATTTTCAAATAAAAAATATTTTAAAAAATAATCACAATCATACTGCCAAACATGAATAATATTATGTGACCACGGATCTCCAATTTTGTCCAAACGATGGTAACTTTTCTTGTTTTTTTTTTCTTACAAAGTTTATGAGAGCAACTCTATGATTGCATGCAAAATCTTTGCACTTAAAATTTTCCCTGTTCGAACAGCAGCCTCTTTACAAGCACAGAGCACTCCCTCATTTAGCGCCTTGACACTTCAATTTTGTAAGATTCAGACAGCAAGACAAACCTTAGTGGACTCGAATCTGACCATGTCGTTAGTTGTCAATCAAAAAGATAGTAATTTCAGCCAATATTCAAGGGCAGCATCGGAATATCGAGTTGTGATTACTCCATTAAACGTTGCCCTTTTCTTAATCAAACAAACATTAATTACCTTGCTAATGAAGCTTATAATAATAATAGTTATTATTATTAAGGAAGAGAAAATCAAGAAAAAACAAGAAGAGAGGAAAAAAAAACATACAGAGACAGACGTTAAAGAAGGGGAAGAAAACATTATACAAGAAAAGTTCCTTGCTTTGACAGCAGAGACAGAGAAAGGAGAGAGGAGCTTATTCTCTTCTTCATAAAATTTTGGCCTTGTTGAAGGGTTTAAGCTTCTCTTTTTTATATTTTTTAAAATCAAATTCTTTGTATTGTTATTGGTTTTTTTGGTGTAAATCCATTGTGGGAGCAATCAGAAGTGGAAACAGAAGTGACAGATTTTTTTGTTTTGGTTTGGTTTTATCTATAGTAGTAGATCGAGGAGCGAACCCAAGTTTCTGATCTGATCAGTCCCGGTTAAAATGGTACTTGCTGCTTATCTTTTTTTTTTTTTGAAGTTTTTTTTTTTTTTTTGTTGTTGCAATTTCAAGCTGTGGATGCTTTAATGGATGGCTTTTCTTTTGCTTGCTGGTGGACTGATCTGTGCTTAAATTGAAGTTGAAGATGTTATCTGTTTGGTGATATTAGCATATTCTGCACCCCCATTTTGCTCGAATGTTTTTTTTCTCTTTTTTTGGTGATGATTTGATCTCATTGAGATATGTGCAACGATGATGTTTTTTTTTTAAAGTGCCCATTTCAGTTCAAGAAGTAATACTAAGGGGTTTTGGACTTTTGGGTTTACCATGTCGACAAAGCTATTTATAAATTGATTAATGTAGTTTAGGTTTTAATTGAATCGATTAGGATAGATGAGATGCACAGTTTGATGCGATAATTGAGTATACTTGGATTGTTGTTGTGGATTAGTGATGATAACTGACTCAAGGTTTGGTATCAAAATAATGAACGAACGAGTCTTTTTTTTATATAATTTTAGCAACACCATTAGATGTTGTGTTCTCGTTAGATGTTACATGCATTGGAAATGGAGGCTGCATTCCATTTTTGCAATTTGTATTTGTTCATCTCTAGTAGCACACCTCAAGTCAACCCATTTTGAACTCGTGGGCTAGGGATTACAGGTTTAGTCGTCCTTTTCAATACTTTATGTATGGTTTAGTCGTCCCTGCATGATTAAAGCTTTGTGAAACACCATATTTTAATTAGTTTTTTGTTGCTGGAACCTTGAAATGGAACTGGAGGCCCTTATTTGATGCATTTTTCATCAATGGCCATACTTAATTCAACTCTATTAAGGCCTCCTTCCTGCAAAATGTGGCAGGCCACATGAATCATTTCAGTTTATTTCTTTTTGTGGATGTAATGTATCTGTATGAAGAAGACTTGGGGGCATGTAATTGGATTTAATGGCCTCAGTTTCAGTTTTATTATTTGTTAATAACTTCATGCAACCCACACATGACCCCTAAGAAAAGAGGCTTTGCAACAATCTCTTGCCCGGTACCTTCCAAGCCCCCTAAGAAAAAAGGTTAGGCAATAAGCACTTGCCTAGTACTCTCCAACATTTGCTTTAATTTTCTATGAGGGCTGTTGTTTCCACTATGGGATTGACATTTTGAGTATCAACTGGAGCCAATCAAACAAATATATCAATCAACACTGCAATCTCAGCATATAGAATATGGGTGTAAATGATGGAGGGAGATTGTATTTTCTGCATGAGCAACCCGAATGATGAAACAATGACAGCTGAAATGTTCCTGTAGTCTGTATCTATTGTTCGGTGTAATTAGTATACTTATGGAATTAGATGTAGAAATTATTTCTCAGTCGATTCATGGAGATTGAAAATTCTTGGTCACCATTTCGACAATCATCGATGGGTATATACAATCAAAAGTGCTCATTTACTATAACAATACCATATCTGATGTTGTATCTTATTTGGGTGGCATAGTATGACTTGATAAATTTAAGAGGCAAAACATTGACACTTTTGGCTTTGCAGGCCTCTGCTGCCAGTCTGGTGGTTGGATCTCTTGTTTGGCTGGAAGACCCTGATGAAGCTTGGATAGATGGCGAAGTTGTGGAGATAAACAAAGAAGACATTAAGGTCCTCTGCACGTCTGGAAAGACGGTGAGTGCTTTTATTAAGACTCCACAATGCCCATGTTTGATGTGCCCAAACTTTAATTTGGACTTATTATTTACTTTCGTTCTTTTGCCATGCCTAGTTGGTTTGTTTTTGTCATCAAGCATATATCCCACTGAAGTTCTGTGTTTCATTGCATGAAATTTGATCATACATATAATTTTTAATTATATTACTGAGAATGCATGGCAATGAGAAAGGAGATGTGCTGAATTTGGGTTTCTTTTTTCTGTAATCTTGGAAAACTACAGGTCACTGTCAAGGCTTCCAAAACATACCCTAAGGATGCTGAAGCCCCTCCATGTGGAGTGGATGACATGACAAAACTGGCTTATCTGCATGAACCAGGTGTCCTACAGAATTTGAGATCGAGATATGACATGAATGAAATTTATGTGAGTATTCAAAAGCAAAAGGTTGCATTTTCTTTTTATGAGGGTTGGTGTCGGGTAGCTAAGTTGAACTGGTGCATGCTCTTATCCACTTTCTAATCTATTGACACTGATACTGTAAATGGTGTCACCAGACTTACGTTGGGAATATATTGATTGCCGTGAACCCTTTTACGAGGCTACCACATCTGTATAATAGTCACATGATGGCCCAATATAAAGGGGCAAGCTTTGGTGAGCTGAGCCCACACCCTTTTGCTGTTGCAGATGCTTCATACAGGTACTAAATTGTTAGTAATTGACAGTTTGTGTACTTATAACTTTTCTTGTTAGACGATGAAAAGGCTATTGCTGCTGATGCAGACTAATGATGAATGAAGGAATAAGCCAGTCAATTTTAGTTAGTGGTGAGAGTGGTGCTGGTAAAACAGAAAGCACAAAATTGCTTATGCGCTACCTTGCTTACATGGGAGGGAGAGCTGCAACTGAGGGGAGGACTGTTGAGCAGCAAGTCCTGGAGGTGATATGGTCTCACAATTTCAGTTTTATTTGGAAGTTTTGAGAAATTTGCTATTTCTGCCATTAGATAATCCATGACATGCTTGCTTTTGTTGTATTTCATCCATTTCGCAGTCTAATCCTGTTCTGGAAGCATTTGGTAATGCAAAGACTGTTAGAAACAATAATTCAAGGTGGGATGACCTATCATAAAACTTAATGTATATGTTGTTAATACTTTTGCTATTTTGTCAGCTTGATTAGGCTCTGTTCTTATTTGCATGCTGTGAATGCTGTAGTCGTTTTGGTAAGTTCGTGGAGATTCAGTTTGATCAGGGGGGACGGATTTCAGGAGCTGCTATCAGAACTTATTTGCTAGAAAGGTCACGTGTTTGTCAGCTTTCTGATCCTGAGAGAAATTACCACTGTTTTTACATGCTTTGCGCTGCACCACCTGAGGTAATTTGTCTAGATTGCTTTACAGATTGTTGCTTCTCGCAAAATTTAAGACAATAGATATAGATCCTGCCCCTTCTGTAAGAGTTTTGTTTTCTCTTTCCAACTTGTATTCATTTTTTGGGTACTTTGGTGATAAATTTCATGGAGTGCAAATATCGCTTTCTTTTATCAGGTTAATTTATACTCATGTAAGATTCACTTTTTTTAAATTTTTACTGTATTTTGTCTCATGAAATCAAACTGTGATATATATAAACCAAAATTGATTTGAAAACTAATGCCTCCAAAGTTATTGTTTAATCAATATACTAGTATTTGTCTCCTTTCTGCTTGGTGGACTTTAATTATAGCCACAGTTCTAAAAATTACTCATAAACATTCAAATGTTGAATTTCTTACTTTCTAATGTTTAGTGTAAATTCTTTTCCTTATGCTGAAGGATGTTCAAAAGTACAAATTAGGGAATCCAAGAACATTCCATTATCTTAATCAATCAAATTGCTATGAATTGGATGTTGTGGATGATTCCAAGGAATACATTGCCACAAGGAGAGCAATGGAGATTGTTGGAATAAGTGCTGAAGAGCAGGTATATGGAGCTATTTCTCAAAGACTGTGTCTTTAAAGGATAGAAATCTCATTAAATGTTAATTGTCATCTTTCTGTTATGCTTTTCAGGATGCCATATTTCGAGTTGTGGCTGCAGTCCTCCATCTTGGAAACATTGAGTTTGCAAAAGGGAAGGAAATGGACTCATCAGTGCCTAAAGATGAAAAGTCTTGGTTTCATTTAAGAACTGTGGCTGAGCTTTTAATGTAAAGAATCAATTTCATTAACCACATGCATACACTCTAAAAGCCATGCTATTCTAACAACACATACACTTTATATGCCATCATAAGAAGTGCAGCTTCTGAAATCATGATTTTCTTTAGGTGTGATTCAAAAGCATTGGAAGACTCTCTCTGCAAACGTGTAATTGTTACCCGTGATGAAACCATTACAAAGTGGCTGGATCCCGAATCTGCCGCAGTTAGTAGAGATGCGTTGGCAAAAGTTGTGTATTCAAGGCTGTTTGATTGGTAAGTTTCATTCTCATACTCTTAGAAAGTTATTTCAGGATGTTCCTTGCACATTAATTAATGGTTACAGTGTTAAATTATGCTGACTTCTTCAGAGCATTGACTCCGCTGTTCGGGATCACTCATCTTATCTAATAGTTTCCCTTGTTTTTTCTGCAGGCTTGTTGATAAGATTAATAGTTCAATTGGTCAAGACCCTCACTCAAAGTACTTAATTGGTGTGCTGGATATTTATGGATTTGAGAGTTTCAAGACAAACAGGTGCTTAACTGGTATGCCTTTCTGTTTTATAATTGATTAGTTCTTTAAGAGAACCGGTACAAGTTTTACTTGTGCCTCTCAAGACAAGTCCGGCATCATGTCTTGAGGCAATAGAATCTGTGCTATGTAGGAGTGGATGCTAGGGTGTAGAGTATGGTTAGGCTGTGTAGATTAGTTGAGAAAGAAACTAAGATTGTTAGGCCAATCACTGTCTTCCAGCTTTAATGTTTCTGCATTTGTAATCGCACTGGTTCAAGAAACTCCACCAAGCTTCCTTCACCCATCATTGTTGGAGCACTGTACTTGCCTCGTGCGGGCATTGAGAGAGGAGCTCATGCCCAGTCAATGTTCTTATCACTTTGGGATGTGCTGGAGTATATGATGGCATGTGCTGTTCTGGGGATGTTTTCAATATAGAATAGCCACTAGCTCTGCTTTCACAGAGGGCAGAGCAAAGACGTCAATGATAGTTGAACCAATCACCTTGTGATGACCTTTTGTAGATGCCTATTTGATTCTTTCATCTGATGCTTGGTATCATTTGGTTCCTGCAGTTTTGAGCAATTTTGCATCAATTTGACAAATGAGAAGCTTCAGCAGCATTTCAATCAGGTACATTTACGGAAGTTTTCTATTCCACACAAGGAGGCCCTTGTTATTTCTCATTATATTGTATAATTTATGATGCAAATCCTTCTTTTGTGCAGCATGTTTTCAAAATGGAGCAAGAAGAATATACAAAAGAAGAAATCGATTGGAGCTACATTGAGTTCGTTGATAATCAAGATATTCTGGATCTCATTGAAAAGGTTTTTAACCTATACATAAGTTTTTGCTGGCATGGCTTAATCAGCTGTAACACACTTAATTTTTTTTTTCTAATCGTGGTAAATGATATTCGAGTCTGCTGCATGCTATGCAATTAATTTCTTTCATTATTAAATGGATTTCAAATGGATGGTGTAGCATCCGTGACAGATATTGATGCAGTGATTTTTGTTAACTTTCATCTCACTGTCTCGATAAAGAGGGTTTTTTTTTTATAAAAAAAGTTTAAAGAATATTATATTTAACTGACTGAAAAGAATTATGAAATTGCGATGGAGAATAAGTCCTCTTCCTAATGTGAAAGAAAAACAAAGAAATATCGTAGAAGAGCAGTCCAGTCCTGCTGAATATCAGCTAAGTACAGCCCTAGAGCATTTATAACCTTACATCAAAAGAAGAGATGAAAACTACTGAATCCTACAACCTTGTCTATGTACTGGTTCTCAAAGATTCTAGCATCTCTCTCCAACGAGATATGCCACAAATGTGACACTACTTTTGGTGCCACACTGATTCTTTTCTTACTGTCTTGGAACTTATGTTAGTCTTACTCTTCTGTGCTAACAGTCAAATGCTCACTATTTCTTTTTGAAACTGAAAATTCATCAAAGAAATCTTTAATTTCATTCATGGGTTACCTTTTTGTCAATATTCACTGTTTCCAATGAATTTTCAGAAACCTGGTGGTATAATTGCTCTTCTGGATGAAGCTTGGTAAGTATGCTAGCAAAGTTGCTGTATGCATTCTCTTCTAGCAGACAATAAAACCAGTGACCTAAAAGTTCTGGCAAACATTACCTTTTCTCCCTGAATCAGTCTTTGACTTTTTCTTATTGTAGGATAGCTTATTCATGTCTTTTGTACTTTGTAGCATGTTTCCACGATCAACACATGAAACATTCGCCCAAAAGTTGTACCAGACATTTAAAAACCACAAGCGGTTTGCCAAGCCAAAATTAGCCCGAAGTGATTTCACAATTTGCCATTATGCTGGTGATGTAAGTCTCTGGCTGACTGCTTATGGCATACACTGAATGTTGTAAAAAAATAAGGAACTTTAAATTTTGAAACACGGGCAAGTAACTTGAGATAATTATCAGGTCACATATCAAACAGAATTATTCCTGGACAAGAACAAAGATTATGTTGTTGCTGAACATCAGGCACTCATGGGCGCTTCCAAATGTTCCTTTGTGTCGGGTTTATTTCCACCTTTAGCAGAAGAATCTTCCAAACAATCAAAGTTCTCTTCGATAGGTTCTCGGTTTAAGGTGTGATGGTCTATTTTTTTTCATTATGATGTGCTTTGTCTGCTTTTTGGGCATGAAGTTCTGATTTGTACTTTCCACAGCAACAACTGCAAGCATTACTTGAAACTCTCAGTGCAACTGAGCCACATTACATTCGTTGTGTAAAGCCCAATAATCTTCTTAAGCCAGCGATCTTTGAGAATAAGAATGCTCTTCAACAACTGCGATGTGGGGTGAGATTGTTACTGTCTATTACTCTCTGTCCGTGAATTTTTTATTGTTGTAATTAGAATTGCCTGAATGTTTACAATCCAATACTGATTGCGTGTCTCATCTCAGGGAGTCATGGAGGCAATTAGAATTAGTTGTGCTGGATTTCCTACTAGAAAGACATTTGATGAATTTGTAGATCGATTTGGCCTTCTCGCACCTGAAGTTTTGGATGGGAGGTATATGATTGTTTCTCTTTCATAAGATGTTCTTCCCAAGCATTGAAGATCCTGACTTTTTCATCATATACTTTATGTTAGTTCGGATGAAGTCACTGCTTGCAAGAGGCTCCTTGAGAAGGTTGGGCTCACGGGCTATCAGGTAATTATTTGACAAGTGAGAAACCCTCTTCTCGCAGCATTCTTCTTTTTTAGAGTTGTGTGCCCTTCCTCAGCTGCTGTGAATTTTAACACCTTTTAATGGTTGCTCTAATAATAAAAGCTTCTTTTGAAATTGTGCATGCATTCTCATGTGGGCTTGCAGTGATCTTCGGAGAAGGTTTTTGAGCTACCATGACATTCCATTTTCTTTTGCAGATTGGTAAAACCAAGGTATTTCTTAGGGCTGGTCAAATGGCAGAATTGGATGCTCGTAGGAGTGAGGTCTTAGGAAGATCAGCTAGCATTATTCAGAGGAAAGTCCGGTCATATTTGTCTCGCAGAAGCTTTATTACACTCCGTCGGTCTGCAATACAGATTCAATCTGCATGCAGAGGTAACATATGGTGTTAAAAGCTGTATTGGTGCATGTATTCTCATTTCTAATTGTCTTGAGTTTATCTGTACTTGATGCAGGACAAATTGCTCGCTATGTCTATGAGAAAATGCGCAGGGAGGCTGCTTCTCTGAGAATCCAAAGAGATTTACGCATGTATATTGCTAGGAAAGCTTATAAAGATTTGTGTTATTCTGCTATATCGATTCAAACAGGCATGCGTGGGATGGCTGCTCGGGATGATTTACGCTTCAGAAGGCAGACTAGAGCAGCGATTATGATCCAGGTAAGATATTCTAGAGAAATCAATCATCAAGTTCAAAAATTTTCTCCAGCAGTTTTTGGTAATAATATTCTGTTCATGTAGCAATGATTTGATTTCCCTTTTCTGCTTTGTGTTGCTGATTTGAATTTGTTCAATTTGTTTCTGTAACCCAGAGTCAATGTCGCAAATACCTGGCCCGATTACATTATAAGAAGTTAAAGAAAGCAGCAATCACAACGCAATGTGCATGGAGAGGAAGAGTTGCTCGTAAAGAACTGCGAAATCTTAAGATGGTCAGTTTCCCTTGTTTTTCTTGCTTTTCCATTGGATCTTATGGTGCATGGTTTGGGCAACAGCTGAGGATGGAAGCTGTATTTTCTTCTCTTTTGTTCCATCAGATCTTGTGCTATGAAAAGACTATTATATGGTTTTCTTCCTGTCACTGTACTGTGTCCTGCACTGCTAGGAAGGTTGCATGCGACTGTTAGTTTTTTTTAATGCTTAATCTGTATTTTGTGAAAGAACTAACCACACTCCACTGCATTTGGAAATAAAATATAGAGAATTATTTTTTCTTGTTCCTGGATTTCTTCAAGCTGTCTGGAGTTTGGACTTTGTGCCTGTGTTATTATGTTTTCTAGTTTTGTATTTAAAATTTATTTGGTTCTCTCAAAGCAGGTGCACATGCTGTTCTGTTCTTTTATTTTATGTATATTTAGAGGTTTTTCTACATGAATTCTTCTTGTTCTTCTTTTTTTTCAGGCTGCAAGAGAAACAGGAGCTCTTCAGGCTGCCAAGAATAAGTTGGAAAAGCAAGTTGAAGAATTAACATGGAGACTTCAGCTGGAGAAACGCATGAGGGTATGTATGATAACACACCAATAAACTTATTAAATGAGCTTTATTTGTATCCGTCTAAAAAGGGAACCAAATTCCATCAATTTTTAATTGTTGTCTCTAGTCATTTTTCTTTTAGTTATGTCCATGCTTTTCAATTGTTTTTTATAGCACTCTAGAATTTGGGCAAAGTGATAGCTGAAACAAGCGTAAGAATAAGTGTGCAGTTACTGTTTTAAAAACTTCCATTTTGTTCCTGTTTTCTGCTCGTTGTTTGCTCTATTAAGACCAAGTACAGGAGACACTTAACTGTCGGACATGTAGCTTCAACAAAAAATAGAACTCCAAAAACGTGCATGGACAGCTCCTGTATGCTAATGTTTTTTAACGCTGATGCCTATAACTTCTGCTTAAGCTATCTGCTTCTCTTGTGACTTTCCAACGTGAATGCTTTTTGTATATCTAATACACTCAACTGCTGAATATACTTTGGCAAAATATAAAACAAAATAAACCTTGAATATCTCATCCTATAACTTTATGTTTCACATGTAATATGTAGGCTGACGTGGAAGAGGCCAAAACACAAGAAAATGCAAAGCTACAATCTGCTTTGCAAGAAATGCAACTTCAGTTCAAAGAAACTAAAGAAATGCTAGTAAAGGAACGTGAGGCTGCCATAAAGGTGGCAGAGAAAGTACCTGTTATACAGGAGGTTCCAGTAGTAGACCATGTGGCCCTGGAGAAGCTTACTGTAGAAAATGAGAAACTCAAGGTAAGGAGGGTTGATAGTCAAGGATCTCTATTTTGCTTGTTGATGCCAACATTTATATCACTGCATGAAGTAAAGGCTTCTCAGAAGTTCTCTCCAATATTGGGGTGAATTACTTGTGAATTCGTTTTTGCTAATTAGATTATTTTTATGTGATTAATTTCAGGCTCTGGTAACATCACTGGAAAAGAAAATTGATGAAACAGAGAAAAAATTTGAAGAGACAAGCAGAATAAGTGAGGAAAGATTGAAGCAAGCTTTGGAGGCAGAATCAAAAATAGTTGAATTGAAGACTGCTATGCATAGGTATTTTTCATGGTTAAGCTGTGTTTGTGAGAGGGGGCAGGGATTTTTATGATCATTGATTAGCACAATGTGGGAATTGGACTATTCTGTGTTCATAGCAATCCCTTGATACTCATGCTCTCTGTTTTCCCTTTTGACTTGTTAGGCTTGAAGAAAAGTTTTCTGACATTGAAACGGAGAACCAAGTTCTTCGGCAGCAAGGGCTGTTACAAACACCTGCAAAGAAGCTGTCAGAGCGTCCTCCAATTCCACCAACTCAGGTGAATGTTTTCTGCAAGCTTGTTTTGGTTTACTCTCTCTCCCCTTTCTTTTCTCTCATTTGTTTTTATTTTAATTGCAGAGTTTGGAAAATGGCCACCATCTGAACGACGAGAATAAAGCCAATGTAATGATTTTCTTTTCTTTGACCATCTACTTACTGTAACGGCGCTTGTGTTATTTAATAATTGTTTTGAGTTATTTTTGCAGGAGCCACAGAGTGCAACACCGGTTAAGACGTATGGCACAGAGTCAGACAGCAAGTTTAGGAGATCCCACATTGAGCGTCAACATGTATGTGCTTTCAAAGATTGGGACGTGCTTCATCTGTTGCGTTTGTTCTTATGCAGAGCATCGGCTATGTAATTTCAACGTTTTGAGTCTTGTTCTTGCTGCAGGAGAATATAGATGCGCTTATTAACTGTGTAACAAATAACATCGGGTTCAGTCATGGAAAGCCTGTTGCTGCGCTTACCATTTACAGATGTCTTCTCCACTGGAAATCTTTTGAAGCAGAAAGGACTAGTGTGTTTGATCGTCTCATTCAAATGATTGGTTCAGCAATTGAGGTAACCGGGTATATTATGATGGTTGTTCCTTAAAAGGCATTCTTGAATTGGAGGGAAATGATTAATTAAACAAGGAATATCATGGATGGAGATACATAAGTTGAACTGTTGGAGCTCTTACAACTTCCACTCAACAATGATCAAACAGCATAAGTACCATAACTGTATTCTTGATTGCAGAATGAAGAAAACAATGAACATATGGCTTACTGGTTATCAAATACATCTACTTTATTGTTTTTACTGCAACGAAGTATAAAGGCAGCTGGTGCTAGTGCAACTCCGCAACGGAAACCTCCCTCGGCAACATCCTTGTTTGGGCGGATGACAATGGTATCAGAATTTTCGTTAAGTTTCCTCTTTCGAAAGGTGGATTTCTTTCTCTAAATTGGCTTCTGTGTCAATCCCAGGGTTTTCGCTCATCACCATCTTCTTCCAACCTTGCTGCTGCTGCTGCACTGGCTGTCGTGCGCCAAGTAGAGGCAAAATATCCAGCCTTGCTTTTCAAGCAACAACTTGCAGCGTATGTAGAGAAAATTTATGGAATTATTCGAGACAACTTGAAGAAGGAGTTGGCATCTTTGCTTTCCTTATGCATTCAGGTATTCTGTTTGATTCACCACTCTCATTTGCAATTGCTTTGGAGCCAATTTCAGTCTCATTTTCCTTCATATTTTGAAGCAATATTTTTTTAAGTCAAGTTGTTTTTATGCTGAATTTAGGCACCCAGGACTTCCAAGGGAAGTGTACTAAGATCTGGACGGTCCTTTGGGAAAGATTCTCCTTTAAGTCACTGGCAGAGCATTGTTGATAGTCTAAACACTCTCCTGAGTACATTGAAGCAAAATTTTGTACGATCTTTTTTTCAGTCTCTGTTAATATTCTTTTAAAATGCAGATGTTCTTATAGTTATTGGTGTTTCAGGTGCCTCCAGTTCTTATCCAGAAGATCTTTACTCAAACTTTCTCATATATCAATGTGCAATTGTTTAACAGGTATTTAGTCATTTCGGTCCTTTGATTTTATCATTTTTTTGCTGAAAGGTTTTCTTACATGGGAATCCCTTGTGATATCCAGTCTTCTCCTACGTCGTGAGTGTTGCACATTTAGCAATGGTGAATATGTAAAATCTGGGTTAGCTGAGCTAGAGCTATGGAGTGCCCAAGCAAAAGAAGAGGTAATCTGATATGCCTTTACTTGTCAGTTTACTGTCACTATGCTTATCTTGTGATGATTATTTACTTTTCTGCGATGTAGATTCCTTGTCTGTCATGTGTGTAAATTTCCCTGATTCTCATGCTTTCACCTCCTTTGATTGCAGTATGCAGGTTCATCTTGGGATGAACTTAAGCACATAAGACAGGCTGTTGGATTTTTGGTATGCTAGAAGAATGCTTCTCTTCTGAGTCTTAAACCACTAAATCTCTTGCCGTGTTTTTCATTGAATCTTTTATTAATAATTTTGGTTCACAGGTCATACATCAGAAGTACAGAATATCCTACGATGAAATCACAAATGATCTGTGCCCTGTAAGTCTCTCTGTGCATGTACACATGTATATCTGCTTGCATGGTTTGTTAGAGCAGTTTTGAGAAACTTGATTTGTGCAACCAGCCCTATTTTTATTTTTATTCAGGCTGTGTTTTTATTTCTCTGCATACCCCACCTTTCAGTTTTATATTTATGTTTGGGCAATTTGTTTTGTTCTTTGTTTCATGCAATTCTCTCACATCAATGCTTTGATTGCTCAGATCTTGAGTGTTCAGCAACTATATAGAATATGTACACTATATTGGGACGACAATTATAATACTCGGAGCGTGTCACCTGGTGTAAGTTCTTATATCTAAATTTTTTAATAATGGTGTTTTTGGATTTGTATACCTTATCAACTGGATTTGAATGATCAATGACTTCACCCATGATTTCTCTTCAGGTCATTTCTAGCATGAGGGTACTGATGACAGAAGACTCCAACAGTGCTGTTAGCAATTCCTTTTTGTTGGATGACAATTCTGGGTAAGAGTTTCTTCAATTTCATATACTTGCGATTTAGTACTATACAAAGTAGATTCGATTTCAGAAGAAGCTTTATTAAAAAAAAAAATCCTCTCTTACATATTTGGATATGCAGAACATTAATGTGAAAAGCTTCTTCCTATCCTGTAGAAGTAGGAAAGCGCATGTTCTTTGAAGATATATATGATTTTTTTTACATCTATAAGATGAAGTACAAAAAAATGATTGCACAGTGCAGGACCATTTAGCGAAGTTTTAGATGTCTGTATTAGGCTCAGGGTTGTAGAATTTGGTGATTTTTGGGTTTATAAATTGGAAACAAATTTGAATTGTAAGAAATGAAATGGAACAAGGTAGAAACTACTAGCCTCCACTAGTAGATTTTAAGGAATCACTCCATGGGTAGAAAATCTAAGCATTACACTCGGGGTTCAAGGAGTTGCTCCATAGAGAAAGCACTTGGATGGTTATTAATAAGACGTGTAATTTCACAGCAGCATGTAATTTGACAGCAACAGTGCTATGATTGCTTTTCTATGAAGTGGTCTTTTCACAACAACTAAAACAAATGTCTTTACGTTCACTCTTTCAATATGATCAAACTGATTATTCTTAATACAGCATTCCCTTCTCTGTGGATGACCTTTCTAATTCACTGCAAGAGAAAGATTTCATGGATGTTCAGCCGGCAGAGGAACTACTCGAGAACCCAGCCTTCCAATTCTTACACGAGTAAAGATAAAGAGGCTCAAGCATGCTCTTCTTATTTTTTTGGGTGCGAAGTAGGCAAGGAATCTTGCTCTTTGGTCAGTAGTGTTACTTGGTTGTAAATTTACCCCCTTTTTTGGTGGTTTACACGCTTTTTCTGCATCCCTGCTCCTTTGTAGAATATTCCTATTTATTTATTTGTTTCTTTGAGATTCGAAGTTGTAAAATCCTTTTTGGCTATCGAAGGGGCAAGGATATATCTTCTTGTTCAGTGAGTGTGCATTCATTGGTTATTTTTTAGGCAGCAAAAATTCATAGAGAATTCATTAGGGCAAGCAGTGTCTTTGGTTGGTGGTTGAGGCATTGCTCTCTCTCGCCACCCTATTTTTTTTCTGTAAAAAAGAGAGGAACTCAGACATACGAACATTATACCTAGTAATGAGAAGTATATGGAATTGGTTTATGCGCTTCTCTGTTTGTTTTCTTTATGTTATATGCCTTCTTATTGAATGGATTTTGTACCTAGCTTCATAACATTTCAACCTCCACAGCCATGCATTGCTGCTAAAGATTGAGCAATAAATCATTGCCTGTATGAATGGCTGTTGAGGAATGATCCGCCAGGGTATAATTTACTGACTTGTATTTTCAGAGGTCAAAGAAGGTAGTTAGTACTTTTATGGATTCTTGTGTTGGCTGAAGAAGATTCATGTATCATGTGGATTTTGCAGATTCTAGGAAGTTGCTTAGAAGCATGGCTGAACTTTGGTGAGGTTTCAAGAATTTTTATTAAACATAGTGTTGATGAGCAACAGAAACAAGATTTTGCCTAGCGACGGGGGATTCCTTCCTTTAATTTGTATCCTATGGTGCTAGATGTACAAAGTTCCACTTGGACGAGGGTTGTGTATGAGTCCCAGCTTAGAGTTCCCCAGTTTGAAAATGATACCTGTTTATCGTATTAGATACTTTGGAGTAGGTTTTTTCACGTATTTATCAAACCGGTTTAGCAGGTCGGTCCAGTGACTTGTCATCTTGGATCCTATTTCGCATCAGGTTTGCTTTTGAGCTAAGTTGAGAGTTGACTCCGATCAAACATGGTGACCTAACGAGTTACTCCACGATATGGTTGGCTTGGTCAAATTCAGATAAAACTTGACTAGGTCACCTTAAAAGAGTTCACTTTACATGATTGGGAGGGTACTGATTTAGGAGTTCCTAACAATTTCTTTTAGCCATGTGTAACGTTTTTCCTTACATATACACGTAAAAGCTTGTGATTCAACAGTATTCTTGCAACGCAAGAGAGGCAGGGACTCAAAGTTTAAATGCTATATTTGTCAGTCCAAATCCATTGTTGTTCCCAATTTCTTTTTGAGAGAGAGAGCTCAACTAAGCCTTAAATATTCTTGAGCTAGATAAGAAAAGGTTCCTAACTCTTGAGTAGTGAATGGGATTTGCCTTTTGTATTTGCATATGCCATTGTTTCTGCTGTTGTAGGGTCCGATCACTACAGTATCTTGAAAATTAGTCTTGGATTCCAATATTATCATCAGTAAGGATTTGGGAACCCAAAGAGTGTAGGTCTCATCACATTGTGTATCTTTTTTCGAATGAATATAGAAGAGATAAAAATATATTTAATCGAACGACAAAGACGAATAGACGAGTCGGGATAGAACCAATAAAAATTAAGAAAGAATTAACAACCTGCAAGCATAAATATCTAAGATTTGATAGAATAGAGTTATCATAGTAGATGAAGATTGACGAGCTATATTAATAAATGAACAATGACTATAATGTGAAATCAATGGAGGTTTGATCATAAAATGGGGACAAAAGTTCTCTAATGGCACCCATGAGGAATGCACATGGAAAACCCACAAAAACTTCACCTAGTACGCTATGGCGTTTGTCTAGTACGACTCCACCATAGCCATCTCCACCACAAGGTTCACTAGAATTTAGGGTGAGGACCATGCAAGATTCTTGTTTATAAATGTGGATTTGGACTCAAGGACCCCTACTACGTACTTAGGACCATTTTTGATCTTCAAAACTATACAACTGTAATACTACAAATATGATTAATTCATTTGGTCCAACATGAATAAGATCTCAAGTTATCGGTTTATGTGTCAACCTATCAAATCAATGAATCTATCTAGTAGATCAACTATGCTAATATATACCATCAAAACTATATATATAAAACTAGAAAATTTGCTAATCATAAGGATAAAATTTCTTGATTAAATCATATCCATGGTTTAACGCGGCCAAAACAACAAACAAACAAAACCTTAGTCGTCCAGGGTTGAGACTGACTTTGGGCCCTTTACTTGATCAGTTTTAACAATCTGTAATCGGTCCATGGTATAGTTATCATTTAGGTCCCCTCTCCTCCATGTCTCTCTCTTCTTCTTGGTTAGTTCTTGTTGACACTTGGGAGATTTAGAGAGGAAGAGGACTCATCCCCATCCACATGCATAATCATGCACCCACCTCGCAATCAACTCACCTCTTCCACTTGCAATTCCACACCTACTGACGATGTTGGGTCCATTTTTCAGGTTGTGAACATGACGAGCCACGCCTTTGAACCCAAACTTAACCATCCAGCCCTTTTCCTATCTCAATCCCTTCTATTTTCTATGAAGCAATTTCTTGTTTCCTAATTTGTAGTCTACTGCCGATGCTGCCATGTACAATACTACCATGCATGCTACTTCAGGCTATTTTCATGCACCGAATGAAACCCATGATGGCTCGGTATCCAGGGCTAGATTTCATAAAAAATAGAGGGGGGTCGACTCTTGTAGCTGGAACCCGATCAAAAACCTAGATAGGATGATTGTCAACTATATCCAACTCATCAATTGGCATGGAAATATAATTTGGAATATTTTGTTAAAACTGAGATCTTTTGTGCAATATTTATTATCTTCCATACACATGATTTTCTTGATCTCTTCGTTTTTGACCTTTCTATAGCCGAAAACAACGAAGTTTCTGAAGGGATAATACTGTGGGAGCTATCAGGGACCAGTGCAGAAATTCTTGCAAATTTAATTCAGAGAAATTATGACAGATGGTGACTTCTACCAACAATATAGTTAATTAGCTAATTATTAATTAATTATAATTTCCAAACCTTAGAGTAGAGATAATTATCTAATTAATTAAATTAGCCAAGGCATAAAATAGAAACGATTCTCCTCATCTAAAAAGATAGCAAAAGCCCCCAGCATTAATTTAGAAGATCCAACCTAGATATTAAGCATTTTCCAAAAAAAAAAACAATAATCAAATTTATAATGTGCTCTTCCAATTCATTTTTCAATATGATTAGATTAAGTTCATCATAATGTCATACATCACCACCTTATTACAAATCTAATGCCTTTTGTTTTTATATATATATATATATATATAACACTACTTGGATAGATAGCCGACGAAGAGGGTTTTTTTTTTAATATATATATAGAAAAGAAGTTGAATTTTTCCATATATCACAATCAATCAAAATTATTTATGAGTTAGTGGCTAGCTAGTACATTCATTCTCTAGTTGTCTTATTTGGCTGTGACTGTGACTTGGACCCAATGGAAGAAATCCAAGTTAGTCACTTTCATATCAACTTGACAATCCCAATTTTTTAATTAATAAATAATATAAAATTATTTTAATTAACAACTTAATATTTTAGAATGACAAACAATTAATTATTTCACGAATACAAGAATTGTTAACTTTTAAAAATTTATTCTAGAAAGAAAAGTAGCTGATATGAAATTATTATTGGAAGTTCATCCAATAGATTGAATTTTTCATTGAAATAATTCTGACATTAATGATAAATAAACCTATTTGCATCTAATTGTGCAGTACTAAAGTGTGGGATATTATCATGGCAATATTGCATTTGATTGAAAGAAGATTTTTGGTACTTTTTATGGGAAATACGAAATTTGTATATGTGGGGCGATTGATTTTTGTCTGAATTCTCAGCCCCATGGAAATTTGTGGACACTGGGTTGGTTCCAATGGAGCATGTTACTTTTATGCTGTATTTGTTTTTATGGTGATATTTTATTTTTAAAAAAATTAGAATGTTTTTTTTTAATTATTTTTTAATATTTTTGAATTGTTTTAATACGTCGAAGTCAAAAATAAATTTTAAAAATAAAAAATATATTATTTTAATATATTTTCAAATACTATGAAATTTAAAAAACAATAATTACCATAATAACAAAAAATATCTTAATCTTTACATAGACATATATCGACTTTGAATAAAATCAAGCACCATCCTTATCAATTTTGTAAAAGTGCCAAGTGGTCATAGTGATGAAAGGTGTGTTGAGGTGTGGTTGGAATTGTATTTTATCTCAACTATAATTTTGAAAGCGTTTAGTGGGGCTGTTTATTTTTGCAGCCCAGCCATGCTTTTTAAAAATTTTGAATTTTTTTTCTTGTTTCAAATTAATTTTTTTGATATTTTTGGATCATTTTAATTTGATGATGTCAAAAATAAATTTTAAAAAATAATAAAATATTTTCATGTATTTCCAAGTAAAAAACGCTTTGAAAAACAATCGCTATTACAACGCCAAACACTTCCTAATCAACACACGCTGTATTTTTATATGAGTCTTGCTAAAAACTCTATCTTGAATCTACCTTTTCAAATTATAATCATAAAAACTATCATAATATTAAACACATACGGATGATCCACAAGTGATCGGTGTTAACCAAATTATTATCATATTTATATCACCCCATCAGACTTGAGTCATGTAAACATGAGTAACAAATTAGGTGAATTAACTTAAATTAATTCAACCTTTCTCTCTCTTTTTTTTTTTAAAAGAAACTAAAACAACATTGTTTTTTTTTTTGAGTAATTATTGCCGTTTTGCTGATTGCGAAATGATGCCAAACTACCCACTCACCTTGACAATTGTAAAGCAATCCTGGATCATAAAGGAAATAGATTTAGTGGTCGATAACTCGATTTTCACGACAAAAGAGTATTTATGACACTACAACGACAAACAGACTGTGATTTTGCCAACGAAAATAATCGTCGAGAAAACAAAATTTTGTCTTGAGAAGTTCGTTCATAGAAACTCTCTTCATATTTATTTGGTATATTCCGAGGGATTCAAGTAAATTTGCACCAAAAAAATTAAAAAAGAGATCTATAGATTTTGTGATGAAAAACACACACATCAATATCTCTATAGATTTTGTGATCTGTGTTGTGTGTATATATACACATACAAACACACACAACACAAATCACAAAATCTATAGAGATGATTGATGATGATGATGATGATTATTATTTTATTTCTGCTGGAGCTAGCAGGTGCTGGTTTAATTATTTAATCACGAAGAGAATTATTGATGACGAGTGGGCTAGAATAGTTTCACATGTTAATTAACTTGGAAAATCAGATTTATATTAAGAAAATCTAGCTCGACTGATTTCTCACCGAGTCTTCATATTCCAAAATATCACATTAAACGGGCTGTTCCATGTGGTCTCATGTGTTTCCACATCCTTAATTATCTCTACCTCGACTCTGGCCAGAATATATTAACTCCTGGTCCCGTGACCAAAACCCATCTTACATTATACTTCAAATCTAAAATCAATTCCTACTTAGTCATGTTCTTGTCTAACTTGGTAAACCCTTGGTCATGTTCTTGAAGATATGAGATTCCCTGTTCCAATAAAAATATTATGTTTATGTAGTTATTATAGTTACAAAGTTAGTTAGACTAATTAATTAACTTTTGATTTAATTTATTTATTTTCTTGTTGAAGACGTTTGACTAACGTATATAATTAAGTCAGGAAGGCTTGAAACCATATGATCCCCTTGAAGGAAAAATATATTTATATATAACATAACATGCTCACTTAAATTTACTGGGGTTTCCATCTTCTTCATTTTTATTTAAGTCTTTAACTTTAATTAATTGAGACAATCTTTTTCGCATTCTTTAAATCCTTGGTCTCTGTGTGTGTGTGTGAGAGAGAGAGAGAGAGAGAGAGAGAGAGTTCGGTGGTGGACTTGGTTTTGGGAACTATATACTGCCTTCTAGTTTTTTTTTCAATAGAATAATGAAGTTTTATTGCAAGATATATTAATGGCAATAATAATATTTGTCATGATCATTATTTTAGTTGTTACCCATTTTGGGGATCGACATAAACAAAAAAATAAAAAAAAATAGAAAGGAAAGAGAAAATATAAAAAATTAAAAAAATGCTAGAAGAAAATCAAAAAAATATATCAGTAAGAAGAATATAACAGAATGTCCAGGAAATTGCCGAAGACTGTTGAGAAAGATCAAAATATACAACATTAAAAAATTTAACAGTATATTTTCGACTCATGAAGGCTCCATTGACAAAGACAAATTCAATTTGAAAAAGAAAATTCAAAATTGAATGTTCAAGGACTCAATTGAAATTTTTCAAGGTTTAATTGAATTTATTGAGAGCTTAATTGCAACAAAAATTGAATTTTGAAGTTAGTCTAGGTTTTAATTGGAAAAAATTAAAGCCTAGGGGTTGAATTGTATTTTTAAGAGTTAATTTAGTCAAATCAGGGGTTTGATTGCATAAATATTGAAGTTTGATGGGTAATTGAAAACTTGATTGAAGAAATCTAAAACCAAAGACCAAACTGAAAACGAGACATGAATGCAGTGACTGAAATTGACCAAATCAGAGATCAAATTAAAGAAATTAGAAGCTTGTTAGCTAATTGAGGGTCGAAATACACAAATTCATAACTAAGAACTAAAATGAAAATAACAGTAAACTTTAGGGCTAGCAATTAAATTAAACGAAATTAAAAGTCTGGAAGCAATTACCAGTCAATTAAAAGCAATCAGGAGAACAGAGATTCAATCAAAATTTGTCAAATTAAGAATCCTAAATGAGCGTGTTGTTCAGACTTAATGAAGAGAAGGTGAATGACATGTCTTTCATCAACTTGCATCTCTGTTTTGACAGTTTTGGCTAATCAAGTTGGCAACTTCAAACACATGAATGTGGAGTTACAAACCTTCAAAATGAGCAAGGTTGAATCCAAATGAAAAATGTGCACTACTTCTATTAACTTCAAGTCGTCTCAGGTGATGATGGCGTCAGAATTGCTTCGATAAGGCCTAAAAAATGGACAACTCAGTTAGCCTCGATAATGCAGCCATCATGTAAAAACTGATTGCTTCTCAATGGGTTCTTATCAAGGATTTACAACACTTCTCTTAAGATTAGAAGGTCAGAATTGAACTCAAGACCTTCCAAAACCGTAACAAAACCCCCTTCAGATCAAGAAAAGAGGGGTTAAAAAAAGAGAGAGGAAGAAAGAAAAAAAATGTATTAACAAGGAAACTAAGTGTGAAGGTTTGAGAGACTAACACAAATGTTACTCAAGTTTCTTAAGCTTGGCAAGTTTGTGAGAGGCAAAACTTTACCAATTTTGAATCCATGTTGCATGAATATATAAGTTGTTTTAAGTTCATAGGTTTTTTTATTTGGTGCCTCATGATTGATTTTGATGCTTTGATGTTTTTTTTTTGTTAGTTTTTTGTTTCAAACATGTTTGTTTATAATATTGTGACTTGTTGGGATAAAAAAAGCATGTTTTGGAAGCAAAAAATGCTCATTTCTATGTTTGGCAGGGGCTGTTTTGGTTGGAGATTTTCTGGGCATATTCTTCATGTTCTTGAGAAGAATTACCTTAGCCCCTAAATTTGAACCATGCTGGTCCATTTCTTTACACAAACACCTTTGTTATGCATGATTAATGGATAATCTAGTGTTTATTTACATCAATAACATGTTTTTAATAGGTTTTAATCCTATGGTTTCGGTTTTAAACTGAAACTTATTTTGACAAAAATCATGACATTTTAGTGATAATCAATGCTAGATTATTTATCCTTGTATGATTTTCAACATGTATGTGTCTTTTTTTTTTTCTATCAAGTATGGTCTGTTTTAGAACCCATGTTGCTGGGTTCATGTTTGATGTCATTGATGTTCTTTATTTTTTGTGTGTGTTTGATCCGTTTTGTTCAATAATTTTTGAGTTTTTGTGTTTTTTGAGTGTTTAATCTTCTTTTTTTGCTTTAGTTCTGTTTTTGATTTTTTTTCTTGTAAAACCAGGATTTTTAGTTTGGGTTATAGTTGAACAAAAAATTTCAAGTTAACCTAATCGGGTTGAGTAAAAACAAATTTGATCAAATGGTTTAATGCCTTGTTTGGTTTGTCATTTTTTGGGTTTAAGGGTGTGTTTGACAAACACCCCTTAAGCCTATTTTTGGTGGTTTTATTAGAAAGAAAATTGAGTTTTTGCCAAACAAAACCTATATAAAAAAAAAGATAGCTTATTTTTTATTTTTAATGTTGGCATTAGAACAGTTAGGTTTTGAACCTGATAAGATAAAGACCTCTTTATTAAAAAAGACTTTTCTTAAACCCTAGATGAACTAACAATTAGAAAATACAACATTTCTTTAGTTTATATCAGACAAATAAATAATGCATTTTACCTCAGGTAAGATGTATTAGGAATGCTAATATTTTTTCTTTAAGCAATCAGTTTTCTTACCCAAACTCTGAGACCAATTAGAGTTTCTAGTAATCAAAATACTAGAATATATATATATATATATATATATATATATATATATATATATATATATATATATACTGATAAAGAATAAAAATTCTTTGTTCTTTCCACCCACATCATTCCTAACGATCCTGACTTGAAAGGATGATCACCGTACTGCCGCACACATGCGATAATTTTTATTAATTTCATCACTTTTATCTTCATAAGAAATGAAATTATTTTGTTTTCTTATTTAAAAAATATAAAAAATTTAAATTTTATCCAATTTCAAAGTAATTATTTCAAACATTGTATCATATCAATACAATATCATTTCAACTCTTTATTACTCATTTTTATTCCTCCAAATATATTTCAAATTTTTTATTTTTAATATGTATTTAGTTTTGTGATAGTTTTTACTGTTATTTTTTAAAAAAAACAAATAATAAATTTTCTCAAACCCAAGATTTTATTACATTTTGAGATAGAAAGGAGATTTAAGAAATGAAAATAAAAAAGCTTTTCAAATTATGATTAGTCTAAAAATAGCTTTAATCACACAACTGCACTACAATATCAAACATAAAATTAATATCTAAATTAACAACAAGAATCCAAACAATCAAAAGCTTTATGATTATTATTAATTTGTGGGAAATAGTTTGCACTAAACACAGTTACACACACACACTTATTTTCGTTGACTTTAGCCTATGTTGGTTGCTAAATACAACCACTTGAATATTTAATCGATGAAAATGTCAACACCAATTCTTAATTAGGAATTCAAGAAAGGAGTGTAAATGGGTAGTCGAGAATTAAGACATGCAAACCCATTTAATTAAAAAACTCACATGGTTTCCAGTATTTCAAAACACAAGCCACTAAACATTTAATCATGGACGGTTAAGATAATTATCAAGTCAAGATTATACTTCATTAATCTCTCCCTCCGTTGCCTAAACCGGCCTTGGATGATGCCTCCTCTGTGTGTGTGTGTTTTTCTGGTATGTGCCATGTGCACCAAAAACATATCGTAAACGCGTAGCACAGATTGAAACGACTGCTAAGGAAAGCAAATATTAATTAATTTTCATTGGAGAAAGTAATTCTTGAAACATTTCTTCTGGCTAGCTAGGGTTTCGAGGAAGAAAATAAAAAATAACGTGGAATACATTGTGTCTACGCTACTGCCTGCTGATCTTACCAGGTTTGGAGGGATCAAAGCATGGAAAATGTAGCTCTAGCTTGATGGGTGCCGTGGAATATTTGAGGATGCATGAATCTTCTTATATTTTGTTGCTAAAAACAGCACTACCAAAACCATGCGCTTGATCTGCCTCTAGCTTGGAACCTCGAGATTCTAATTAATTTGGGATATCCTTAGTGTCCTGAGAATAATTAACGGGAACATAAACTTCCATGTAATTAAGGCTTTGTTTGTTTCGTTTCTATGTGCTTCCCGGCTATAAATTTAAAATTATTTGATTAATTAATACATACCACATTACTTTTGTATGGATATCACTTGAAAACTCTTTTAAAATCTTGGGTATGAAAAAAAAATAATTTATAGTTTTTCTTGAACTTATTTGATTAATCTTTGATTTATCAATGTTTCACTTCTACCCCTACTGCTTTAAATTTCCCAATGTTTCCCTTTAGTTTCCTAAGAGTTTCAATTTATCATGAACCATTAAATATATATATACCCTACTTTGTTTTTTTAATTTGGTTTTTGCTTTGTTTCAAGTTTCTAATTGTTTTTTGCTTGATATTATAACATATGTGTGGACTAGCAATTGAGTGAAAAAATTAAATAAGAAACAATTAAATAAAAATATGAAAAAATAGCTTTTATTACTTATTTAGTAATAAAAAGAAAAAAATGAAATTTTTGAGAATATTCATAAGGGTAATACTGAAGAACTCTAAACTACAAAGGTAAAAAAATAATGCTGATAAGTTAAAACTATTAAAACAAAAATATAATTTTATCATGATAACGCTATATAAAACTACAAAATTGCTATCAATACCATGTGCATATGCTATATATATATATATATATATATATATATATATATATATATATATATATATATATATATGATGGAGTCAAACAAGTATATATGGTGTCTAATTATTTCATTTCCTAAAACTAAGTAAGATTTTCCACTACTTTTTAGTCAAATGATCATTAATTATGTGTATAGTTATGAAAACAAAAGGTGATTAACGGTGATTTGCCAGAATGTGGGAGGAATATATTAGCACTAATAATTAATTAAAACATAATTAATTTTGTGATTAACTGTGAGGATTCATGTGCCATGTCTAATATAAAAATGTAGTAGAGCACTGTTGGTTTAGATAAACAAGAAAAACTTGTTCAACCACATCTCATAATTAAGAAGCACCATGCACATGTTCATCCCCCTAATCATAATTCCATTTTTTTAGTCGAAGCCCACCTGACCCTTTGTCTCCTCTCTCCACCACCAACTTGGAAGACTAAATCTATGTGTGTGGAGTCAGTGTGATGGTGGTGCTGGCTTCGTTATTGGCCATATATATGGAGGAGAAGGGGGGCGGCACCTAGGATTAAGAGAAGGCATTAGAAAATTCACCCTCGAATTCTTCCAACATTTTTCTTGGTATAACTTAATAATAATATAGAAAACAATGCTGCCACATGCAACCCTTTGGTTGCTCCAGGTGCAATGATCCTAACACTGCAACTTGCAAGGGCAGCAACTAAACTTCAATCAAACTGTTTTACCGACCTCATCAACCGAATATTGCCATCGGGAAATGTTCATTAATTTGTTCTTTTTTTTTTTTATTATTAGGAATGAGAGAGAGAGAGGTATAAATTTTTATACCTAAACTTGACCGGATCAAGTTTTGGATGCTCATCAAATATTCATAACCTGAATTTGAATTCAAATGCTATAATTTATAATTAATTATTATATAATTACCTTGATATATATATATATATAATTGTTTCGTTTAAAAAAATATAAGGTAATTTAATTATTTTGAATCAGGTATGTTAGTATTCATATATGTTAGAGAATAATATAAATTATATCTTGAAACTTTATCTAATTAATATCTTAAGTTCTTAAGTTGAGATGATTCTTTAATATTATATCAGAGCCTTGATGACCAAGGGATCACGAGTTCGAATCTCATCATCCTTATTTATTTGATAAAAATTAAGCATAAGGTACTGTGACTTTGTGCAAGTTTCAAGCCCAAAAAACTTTCACTTGAGAGAATGTGTTAGAGAATAATATAAATTATATTTTGAAACCTCACCTAACAGTTTAAACTTTAGGGTTGAATTGGTTCCTTGACAACATACAATCAAATACTTAATTTTTTCCTTTAAGTTTTATCCAAACCCAATATCAGGTCTAAAAATTTTCTACTAATTTAATTACACCCATCGGGTTTAGATAAAATTACTATTCCTAATAGAAATGTTATTTGAAACAAAGGAATTGAATGGAGAATGAGGTCACCCATATTCTCATGCTCGATGATTTTACAACATTCGATCACAACCCCTTATTATTGCAAACTAGGGCTGCTGTTAACTAATAAAATTATACTTCTGATCTCAACAATTTTATTAATATTTTATTTAAGAATTAGTTAGGGCATGTTCTATATATTCCATGTGATTAACATATTTAAATATTGGTTCCATACTGATATTTCAATTATTTGAAGTTTAACATATTCCATATATATAACCACGTCAATTTTATTATTTCAGTGCCTAGAGTTTGTAAATTAATTAGATCATGAAGGATTTTAATTTTTTTTTATGTGTGTAGTTGTGTTTATAGTTATTTGATTTTGGTTAAAATTGTTATTTTTATTGTGTTTTCATCAATCCGTTAAAAAAGTCATTTTATTATCAACTTGATTAATTAAGTATATGTTTTTTTTTATTTCAATCATTTGAATATAATTATTCAAAATTGATTATTTATTTAAACTAATTAATTACTTTTCTTCACTACCTGATTCATTATTATTATATCGATAATACAATTTTATCTGTTCAATGTCATATGATATAATTACTCGTGGTTTTTGTCCCTTTATTTATTTTTATTTTATTTTTGTCAAAGTGCTGAAAATCATCACGAATTTCTCACTGTCTGAAGTTGTGTACGTTGATGATGACAAAATGTGTGGAAATTTTGTTCTTCAAGCATATCTTTTTTCAAAATCGTCACAGTACGTAGGCCGATGTTTTATTTAATAAAACAAGCATGACATTGAAAATGCAATATTCCCTCTTCACATATAATAATATTGAAGCAATTTTAAAAGAGTATTTAAAATATGATAACGGGTTGTGGTTAAAATTATTTTTTTATTTAAAAATATATCAAAATAATATTGTGTTTATATTTTTAAAAAATTATTTTGACATCAACATATCAAAACGATCTAAAAATATAAAAATATTGATTTTAAATAAAAATATTTTTTTTTTTGTAAAACACAGTAGCTAGCAGTCAGTATCATCATTAATTTTGATATCAAGATTTTTTATTGTGAAGGAATAAAAATCAAGGATAGAAGGTGTTCAGCAATAATTTTTCAAGATTGCTTGTGTTTTATGATAGAATAAATATATAAAAAAACAAAAATATATTTAGTTGAAGAAATAAAAACATTGACAAAAACATAAAATAAATTGAAATAGTTTTAAATTAAATTTATATATTATCTTCATCTTTTCTATATTAATCGAACACTACCTCAAAGAAAATGAGCTATACATGGACAAACTACGTAGTTCTCATTACTCATATATATATATATATATATATATATATATATATATATATATATATATATATGGTTTATGACAAGAATATTCCCATATCTATTCTTAAGAACCAATCAATATATATATTTGGTTCCAATCATAATTACTAAGATTTTATGTTCTCAATCAGAACAAAAATCCAAACATATGCAAGGAAATATTCCAACTAGAATTAATAATTAATTGCTATTGTTAATTATATTATAATTGGTCGAATATAAATGGTGAGATTTAGTGCTTAGTCACAGAATGAGATAAAACAAAAGGAGGTCTCGAATACAAGGATCTTTCGAAATCTTTCTAAGCTTCTTGTGTGCCCATTATTCCCTTAAAACCTCTTTTTTTTTTTCCCTTATAGATTTGTTGAGATTTTCTTTGTTGGTATATCTTTAATTTTGCTGAAGCTCTCTCTTCTCCGGCACATGTTGTTAATTGACTGGCTAAATATGGTAAGACTAATTACTCCTTGAGATATAATCTATAGTTGAGAAGTTGTGGGTTTTTTTTATATATATAATTTTCATGTATTATTCCATACAATGTTAGGTGTGGATCGGAATCCTCTTAATCCCCTTTTTTTATTTATGTTTTATTAAGTTCATTACGTCTTATAAATCATTGAATTTGAATGGAATGAACATGATTTTATATATTACAAAAATGATATCAATTTAATTTCTTTTATCTAATCCAAAAATTTAAAATTTAAAATTAATGGTGCGATTTGAAATGTAGCGATCATATTTCTAAAAAAAAATAACATGGAATGATATAAATAATTCCTCATAATTATTTTATAAGTGCAAGATCTAGGATTGGAACTATTATGAATGTAATTAAGGGAATATTATAATTCATTAATTAACACTTAAATCTCATTTAATAGATTAATTATTAGGTTCAATGCATTAAGTATAAATCATCAGAAAGGGGGAGGAGAGATTCGTTCTCTTCTATGCGCTGGTCAAATGATTGGATGGATTACAATTGTGAATTGTATTTTTTTTTATATAGCTAATAATGAGAGTATAAACATTTAGTGTTATGCCTGCAATGAGTAGTTATTCTTTTGTTGATAATAATAATAATAATAATAATAATAATAATATATTTATGCTATGAACATATGAAGGATGAGGAGAAGAACTAAGAGTTTAATCAAGACTATATATGTATAGAACCTCTTGCAATCTCATGGGGCCCTTCTTAATCATGAAGAGAACCTAAACCCTAGATTTTAATACTATATTTTTCACCTAATTAAATAATGTGCTTCCACATATGACCAAAGATGGTGGACGTAGGCAGAAGAAGACTAGCTACCAAATTTTGCTGAGGAGAAAATACAAGTGAGAACATACAAGGACACCAACACCAAAATATAAAGGCTAATTATAATATGTATCCCAGAATTTATTTATAGCCAACTAGTTATCTTTATACTTGCATTGCATGTGATTCGTGCTAACCTTTTATGCAAAGTGGTCAATATATAACCATGAAAACTTCTATACAATATAAAACCAATATTAATCCTACACCATGGTCAAACTTGGTGGTAACTAAGTTTATTCTATTTATTTTTTAATCCCCGAGTTATAAAAGCGAGAAAAGATACTTGGAAAATAATGAAAAAAAATATTGTTATTTGTTATGATACCGACAACAAAAATAATCAAACTTGGTGTCAACAAGTTATATTTGATTATGATAATAAGTTTTTTCTATAAACATGTCTGAAAAGAAAAATTGAGTTCCATTTTGATTTTCCAGGTTCAATTAATTCTAGTTTTCTTTGGTGATTTTGAGATATTTTGAGGGTAATATGTGGTTTAAAGGGATTTTTATGATGTTTATTGGGTTTTTTTTTTTGTAAAAATTGGTTGAAAACAGATCTTCAACCTAAAAAAACTCTACCTCGTGATTTTCCAACAACCATTAATATGGTGTTCAAATCTTGAATTATAATAGACGACGCGTTATTTATCCCAACAAGTAATATGTATTTTTTTTATTTAAATACGTTTAATTTTCTTTCATAAGTTAGAAAATAATATAAATCATATTTGAAACCTTACCTAACAGTTAAAGTTATTGGGTTGAGATGATTCTTTGACATGGTATCAAAGTTTTAATAACCAACCCCATGTATATATATATATATATATATATATATATATATATATATATATATATATATATATATATATATATTCCACAGCCAGTTTGCATATCTTGATCTGCGTAAACTTTCTGCTTTGTGAAGTCGGCAACCGATCGAGGTTCCAGCATGTCTAAACCCTATAAACTTCTCTAAGAAAGGCATTGAGATAGATATATGATAATGATTTAGCCTTTCTCGAACTTTTTTTCTCTCATACGCGTGACTGATTGATACTCATTATAGATTTCCTCAAGCTTTTCTGCATAATTTAGTTTGCAAATACCACTAAAGATATTCTTCCAAAACACACTCTTCCTAGCAAGCACCGCCGACCACAGAAAGCTAGACGAAAGCCCTAGGATCTTTCCATAAAAGAAGAGGAATTAATTATATATTTATGAAAGATCATATAATAAAATGAAAAGACGTTATTAATTAAGGTGCAAAAATTAAAATACTAGAAAACTTATTCCATCTCATCCTAAAAGTTAAAGAGTTGATCATCAAATGCTACCAAGCTGGCTGTGGAGCATGGCAAGGCTGGTGGGTAGGCTAACGCTCTGTTTATTTTTGCTGTGGGGTGTAATATAATTTGTGTTTTTTTTTTTTAATCACAGATTTAAAAATAAATTTTGAAGTTTTTGGTTAAATAACAACATGCTATAATTTTACATAGATTTCACTGAAATGTTTTTTTTTAATTAGTTATAAAACAAGCTATAATTTATAAATTTTTTTAATTTTTTTTAAACCACAATTATAAAAACTCATAAATCTATTTGATGGATATTGTGCATGGGATATGATTGCATCTGTGCCTCTCATCATATCTCTTTGTTCTCTTGCATTTGGAGGCTTGTTTTTTTTTTCTTGGAGCTTGGGGACTTGCTAGAGCAGAAGTGGAATGATGATGATACTACTCATTCCGAAGAAAAAAATTAATATTATTATGCCAAGAAAAAAAAAAACTTGGCTAGAAACGCCAAAGTAAACTCATCCCTCTAAATCTTTTCATGAAAAGAAGAGACTCTTATGGAATTCAAGGCATCATGCACATGCTTCCCTCTGCTTTCCCATGAAATTTTAACTTAGTAGCAAGTGGGATGGTGGAGCATACACTGAGTTTCCAACTCTAAACTATCATCCACCTAGCTAGCCACGAAGCTTAATTGTACTTGATAGGCCTATAAAACAAAATATAATGTACAAACCCTAACCCTAACCCTAACCTTGAAAGCTAGCTTGCAAGCCTTTGTTAATTAATCTCCACCAAAAATTCAAAGTACTCTATATATATTAGTAAAAGCTCAAAACCCACTTTAATTACTTGTTAATCATGATCAGGACGCGTGTCAAAAAGGGTCTTAATATTATATGAACTACCGAAAGGAACATGGTTTGTTAGCCTTCCACGTAGAGCAGAAATCGAAGCCTGCTAAATTAACAAAGGCATATAATTACATATCCATGATTGATAGTCGATGTTCAAAGATCTTCTCCATTGATTTAAGAATATTTATTTTCTTAAACTCATCGTATGCTGTAACACTAAACAAGTTGTATATGTATCCCCTTTCGTTGAATTATCTGCTGATTTCTTTTAAAATTGTTTGAAAAAAATAGTTTCTGTTAAGATATATTTTATAAATCAAAGATAAAAGGAATAAAAAAAGTTAATTAAATGTGTTTTTGGTAATGTTGTTGAAAATAGACTTCTGTTTTTGTGTTTTCATAAATAAAAAAATCATATTTAGATTTTCTTAAAATATTTTTCAATATCTTCAATCAAAACTATCTAAAATCACTTTATTTATTGATATTTTTGGTTGTGAACATTAATATGGTTTGGAAAAAATACTTTCTATCGGTTAGAAAATAATATAAATCATATCTTGAAACTTTATCTAAAAGTTTAAGCTATTGGGTTGAAATGATTTTTTGACATGGTATCAGAGCCTTGATGACTAAACGGTCACGAGTTCGAATCTTATCATCCCTATTTATTTGATAAAAAATCAAGCATAGGATAGTGTGGGTCTGTGTAAGTTTCAAGTTCAAAGAACTTTCACTTGAGGGGGTGTATTAGAAATAATATAAATCATATCTTAGGACCTCACCTAAAAGTTTAAGTTATTAGGCTATGATGATTTTTTGACACTATGAACATGATTTAAAGATATTCCTTATTTATTAATAAAATTTGACATAATTTGATTGAATATATATATATATATATATATATATATATATATATATTAGAACTATATAATTAAATTGAAAAAATAAAAAATAAAATAGAAGAGGTTAATGAAGTGTATCTGATAATGCAGTTAAAAGTATTTCCATTAGAAGAAACACTATTAAATTTATTTATTTTAAATGCTTTTCAATGCTTGAACATCTTCATATTAAAACCTTCTAAAATTATTTTAAAAAAAAAAACTATAATTTGATATTTTTCTAATAAAAAACATTAAAACCGCAATTCAAAAAGTTACCTTAATTAACAACTCTACTATGCATTTCAATTTATCATTAGTTAGCCAAAATGAAAAACCCTAGCACACGGAAGTTGGCACGTGTGAAAATATTAGGGTTTTAGTTACAAGGGCAAAGAGTAGAAGTAGCAAATTAGAGAGTGGATAGAACAGATTTTTGGAATGTAGAAATAATCTGTTCAAAGCAGTGTGTGTGGAAGTTAGCAAGAAAATAATAAATTCAAGAGAAGTGGGGTCAACACGTGGCAGTTGGTCCTAGTGGAGTGTGAAATTCTGGTTGGCAGAATGGGCCTTGTGGACCGAAACAGCCTTACAGGTTGCTATCCTTATGGCTGGAGCCTTCTAGGACCCTATTTTTGCAAGTTGGCCGATCCTCTCCACGTGGGCGTATGTTGCATATCCTAGTCAGCTACTCCTGGCTGATGTTCATTTCTAGAGATTTTTGTTTATTTTATTTTTTAATTACTATGAGCACTCCCATCCTTCTTTAGTGGGTCCAATAGAATCAAGATGAGAACGAGGAGTCACTTGCATTGCTTCCAAATTCTCCTTCTTTCATGGCCATGTATAGACTACACAAGGGGGAAAAAAACCTTGTAAGATTGGATGGATATATTAACTTGAATAAATTAAAATAATATTAAAAGTGTTAAACACTATTCAACTAATGATTTAATTTAAAATTTGAATAAAAGATCGAATGAATTAAAATGATATTATTTTAATTTTTATAATAAAAAAATTAAATCAAGTTTTAATTAGATTAATCGTATTACAAATTGAGTCAACTTCCGTCTAATATTTTATAAATCAAACTTAAATTAGATATTAAATTCATCTATTAAACTAAAATGAGCTTTAATAACACAAGTTTAAACACAAAGCAATGATTCAAATGATAGTATCGTGTCGAAGATTCTCGATTCATTTTGCTATAATGAACTCACAAAGTCACTCCAATTATATGATAGAAAGAGAGACCCACCAATTTGGTGGAGCATCACATATATGGAAACTCAAACATGCAACAAAATCTTCGAGCATATGTAAAGTTTTTGGCATCAAAATTCCATACCTCGGGTCGGTAATGGAAGAGTATGCCGAGCATTACTCGGTATTGTATAAATAAAACAACTACTAATTATAAAAACCCTTCCCATCTTGTGATCGTAAAAAGCTTTCCCCGAGGCATATCAAAATATTTCTATTTCTTGTACATTAATTTAGCAAGAAAATATTATATATTATATACATAACACACACATAGACCTCTCATAATAATATCATTATGTTAGGTTTTAAGATCAATAAAATAATGAAAAGGCAGCCATTAGGTTTATGATTCGAGAATGACCGTCAAGAGGCATAACTCTCCCACTCCTCACATGATCATCATATGACCCCCCCCTCCAAAGCTAGCTCGCTCCCCTATTTAAAGCACCCCCACCCCTTCTCTCCCTCCATACCAAATCACAATTCACTTCAAAACAACAACAAAGACAACTCTCTCTCTTCTATCTTCAACTCTCTTTGATCCTACAAAATCTACTTTGGCTACTAAGACCTTAAGCTAGCTATAAGCTTGAAAGCAAATCTCACACAAACGCTCAAACTTTTTATATATATATATATATAGTGACATATACTATTACATCATGGAGAATATGTTTCGCTTAGCTGATCATGAAGATTTCTTCTCTAGAAGGTGCATTTGGGTTAATGGTCCGGTCATAGTTGGTGCCGGACCATCAGGGCTAGCCACGGCTGCTTGCCTTAGAGATCAAGGCGTGCCCTTTGCTGTTCTTGAAAAAGAAGAATGCATAGCATCCTTGTGGCAGAAACGCACCTACGACAGGCTTAAACTTCACCTCCCTAAGCAATTCTGCCAGCTCCCTAAACTCCCATTTCCCGAGGATTTCCCCGAGTACCCTACAAAGAAACAGTTCATTGAGTACCTTGAATCATACGCAAAGCACTTTGAGATCAACCCAAAATTCAATGAGTATGCTCAGTCAGCAAGGTACGATGAGACCAGTGGTTTGTGGAGGGTCAAGACAGTTTCCACAAGCGGCTCAAGCCGTACTGAAGTTGAGTACATTTGCCGCTGGCTTGTTGTGGCTACTGGAGAGAATGCAGAGTGTGTAATGCCTGAGATTGAAGGATTGGCTGAGTTCGGTGGTGAGGTTATGCATGCTTGCCACTATAAATCCGGCGAGAAATTCAGCGGGAAGAAAGTACTTGTTGTCGGCTGTGGCAATTCTGGCATGGAAGTTTCTCTCGATCTTTGCAACTACAACGCTTCTCCATCAATGGTGGTTCGCAGCTCGGTGAGTTTCAATCAAACATTGCACTTGATTTCAACAAAATTCTGATGACTTTTTAGCTGTCGATCCTAATGGGATTTTTATGCTTCTTTTGGTTTGCTACAGGTTCATGTTTTGCCAAGAGAAATCATGGGCAAATCAACCTTTGAATTGGCTATTTTGTTGATGAGTTGGCTACCCCTTTGGCTAGTTGACAAGCTCATGCTGATTATGGCATGGTTGGTGCTAGGAAACACTGAGAAGTATGGTCTAAAGAGGCCATCTATGGGTCCATTGACACTCAAGAACACCATGGGCAAGACCCCTGTACTGGACATTGGTGCATTAGAGAAAATCAGATCTGGAGACATTAACGTGGTTCCTGGAATCAAGAGGTTTTCACGTGGTCAAGTTGAGCTTGTCAATGGTGAAATTCTTGATATAGACTCAGTTATTTTGGCTACTGGATACCGCAGCAATGTCCCATATTGGCTTCAGGTGAGAATATGTTCCAATTCCTCTGTTTATATATCTTTCTTTTTAGAAAAAAATATTCTGAAAAGTCAATTTCTTTCCTTTGAAAAAACTTCTTATCCATTATCAGAAAATTGTCAGACAATGTGTTTTGTCCTATCTCTTTACAAGAAGGAAGACTGTTTCAGAAGCTTCTGCTGTGTGTTTTTTAGATTATTATTTTGTATTGGACAAATGGGCTAATCTTGGTTTGTTACATGATGGATTCAGGAAGGTGAATTCTTCTCCAAAAATGGGTTCCCAAAGGCACCATTCCCAAATGGCTGGAAAGGAAATGCCGGTCTCTATGCTGTTGGGTTCACAAGGAAAGGGCTCTCTGGTGCATCCTCTGATGCCATTAGAATTGCACAAGATATTGGCAAGGTTTGGAAAGAGGAAACTAAGCAAACCAAGAGGGCAACAGCTTGCCATAGACGTTGCATCTCACAGTTTTAAAGTTATTTTTAACTGTAAAAAACTACCCTTTGTATGATATAAAAGAAAAAAAAAGAAAAAAAAATAGGAAAAGACAGATAGCACACAGATAGAGCCCTCTCCGAAGGCCCAAAGTTTTGAGGTGTTTTGGGCATTTTGTATAACTGAGGACGCAGTGGCTTGTTTTTTCTCCTTTATTTTTTCAGTTTCATACAGCTTTCTTGTATTATAGTCCCAGTGATTTATCTTCAATGAGGAGATTTTCATCTCTTTCGAATCATTGCCTTTTCCCTACATTGATCGATTTTCAGCTATTCCTCGATGCTATCTGCGCGGTTGACCGCATTAACAAACAAAACTATATAATTTCGAGCAATCAAAAGAATAATAAGTGAGAGTTCCCTTGTTACCTCGTTGTCACCATGATCTTCATACATTGAACATTAATAATGGATGATGAATTTAGTACTAAAATTATTTAATTTTGTTTCAAGAATCTTGAAATAAAATGTTTCTCACACTTAATTAAAGAGGGAATTATTGGCCGTGTTCATCCAATCATTTGACAAGAAAAAAAAAAGAAGGAAAAATTAATCAACATTAATTAGGTAAGTATCAATTCCATTAATATTCTTGACATCGCAAGATGAGATGCAAAAAAAAAAACTCATTAGTTTACTGTTTATTTTTGCTTTTATGATTACAATTATATCTAAATACATTTTTAAAATAATTATTTTAATATATTTTTAAATAAAAAATATTTTAAAAAATATCATGTAGACAACTTTGTGGAGGAATTGAGTTCCTCATATGACAACTGCTTGCTTGCTTTGACATTTAGCTTTTGGCAAGGAACATGATTGAATAACATTCTTCCACCCATAGCCATCAGAGTATTTTCAAGAAAAGGTCCACTGATTCAGCAGAGTTCAGATTGTCAACTTGCCCATAAACACCTATCAGCAGATGGGGTAGGGTCCATGAGCCAATGGGACTTCAGCAGTTAGCTCACCACACCCACCACCACAGCTTGTTTTTCCTGGGTTCATGATAGCTAATTCCAAGACTGGCCACACATCACTATTCCTTTGAATACTGTCATCTTTTGTTTGACCAATTACTGCACAATAATATTAATAATATCTGGCTTCAAAGTTTCTCTGATGCCTTCCTTGCACATGGATACAGGAAAAGAGCCACAAAACTCCACCAGGAAAATTACAGTTAATTCTTTTCTGTAAAGCACAATCCAAAGCTCCAGCATGGTTAAGAAAAAGCTCACAAAACCTCAAAAAGATGTTACTCTGTGAACAAAATGAGCTGTTTAAACGCGTTTAATTAGGTTAAATTTTTCTGTTCTTCGTGACCAAAGGCTGCAGGAGTGCCTTTGCTGCGCAGGCCAAACTGAAACAAATAGGATGTGCCGATATGGAAACAATTGTTGTAAAAAATGGTGGTCTCCCTTATATAACAAAACAATTTAGATTTCTTTGAATAATGTTAATCCCTAGCGGTTGAATAGTGTTCATCCCTAATGGGGCTTCGAATTTGAACAGATAATTCGAAGTTAGTTTTTTTAATGTTGTTCATCCATAGTATAAGAAAACAAAATTAAAAGTGGTGCATGTTGCTCGGATTTATATATTAGAGATTCTTAGCATTTGTTTCTTGATTAGGAGAGAAAAAATGAAAATAGTAGAGATATTGTTATTGACAAAAGCTAATATAACAATAATAACACATAAAATATAAATTTTAATACGCTAAAAAGGTTGTATCTATAAATAATAAATTTATAATTTTATACTCTGAAAAATAAAAATGGCATGAGTGACTAAATTTTTTTCGAGCCTAGATTTATTTTACTAGTTCATAAAAATTATTTAATTGTGTCAAATTTTCATTAGAATATTTAAAATCTATAATTTTTACAATTCCAACTATATCAGATATATTTTTTTGTGCTTTTTATTAAAAATATATATAAAAAATCTTTTCCAAACTTTGTTAAAAATATATTCATTTAATATTGTTGTATCCGTTTTTGAATTAAACACGTTCTAGTATCTATAGAATTTGTCCTTTTTTATAAATTAACTCTAACTAAACTAATCATTAATTTGTTAAATTGGCGTGATAATCAACTACAGCACACCACGACACCTTTGTGTTCTGACGTCTCCACTTCAACTAATTTTCTGCAGAATAAACTCGACTTTTTTTTTTTCATGGTTCATGACAGGTCGTGGGCTAAACTTCAGCGTACGAAAGCAGTTCCAAGACTTTCAAGATAAATTGATGAATTAAGTTATGCACAGAGAGATTCAATTAATCATGGTCGACATGCTCAGTTGTTCATTGCAGAATAGCAGTTCTAGAGAGGGATAAAGAGAAAAGAACACCCACAAAGGCCACAAAAAGGTCGAGGCACAAAGAGTTCGAAAACAGCTCACATGAGCCGATCAACAATTAATGGCCCATATCTATCGATGATCTCCGCCCACAGCCTCAAGTCAGTCTCTCCTGAAAACCTGACTGCATGCCGACTCCTCCAACAGCTATAGTTTGTGTCCATTTCTCCTTGGAATCATATATATATACATGATTTGTGTGTGTACTTCAATTTGAATATCTGAACTTCGAGCACTGCTGAAAGCTTAAGTTTAACACATGGGATGGCCAATTGGCCACCATCTCTAGTCGGAACTGCCCATGGACATTATCCTTGAGGGCTGTCCACCTGTACTAGCTAGCCCGCATTATTGTTAGATTAGACATGAACATGTGACAAAACATGAACTACCTAAGCTGGGATTGAAAGGGAAATTCAAGAACGGGTAGAGATGATTAGGGTTTGAGAGAACTCTAAACACCATTGTAAGTCTCATAAAAAGTGAGAAATTCTAAGATACACACACACACACACTCATGATTATTCAAAATAGCCCACAGGTAGGGTTTAAATTTGCTAGGGTTGAGAATTTTACCAAGAAAGGAAAATCTTGATTATTAAAGAGATTAAAAATAATGTTTAAAACAAGTCACCTCGCAAACTTTAAATAGAAACAAAATCAAATCCCAAAAAGCTATAAAAATAGCTAAACGCTGGAATTTAGGATATGCCGATATGGAAACATGTCATGTACACTAGCTTTCTGAACTGGGGTGGTCTGTCTAATTTTGATATCCAGATTAATAAAAGAAAAAATATAGCCAAAATATTGAAGGGTGCGCAGAAACATCCAAAACCATTGTTTTATGCCATCTTTGCACTGAATTGTCCTATCAAGATAGTTCAACACTGTCAACACCGTTTCTAACAGCTCGTCTCTTCCAAAATCTCCTGCGTAATCATGTAACAAAACAGTCTTTGGTTTGTAGATTTTCCGACTAACTCATCATACATATTGTTTTTATTGTTTGTTGTAGCTCCATTGTATTGACTTTAGAATTATTTAGATTGATTTGTTTTTACGTTTTAAAAGTATTTTTAAATAAAATTGAATTTTTTTACTTCAAAATAATATTTTTTTAGTGTTTTCAAATTGTTTTAATGTGCTGATATTAAAAATAATTTTTTTTAAAATTCAAAAATTTTATTTTGATGAATTTCTAAGCAAAAAATACTTTGAAAAACAAACGTTACAACACTCTCAAACATCCTTGTAGTACTTAATTAACATTGCTTTATGGTTTCAAAGGTTACTGGTTATTTAACCCGCGCTGCCGCGGGCTGTAAATTTTTTTATATATATAAAACCATGGGTATGCAGGCTATTTTCTAAAAAGATTCGAAGTATATATATAAAAAACTTATGTAAAAACCTAATCAAATTAACCGATAATTATTTATGTAAATAATTAAAAAAAATTGTTAACAATAGCCACAAAAAAAAAACTAGAAAAATTAAGAGATAAATGTAGGTCAAAATATTTGATTATGTAAAATAAGATATTTATTCATTTATATCTACTGAATTTAGCTATTATAATCAATAAAAAACAATAGAAACAGAAATAAATATGGAACTAAAAACATTATGCAAGGCCAAACATATAAGAAATATTATTTAAAAATAAATATTTGTTTATAAAATAAAGCTCACTTGTAAAAAAATAAAAAGAATTATTCAAAAATTAAATAAAAAATCATTATTTCAAACATTTTTATTCAAAAGTTTTTTATAAAATTTACGGTTTAGATTACGAGAAAAAGATAAACTTACAAGGAAGAAATTTAAAACAGCCAAAATAACTATTTAAAAAAAAGTAATATTAAATGTTAAAATAGTAAAAGTAATTAATAAAAAAGTACCCCAGATCTCAAGAACTTGTTAAATTCGTTATTCATAAAGTTCCCCATCAAATCAAAAGTTAAAGAATGAAATACACAAAAAAAAAAAACCACATAAAAATAATGATTAAAAAAATAAAAATAAACTAAAAGATATAAAAAAGATTTTAATAGGAGGGTTAATCAAAGCCCATTACTTGTACATGGCCACCATGCTGACAGCTTACAAATGTAGAGGCATGCGAGTTTTTTATAGGGCCTTCACTTACGAGATAGAGCACGCTTTTAGAGCACGAGGACAGAGTAGGCCATGAGAGTCAGGTTAGCAGCGCACGCTTTTAGAGCACGAGGACAGAGTATCCTAGACCCCAATCAAGCTAGCAACGGCAGCCAGTTTGGCACAAGCTAGCAACGGCTAGTTTTGGAGAAACCACATAATCATTTTCCATGTCTCTTATAATAATGGTGTAAGTCGAGGGAAAGAGAAGAGTTGGGAAAAATCCAAAACGAATCCTGAAATTTATAGAACAGTTTCGTGGGATGGAAGATATTTAGACACCATGATTAGGATCTTACAAGGAATACATTGTATAAGGTCAAGGGAGGAGAGGAATACTTGATTTGGTAATGCAGTAATTATTTTTTAAAATATTTTTTACTTGAAAATAAATTGAAATAATATTTTTTTTATTTTAAAAATTTATTTTAACATCAGCATATCAAAACGTTTTTAAAACATAAAACAAATAATTTAAAAAAAATTAAATTTTTAAAAATATTTCTAAAATATAAAAATAAACTAAGAAAAGAAAAGAAAACCGATGTAACCTTTGGTCGTCAACCAGCTCAACATCCAGAGATCAGTAACCAACCGAACCAGCACTTGGTCATCACAACTCAACAACTGGTCATGCTGAACCCAACATGCGTCAACTAACCCAGCCTTTGATCTGAGTTGAGAGAGAAGGAGAAAAGAAGAAAAGATGGGCTAGACGACCCATTGGACCAACCTTAACCCAACAAAAGCTCTAAACCTAGTCCAACAAAACAAAACCTCCAACCAAACCAGGTTGTGAAAAGGATATACATATATGTATATAGAACCAATGCAGTTTCATGCGAACCCCGCAATCTTTCTGTCACAGAGTCAAACCCACTCGGCAAAACCAAGTAAACCTGAGCCCAATTTTGGTTGGATTGGGTCTAAGAAAATGGAACTCAAGCCTGCACGATACGGGTTGAGAAGTCACAAAATAAGCCCACAAACCGCTGAGTAGTCGTTGCTCACTTTGTTTCAGCCCAACTCTTAACCACGGTGAGCTTTCATGGTAACATAGTTCTTATTTTTTTATTTTTGGTTCAAAAGAGTGACTCAAGCCATAGCTCTCATATCCGACCTGGGGTCTGTCAATGAGTCATTTAGTTAATATAAATTAATTATTTATATCAAAACAATATTATTTTATTCTTTAAAAATTAATAAAAAATTCTTAGTGTTGACTCGGGTCATAAATCAACTTTATTATTAACTGGGTTTGATCAAGTTAATATTTTTTTTAGTTTAAATTGAAACACAATCTTAAATTTGGTTACAAGTTATAAATTTTCTAGATAAATTGTATTGATTTTAATAATTATGTATTAAACATGAAATCGTTTATCAATTAAGCTAGTTCTTACATTTATGTTTCTTTGTTTCAACTGTTAGACTAAAGAAAATGCAAATACAAAACAATTCTTAAACTAATTATTATAGATTATAAATACTAATCTTTCCAAACTATGAGTATTAGATTATTGTATTATAGTTATTTTTTTTATTTTTACGTATAATTCTAATTATTTAACTAATTTTATCCTTATTAATAAGACATTGTCAAAGAACCATCTTAACCCAATAGTTTAAGTTGTTAGGTAAGGTCTCAGGATATGATTTATATTATTCTCTAACATACCCCCTCAAATGAAAGCCCTTTGGGCTTGAAACTTACACATGTTCACTTTACCTTGTGCTTAATTTTATCAAATAAATGAGGATGGTGAGATTCGAACTCGTGACCGTTTGGTCATTAAGGCTCTGATACCATGTCAAAGAACCATCTCAACCCAATAGCTTAAGCTGCTAGGTAAGATCCCAGTATATGATTTATATTATTCTCTAACAGACATGACCTACTTTTTTTTTTTTGTGTTTTACTTATTTATTTTTAATACCCATTATGCAAGAACTTGTACCACCTTTTCTTTGGTTTGCCCAGTTTGTTTATGTTCAAGAGAATCCCTTGAACGATATTTCAAACCCTAGCATGATATAATTCTACTATTATGGTTTGATTTTAGGTTACAAGTCTACTTGAATTTCTCTATACCGTGTAGTAATTCTTTGATGAGAACCAGGCTGGAAGAGGCAAAGGCAGCAGCAGAAATTTCTAGCAAAATCACGGAAGCAGAGACAGGAAGCAAAATCGGTGCAGGAATCCTCGCGAGATTGGGTTTTCCAGCACCTAGATACTACTGTTTATTTTTATATTTTAAAACTATTTAAAAAAAATTATTTTTTTATACTTCAAATTAATATTATTAAGTATTTTTAAATTATTTGGATAAACTGATATTAAAAATAATTTTTTAAAAAATAAAAAAATATTATTTTAATATATTTTTAAATAAAAAATATTTTAAAAAATAACTATAACAATACATTCAGACACATCTTAAACCGACAACCAGGAGGAGTTTTCTAGCGGAAATTGGGCTGGATGATAGAGGAACAATCCTACAGGGGAAAGGAGAAGAGAAGTACAGGAATAATGGCATTCTATATCGCAGAATCACTCCTAAAATTAGCAACTCAGCCAACCAGACTTAAGTTCCTGAGTTCTAATTTGATGCAACCAGCTTAGAATTAGATTAGGATTATATATCTTTATTTATTTTTCAGTAATTAGAATCCTTGATATACTAAAATATAAGTCGATATAAATAAGCTAAAGTATATTCAACTTTCAAAAAATTAAGAAATAAAATATAAAAAAACTCTCCTAACTTTTTGAACTTATCTTTATTTAATTTTTTAGTTTTCATCTTGAATTTCATCTAATAATTTAAGTTTTTAGATTAAAATAGTTTTTTAATATAATATTAAAATTTTAATAACCAAGTAGCAAGGGCTTTGAATCCCACCACTCTTAATCTATCTAATTAAATTAATAAAATTAAAAATAATATAAAATATTGAAATAGATATGTGCAAGTTTTAAATAAAAATATTTTTGTTTGATTTCATTAAACTAAACTATAAAAATCCCCTGTTTTTTTTTTTTTTTGTTCTTTGGATTGACTATTCTTATACTTTGTTTATTTTAATTTTAATATATGAACTATGGTTTGCAAGCCTTTTTATTCGGTTTTAATCAATATTAGCAAAAATACCATTATCATGAAAGATTTTATCAACGTGACTTCATTTATAGCAATTTTAAACAAAATCATCAATAAATTTAACCTTTTTAAGACTTGGAAATTCAAATTATAAAACTAAAAACTCAAATTTTTAGTTTGATTTGAGTTTAAAAATGATTTTCACTACCAGAAAATTAAGAAAAACTTCGACGGAATATTCCGTCGACCATTTACATCGTCGATGAATTTATCGATAAAAACACATCGTCAAAAAATATTTTGTTGAGAATTTCCTATTCGTCGGCATTTCCTTCGGCATTACGAAAATGAAGAGAGGGATAATGTGAAGCCATATATTTTATCATTTCTCCTAATTCCACCTATTTTCTTCTTATATGGCTTTCATTTCTTCTTCTATTTTAGCTACTCTCTCCTTGACCTGTTCTAGGACCCTCGCTTCAAATTCCAATGTTGACTAGCTTGGACTGGATTATTGTGTGTCTAGAGTCGAAGCAGTATGGTTAGACCATATTTCTCTGGTTAATGTCATAGGTATCCCATAAACCTGATTTCTATCAGGTTATTAATTACTCCAGCCTCTAACTGTAATTAAGGATTGTGAAGAGGATGCGTGAAAGCGTCTTCTCCATGTTTTCCATACATTATGACGTCATATGTTTCTATAAAAAAAAGGTCAATTATAATTAAAAGAATTATAACAATCACAAGAATTTAGAAGGAAAAAAAAAAAACCTTACCCTGTTATCTACAAACTTCCTTATATCAGTTTCCTTATATAACTCCATCAGAGTATGCTCACGTCCAAGTTGTTGTTCCTACAAAAATAAATAAGTTGTGAAAAATTATAACGAATAAACAGTCAATTAAAAATTAAAGAAAAAATAATTTAAAAATTTTACCAGGCATGTTGCATAGTTGATAAATAGGAGTGGTTAGTTGGTGTGCTTTCTCACCGAACCATGTATTTTTTTGTTTCGGTTTGGCAACTCGGATCGCAATTGACTTTTAAACTCATCTGATGCCATAAGTTCTTGAAACTTCTCTGAATTATCCTTTGTGATATGACTCAGTTTATACTTCTTTCATACCTTGATGTAATTAGAGTCGGCTTAATGTTTCATATATTTATTGGGATCATACCATAAATCACATAACCTCATACAAAAATACCACAAATCACATATAAAGTATAAATAAGTTAATTTCCATGTGTGCTCCAACCTGAAACTATCTCATGAATAGAAAAATTATTTATAGTCCACATTAATGTTGTTTACATCTGAAAATTATGTTTTCTTAATATATTATATGTCAACGACCCAATTGATCATAACTGATTTAACTCATCAATCAACAATTGAAGACAAACATCTACATTCCTACTTGGATTATAAAGACCAAATATGACCATAGACAAGAACATGAATTCCAGCTTCAAACATATCCCTAAGAGCAAGTTGTAAATTGTTAATATGACAGGTTAAAAAGAATAGGGTACAATAAAGGATCCAAATGGATTAAATCCATCTGTACACAAGCCAATACATACATTCCATGGTTCCATTAAAAACTAAAGATGCACACTATTAAACTATTTTCAAGCTTCACCTTTAGAAGGGTGCACCATAACTCCATCTATTGTATCATGTGAATAACGTATGTTATGTGTTCAGTAGATTTTGGAGACATAAATAACTTTTGCAATCTATGAGTGATTGAAAAGTTTCTTAGTTTTTTATATGCGACAAATGTCCTTTCTCGATCACTATTGGGTTTATATCAAGCATGGTGATAGGTTTTGCACTCGATAAAATTTCTATATTCATTGTAGTATAACATACAAAAGTTTGGACATATATTGATTTTTGGTATTCTAGGCCAAGAGTTTTTATCATGGATTTTGCAACATGGAAATTCTCTTTCAGCTCATGTCATTATGGTAATATGTTTTTAGCTCATTCAATTTTGCTATCATGATCAACCTCACTCAACCTATAATCTGACTTAATGGTAAACAACCGTGCAATGACCAATAATTTATTGTAAGTTGTGCGCCCATCCCATAATGGTTCATCAAAGTCTTTCAAAAGTTTTAAAAACCTAGCTATATCTACATTTAGTTATCCATCTAAAAGGATGTTACATGAATCTTCACTTGAATAACCTTAATTTATTCTCATTGCATCCATCACCATACTTCTATAAGGATTACTATTATCATCCGCAAACCCATGTATGTTGCTAGAACTACAATTTTGAGCCAATCATTCTTTATAACATGGTTTCGTGAGGAACATAGGGTTCTCCGTGCGCATATCAAAATAAGTACTTCTCAATGAACCCTTTTTTAAGTAGATGCATCATCACAACATCTTTATAGTGAGACTTTTTATTATTGCACTTCATATATGGACATCTAATTTCACCTGCACTAATATTCTTTGGTTTAGAAAGTATAAAATTAATAAAAACTCTCAACCCTTTGAAGATAGTCTTGCGTATACAATCTTTTAGGTGAATCTTGATATATTCAAGAACGATCACCCATTACTTATGAAACCTTTATAGAATAATATTAATTTTATCAATTGCATAAAAATTATTTTTTCCCAAATTAACAAAATATGATTGATACCCATTAAAATAACCTATCATTTCTTCAATTATAACACATTTAAATTACAAAATCAAATTCCATTTCATCAAATGATAACAAAATTCAAAATTTTTTTGAAATCCTAGCACACAAATCATACATTAATATGATAATTTCTTCTAGAAAAAAGTTGTAAAACACTTAAATATACAAGCAAACTACAAATACTACAAGAAATTTCAATAAATTAACCTGAAACATAAATGAGTTAAAAAAATAGACAGGTTTGGTTACTTTATGTATCAAAACTTCACAAAAAAATCAACAATGGATGTTGACACTACTTATATAAATGTAGATCGACGGTGGCGAGTTGAAGTGGCTAGATTTATGAGAAATAAGGGGGGCTACTAATATTTTTGTTGGTAGGAGGAAGAAAGGAAAGGAAACTGTCGGTTATAACTTATTTACATTTGTCAACATAAATATTCTGTTCGCAATTTCATCAATAAATCATGACGTGTTAGATTTCAGACGGAATTATCGATATAATTTTTAATGAATTTTTTACTCCTGCGGTAATTCTATCAGCAATTGTTAAGATGTTTTCATTGCTATTTATCAATTTTTAGTATTTTTATATCAAAATGTTGTATGAGAGATTAAAAGAATTATTTTAGGAGTCTTTTGGTTAATTTATTAGTTAAAAAGTTGGATTTTCAATAATGATAGCTGTAAAAGAGTTCTAATCTAGGTATATCATAGTTAATAAATTAAAATCAAAATAAACAAAATATAAGGGGTGATTGATCAATTATGGTAAAAATTAATTAAAAAAAAAGTAATTGATTGATTTTTAATTTTTTAATTAAAATAATATCATTTTAAAATTTTAATTAAAAATAAAATTAACTCACCCAGCCATTGTGTCGAATTGACTCCAAGTTAAGGTTTTAAAACTGTACTTTAAGACTATGTATGGAGTTAGATGTTGGGAGTTCATTTTCCGTCTTAGGTTTAGATCCTAGAAAGCAAACAATAAATACAAACACATGAAGAGAAAGGACCCAGAGGAGAAATGCAATCCAAGCAAAGCAAACATCAGCTAACGTATTGATCCATAAGAAAAAGCTCACGCTAAGCCATCCATCTTGCAAGAAAAAAACAATGGCAGACACAGTCACAAATCTCACACCTGCTCTTCCTATCAAATCTTTTCGCACTCTCTCTTCCCTTCGTGGCCTCCCCATTTGCTCAACCCCATTAAGCAACAATAGCAGCAGCAGCCTTAAGACAACTAGTACCTGCAGCAGGATCCTTAGCATCAATGGGCCAAAAAGATACAGACCCATGTCGGCTCGAGCTACGGACTCCTCCTCACCTTCTTCTTCCTTTGGGTCCAGGCTCGAAGACGCCGTCAAGAAGACTGTAGCTGAGAACCCAGTTGTAGTTTACTCCAAAACTTGGTGTTCGTGAGTTCTATATCTCTTACTAAATTTTTATTTTTTTATCCAATTGATTTTTTTTTTGAAAGCTTGAGTTTTTAATGGTTTCTCCATTTGGGTATAATTCAAGGTATTCTTTTGAGGTGAAGTCTTTGTTCAAGAGGCTAAATGTGGATCCATTAGTCGTTGAATTGGACGAATTAGGTATGTTTGGTTCATTTCTCTTTTACTTTATATTTTTTTTCTTTGATTTCTTGTTTATTAGGTGCTGCTGGTTCTTGGATAGGATCACTCATGATTTAGGCTATTTTTAGATTCTTCCAAATAATTTGAGTAGTTACAAATTTTAACAGTACAAAGTTAACATTTTTTTTTCCATTTATGCATTGGATCTTTTTCTGGGAAATTTGATATAAGGTTATTAGGTTTTGAACTGGTGAAAATTGTTTTTTTTTGTGTAATTTTTTAATTTTGTACAGGCGCTCAAGGACCCCAGATACAGAAAGTATTAGAGAGGCTCACAGGCCAACACACTGTTCCAAATGTGTTTATTGGTTAGTGGTGCTTTGCTCGTTATTCTTTAACTGAGTAGTAGGAGGAAGACTATTTCGTTTGTTTGTAGCTTTCAGTGATTATGCAGATTTCAGGAAACTAGCATGGTGTTTGTCTTTGTACTTCTTTGTTAGGATTAATGGAGTGAAAGTTTATGTTGACGTGTGAAAAAGGTGTGGCAATTCTTTCTGATGTGGTTAATGAAATTGATGAGAGCAAGATGATTTTGTTTGGTGTGTGTGGAAGTGTGTTGTAATTTATTTCCACTGCAATAAGTTCTTTGTTCATGCTGATGCGTAACTTATTATAACATATTATAATTGGCTGACATAGAAATGTTTCTTGTGAGATTTGGATCTGTGTTGTTTCAATCAGATTGGTAATAGCAAGGCTTCATTCATGCCTTGCTGCTCTTTTCAATGACAATTCCTTATGTTCTAGCATGTGTAGCTTGTTATTGTACTTCAATGGAGGCAGTCTACTGCCTCCAATGTCAAACAAATATCTGAGTGTTTGTGGTGATATCTACTTAATTATGGTCTAATTTGAATATTTAAACCTGAAAATTAGGATTTATGTGCAAACTATTCACTGTTCCTTTAGGGTAGTTGAGGTGCTGTGGGGAATAAAATGGTAGGAGATTTTGGTTAGCTGGTATAAACCTTAGCAGTGGTGCAAAGTGAACAAATTTACAAGTCAATGTGAATTCTGAATCACCTGTCCCAAAAACATGACTGGAAAATGAATCCCTTTTTTTCGGTAGAAAGTGAAAATGAACCAGAATATTATGTGTTTCCTTTTGTTTATAGTTTTAAGAAATAGTTTACTGTAGTTGCATTATTATGTCAAATTATACATTCTAAGTTAAGGTTCTATTTGCATATAGAGTTAGATGATTTACACCTTTCTCCTGAGAAATTTTCCTCTATGTTGTCAAAAGAAACATGGGAATTACTCCTTCCTCTTTCTGTTTTTTCCCTGTGTAACTATGAAAAGTTTATCCATTCCTTTTCTTTTAGGCCCTATTGTTTCTATCCTTTTATTCGATTTTCACTGCTATCAAATGCTCACATTTCTGTTTTTCTACATGATCAGGGGGCAAACATATCGGTGGCTGCACAGGTATATTATTTGCGGTTGTTTTATGAATTATCTTGTTCGATTAATTTACTATGATTGCATGTTAAGGATACCAATGATTCATAAGATAGTTCCTGAGTGTCAACAAACCGTCTTTTCTCCACAGATTCTTAAAAATCTCTAAATCAGCTGTGTTTCTCTGAATATCATCTGTCCACAAGCTTCCCAAGATTTTGATTAAATATATTTGATGTTCCTGTTAATGAATCAGCTGCTTATTTTCTACACCATTCACCTTAATTGTGGATGTGTTATAGATTTGGGTATTTGAATGAACTTTCAGTTCCTTTAAGTAGGCATTGATATTTTCTTTGAGGTTCGCTTGGTGGTCATGATGCTATGTGAAAGGCAGGCCAAGTTTCGACTCTGATGTCTGGTTTATGTCCTCACGCAGATACTGTGAAACTATACCGGAAAGGTGAACTTGAACCGCTGTTGTCAGAAGCTAATGCTAAAAAGTCACAGGGCTAGCCTTGCCATTTGTCCATGAAGAACTCATCTATGTCTACCTTGTCATTTGTCCATGAAGAATTCAATTCCCAAGCACAACCCTCGATTGTTTCGGAAGATACCCGACACCACATTTCTGCTTCTTCATGGCCCTTTTTTTTTTACTTCATTGACATAGATTTAATTTCAAGTTATTCATATGGATCTCTTTCGTTGAACTGTATATTGAATTCACAATAGTTGTTACATAAATGCACTGTGAACCTTGTTTAGCGAAAACTCGTGGCGATGTTTCAATGCTAAGTGGATTAATCCTGCGTTTAGCCCAGCTGGCACCCACCAAGAGGCTGTGGATGTAAGAACGGTTTTCCGCTGGCTGTGGATGTGTGACGCTGAAATGTGGCGTTGGAGTGCATTAGCCTCCATCAACTCAGGACTTTCCATCTCAAGGAGAAGCTCTCTAGTTTCGAAGTGGTAGTTGCAATCATGTTTAGGGCTCTTGCTCTTGCTCTTGCAATGGTAACTTTTCATTCTGATCTCACCTCAAACTGGCTGAAACGAAGTGGGCTATACACAAGGCATAAGAGCTTATAATTGAAGTTAAATAAACTCCTTTCTGTAATCATACATAAATTTAATATATGATGTTTCCTGTGATGGATGTTTTCAATCTTCATTACTAGAAGCATTCATCTTGGTGGAAAAATACAAATAATGGTCTATGATTTTGCTAGTGCCATAAACATCTGCCGTAGACTTTTGAAATAGGCCAACATTTCATCATAATCAGGAAGGTTCTCTTTGATGACGGCAACTTCCTTGAAATTCTGAGTCCATAGATGTAAACGAGGGAAGCTGCCAGGTTCCAGCAGCTTGACACCAACTGCTTCCTCCATGGGTTGAAGCCAGCCAGCTATCCATCCAAAGGCTATGTCAGTCATTCCAACTTTGTCACCCCCAAAAAATTTCTTGTCACCAAGGCCAAGCTCTTCTATGATTCCTAGCAGTTCTTTGAATTCTTTTGTTGCCTTCTCTTGTTCCTCTCCAACAGTTTGAAAGAAGGCAAAAAACGTTGGGCTCTATAGCACACAAACATGTACAGAATTACAGACAAGTAAAGAAAAAGAGACTTTTGATCAGTAAGGGAAGTATATACCTTGTCCTCTCCAAACTTGGTCCAGAATCTAGCCATAGCTCTCTCATAAGGAGCTTCTGAGAGCAAGGGATTCTGTGGCCATGTCTCTTCTATGTACTCAAGAATGATAGTGGACTCTGCTATTGGCTTTCCACCATGGATTAACACTGGGATCTTTTTGTGAACTGGGTTATACTGTAGAAGCAACTCACTTTTGTTGGAGAGATTCTCTTCTACAAATTCATAACTGACTCCCTTGAGTTTCAGAGCCCAAAGAACTCTGTAACTGAATATACTAGGCCAAGCTCCTAGTAGCTTCACTTCTTCCATATTTTGCTAGGATGCTGCCTTCCCCACCTCAGTTTATAGTGGTCAGGTAGGATGATTTTGCTTGGGAATTACGTTTCCTGATTCAAAGATTTATTTGAATTTTCCCCTCGCAGGCTGCTTTGACTAACAACTCCATTTTGCTTGACCAGATTATAAAATTTAACCTATTAGTGTTCAGAAAAGTTTGCTTTTGACTTGATAATCTTAAAATATAGAAAACTCTTGACTTTTGGCCCTCCATCATTTCTTTTCTTATAATTCGTTAGTCAAGAGAAGATAAACGGTTTCTTCAACAGCTTCAAGCCACCATGCAATCCATCCAAAGGCCAAGTCTACCAATCCATTTCATTGCAACCAAAGAGCTAGTTTAATATGTAATGTAGTTTAATAAATTATATTAATAAAAGTTTGATTATTTAATTATATAATATTAGAGTAATGAATCTAATATTTGATTTATGAATTTAGAGTAAAGATAAAGTTTATTGGAAAAAAAATATTTTGCAAAAAAAATTTTAAAGTTGTTATAATTACAAGATTTCTATTGCATACATATTAGTTCTAAAATATTCTTGGTCGATACTCTCTTAAAAGCCAGATATTTATTAGAATTGTAGAAACTTTTATATATATATATATATATATATATATATATATATATATATATAAAAAGTTTCTACAACTCTAATAAATATCTGGTTTTTAAGAGAGTATCGACCAAGAATATTTTAGAACTAATATGTAGGTAATGGTCATAAAACAGGTATACTAAACCGACTCGCATAGAAATTTCATATGAAAAGATCACTTATATTTATATAAAAACTCACGTGACAGTTGTGTAAGTGATCCTTAAACTTGAGATCACTAAATTATCTTATATAGAGAATATTATATTTTGATCTTGTTACATGTTATATTAATCGATGTAACGAATGGGCAGACATTGTGTATAACATGAACTACATGGAAGTACTTGAGTGATCAATAGAGAATTCGTCATCCTGTGTGAATTAAGAAAAATGTTATGTCTGTTTTGAAATAATATTAACTGATAAATCATTGGCCAAAGTGGAATGAAATTTGAAAAAAGTTTCAAATCTTATTTAAACAATCAATAACTATTATATAGAGAACAAACATGATTTAATATAGCATGTTAATTCAAAATATTATTGATAAAAAGATATTAATTGCACTGAGAAACCAATCACTTAAAGATTAAGCCAAATCATCAATGACTTTTCTAATATTTGGGGATCATAACATGTTGCTAGACGATACACATGAACTTCAAATATAAATTAATAAATTATTGAATTAATAACAAATTAAATTGTTTAATTTATTTAATTATAATTATAATTTATATTTGGACCAACATTTTAAGAACCTAATGGGTCATACACATTAAGAATCATTAGTCAGAAATTAAACTGGGATGATTTAATTAAATATGATTTGATTAAAATATATTTTAGAAATTAAGGACTAGAATATAATTAATTCATGGATTATATTTCAAGACTTAGAAAAATCAAGTAAAGACTTGATTGAGTTAATTAACTTCTAAAATTATCATGAATTAATATATGGATATTATTTAAGGAATAAATTGATATTTTGTTAAGTTATAGGGGTTTTTGAATTTTCTTATAAAAAGTAATTTATGTCTCTTATTTTTTAGTTGTTGTCTGTTAGACATAAAAACTACGTAAGTCATAGAATAGAAAGTTAGCACTCTAGGCGTAGCAATCTCACTCTCCTAAATAGAGACTTAGAAGATTTTTTACTTGTAGTTCATGTAGATTACTGTTGGAGACCGAGAAATTGAACGGCTTGTAATTTGAGACAACTCAGTTTTTAAAGAATTATTCAGAGCTAAAAAAAATTAGATTTTCAAATAATAAATCTCTAAATAATTCTAAATTTATTTAACAATATCCAAAAGATTCTCAAATAATTAAATAGAGAACAATTGTGCGGTCATATCTCATAAGGGTTTCTCTTGAAGGGCCTAGTGGAAGCAAAGGATTGTGCGGCCATATCTCCTCAATGCACTCAAGAATAACAGGTGATTCTGAGATGGGTTTCTCGCAATGCACAAGCACTGGGACCTTTTTGTGGACCGGACCATACTTGAAAAGCAAATCGCTCTTGTACAGTAAATCCTCTTGTACTCATATTTTACACCTTTTAGTGTCAGAGCCCATAATAACTTGAAATCAAATTTTGTTCTCTATGGTCTCAGTAAGAAATCATGCCAGAAAAATGTTTCTTCGTTGTTTTCAAGTTTTGTTCTCTCTCGTTCTGATTGCATGCTTATCAAATTGCAGTTAGTTAGATGAACAGAAGAAGCTGGCTGGCATCTCCCCTGAATCTCCCGTGTATGCATTCTTCCATTTGCTCAACTTTTTCTAGTGCAAGAAAATGCAAGGATTAACTCTTGCAAATCAGTTTCTTCTCACGGCATGAATATCTTTACACTGCACTATGTCAGATGGTTATGAGAATGTGAAGCATGCTTTAAGAAATCAGTTCTTCTGTAATGTACTATATGAGTGTGTGTGCGTGTTTGTGGCAAAACAAAAGGGCAATCTGTTGTGTGCAGAGACAATCAAGTGCACTTGTTGAAAGTTCTCCAAACTTGTATTATTCTGATTATAGTGAAATTTTCTCTTCTTCGCTTGTGGACATTGACATAGCTGAACCACGTAAAATCTTTATCTCGTGCGACTGTTTCCTTTCTATTTGCTGTGATGTTCTTTCTATTTGTGTGATCCTTAACATTCTGTTTTCCCTTTATTTGTACATAGAAGTTAGGATGGTGCTTGCATTATAAATCTTCATTTTCTGAGTAAGTTCTGTCCTGCAGGTATTAGTCTCTACGTATGGATGGCCGTGTCCATAGTAGTGTTGCTGGTTATCCTCCTTGGAATGCTTTTGTCGCCCAACTGCCACCAGCAAAAGGAATGCGGCCAGGTCTTCTGGATGGCATGGATGGAAAAGTTCTTTAAATAGTTCTACTCTTCCAGAAACTGCGGGATAGCTGATCATCATTTACTGTGGAATACATTATCTCCATGCTCACAGCAATACTTACATAACAAAATATTTGATTACCCCTGCAAAAAATAATGAACTAGAGCAGGAGAGCAGTTATTGCTGGTGAATGTCGATGCTAATAGTTCATACATTTTTCTACTGCAAAATCTACTTTTATCACATGTCCTTGCCTAGAAGCAATTTTCTGTTGAATCCTTGACATATTGTTCTCCTCACCTCTTAAATCCAAGCAAAATTTAGGTCTAACCTTTTTTCCTTTTCCTTTACTTAAACCAAATTGCTGCAGTTGACCTCGCTGATCTTTCTTCTGCAAATTCTGGACTTATCACAACTCACCACCATTACTAATTTGTTCTATGGATTCCACAAGTTCATTCTTTTTCCACAGGGCTGGACAGTACATCTGTCAGGATTTTCATTTCACATAGTGGCGCATACATTTCCAGATTGACTCGCTGCCCCAACAATATGTAAGAAGCTTATGGCCTCGACCAATAAATTGGAAGTGATGGCATCGATGCCTGCATAAGCTTAAGGGTTTTTTGCATTTCGGGATTCTGGTTTTCATCGCTGCTCATATGTACGTTGTACTGACATAACAGAGGGAAACAAAGAATCTAAAAGCACCACGAGTCTACAAGCTTTTCCGATTTCAGCACATATCATATCATTCATCGAGTTTCTTCCTATGATGATTTCTGAATGATTACGAGGCCTTCGTTTTCTTCAAGGAACATCACAGATTGTGTCATGAAGCTGCTTACTGACTCAAATTTCCACATTTTATCACCTCTACCATACAATTTAACCAGATTTGTAGAATTATCAACTCTACCCTCTTTCGGAAAAGCAGGATAGAGATTGTGCCTCCATTGTGGTCAGAATATCAGTACAAATTGCAGCCAGTTGGTGCAACATAAGGACTAACGTTTTGTGGCTTTCTGAACTTGATTTTAGCAGCAGCAATTGAGATATAACAAGGAAGAATAGAGAATCACAGAGGTGGAGTATGATACACATTCATGAAACATACAAAGCTTTAAGGTAGAGAGTAGGATAAGTAATAAGAAAACCAAAACTACAATGCACAAACATCACTCTCATTTTACTTCTTCGATTTCATCCAAGGCGTAGTTGTTTGTAGATACATTTGCATAATTAACCTTGTTGAATCGAACCACCACCGGGTAGCGGCTCCTGGGGTCCTGTCCGATCCAAATCCATAGTAAATAACCATGACAAAAAAAAAAATAGATAAAAAAAGGTCAGGGAGGAGAGAGATGGTATTACCTGATCAACAGCTACTACGGATCCAACGCCATTGAACCAGTAGGATTCCTTCCTCAGTATCTTCACCTGTAGTGTGACTGGATCAGAAATGTTACCACTATTTTTACTTACAACTAGCTGTTTTCTTGTCACATCTAAGTACGAATCTAAGCAATGAGAAGGGAATTCAAAACCCCCATTTAACATCTTAGATGATCAAGACCAAAAGCATGGTTGTTTTCAGTGGAGGTAGCCCTTGAGACTGAACTCATTCTAGCAATTCACAATTTGATATACTTTGTTAGTGAGACTTCTTTATGATGCTACTAACACTGTAAATTTGGTATCTTTCAAGCGAATAAGAGAAAAACAGGTGCTTGTAGTTCAACTGACACTAGTGTTTTGTGGCTTTCTGAATTCGATTTTAGCAGCAGCAATTGAGATATAACATGGAAGAATAGAGAGAGTCCTGGTTCCCGGATACCTCGACACATATTTTAGCTATCAGAAGTATAGGAACTGGAAACGTTTGATAACTGACCTTGGTTCCTCTCTTGGGTCCAATAGGTGGTGGCTTAGGTTTTGGAGCTTCAGCTACAGCTGGTTCTGTGGTGGCAGCAGGTGGTGATGCACCCTCTTCAGCTGACCTTACGACAAGCCTCGAATAGTTCTTGTTGTTGTTCTTTGAAGAGAAAAACAACATGGTGGGCTTAGAAGTTGAGTTTGTATTGGTTGCAACAGTTGGTGTCAACCCAAATCCTGACGCAGCTGATGCCATGTTGCAGCTAGCCATGTTGTCTGTGTGTCTGTCTCTCTTTCTCTGATGATAGATGAAGTGTGGCAACCAAATACTCTGGTTGAGCAGAAGACAAGGAAGTGGAGATTGAGAGGCTTGGAATTAATGAAGTGAATTTCTTAGTTTTCTTTTTTTGGACAGAATTATCTCATCTTGGAAACTAATTTCAATCTTTTCCTCCACTAGGCTGCTGCCACTTATGCACCATATCCCTTTCCTTTGGATAATGTGATTCCATGTCTTCCCTTCTGTAATTCGGACGATGGGCTCCCTTGAGTAGCCTATCCACTCGGGCCCCTTTCTATTCCATTTTTTTAGAACTGGAAAAGGAATTTCTGGAATTTTAAAAAAAAATGACATTTGCATAATGAGATTTAGGTCATACCATATTCGGGTTTCATTAGATTCTTATCCGGTTTGATAGGAATCCAGATAAAAACTTATATGATTTATAGTATACTGTGATAGTTTTTACGGTTATGATTTTTTAAAAAAATCATTTTTAATTAGGTTGGTTGGATTAAAATATGTGTTTAGTTGAAATTACTGTTGAAAAAAAAAAAATTCAAAGTTTTTTTGTTGAAACTAATTTTGAAAGTAATGTTTATAAAAAATAATTAAAAATAACATATTATTTTTATAGTTTCGAGTAACATTATTGTGCAATGGATTATTAATGTATTATAAATACAATGGTGTAATATTAAGGTTTTATTTTTATTGTCCCGTTAAACTAATTACAAACCTTTCAAGAAGACCTCTAGTATTCATGACTTTGTGTACATACATCAGTTGAAAAATCATATGGAACAAAATAATTATATTTTTGAAACTATATTTTTATTTTATGAAGTTATAATTTTATTTTTCAAGTGAATTTTTATCTTATTATTCATGATATATTTTAATGGTTTTATGCATGATTCTCTATTTTATGATTTATTGATGAAAATATAATTTATTTATTTTTAATTTTAGATTTTATAATTTAAAAATATAAAAATTTAATCAAGTAAATCATTCAACGAATATCTACAAGCTAGAAAAAGTCTTTCACCTAACTCAAACTAACTGAATTGGAGTTGGAATCGAGTGGAGTAAAATTCTCCTCTTTTCCGATCCACTTCTATCCCTAAATCTAATATAAAATCGTTCAAATTCGATTTTGTAGAAAAAATAGATAAAAAATGATATTTTTATTATTAAAAAATTGTTTTGTTGATTTATTTTTAATTAAAAACTTAACACGATCTTTTAAAACCACTTTGTTTGATTTGAAAAATTTTGACAATCGAATGTTGGTTTTGTTATATTTCTTACAATAAAAAAAAAACAAATAATTTTTCTGTTTCCATTTTCAAATAATTTTTTAAGAACAAAAACAGAAACGATAGCAAATGATCTCATAAATACTTTTCAATGTCCAAATAGGTTGCGATGAAATCCAGACAAGACTTACTAAGTCACTCGATCAATCCGCCATTGTTGCAAGCGGCAACATCTATAATATAAGAGAGAAAGGGATGGAGGAACTACAAGTATCAATATGTTTTTTCCAGGTTAATTGAAGGCTATGAATCAGGGTTGCTGATCGTATTTGGAGATGCAGAATTTGATCATGTAAAACATGAGATCAGAAAGTCATATTTTCAGGCTCATTTCATAGGATGAGTAGCGACGAACACGAGAATCTTTGCTTCATTAAGGGCTGACTTCAAGGCTGAGTTGCTGACTTCAAGGCTGTCTATGCCAATTTGTTACAGGGAACACCAAAGCAGTGGAACTAGTTCTGTCAGGTTGAGTTGCTGACTTCAAGGCTGTCTATGCCACATATAAAGTCTCTTAAATCTGGACTTTTCTTCTCCTTTTCCTTGCAGGGCACTCCCTCTTCCATCCCCTCTCGTTTCTGCTTGGAAACTGCCTCCTCTAGCTGACCTGCTGCAGCTTGGAAATCCCTTCCCCGCAAGGACTGTTATATCGACTTTGCTGCTGCCGATGCTTTGCTGCTGCCTTCTCCAGCATGTTTCTCATCAGTTATCTTGAGCAATGAAAACAACAGGATATCTGGTACGAAGAACATTCATATTTTGTCAGGTATTGTGCCTTAACCAATTTCTAGTTATTTTCTAAATTCACTTTCATTTCTTCCAAAATAGAAATAAAAGTTGGCAATACAGAGAAAGCAGGCCAAGGAGGATTCCAAACATAAAAGAAAATCAAGCTGCAATTTTGGTTGAAATTCGAAGTTTAATTGTACCCAATTATACCCAAGACTGAAGAAACTGTGCAGATTCAAGGTCAAATTCAATGATTATTGGACGAATCTGCATAAAAATTAAGTCCAATAACATAATTAAATTTTTAAGAGGCCAATTGGATTTAATCATGCGTCAAATTAAAGTTTAATTATGTTGAAGAATTAATTTGGGTTCAATTGAAGGATTTAATTAAGTGTCAGGACTTAATTATACTTTAAATGGGTCAAATTAATTTTATTAAAGGTTTAATTGGTGAAAAATTAAGTTTGGGAGCCCAATTTGGGCTTAATTGAGAAAATTGAAATTTTAAAAAATCAAATTTTATTTTTACCAAGTCAATTAATTAAAATCAATGACAAAATCACAAGAAAATTAAAGTTTAATGGTCAATTAGAAATTAAATTGAAACATTTCACAACCAAGGATTAATATGCAAAAGACACCTAACTATGGGGACCCAAATAATTAAAATCATGAGTGAAATTGAAAACAATTGAAAGTTTAATGGTCAATTAAAGGTTAACTCTTTTTTGGTCGAGATAGGCCCAATCCTTTTTGGGCTGAGTCCGGCCCAGTTATTTGGGTCGGCCTAGCCCATGTATTTAATAATATTTCATTATAATAATATTATATTATAATATTATATATTAAATTAAAAACATGAAAAAAAATCAAAAACCTTTTAAAGAAATTGTGATTTTCTCACGTCTTTTTATACCAATTTTATATAATATCAAGTTATATATTTACGTTGTTGATACAGATCTAATATTAAAATATCTGGTTTTCTCCGAAATATTTTTAAAAAATTTAAAAAAAAATAAAAAAAATCTCAAAAATTTTAAATCAATTTCCCCTTTAAAAAAAATTATTTTCATGCATACGGTCAAATCTTAAAATGTTTTTCAAGCATATTTTCATAAAAAACAAAAATAAAAATGGATATCGTAACCAGTTTATGATTATCCATTAGGATTTGGTCAAAATATCAAAAACTCTTTACCAATCATTTTTTTTTATAGATATTAGGGTTTAGATGTAGACTTTAATATATGTGGGGTGTAAAATTACACAATAGAGTACACCCTCAAGTATTAAAAATATAAAGTGTAAAATAAATGCGATGCTAAAATTTGAACTTTAGAATTGTTAGAATTAAACCCGACGAGGTAGAGACTCTCTCACGAATGGACATCTGCCTTAGACCTTAGAAAAAGACCAACGAATAGAAACCCGACCTAGAAAAACAAGTAAATAACAATGCAGCTTACCTTAGACAGCGTGCACTAGAAGTGATGCGTCTTTTCTTTGTACAATCTGTTTCTTACCTAGACTCCTGCGGACCATATATTTCTAGTAACTATAATATTAGATAGTGACTCATAAATTTTAATTATAATTTTATTATTAAACCCAAAAACAAATTTCTTTTCAACAATAATACATCTTAGGAAACACAATAGCTCGCCAACGACCATAGTTGCACCCGTATCATATTGAATGAAGAGATGGTGAAAAGAATGGTTGAAACAATAACATGAAAGAGTACCGCAACAGAGGTTTGCACTGGAAGCCTTTTGTGAGTGGAACAGGTATTCTCCATCCTCTTCCATGAACATTCCTTGGACTTCACTAATTTCTTTTTATAGTTGCTTGAACTGTATGATAGATTCTTCCCCGAGGTCAATAAGAAATAATCAACGGCGAAAGCACATGTTAGGTAAGGAAAAAACTCGATCAAATGAGGCATCATCATCTTCTATCTCATCTTTTGTAGTGCTTGAACTGTATACATATAAACTCTTTATTTCCATTTTTTTTCTAATATAAAATACTATACATAGCTTCTTTAGCCAATAATGTTATAATGGGCTTTTATATATATATATATATATATAAGAAAAAAAACTACAAGTGAATAGATTTTAACCATGGATTGAGAATGAATTTATTGTGAATTATAATCAAAGGCGGAGGCATGTTGAAAGCTTGAGTGTCAAGATTTTATTAATATTTTGTTTATATTAATATTAAATAAGTTTACACTTAACTAAATTAGTTAAAAATATATATATTTTGTCCATCAAATCAGCCACTTTTTAAAATTAAAATCTATATTTTTTTGAGTTAAGAGAGTCAAAATCGAGAAAATTGTATCCCCTTCATGTTAGATTACTTCTTGTTTTCCTTTTTTTATTTATTGTATGGTACTATTTATTAAACAAATTCAACTCAAATTTATCTCAACTGCTAAAGCATTGCTTCAAATTTTAAAAGATATCGGGTTTGATCTTCTCCTTGAACATGTATAATCTATTTGCACACGATATGAGATTGACATACCACATATACATGCTTCATATAAAAAGCTACAGGTCGTTCATGTCAGCAACAAGAATTGATGGCAGTTTACTTACACTATCATTATAATATATTTAACTCAATAATAGATTTTCAGTTAGAAGAGTTGAATTCTAGATTCAATGATGAGACAATAAAACTTCTTGTACTTAACTATGTTTTAGAACCTAAGGACAACTTAAAATCATTTAAAGTTGATGTTATTTGCAAGCTTGTTGATAATTTTTATCCTCAAGATTTTAATGAATAAGAGATGCATTATTTGAGATCTCAGCTAGAGTATTATTAGATTGATGTGATTCATCATGAGAGCTTTCAAAATATGTCTATCATTTTCGAATTATATCAAGGATTAATCGAAACAAAGAAGTCGCAATACAATCATTTGATTAACATGTTGATTCGTCTTATTTTGACTTTGCATATCATGTTAAAAATATGTCTCACAGTAAAATAAAATGGGAGCTCTTAGTATATTTTATGACGATTTACATTGAACAAGAGCTTGTTGATAATTTTTATCCTCAAGATTTTAATGAATAAGAGATGCATTATTTGAGATCTCAGCTAGAGTATTATTAGATTGATGTGATTCATCATGAGAGCTTTCAGAATATGTCTATCATTTTTGAATTATGTCGAGGATTAATCGAAACAAAGAAGTCGCAACACAATCATTTGATTAACATGTTGATTTGTCTTATTTTGACTTTGCATGTCATGTTAAAAATATGTCTCGCAGTAAAATAAAAGGGGAGCTCTTAGTATATTTTATGACGATTTACATTGAACAAGAGCTTGCTGAAGATATCTATAACCCTCTGGGCGAAAAATCATAAATTGACTAGTTTTATGTAAAATAAATTCATAATTCTTGATTAGGTTATCAGAAAATTCTGAAAATTTGCGTGGAGCCTTCTAATATGATGCTTTAGTTTGGGTTAAAATTTCAGAATTTTCGAAAAAATTCAGAAATTTGATGAAAAATCACAATTTGACCAGTTTACGTTATTAGGCGTAATTTTCAATCCGACCATCAGATTGAGCTGAAATTTTATGAGGGATCTTAAAATATATTGAATAAAATCTGATTAAAATTTTAGGATGAACGGAGCTTGGTAGTGCTAAAAAAAATAAGGACCGTAAAATATAAGCAAAACGACTCATTAAGAGTAAAATAATCATTTGCCATTAAAAAATAAAACAAATCGGTTCTTCATTCCTTTTATATGCTGCCAACTGGGCAGAAGCAGAATAGGAAAAGAAAGAAAAGAAAAAGCGAGAGAGAAAGAGAGAAAAGTAAAGGAAAAACATAAAAAAAATTTAAGGAAAAAAAAATAAGAAAAGTGAGAAAATAACTCTGTAAACTTACAAAGTCCAACTTATAAAACACTAATCTAAGGAAGAATCAAGTGAAGGAATGAGGAATTGAGAGAGAGAAAAAAAATAATTACTTTGTTTTTCAGTTTACATGAGATTTTTATTTTATCCTGGTTGAGGGGTTGTTACAATATCGATTCAGATTCAATTATAGATGAATTCTATTTCACAAAACATCGAGGGATATAACTTCAATAGTGAGTTTATTTTTACTTTCACTTCAATTTTACGTACTTTCAAATTTATTTTTTAATATTTTGGGTAGTGTATTTAAATTAAGACTTTATTGTTAACTTCACAAATTCATGTACATGAATTAATAATTAATGTTGAAAAAATAATTTATATATTTGTTTAGTAGCTCAGGCCAGGAAAAATTCCTGGCTCCGCCCTTGATTATAATAGTAAAGTGATGATTCTGTCTTTCACTCTAAAATCACCAAGCCTTACATTAAAGGTAGAATAATCTTTTTCAAATAGTCAAAAAATCATTTAAGAATTGGACAAGAGCAATAAGGTCTTTGCATTTTTATTTAACACAACAAATTTACATGATAGCCCTTAAAAGCAAAACTTTCTAAATTTGAATCTAGGAGTTTTATCTTCTTTTTTTTTCTAAACAGTTAAATGATGTATTTATCGTTAAAATCAATTTTTTTATAGCTTTGGTATAAGGGTCTTTGCGTCTTTTTATATTGGGCTTTTTGTAATAATATAGTTGTTAGATAGATTATTCGGTAATTGACTTTGTATAGATATTATTAAAAAAAAATAGCTCGTACGCAATGCACACCCACCAGCATGTGAAATATCCATGCACCCTTTGAATAGCATGTGGGACCCCATCTAGTGGTCATGTGGTGACTTCTAGGACAACCTTAAATTAGTCTCGGCTTCCCTTTCATCCAGGTACGACGTGTGTTCTAAATAAAGGTCTTGTTTAGCACGTGCAACCTTTTTTTTTCTTTTTTCCCTCTCTCCTCTTTGATTTCCGCACTGACCCTATAAAAAATAGAAGCAACCTTTCACTTTGTTATTTCCTCACATCTAGTCTATGTTCTTTTAACTACTATGTTTAATTTGAGATAATTTATGAAATTAGATTTTGTTTTTAATTTTATTCCCTTTCAATTTTTTTATCTTTTAGATTTAATCATTATTCTTTTAATTAATATTTTTTTTATTTGAGATGATTTTTAAAAGTTTATTTTTTTACAATTTCATCATTTAAATTTATTTTTTCTACCAATTTGATCCTCATTATTTTAATTGTTATTTTTGTTTGCCTTGGTAATTTTTTTAGATTAATCCTTTTTTATTTCATGCCCCAATATTTAACTTGTTAGAAATTGAGTTTCTTGATTCAGCCTGGGTCTGTGATTTCACGTGCTCTAAATTTGAAATATTCATGTTTATAAAACTCGCCCGAGTTTGCTTAGGTTCCCCTCCTCCTTTTTTTTAAACTCGTGTTTTTTTAGTTTCGTCCCTCAACATTTTTTTAATTTATGATTGGACTTTGTTAAAAAAAAATTTATTTGTTTCTTATAGGGTTTTTTCACAAATTTTGATAATGACCTGAGTTATCTCGAGTCTTTTTATTTATCATTCTCTGCTCAATTTATCTTCTTTTTTTAGAAATTTTGTTTTAAAATTAAATTAATTTATTAAATATAAGCATGAGATGCTCATCTCGTAATATTTTGATTAGCTTGTGTTCCGGTTTGTTGCTCTAACATCATGTACGGTCTCTTTTGATGTCGACTTGGAGCCTTTTGCAATGGTGTTTGAACCGTCTCAATAAAGTTATTTATGGTGGTTAAGCAGTGTCCACGGCGGAGTGACGATAAGTTTCCGACAGGTTTTTCTTTTTTCTCCTCCCAAATATGATTAATTATTGTCATTTTTTTTATTTGTGTTATCTACAATATTTTTTTTTAAATCATATTATTAAATTAACAAGGCTTATTAAACCCGGTTAAATCAATAATTCAGATCTTGTATCTATCTTGCTTCATTAAAAATAGTGGCATCAACTTAACTTTCCTTTTTCATGTTAAAAAAAAAATTATTCGACCCAAAATGTAACATAAACTACCTATCTAATTCAATACTATTTGTGGTTGGATATCACATATCATATTATATATGTGTGATACCTTCATGATTGTGATTTAAAAAGATATATTTAAAAAAAATCTATAAATTTTGTCATAAGATACATACAAAACTAAACTATAATTATAGTTAAACAGAGATCACATCACGCCATGTCACAAAAATAAACGTTAGCCTAACATGGCATCAATTTCTGATAGAATCCCTTTTTTTGCATCCTCGTGTCATACATTCCCGATTTTGTCATTCTTTCTTTAAGGAACACGAGTGCTTTAATTTGCAACGACCTGTCTCATAAAGCTCTGTTTCCTCTTTCGTTATCTGCCAAAACTAAACCACTGTACACTCAGCCATCATCGCCAACAACAATCCCTAGACTGCAAACTAGGGTACCTTAATTAACGGTACGTACCATATTAATTAAGGGTACCTTTCTAATCACTCCCCCGTCAATAGCCCCCTCCCCCACCTCTAGGTTACCCGTGTTTCCTTGGAGCTTTTTTGTGATTAAAAATAGTTTTGAAAAAATTTAATTTTTATTTTATATTTTAATATGAGTTAAAACAAATATTATTTAAATATATTTTTTAAAAATTTTATTTTAAAAATAATCATTACTACACTACAAAATTTGACTCTTGTTCCATTCTCATATCAACTAGAATAATGTTTTTTTATCCATTTTTTTAGTAATTGTTTAATATTGTAGTATATGATAATTTTTTAAAAAATATATTTTTAATTTAAAAATATATTAAAATATTTGTTAAAATTTTTATTTTATTTTATATCCTAGCACATAAAAATTATTTTAAAAATTAATTTAATATTTTTTCAAGTCAAATATATTTTAAAAAAGCACACAAAAATAAAAATTATTGCACTTCACTATAGCGTGTTTGACATTGCAATAGCGATTACTTTTCAAAATGATTTTCATTTAGAATTGTATCAAAATAATATTTTAAAAAAATTATTTTTTATATCAACACGTCAAAATGATCAAAAGTATTAAAAAATTAATTTTAAATAAAATATTATTTAAAAAAAACATATAATTTTGTTGGCTTGGAATATAGTTCAGTTCGGTTTTTTTTATTTTAATGTTTTGAAAATTAAACTCGTGACTTGATAATCTTAGTTAATCTCAAATGAGATATACATGAAAGAATTTTTTATTATCTTTTATCTAAAATAATTTTATTTTAATTTTGTTAAACAGTATCATTTATTTTTTTATAAAAAAAAATAAAATGATATTTTAATATAAACATATATTAACAATTAAAATTATAAATTAACTCGACAAACTCCCATGCGAAAGCTTAAATCGTCCGTAAGCTTTGCCTTTTTCATGTTAGTATTTTTGTTTAGTACATGATTTGGAGATACCGTTTCGCGATGTCATTGTCCCCATCTTGACTGATGACGTTATTTGCTACTCTCCATCGCCACATTAAGAGTGTGTTTGGTATTGCGGTAGCTATTGTGGTTGTGGTTTAAAAAAAGTTGTTTTATAAAAAGTACTTTTAGTTGAGGTTGGTTTGAAAAAATAGGTGTTTGGTTAAAACTGTATTTGAAATTGAGGTTTAAGAAAAAGTAGTTTAATGTGTTTGATTAAGAATGTTTTTGAAATTGAGGTTATAAAATAATTTTTTAAAAAATATATTAATATTGATGGTTTTAAATTTAAATATTGTAAAATTAATCACTCTTATTACATCATGAAAAAAATAATACTTTATATAAAATATTTTTTATTATTCCATTAAACTATTTATAATTCCATTACGTCCAAAATTCATCCGATAAAAACTACAGTTTTCATAACTTTTTGAGCGTGTAATAAAATTAGATAAAATATTATCAGATATAAAATTGATATTACTGTGCGCATAAATTTAATTCACTCTATACTAGTTTTTCGAGAAAAAAATATTGTTCACATCGCGAATGAATTTAATTCTCTAAACTAGTTTTTTTAAAAAAAAAATTAATACAATTAACACACTAAAAAAAAAAAAAAGGCGAACAGTGCAAGTGAATTGCACTGTTCACGTGAACAGTGCAATTCACTCGTGAACAGCAGTGAATTGCACTGTCCGCAGGTTTCTACAGTGCATGCAAAGCAGGTATTCGTTGCTTTTTCTTTCCAGCGTTTTAAACGCAAAAAACATGTGGACCCCATGCACAGTAAAGTAAGTTTTATTATTACCAAACGGTTGCGGACTGCGTTTTAAATAAAACGCAGCCGCAGCCGCGTAAACAAACGCCCTCTAAGTTGGTTGTTTATTTTTGCCGTTTACCCTTTTATTTTTCATTATTTACTGGATGTTCGGCATTGTTTTTAAAATATTTTGAATTTTTTTATTTTAAAATAATGTTTTATTTTTTTTATTATTTTGATGTATTGATGTCAAAAATAAATTTTTAAAAGTTTCATGCACTTTCAAGATAAAAAAAACACCTTGAAAAGCAGCACCTATCACCATCTCAAACACCCCCTTCATCATTATAAATTCCTATAAGATATAAGGAAAACATCTAGTAGATACTCTAGTTGTAAGAGTTTAAAATTAAATTATTTATTTTTTCTGTGGTTTCAAGTTCGAGTCTTGTAATTGCTAATATAATAATCATTGGAGGCTTACATGGTTGTTAATTTTAGAGTCTGTGATATTAGTTGATGTGGACACAAATTAACTCGATCATTCATATTAATAAAAAAAAATATAAAGAAAAATTATTGTGATTCCACATCATTAACTGTGAGTTCACGAGTCAACTAATCTATTTGATAAAAAAAACAAAAATTAAGCTACACGCATGAAAAGAATTGCAAGTCATTGTCATATGCATATGCATCCTTAAGTAAGATTTTGTCTTAAATTTTATTTATTTATTTATTAATATATATTGCTGGGTCAAACATTGGAACGTTACATTTGTCTTATTGTCTCTCTCTTTTGGGGTCATCTCTTCTCTTTTACTGTCATCTCTTTTGAAAAATTGGGTTCACGAGAGCCATAGTTGATTTGAATTGAAGGTAACCACCACTCTTTATTTTTAACGACAACATCCACTCAATTATCATGATCTTTGAAAAGAGTGTTCTGGCTAAAATGTTGTCCATATAAATTTTAATTTTTTTTAAATTAATTTTTTTAGATCATTTAAGTGTATTAAAATTAAAAAAAAAATTATTTTAATATAATTTTATATAAAAAATATTTTAAAAAACAAAGTTATACCGTATGATATTACATGGTGTGCCTCTAGCAACCGAATGTTTTGCACTGCGGTTGGAAAGCACTTCTGAAAAAATTTAAAATTTTTTAAAAATTTTAAATTAATATGTTTTTGATGTTTTCAAATTATTTTGATGTGTTCATGTTAAAAATGATTTTTTTTAAAAAAATATTATATTAATATATTTTAAAATAAAAAATATTTTAAAAAACAACTGCTACCATACTCTCATACACCCCTTATCTTCCCTTCTTCTAATTAAGTTACTATCCTCCAGCAGGTAACGTTTGAGCAAAATTACTGGTTTCCTTCCCATATTAGAGTATTCACACGAAATAGAGTTGAACCATAATTTGGCGATCAAGTCCAATCACACGCGAAAACTTCTAAGTGTTTGTTTTTACGTTGTAATTTATTTTTTAAATTGTTTTTTATTTGAAAATAATAATTTTAAATAGTTTTGATATATTAATATTAAAAAATATTATTTATCTGTCCTTTATCACTTTACCTTCATGATTTCTACACACTACTACAATACCAAGGCATCGCATTTACTTGTGGCGGTGACCACCTTAAAATTACTATCGGTGGTCGTGTGGGCATAGGGTTTGGTGACATAAATGGACAAAGCCTCATTGAACTCGCCGGCATACCATCATGCATTATCCACTATCCATATGGGATCAGACAGCTCCTCATTAAGACACAACTTCATAAGCCTAACAGTAGTAAGAACCCGGAGCTTCTAGCAACTTATTTTATCTTTATTTTTATATTTTATGAACAAATAATAAAATACCTTTGTAATTTTTTTTTAACTTGGGGTAAGTTTTTATATCCAAAATAAAAATAAAATATTTTTCTAAAAACCACACTAATTTTTTCTTTGACTGAAAAAATAAAAAATATTTTTCATCGATTAACTTTCTAAACAGTAAATAAATATAAAAAAATTTGAAAAATTATTTTTAAAATTATTTTTCATGAAACCATAAAGATTATTTTACTTTAAAGATGGAGTGAGTTTTGTCTATTTTGAATGTTGTGAAATTCTTTTTTTTGTTTTTAAGATTTTATTTAGAAACGTGGTTGAAATTGTGTTTTTTAAAAAAATTAATTTTCTCTGTTTAAAATTATTTTTAAATTTTTAAATTTTTTTAGTGTATTTTTAAATAAAAAATACTTTATAAAATAACAACTAATACATTTCCAAACACTCTCTCGTCATGTCAAAAACAAGAAATGATAACCATTTAGGTGGTGGCCTAGTGGTAAGAGCTTGGAACTAAGAGGTTTGATCTCTCTGTGGTCTCAGGTTCGAGCTATGTGGTTACTTATATGATGGCCACTGAAAGCTTACATGGTCGTTAACTTCAGGGCCCGTGGGATTAGTCAAGGTGCGCTCAAACTGGCCCGAACACCCACGTTAAACTAAAAAAAAAAAAACAAGAAATGATGGATATTATAACTACTATTGAATTCATTGCAATCCCTTATAAAATTTAGTCACTTACCACGTACTTGCCTTTTTTTTTTTTTTTTTGAGGGTTTAGTTTTAAATAGATTTATTCTCCTAAGAAGGATTGATTTCATAATTTTCCTAAAAAAATGTTTGATTTGAAATTTCTTGAAAATATTTCAAATTAAGTAGCATGTATATTAGATTTGATCAAATATGTTTTTTTTATTGTAAAGATGATAAATATGAAAGAAAAAACTACTATTTAACCGCATATGGAATTGATGCTGAGAAACTACGATGATTCTTGGTGGATTAACTCCTATAACATAGTCAAAACTTGAGTGAGAATAATACCTGATTAATTTTTTTAAAAAAATAACATTATTTTAGTTTTTTAAATTTTTTCATCCAAATATTTTGAAAAAAAAAAATCTACGTCGACCAACTAAATTAATTAGGGTTGGTTCAATTGTCCAACTCTTAACATGGACCAAGTTTATAATTATGCTGAGAGGTTTAATTTATTTTTCGAAGGTTTAATTTCAAATAGATTCATTCCCCTAAAAAAGTTTGATATGAAATTTCTTGAAAATATTTCAAATTAAGTAGTGTGTGTGTGTGTATTAGATTAATATCGCTCTTGTTCGCCAGAAGTGTTAAGTTCAAATAAAGATTTATTCCTCAAGTTTCTGCTGGAACCAAATTCAATATTGTTCTCTCAACATCTGCATGACATGCAATCTATGCCTCCATCTCCTGAGACAAAGCACATCACTGTTCTTAGGCCTTACAAGGTGGTTGATAATGAAAGATTTGCAGGGTCAGGTAAGAAGAGTGATGATAAACTGACAAAGAAACAGGCGCATACCGGGCAAGCTACTGGGTGGGAGAAAAACAATCTTGGATATTCTCCTGCCTTTTCCGATGAGAAGATTGTTGAATATCCTCCTGCTCAACCCACTCGAATAGTGGTATTGAAGCCTAGCCCGGGGAAGATCCATGACATCGATCAAGGCTCTGGTATCACCACCAAGAATGTTACATGGTGAAGATTTTTACGATGAACCTAAAGATGTTGAGGGTCAGGAACGGAGACCGGCGGCAAAGGTGATCACTCGGAACATGCGTGAAAACCTGATGGGCCACCGGAAGGGATGAAACTCTTCTTTCTTCTTTGTAGAAAAGTTTAAACTTGGTAAAAAATTCTTGAAACCCAACCCCTCCTGTACACATATAATATACTCAATGCTTGATTTTCCTGGATTTTAATTCATTCATGCGGGTTTAATTCCTTTCTAGCTGGATTCTCTCTCTCTCTCTCTCTGTTTTTTTTTTTTTTCATGAAAAAGATATTGAATAAGCTGAGATCAAGGGTTGCGCCCTCAGCATTAATTTTGGGCAAGGAATATTTTATTATGTAAGGGTAATGATAGTGGGTGGTGGTAGGTTTCTAGCTAGCTATCTCTCCTACCATCTATAAATGCCCAAAGATCCCACCTCTCAATTTATACGGTTAATGTCAGCGTTCAACATTTCTTGCTAGGTGGTCACCACTTTAGGCTGCAATTCTCAAAGGGTTTGCAATTTAATGTGTTTTTTTAAAAAAAAAATTAACATTTTTAAAAAAATAATATTTTTGAATTGATATATTGATATTAAAAATAAATTTTAAAAAATAAAAAATATATTATTTTAATATATTTTTAAGTAAAAATCACACTAAAAATTTACTTTTACCATACTTTTTTTAATTAACGTGAGTGTCCGGGCCAGCTTTTGCGTACCTCATCTAATTTCATAGGCCATGAAATTAATGATCATGTAAACCTACAATAACTCCGAGAAGATTCAAACTCGTAATAATTGAAGAATAAACTTAAGATCTGACCAATTAAACTACTGATTACTTTTACCGTAACCTTAAATACTCTACTCATGGCTTAGTCAGACTACCAATTTAATGACTTTTTTTAAAATAAAATTTTAAAATAATGTTGTTTTGAGTGTTGAAAAAAAATTAGGGTAGCACGCTTGACTTGTAACACATATCTTGTTTAATATCTATAATTTAATTAATTTTTAAAATTGTAATTAGATTTTAAAGCACGATACCATTAGGTTGAGAGATGGGATGTTCGTGACATTAAACTTAGCCGTATCTCACTCCTCCATTGGTGCTTCTTGTTGTGTGTATACAGGCAAGGAATGAAGTCAGTACACCTGAACATCATTAACAAAAAAAAAAAAAAATTCTACTAAGTTATTGTGTATCTAGAAACAAATTATTATTTACTATAGTAGTATAATTATGAATTTTTCTTTGAAAATAAACAGTGCACCAAGTTTTTAAGAGGTAAAATTAAATGATATAATTTTCCTTAACATATTATATGGGTTATATTTGATATTTTTTTATACACAGTAAAATTATTGTTTTGACCTTGGAATAAAAAATTCTAATGCTTTTGCTTTAAGGATGTTTTTGTTTTTTTTTCTTTTCAGAATAATGCAATTACTTTGATATTTTTTTAACACAAAAACAATATAGCTTTCTCGTAAATGTTTTATGGTCATTTTAGATTGGTTTTGTTGTAGATTTTGAGGTTGCTCAAAGGTATTATTATAATTGTTATATACATATTATTTTAAAAAAAACTTGCTGGTGCATGCAACCAGCGCGTAGACTATCCTCGTGTCATTCAGTCAACCCGTGCGAGGCCGTTTGGTCATCAAACATCGCCTTATAGGAAGGCATTTGGAAGATCTCAACATCCTTTACACGGTGATATGACACGTGTATCAGAAGCGTTGTTGGTTTGGCACTGAAGACCATTTTTTTTGCCTTATTCTTCTATTTACCCACCTCGAGACTTGTGCCACCCTTGCAAAATTTTAGAGCAACCCCTTCAATTTTTATCCCTGTTTGGTCTTTATCTTTTTTATTAGTATTTTTTTTATTTCAAAATAAACTATAAAATTACAAATGTTTTTCAGTTTCATCCCTATCATTTTTTAATATATACATAATCTATCACATTACATTTTTTTTTTCAATTTAACCTCTGTTATTTTTTAATCTATAAATAATCTATCAAATTACAAATGCTTTTTAATTTTACCCCATGTGATGTTTTATATTTTAAATTTGGTCATGTTTCTTTTAATTGTTATTTATTTTATTTGGGATCATTTTTTAATATTTTTCATTACAAATTTCATCATTTTTGGGTTTTTTTTATCAAATTTTATCTCCATTATTTTTGTTGCTTTTTTTCTTTTGGAAGTTTTTTATTAATCTTTTTCCATGATTTTATCATTCAGAATTAAATTTATTGAGAGTTAAGCTTCTTAATTGAACTCAGGTTCAGGATCTCACAAGTTGCAGGTTTTAAAGATTATATTAGGTTTAGGAGCTTCGCCTGGGTTTGCTTAGTTTTTTTTTTTTAAGTTGATGTTTTCTAATTTTTTATCCATTTTTTGGGTTTTGATTTTTGTAGTTTGATTTTGTATAGTTAGTACTTTATAATTTGTTTTACAATTTTATCCATACTATTTTTTAATCTATAAATAATCTATCAAATTACATTTTTTTTCAATTTCACCCCTATATTTTTTTATCTTTCAAATTTGATTCTTATTTTTTTAATTGATATTTATTTTATTTGGAATCATTTTAAAAATTGTTTTTTTTGTAAATTTTCTTAGGTTTTTTTTCCTCTCAAATTCTACCATTGTTCTTTTTGTTGCTATTTTTTTTTTGTCTTTGCAAGTTTTTTTATTGATATTTTTTAACGATTTTATCATTGAAAATTAAAATGGTTGAGAGTTAAGCTTTTTGATTGAAGCCAAGTCTAGGATTTAACGAGTTATGAGTTTTACAGCTTAGACTAGCTTTAGGAGTTTCACTTGGGTTTGATTGTTTTTTTTTTTTAAGATGATATTTTCTTCTTCTTCTTTTGGAGTTTTGTTTGTTATTTTTTTAGTTTGTCTTCTATTAAGTTAGAATAGGTTGTTTGATAATTCGAATAGGCTCAATTCTTTTTAAATTTTTTTCTTTATTGTTTTTGTTTGCTAGTTTAATTATTATTGTTGTAATTTTTTGTATTATTTAAATTACCAATTAAACTAATAACTCGTGACTTTAATTATTTTTACCCTAATATTTTTTAAAATCAACATATGTTCGGCCCACGGAGGAGCACAATTAACAAGTCTAGGTAATACCAAGACTAATGGAAAATGAGCCAACCATACCATAGGTAACAACTTCTTGATTATTGATGTAACCCCATGAAAGCTCAACTAACAAAAAGTTTATTATAAAATTCAATTATTTTAAATTTTATATTGGAAACATTACACGCAGTTGAATTTGTTAACACATTTGCATATTATTTTTAGGTGGGATATATTATTCAAACATGGAGAGGAGCATCCTCTTTTGTCCTCGTCCTCGCCAGATGGCAAAGAAAAATGGAGAATCTCATCCTCTTGTAACCCGAGGAGGGAAAACTACAAAACCCACAAGTTAAGAGCAACTTAAATTACTTGTTTATGCATGACAATTAAGGAGTTTGTCCTCGAGGAGACGAGTTGATGTTTTATTAATAAATAATTATTACGACTACATGTATTTTTCCCCCCATTATCAGAAGTATCCTCCGGGCCAGGAAAGCAGGGAACAGGGTAGGTGGAACGATGTGGAAAAATTTCAGTAAGATTCAACCTTCCGATCACAACAAGTTAGGGTTGTCGGAAGCATTGCTGACCGTCGACGGTGTGATTCTCGACGTAGTTGAAATTGTATTTTTTAAAATTTTTATTAATATATTGAACTATAATCACTATCATATTATTTTATTAAAATTTTATCAAAAATTATTTTAATATATAACAATTTCCATTTAAAAATATGTTGAACTACAATCGTTATCACATTTCCAAACACATATTATTATTTTTCTCGTACGGAGTTTATAAGTGAATTTAAACGGTCTTTGAAAATCAATGGTGGGATCAAAACTGCCTAGTACGTGGATAACTTGGATAATTACTCAAGATCTCCCCGTAACTATACAAAATACACATTCTTAAATCATATCAAGTCAAATGGGATTTGTTACTTCATAATATAATAATAAGATGGCATTTATTAATTAATTTGGTATGGGGCCGAAAAGAAAAGAAAAGAAAAGGTTGCTTTCCCTATAGACATTGGTGGAATAGATATTAATTCAATTCAATGGTGTAGGCTGAGAAATAAAAGAAAATCCTAACACAAATCTACGGAATGAATGTTCACCATAAATTACATGTTCTGAAGAATAAATGTGCCCTAAGGGCTCCATTTTGTATTATATTTGAACTGACCACGACTTAAAAAGTTATTTAGTTTTCATTGTTTAAATTTATTTTTTATTTAGAATTATAATAACAACTTATATTAAAAAAATTATAATTTATAACTTTTTTTAAACTTGCTTTTTAAAATTATTATAGTAAAAACTATTATGGACCAAGATGTGTTTTTAAAAGTGCTTTTCGTTTGAAAATATATTAAAGTGATTGATTTTTTATATATATTTTTTTATTTTTAATATTAGCACATCAAAATCATCAAAAAAAATAATCCAATTTGATGTATTTTTTTAAGTTAAACACAGTTTTAAAATATAATCAAACAAAATTTCAAATACAAAACCGATCATTCTTTCTTATAAGGATGGGTCGAGTCTTGTCTATGATGAACATTGCAGGCTCTTCTTGTCATGCCAAGAACAAGAAATGAAGGAACCATTTAGGTGGTGGCTTAGTGGTAAAAGTTTTGGACTAAGAGGTTTGTTCCCCCTGTGGTTTCCAGTTCGAGTTCTGTGGTTGCTCATATGATGGCCGCTGGAGGCTTACATGGTCGTTAACTTCAAGACCCGTGAAATTAGTTGAGATACGCACAAATTGATCCGGACATCCACATTAAAATTTTTTTAAAAAAAAACAAGAAATAAAGGGCATGCAAGAGCCAAAATTTGAATGCAAGAGCCTCTTATGGCCACAGAGCTCAATCATGGAGTCACATTTTTTTTGCAGCAAAGGCAGTGAATGTACTCATATCCTCCATGTTTTCACCTTTCAGTGATTTTTTTCCCGTTGCATCTTATCCTTTCATGTCTCCCAAATCATTGCTAACATTACATGAACGTGGTGGTTATTATTATAACTACTGTTCAATTTGAATTGCAAATATCACGTACTTGCATTTTTTTAGGGTTTAATTTCAAATATCTTTGAAAAATTAACACCGCAACTTAATTAATATTGTAAAAAAATAATAATATTTTTTTATTATTTTTTTACCTAAATATTTTTCAAAAAATATAGATATAGACTGACTTGTTAATTTAATAATTAACTGTTAAAGCTGTGATTCAAGTTAAATGTTAATAATTTTTTAAATAAATTCATTTTCCTAAAAAAAAAAAATAATTTGATATGAATATTTTCCTAGGAAAATTTTCATACGAGATTTCTTGAAAATACTTCAAACTAAGTAGTAAATATATTAGATTTGACCACTTTATGCTTGTATTGTAAAGATGATGAATAGAAAAGGAAAAACCTACTGCATTAAAGATTACTGGAAAAAAAGCTAATGATTGACAATAATAAATAATATACTTCTTTTTTTTGTTCCATGATCGAATTTTATAGATAAAGAGCATTTTTTCCCTTCTGGTCTAGTTTATTTTCGCTCAAGCATTTTTAATTAACATGTATTAAATATTTGTCACTGTATTAATTAATATATTAAATAATTTTTTTCTGGTTTTACTGTATTAAGTATTAACCATCAATTTATAAATCAAATAACCAGGGTAATTAACCATTTAATAAATGATCCAATGATAAAAACTTGAGATCAAGGGGTTTGCTTCCTCTATATTCTCAGGTTCGAGCCAGTGGTTGCTAATATGATGGCCACTAAAAGCTTACATGGTTGTTAATTTCAGAATCCGTGAAATTAATTAAAGTACGTGCAAATTAATCAGAATACCCACATTAATTTAAAAAAACTAGGGTAATTCATTAATTAATATGCAATAATTTTACAAATTAACACAAAACAAGAAGGACTAAAAATCAATGTTCCATATCAAAAGAAAAAAAATCATTAAAATAGAGAAAAAAAGAATAAGAAGGGTAGTCCTGTAGATTCTTTATTTTTCACCTTTTGACATTATTTATTAATACGAGAAAAGTTATTATATTTGTGATATGAAATAGCGATACAATGAAGATTGTTATCATATTGTAAATTAATAATGCTTGGAAAAGCGCACTTGAGATTCTAGCTGCTGTGGTCAATCGTGTGACTTGTTCCGTCTCCGTCTCGGGTTCGATCCTCTATGTGCATGCCTGTCACCCCCGCGGTGCCTTACCTGCTCCTGGGCTTGCAGGATGTCCAGTGGGCCGTGGGGAATAGTCGTGGTGCGCGTAAGCTGGCCCGGACACCCCACGTAAAAAAAAAAAAAAAATGCTTGGAAAAGTATTTTTTTTATTTGACACGAGATTAAAATATATATATATATATATATATATATATATATATATATTATATATATATATATATATTCTTTTAGATTAGCTAAAAATATTTTTTGTTAGCTTATTTTTAATATTTATTTTATTCTAAAAATGAAAAAAAAAAACATTTTCGAAGTAAAATCGAACGTTAACCAACTCGTAATCGAAACACGTAAATAAATCAGAATTAAGGAAACCATTTCAAGTCCGACACTTCCTTCCTTCTCTCTCACTTCCTAGTCGGTGAACAAAAAAACAAAACACCAAAGTCTCTTCCTTCTCTCTGCTAAAATCACACGCTGTGCCTGTGTCTGTGACATCATCCTTGCTCTACAGCGCGAATCTCCGGTCACATTCCACCGGAATGTCAGATTCCGTCTGCCAGGTCTCTATCCCTGTCTCTCTCTAAAGAACTTTCTTTCTATATTGTGTCAGCTGCTGCTCTTTTGGAGCACACAATCACTTTTTTCTGTTCATCACCTCTCTACTTTTTCCTCCCTTTCTCCGATCTCTCCTTTTCTCTTAACTCCCTTTGCTCTTCTTTTCCGGCTCTGTAAAAAAAATGGCTGCAAAGGATGGACTCTGTAAAGCTTTTTTGGAAGCTGATTAGCTTTAAAACCTATACCTTTTCAAATTTTTTGACTGAATTGGGTTCTTGATTACTTTTTTCAAAACAAAATTGGGTTTTGTTTTGTTTTTGTTACTGATGGGAGAGATTGACAGAACATGGGAATAGGGAATATTGTTTGCAGTAAAAGAGAGCTGTCTTTTTGGTTTGCTTTTCTCTTAAATCAAGGTGGCTTCTTTGTTTTGATTTGTTTGGATTCTTTTACTTTCTTAACAAGCGGTTTCTTTTATTGATTTACTTGATTCTCGTGCCCATTTCCTTGTCTTTCACTGCAAAATCCAAATCATTAGTGGTATCTTCTGAGCTCTCATACTTCTGAAGAAAGAGGGATAAGAAGGGGAAGGGTAGGTAGTAGTGAGTTCAAGTTTTGATAAAAACGGATGTCATTTGGTTCTGATTGATCTAAGTCTGCAGAGGGTTTTGCCTGATTTGGAGAAGCTACTTTCTTCATGTCCTGTCTTTCCTATGTAATTTCCATGTCATGTCTTTCCTATGCAATCATTGACAATAATAAGATTAGGGGTTTCTGTTTAACTTTTTAGAAACTCCACTTTTGTTTTTCCCCTTTAATCTGTTAATGCAATCATTTTAGCAGTATGTTGTTTCTCTCTGTGCTTTTTTGTGTCTCTGAACAGATGTCTTGTTTTAGAGTTGGAGTTTCTGTTTTTTCACGAGGTGCTAAACTGGCAATTGATCTGATGAATTGTGTTTTACAGTAGGTGTTGAGATGAACGGGATGCAGTACAGAAAGGGTCAGAAAATTGAGAAACCGTTTCCAGGATGCTTGGGCAGGATGGTGAATCTTTTTGATTTAAGCAATGGGGTCGCTGGAAACAGGCTGCTCACAGATAGGCCACATCATGATGGTGATTATTTTGTCCAAATCGCTCTTGCTTGAAATTCTGTAGTTGAGATTCTCGTTTCCGTGACAAGCAGCTGTTGCCTGGCTTTAGTAGGTGTTGATTTTAATTTTTTTAACTGCTTCGCAATTTGCTGATTCAAACAGCTTCAGTCATCTGTTGTTACGGTTTTGTTATTCAGGGTGTTTAAGCAATATAAATGAGTCATCTAGCATGTTTTGCATCTGTTGTTGTCTGCTTTTGTGGGCATTCTGTCTTTTCCAGCCATCACAGAATCTCGATTTGCCCCTTCTGGTTTGCTTAACTCGATTCGGAGCTCGTACATGCACCACTGGAACACATTACATTTTAACTTGTTTGCGGGAGATGGTTAGGAATAATTACCTTTCTGGCCTGACTGGGTCTGAATGCCTGTTTTATTTTACGTAGGAGCAGATCCTTCCTAACTTGTCCTGTGTAGGAATAATGGTGGCTGTTTATTTTTCTATTATTGTTGGTGGTGCATCTTGCATTATATTATGTCAAGCCAACTGTTGCTGACATGGAGATGGTGGTTTGGCAGGTTCTTCAATCTCAAGGAGTCAATCAGATGTGGCAAGGATGTTGAGTGTACCCTTTGGAGATCAGGTTGAGGATAAAATGGTAAACTATTGGAAATTGTTTATTTGTATTACTGACCATAGTCCAGTGAAGGGAGAGATTCTTTGCAGAACTTGTCTGCATTTCTCACACCTGCATTATAGGATACTACAATATAGCGTGTACTGATCTTTGTATGGTCTGCAGATTGTATCTGAGTTGAGGAGAAGCTCCTTGAATAAGAAAGCAAATGCAACAGCTATGAAGACACTCATTGCCCAAGAAATGTCCAAAGAAGTGGAATCTAAGCATAATCCACCCAATTTGGTTGCCAAGTTGATGGGACTTGATTCCCTCCCTCACCAGCAGCCTGTTGCAGCTGATGCACAAAGAAGCCACTCTAGAGGTTATTCGAGGCGTTCTTTAAGTCACTCTGGGATATTTGTGGAGTCTTGGGATGAAGATCATAGTTGTTTGGACAAGCAGATGCCTAGTGAAGGTCACCTGTGCCAAGAGCAAAGTGAATACAAAGATGTCTATGAAATCTGGCAGCAATCCCAAAAGACAATGGTGAGACACAGTTCACCTCAAAAACGAAATCACAATGAAAATGTAAATACAAAAAAGATGGCTCTTGTTCGCGAGAAGTTCATGGAAGCAAAACGTCTGTCAACAGATGAAAAGGGCCGCCAGTCCAAGGAATTCCAAGATGCACTAGAAGTGTTAAGTTCCAATAAAGATTTATTCCTCAAGTTTCTGCAGGAACCAAATTCATTGTTCTCTCAACATCTACATGACATGCAATCTATGCCTCCATCTCCTGAGACAAAGCACATCACAGTTCTTAGGCCTTCTAAGGTGGTTGATAATGAAAGGTTTGCTGGGTCAGGGAAGAAGAGTGATAAACCTACAAAGCAACAGGCACATACTGGGCAAGCTACTATGTGGGAAAGCAATCTTGGATATTCTCCTGCCTTTTCCAATGAGAAGATTGTTGAATATCCTCCTGCTCAACCTACTCGAATAGTAGTATTGAAACCTAGCCCTGGGAAGATCCATGACATCAAGGCTCTGGTATCACCACCCTCATCACCACCAAGAATGTTACATGGTGAAGATTTTTATGACGAACCTGAAGATGTTGAGGGTCAGGAACCAAGAGAGGTGGCAAAGTTGATCACTCGGAACATGCGTGAAAACCTGATGGGCCACCGGAGGGATGAAACTCTTCTTTCTTCCGTGTATTCCAATGGCTACACTGGTGATGACAGTTCATTTAACAAATCAGTAAATGACTATGCAGTGGAAAATCTAAGTGATACGGAAATCATGTCACCAACTTCTAGACATTCATGGGATTACATCAATAGGTTTGATAGCCCCTACTCCACTTCCTCCTTCAGCCGTGCATCTTGTTCTCCAGAGTCATCTGTTTGCAGAGAAGCAAAGAAGCGACTTTCTGAAAGATGGGCAATGATGGCATCAAATGGGAGAGCTCTGGAGCAAAAAAATGCCCGGAGAAGCTCTAGCACTTTGGGGGAGATGCTTGCGCTTTCGGATACAAAGAAATTTATGAGAGCTGAGGAAGAGGATAGTATTAAGGAACAACAACCAAGAGGATCTACCTCTTGCATCACTAGTCATTTAAATAAGGAAGATGGCACGGCTGATTCTCCTAGAACTCTTCTAAGGTCCAAGTCTTTGCCTGTCTCTACCACGGTGCATGGTGCTAGGCCCAATGTTGAAGTTTCACCTCCTGATGCTGGCAAAACTGAAGTTCTGAAGGATCTGACAAGGGCAAAGAGCGTGAAATCTTCTCTAAAGGGGAAAGTTTCTAGTTTATTTTTCTCGAGGAACAAGAAACCAAGTAAAGATAAATCTGTTGCATGTCAATCTAAAGATGAATTTCAGTCTCCTCCCATCCCTGAAACCCCTAGTTTACCAATTCCTCTGACTGAAAAAGTTAGTGATGGTGCAGCTCAATGTACTAATAACTCTGGCCATGAAAAGTGTTCATCTCATGGTTTACATGCGTCAGCAGGCATACATACCTATCCAGATTTTATCAGCATGGAAACAAAACAAGACATTGTTTCTCATGAGGTAGTTCTATCTTCTTTCTGTCCTTTTGCTCTGTTTTTTGTTCTCTTTTAATCATGCATGCTGCTGTTATTAAATCAAAAGGTTTGTCTACAGTTGATAATTTATGGAAACATGAACGAGAGACATGACTACTGTATTTCCTAACTACCATTGTCAAATCCCAGCCTGTACTTCCTACCTCTTACAGTTTGTTGATTAATTGCTGTGGGGTTGGACAGTACAGATCAAATCATCATGTGGGCTAGGAAAATGAGTTTGGGTTGGTGCGTAATGCATCAATTTTGATAATGTTTAAATGAAACAGTACAAGTCTTACAGTCTGTACTCTTGCCGTGTATTATGGAACACATCTTCATGTTTTACGTGATCCTATTTTAAGCAATGCAGCAATGTCATATACATTTTTTTTCTGGATTTATACTTCCCAGTTGCCACTCCCAGTTGAATATCATTTCTTTCTTTCTAAATGTCTGTTGATCTGATATTAATTTTACAACTTTTTGCAGGGAGGGCTATCTGTAACAAAGCCTGTGGTGCCTGGGAATATGAATGAGAATCAGGATCAGCCAAGTCCAATCTCAGTTTTAGAACCCCCATTTGAAGAGGATGACAACACAATTCTGGAGGCTTCTGGCTTGATACAGAAGCCAGATTGTAGGGGTAAATATCCCATTTTAGGAACTTTTGAGAAATTTCCTGTACACTTGCCAAGTTCCTAGTCAGATCATATGAATTTTTTCTTTAATGCAGGAATAGAGGTGCCTCTTAAGTCTAACTTGATTGGTAAATCACCACCTATAGAATCAGTAGCTCGAACCCTAACATGGGATAATTCTTGTGCGGAGACAGCTAGTTCTTATCCACTAAAACCCTCTCCCTCTCCGGTCTCCTTGGGTGCTGAGGAAGATGAAAAGTACTGGTTTTCCTTTGTCCAAACTCTACTAACAGCAGCTGGCCTTGATTGCGAAGTGCAATTAGATTCATTTTTTTCCAGATGGCATTCACCTGAAAGCCCACTGGACCCACAATTGAGAGACAAATACGCTAATCCAAATGACAAGGAGCTTTTGCACGAGGCAAAGCGAAGGCAGAGACGATCGAATCAGAAACTTGTATTTGACTGTGTGAATGCAGCACTTGTTGAAATCACAGGTCATGGATCAGACAGGAGCACAAGGGCTGTGACGTGCAGTGGGGTACAAAACAGGTTGGTAGAGGATGCACAACCCATGGTAGCTGAATACGTGTGGGCTCAGATGAAGGAATGGTTTTGTAGTGATGTGAGATGTGCTTCTGGGGATGGTGGTGGGGACAGCAACAGCCTGGTGGTGGAGATGGTGGTGAGGAAGGAGGTGGTAGGGAAAGGGTGGATAGATAAGATGAGAGCAGAGTTAGATACTTTACGGAACGAAATAGAAGGAAAGCTGCTGGATGAACTTGTTGAGGAGACTGTCATTGATTTCACAGGTAGGATGTGATGAGGCTTTTTAACTCTTTTCTCCCTATTTATTGCATCAAGCTATCTATTTGTGTAATTGAATTTCAACAATGAGGATCCCACCCACCTTATTTGTTCAATACCTGTAAGTGCCTAAATTAGTAAATAAATATGTGCTATATGGCAAATGTGAGTTCACTTTTTGATAGCTGCTGATGGTCCATAGAAGATAAACAAGCTGTCTTTACAGCCTTCCCCATCCATCCTGTTGTGTGAGGTTTTAGTGGAATTGTACTGCTACTGACCATTGAAGATGAGTTGTTAAGCTCAGAATTCTCTCTACATAATTTTCTTATTGTGGTCTCTCATGAATCAATCCCTTCTACTCTTCTTTTATTATTTAAATAAATGCTAGCGTTTAAATCCAGTAAAGAGGGATATGGTTAAGTTGGCTTGAGGTGTTCATTTATACTATAAATCAACAATAAATTTGTGATAAGGTTATAAATTAATTTATCATCAAAATTGTAGAGTTTTGAAATGTAGAATGGACATGTAACTGAGTCCAAATTAAAATTCAATTAAAAATAGCGAAGTTGTCAGATCTGGCTTGACTCGGTAAAGAAATGGACTCAAATGTTTGAGTGGATTGTTTTTTTATTAAAATAAAATCATAATGTTTTTTAAAATGATCTTGTGATATACCAATCAGGTTTAATCAGGGAAACTGAATTGTTAAAAACTTGTTTCGATCAATTTTGTGTTTTTTTTGTTACTTCAACTAGGAACTCAGTCAAACAGGATTCTATTTTGCAAGTTTCTATGATCAGCTCATCAAATCACGGCAGATTTAACAACTACTGATGAAAGAAAGTGAGCAAATTTCTGTCAAATTGATTTGTTTTTTTAGCAATATTTTTAACATTTAAAAGTATATTTTAATATATTTTCAAATAAAAAAACATTTTTAACACAATACCAAATACACAATTTCACTTGTTCGATCGACTCCGCATTGAACTACTATGAGTATGATACACTTCATAACACCAATAAATTAAAAAGAAAAAAAAGAACAAAGAAAAAAAAGAGGGGGAGAATATTCCATGATGGCTGACACAAGCCAGTGTGTACTTGGAATCTACTGTTACCAGCCAAAAATCTTCAGCTGTTAAGCTTATAAAATAGAGCCAATAGAAGAGAGGTCCCATGACCTGCAGCCTGTATTATTTTAATTTTTTTAAAATAGCTATCCTTAAAAACTACGTAAAAATAATTGTTTTTTTTTTTAAAAAATAGCTATATACAGTTTCTGAATATAAATATAAAGGCAGCATCTAATATCGTTATTTATAAAAAGAATTATATGTAATTAAGGATATTTCGGGTCTGTTACGGAGTGAAAATAACATGGTATACTACGAAAGTAACACTTTTTTTTAAGTCTCTGTGAGGGTGAAGAGAGAAACTTGATGCAAGACAAGGACTTTTTTTTGACAAAATTAATGAACAGGTACAGATCACGTGACTTGCACCGGTATCCATGGATAAATTAGAAGAGTTTGGAGTACCTACGAGGCAGAGAGAGGAGCATCTGTGGCTCTGATCTCTGAAACAGATGTTGACACGAGGAAATCTACAGAAAGAGATTTCCGTAATCCCTTGGATCCACCAAAACACTTCTTGCAGCAGGCAGATCCCATAAGTCTGTTTCATATGTCCACTCAACGCACTTCTACTTGCATAAAAGTTTGCGTTTTGCATTGCGGAGATTGCGGATTGAAAAAATAGATATTATAGTTCTTTCATAAACAAGGTTTTAATAGAGAATTTTCCAGTATAATCTACGCAAAATGCAAAACTATAAGGTGTTGATTAACCAAATATTTTTTAAAAAATTTAATGGTTAGAACAAAACACAGTTTCTACCAAACAAATAGAAGCACAACCCATTCGGGGTTCTACAAAAATTTCTACATCTCTAATCATTTTAGCTTATAATTATTTGGTTGAGGTGATCAGAGAATATAAACTAGCGAGGATAACATGGGTGTTTTTAACACATCGAATAAACACACAATGTATTATTTCAGCAAATGTGTACAACAATTAACAAACCATACATAAGGACACTGAGAAGTGAGAGCATAATAGCAACACAAAATGAAAAGCTTTTACCTTACGAAGTATGTTTTCCCCAATCAGTACAAATCGACGTGCACGGGAGCTTCTAAGGACCTATACATATCACAGCTTCCTCCAGAAAAGCTCAAGAAAAAACTAAAAGGCAATTATATGTACGTCAGTAAGAGGCGAGACAACGAGTCTATGCTTTGGTGTCCTTCTTCCCACCTTGTGAGACAAACTTTTCTGATCTTCATATTACTTGGATTTCGTGCTCATTGATGCATTCTGATTAAGTAGATTGGGTTTATCTCCAGTGCTCAACCCATACTGCACCACAAAATGCATGAATGCCATCAGAAGTTCAATCAACAAACAAGTAGATTTTTAATATGTGAAGAAAGCTGACTAAGTTCAGCACGAAATGCATGAATGCCTTGAGATGTTCAATCAGCTCAATATCCAAAACAACATTAATTTGTAATCTACATGATTGCTCATCATCCCAATCCAATATTTATTTTTGTATTATTTTTTACATAAAAGTACAAAATAATCATATAACAAACCCGTTATATATTAATGTTATGTTATTCATTGGAATAGCATAACCAATGATTTAAAGGCTAATTATTTATATATTACAGATTTTAATAGTAAAGTCAATAATACAGTAATAAAGGGTTAACACTTAAAATATGAGAAAAACTAAGTTTAATAGCTGGTTGTTTTACGTGCATGAAATGCGGATTTTGTTTCAATAAAAAATAATTATACAATTACTTGCCAGTCTTCTCTGCTTGAGAGCAAGAGCGAAATCAAAGCAATTAGTTTGCTAAAAAATTTCATCAATAAAACAACACTGCCCACTTTGATTTCATCCTGGTTTAGTGAACTTTCAACGATCAGCACTTATTACCGCTAGAAAGTTATATTTTCAAAGCTACTATCAGCAATCATTACTGCTACAACATTTCATTTAGCAATGCTACAGCTCCCAGTTCCAATGGTTATAAAAAGCAGCTGATTTACATAGTCATCAACAAGGCAACTGTTATTAGTTGTTGCAAATCTTCTTAACATATGCTCAAGTAAAACTGTGTTAGCACATTGGCCAAGCATCATGCAAACCACCTCCTTTTCACTTAAGCATATATGTGCCAGTCAACCAGATTAAAATAAGTAACAGAAAGCCAAACGTGTGCTTTTTACTATAGAATTTTCAATTTACGTACAATGTGTCTAAATGAAAAATACCTTCTCTCTCATCCGTGAGGTCCAGATGTCTGAATGAGTCCCTGGACTAAATGCTTGGCCTGACTGATTTAGGAGTGGCTCCCTAGCTCTACCTCTAACATTCTCAAAATCATCCTCATCAAACTCATTTCTCCGAGTGGAAACCATAGCTCGCAGAATCATTGCTAGTAACAGAGCTAGTGCCTGGAATTAATACCAAAGATAGAATTACAAAAAGCCGTTGTGAAATCATCAATATTTCATGCCCATGGTTCCTAGTAAAATATCAAGGAAATATATAGAATCTTTATAAAAATATACTACAAGTGAAAAGGCATTTATACTGTGAAAAAGAGTTGATATCTTCCTTTATAAGAAATAGATATCTAGAATAATGTCATCCAGTTTTTGACTTCAAAACTATTAGTGGTTGGCCTTCCTTCTTTGGATCTCTTATAGCAATTAGAGTACACTTTCATTTCCCTTGATGCAAAAAAAAAAATTGTTGAGAAAAAGTCATAGTAGAGAATATGATCATATTTCTAGCATCTCACTAAATTAAATACCAGCACAGAGCATAATCAATTTTTCTTGTTCTTCAATTTAAATACTCCGTAGAAATAAATTCAACAAAAAAAACAACTAAGCAGAGTGACCTAATTCTAGAAGCCACTGAAAACCATTTGCTTGGCCTTCAGGCTGCATGTTGAGTACTGATCCCCAACCATGGTCATTGAGGCATTCAGTGGGTTCATCTTTTCTAAAAATGGCTGGACAAAAAGATTCATTAATGATGGACTCATACTTTTGGTCCCTCAAGATAACTTCCTGACTGTGGAGAACCATTATATTTTATTGCCGTGAATTATAGTTTCACATGCAACCCGCTATTGATATAGAATGTCACAAGTATGAATGAAAAGAACACACATATTGTTGTTCTTACAGTAATTGCACCCTTTCCTCTCTGGTTTCTTTAACGCTTAGTCTGGAAAAAAATATCTTCTCTATCGGCCCTTCTCCGGGCAAAGAACTCCTACCTTGCTAGGAGAAAGTAGGCCTCTAGGCTCTAACAAATGTTTGAAAGTAGGCCTCTAGGCTCTAACAAATGTTTTGAAAGTAGGCCTCTAGGCTCTAACAAATGTTTGAATCATTTATCTATGAGGCACCGGTGGTAGGAATTAGCACCCCTGACCAGGAAAAGATTTCATAGTTTGACTCTGGATGTCTGGCACCATTACAAGGGCAGAACAATAGGATCTTATATGACTAATGAAGATTAAAATATATTCACTCTTACGTAATTTGATGGATTCTAGGATGACATGCATTTCAATGGAAAATCCATGAACTATGCATAATTTTAAGAGTAGTTAATCCCATCAAATTCTAAGTGCACAGTTTAAAGCTCCTTTGCTTCAGGTGGCCAGCGTGTGGAAGGCAGATAGCATCTCGGATTGAAATGACAGGATCATGGAGGTCCCAATGGCAATAAATTTAGCAAAACAAAAATAAATCTCAATTGTCTGGACAATAAAGATAGGTTGTCATTGAGCTGCTCATATTCAGTACATGGAAAAATGATAGAGAGCCTGCCTGCATCAAAATTCAGTCCTTGTGCACCTCATTATCCACTGATTTCATTTGAATATTTTTCTCATCTTCTTTATTTCAGTAAATTTTCACTTGAATTTAAACAGATGATTAACTTTTTTCCACTGGGCACAAGAAGACATGTCAAAAGGAAGAAGCAATCTTGATATTAGGATTATTTAGATATTTTTCAATATACTTGAGGGGGAAAAAAAGGACTAGATTTGTTTACCTAGTTTCCGACGAAAGTAATTCATTTTACATGTTTCACAAAATCTTTTGATCTTGATAATGTTTTCATCTCCTTCATTTTACATGCATGTAACATATCAGTTTCTTTTAAAGTTGTGATTAAAGTTTTTAAAGCGCAAAATTTGAAACTCACGGAATAAAAATATATACATGGCAGGACCTGCATCTTTAATTTGCAAAACTTCACTTCTGGATCATGATTGTGGAACTGACTTATTTTCAAAGATGTGACAGAATTCTCATTTATAAATCACTGTGGAACATACCTGAATTATGAGCACTGTGATACCAGCCCATTTACATATATCAACATTTTCTTCAACGAAAATACGAAGGCTCTGCAGTTCTCCAGTTGGATCAAATGGAAGATCCTGTAAGAGAGTAACCCAAAGGAGTTTTAATTTACATGTACAAAGGAATGAAACTGCCAACCTGCATCTTTATTAAAAGAAAAATTAATTACCTTTTCCCAACGACGATCAATTGCAATGAATGCAACCAAGGCTGCTTCTAGCAGAATGAATACAATTTTGAGTACTGTGTACTGAAATTGATTAGGTCAAGGTAAACAAGTTAAGTGAGTGCAGACCACAAATTATATGTTATAGGCTGCCAGTTTGACTCATAAGAACAATGAAACCGTAAAAGTTTTTTTGTGTTTTGTATTTTCGGTCTGATCCTTTTACCAGTATAAAGTGAAAAAAAAAGAAGAAGGAATATTATGTTATTTTTAAGTTGAAGCAACTCAAAGTAACTGCGGATCCTTTGTTAGTGAAAAAAAGTGGAAATAAACAAACAGAGTGCGGTGTATATATGTCGGATACAAAGCAAAGGCAACAGCCATTAATGGATTCAGCTGCAATACAGCCGATGAAGGTAACGCAACACAATATAACGCCCACTCCCATAAAAGAGTAGATGAACCTGCCATAAAAAGAGAGAGAGAGAGAGAGAGTGAGAGAATTAACACCCTCCGTGCAGGTCACTCAAATGCCACACGTTTAGCCACAACAACCACAAAAACACTCACGAATCACGATTTAGCAGAATTAATGCAAAAAATCATGCGGGCCATTCCACACAATATGAATCTTATAAAATCACTCATGATTCACACACACAAAAATCAGTTTAAAAAAATCCAAGATAAAATTACAGCAGAGATCAATCTAACCAAAATTGAAAGCTACTGAATGCAACAAGCCTAAAATTCCTTCAGTGACGCAGGTTCTATTCCCAGTGACTCTAGTTCAATTGATTATTATGTAATCAGGTCAGGGCTACCCCGTTGTATAGCACAATGCTTAACGGACCTCCCAGGGAACCAAAAACAAAAAAAAACAAAAAACACATTAAATATCCTTCCTTTTATATTAATTACAAAAAATCACAAAATTCAAAACCCTAAGCATTAAAAATCCTTCCTTTTATATTAATTACATAAAATCACGCAATTCAAAACCCTAAACCAAACCAATCAAATCACACACGAAAAAATCATTAAATCCAAAGCAATTACTAGTAAAATTAAGAAAGAAAATCGAAATTACCAAGGAGCCGGAAGCTGGAAGGAATTCAAGTCGAAGTCGAGCCCGTTTTCAAACCGAGGAACCACATCGGAGAACACAAGATCCTGAATCGAGTGAGACTCAGAGCTGGGCAAAAGCAAGAGAGAAGAAGAGGAAAACGAAGAATCTGGAGAAGGAGCAGAAGGTGGAAAGACGGGGACTTTGTTGTTCCATTGATCAAGCATCCAAAATGAGTAAATAATTATTGAAATTCCGATAAATGCTTGAAGAAAATTCAAGAGTTTTAGGACGAATGCTAATGGTACATGGCAGCAATTGCGTTCCATTTTTTTTCCAAACCCTAACGAGGATTTGCTCGGAGCAGAGAAATGGTGGTGAAAGATTGTAGATTTTTGGAGAATTTATTTTTATGTTCCGTGGAAAAAGTAAAAGTGATTTTTGAAATTTATTGGGTAATTATAAGTTAGTAGTGCTTTTAGTTTTAAAAATAGATATAAGTTAGTGAATGTTTTTTTTTTTTCCACGTTTTTTTTTATAAATATATTAAAATAAATTTTTTTAAAAAAAAATTATATCAATATATTAAAATAATTTAAAAAAACAATTTTTCGCAAAAGCATCATCTACATTGCCAAACAGGATCTAAACTAGTACAGCACGTGTAGGTTCAAAACCTTACTATTATATTAAAAAATATTTTATCATCAATATTTTTTTATGTACATAATAAAATATTTGAAATGAAAATAAGAAATTCAACTAATATATAAGATCAAATTAATCTTGGTAAAGTAAAAAAAAAATATTGGAGTGACTTGTTTGACTTGATGAATAGGCCGTTTGTTTGCGTGGTTGCTTCTGTGTTTAAAGCAACCACGGCAAACATGATGTTTGGTAATATTCAAAATGCTATTTAATGACTGGTGGGGCCATGTCAATTCACGTTTTGAACTTGAAATTAGCGAAGCAGCTCCTGGCTGCTTTTTTAACTTTTGTCTTCGCGTGCACAGTACAATTCACTTGCACTGTGCACGCAAACAGTGCAAGTGAATTGCACTATTCTCGTGAACAGTGCAATTCACTTGCACTGTTCGAGTGACTTTTTTTTTTAGTGTGTATAGTTTTTGTATATTTTTTTTAAAAAAAAACTAGTTTTGCATTGTCATGTACACAATATTTTTTTTCTTGAAAAACTAGTATCGAGCGAATTAAATTCACTCGCATTGTAATATCAAATTAATTTTATTCCTGATAATATTTTATCTAATTTTATTGCACGCTCAAAAAATTATAGAAACTATAGTTCTTGTAGAATGAATTTTGTACGTGGTGGAATTGTAGATGGTTTAATGGCATAATAAAAAATATTTTATATAAAGTATTATTTATTTCATGAAGTAATAGTAATAGTTAAATCTACAATTTTAAATTAAAAATCATCAATTTTAATATATATTTTTTAAAATTATTTTATAACTTTAATTTCAAAAGCATTATTAACCAAACACATTAAATTACTTTTTATTCAACCTCAATTTCAACCACAGTTTTAACCAAACACCTATTTTTTCAAACCAACCTCAATTAAAAGTACTTTTTATAAAACAACTTTTTTCAAACCACAACCACAACAGCTACAGCAATACCAAACACACTCGAAATAGAAACGAACTGATCAGCCTATTCAAGCAATAATCTGATTATCAAAAGAAAATGACATTGACATTGTTAAACAACCAACAAACATGGAAGAATGGACAGTTAAAAAAATTTAAAGAGTGAAATGAAAAAATAGTTACACACTATATTAACTCAAGCTAACCCGCAAAATCAATGACTCAAACAATGAATACAACAACAATGAGTTAACTTGTTGGAAAATCTACCTCTTTATTTTTCCTTTCCTTATTCCCCTCTCGGCTGAGCCTTGACTGAGTCTTAACTAACCCGACTGAGTCTCAACTAACCCCGGGTCCGATTAAAGAACGAAGAAAAAGTTTAAGATATAAATAAAAGCCGAAGTATGAAACCAAAAAAATACCAGTTAAAAAGAAAAGAAAAAAAAAGCAAGTAAATGTGAATCTCCTAAACTAAGGTTAACCATTCCAACTCATAACCCATGAAATTCTAGCAAGTTTAATCTAAAAAGTTAATTCCAGTCAATTTAATGTTGTAAGATAAAATCCTAAAATATTTATCAAATAAAACATAATTGCAACATAAAAGAAAGAGGATCAAATCACATCAGAAAATGAATTGAAGGAGGATGAAATTATGAAAATGCTTAAAATTTTAAAACCATTTAAAACAAAAAAAAATAGAAATAAAAAAAAATGATTACCAAATATGAAAAATAAAAATTTGACGGAGGATGATAATGAAAATAAATAAATATTAAATGATAAAACTAAAAAAACATTAGCATGAAAAAAGGAAATAAAAAATTCATGTAAACCGGTGTGAATCTCCTAAAATTAGATTAATCTCTCAAACTTGCAACTAGCGAAATCTTAGACCCTGATTTAATTAAAAAGCTCAATTACCAACCAATTTAATTTTGGAGTATCAAATCTTGAAAAAAAAAAGTAATTAAAAAAATTTGTAAAGAAAAAAATAATGAGGATCAAATCATATAGAAAAAAAATTGAAGGTGGATAAAATCGTAAAAAGAAACTTCAATTCAAAAACTTATCTAAAACACAATGAATAAAAATTCAAAGATTGAGGACCAAATTTGATACAAAAAGAAGATGAAATTGAAAAATAATTTCAAATCTATAAACCATTTCAAATAAAAAATAGTAATAAAAAAACAAGGATCAAATCCGGATAAAATACAAATTGAATGACTATTTTGAAATTTCAAGGTGGCACGCACGAAAATTGAGGTGAGGAGAGAGAAAAACAATTGACGTAAGATCAAAGGTCAGAATGCCACATGCACTGTCATGGAAGGAAGATGTCGTTGGGACCTATTAATAGTTAACCACTAGAATCATCCACACGCGTCGCTCAAATACGATGGAGCATCTAGTACTCGCTATGAACACATCCATAACTTTTTTTTATATATAAAAATACCTTATACTTAGTAAAAAAACTAAATTGACCTCAAGTTAACGTAAATATACATAAAAAATCTTAGTGAAAAACAAAAAGCCTTGTGGAAACTATTTATCTATTTTTGTTTTTTAAGGGCATGATCACCATTTTAGTGTTTAGCTTATTATTATTTTTCTTTCTAAAAGTAATTCAATAATTTAACTATTCAAAAAGAAGAGTTGCCCTAGGTAATTTCATAATGACTAATGGATTACATGCAACGATTGGATTACCCTCAAATGTAAATCCATTGGTTTTTTTTTTAATGGAAATGGTAAAAATGTAATCACATTGTAGCAGTAAATAGTAATATGAGTCTATAGCCGTAATGTTTTTCCCTTCCATTGTAGCTTTTTTTTTTTTAATTTTGTAAATTTGGCAAATGTATATGATGCATAGTTATAAAATCATAATAGATGTCCAACCTGGGATAAGGCTTGAGTCACAAATCAGGAGAATTAATCAAGATTGACCTATAAAATTTTTTTTTAAAAGGATTAAAATGATACCATTTTAATAATAAAAAAATCAACAAAACAAGGACCACGTTTTACCTAGGTCAAGGATCAACCTGGTCGTCTTGACCTATTTTTTCTTCAACTCAAATCAGTTCAAACCTCAAGTTGGCAAAGTCTCAAACTGACTTATTAGGTCAATTTACGTTTTATAACAATGCGAGAAATGATATCTCGAAAGTAATTTTATTTCAAAAATTACTTTCCCTTTTTTTCTTTTTTGTTTCTTAAAACAAAAGAAAATTAAATAAATTGAAAATAATATAAAACTGATGAAAGTTATAGATATATTAAAAATATAAAGGTTACACACACACACACTACCACAATTTTTAGATTTACCAACGGAATTTTCCGTCGGTATTTGCACTATTATTCCGTTGGTAATTCATTTACCAACAAAATCACCGACGAAAATGCTTTGTCGGTGAATCTTGCGTCGGTAATTTTTTGTTCATTGGTAATAAAAAAATATTATTACCGATGGATTTACTGACGAAAAAAACGAGTAAAAAAAGATTACCCGCTTTATTCCGTCGGTATTTCACTCGGTAAAATACCATATGTAATTTCGTCGGTAATTATTTAAAAATATTTTTAAAAAATCTATTTTACAAAACTATAAAATAATTAAATTAATATAAATCAACACTCTATAATATTCAAAATGCTTGGAAAAAAGAAGAAGAAAATCAACTCAAACAAATTTGCAACAAATAAATTCAACTAAAAAAAATTCATATGAAAAAAATTCAAAAATCCTATAAATAAATCAACTAAAAATTGATCTCATATGAAACAAATCCACATTCATACAATTATTAAAAAAAACAATAAAAAAAATATATAGTGAAAAAAACATGAAAAAAAAGAAGAAAAATCTTACCTTAATGTAGTTGCAAATGAAGTTAAGAAGAGAGAAAAAAATTTGTAAAGTATACTAATTAAAAAAAATTGAGAAGAAAAAAGAAGAAAGGAGTTGAAGACATACCTGAGCATGGAGAAGAAGAGAAGGAGTTGAGGAGAGAAGAGAAGAAAAAGAAATGGATACTGATGTTTTTTTTACATATGGGGGAAAAGAAGAAGAAGAAGAAAAGAGACAGGTCTGTTGTGAAATTAGGGATTATAGGCTTTTTATTGGGACGTTTTACCAATGGTTTTACCGATGAATAATTAAATATTAATATTTTTAATCATTCCGTCGGTGATTCGCTCTGTAATATTTAATTTAAAATTTTAATTTATTCAAAAATTTCAAAAACCGCCAAATATCACCAACGACTTTTCAATTCATCGATAATATTTCATTTAAAATTTTAATTTAATCTAAATTTTGTAGAAAATCGTCAAATAACACGTACGACTTTTCAATCCGTCAGTGATTTTATCTATAAAGAACAGTAATTAATAGTGTAACTGGGAAGTGAATAGTTATAAAGCTCTCTGAAAAATAATGACAAAATTTTCCGTCGGTGATTCCCTTTGTAATTGACATGATGAACAATGTTCACAGTTTACCAACGGTTTTACCGACAGATTCCGTTGATAAAATCATCACGTGATCATTTTTTTTTGCTTTGTTTTAATTATTTTATTTTCCACTGTAATTCCCTTGATATATACCGAGGGAATATTGCCGCTGGGAAAATCCGTCGGTATATTTCTGATAGAACTATTTCCTCAATATTTCCGTTTGTATTTATTAATTTTCTAGTAGTTATATATATATATATATATATATATATATATATATATATATATATATATATATATATATATATATATGTTGTTGTTGTTGTTGTTTATTTTGTTTTTACTATTTTGATATTACAAATTAGAAACTATTACTTACAAAGATGGATTAAAAAAGGGATGAGTTATATTAATTTTTTCAATAAATAAATTTTTTTTAGATCGGGCCAGAATTAAATTAAGAAATTTGAAAGTGAGTTTGCTAGAAGAAATCTCAAACACCGGTTTATGTTATTTTTTAATATATTTTTTTTAAATGAAAGCTCATACATAAATTTATCATTATTTTATGTTTAATTTTGTTAATTTAATTATATAAAATTGAATAATGAGATTTGAACTCTAACTATTTGATCATTAAAAATTTAATACTATATAAAAGATTAATCTAAACAAAAAATTTTAAATTTTAAATAAGATTCTAATAATGGTTTTATACTACTCTATGGCATGTTGAAAAAACATTGCACTTGAGGGTCTAGCTGCTGTGGTCAACCGTGTGACTTGTTCCGCCCCAGTCCCGGGTTCGACCCTCTATGTGCACGCCTGTCACCCCCGCGGTGCCTTACTTGCTCCTGGGCTTGCAGGATGTCCAGTGGGCCGTGGGGAATAGTCGTGGTGCGCGCAAGCTGGCCCGGACACCCCACGTAAATCAAAAAAAAAAAAAAAAACACTACATCAATCCCTTTTAGATAATGTATGTTTTTACATTTAAATTTATTTTTTAAATTTCTTTTTGCATGAAAAAATATTAAACAAATAATGTTTTTAGATGTTCTGTATTATTTTGATATATTTATATAAAAAATAAAATAAAATATTATTTTAATATAATTTCAATTAAAAAATAATTTTGAAAAACTTACCGCACCAGAGTAATAAACATTCACTAAAATATTTCAGATAATTTTTATGTCTTTTCAGCCTAAATCTCAATTGGTTAAAAACAAATTTGATCCGGAAATATTTTTTATCGTCAAATATAAAAAAGCAACTCATTTAATTAAACTAATTTCGAGAAAGGTTGGATTTGGAAGTGCATATATCACAATTAACCCAAAGCATAGTGGTCAAGGTCACATGATTTCATTTTTGGGATGATTGCACTTCTAACATACTAACTTTATATATTTTCTCAATTGAGTACATGTATTTAATTTTTTTTTATTTGAATACACTAACTTTTTGTAAAACTTTCAATCAACTACTTTTGTCCACCTTTCGTCAATTTTTATGTTATTTGATGACATCTAATGTTTTTTTTTTTAAACTGTCATTGGTACTTCGAATTTTATTTTATGTCAATAAAAAAATACAAGTACATCTAGATTAAAAAAATCAAAGTTAATGTACTTAATTGAAATAAAATAAAAGTGGGAGTATCTATAGTGATTTAAGAGAAAATAACATATTATCAAATAACAGAAAACTTGATGGAACCATAAAAGTAAAAAAAAAAAATTAAATTCATGTACTCAATTGAAAAAAAGATAAAAAAAAACAATGCAATCATCCTCTTTGTTTTTGTCATAACCTAATTTTTGAACAAATAATAAAAATTGAATATAGATGAGAATGGGGTTAAGACAATACAAAATTTAAAGTTTGAGAATGGAATTATTAAATTTGATAGTCAATAATTGAAGAATTAATAAGTTGGAGACTTTAATTAAAATTTGGATTAGTTTAATTAATAAAATCAGTAGCTTAATTAAAGAATTGATGAGTTTGAAGACTTAATTAAACCTTGATTTAATTAATTAAAAAAATCAGTGATTTAATTGAAAAAATAACAAAGTTTAGAGCTGATTCAAAGAAAAATTACTAGAAAATTAAAGTTCAATGACCAAATTGAATAGTCCAGAAACCCAGAACTGTTGTGTAAATGACACTATAACTTAGGGATTCAAATTGAATTTAATCCAAGGGCACAATTAGAAATTAATTATTACTGATTAAGATCCCAATTGTTGAGTTTAAAACGTTTAGGGACCAAAGTGAAAAATAAAAATAACCATTCCCAATGACACAAACGGCGTCGTTTGGAAGCACTGTTCATCATCCCTTTCGTTTCCCGCAGAGGAAGCCGATTCAACAAGAAAATCTGCAGCAAATCCGATCCAATCATGGACCACGTCTCCTGCCCACGATATCGTTCGTGGATTGACTAACAGTCCTGCAAAGGCAAGACTGGTTTTTGGGGTAAAAGAACGAAACAGGGGCAGAACCGGAGAAAAAACGGAGAGGCAGAGCACGAACCGAAATAGAAAAAAAACACAGGGACGACGAGCGGAAGACCAGAACGAACACAGAAGAACAAATACACAGACGAAGAAGGAGAGTCAGGGAGGACGAACTGAGAAGAGGAACTTGGGCAAACAGAGAAAAAAATAAAAATAGAGCACGAAGAAAACAAATCCAGAATTTTAGAGAGAGAGAACCCAGAGAGAAAAGAAACCAAGACCAGGAGAGAAAGCAAAGGAGGACAGAAGGGAAGAACGAGGCGTTGCCTAACCAATGCACTAATCACCCGCAGCTTCGTCTTCGTCGTCAAGCACACCAGACCAGGTAAGTTCATCCTTTCCCATTTTGCAATTTAATTCATTATACATTGTAGCTTTGAATTATAATTAACCCTTTTACTATACTGCATGCGTCATGCGTGCTGTTGTTTTGCCCAGCCAGGCTACTGGCTTGGGCCAGTGACGATGTTGGGCTGGCTAGGTCTAATCCAACCTAAATAATAATAAAAAAATAAAAAATATGTGTATGTATAAATAAAAAATAATATAAATTTATTGGTTTATTTACTAACATCAGAGTCAAGAATAAAAATATTAATTTAAATTTATTTTATTTTATTTAGCTACATAAAAAATTAAAAAAAATACGTGTATGCATATAAATAAATTTTATTTTTATTTTTATTCACTGGCGTTAGAATCAGGAATAAAAATATAGATTTAAATTTAATTTGTTTTATAACTATGTAATATTTATCAACGCCAGAGTTGGAAGTATCCGTAGTTGAACATTCACTGGCGTCAGAGTTGAGAATATTATAAGCAAATCATCTTAGCAAAAATTAATAAACATTTAGCAATTTAAGACAAAACCAGTAATGCAGTTTGCCTCAAGCAGAACGTTTAAGGGGTGATAATATCTTCTTTTTTACGTAACCAGTCCCTAACCATAAAATCTCTGTTGACCAGTTAGGGTTCCTAATAACCATAATATTAGGTGACGACTCCTTAAATAAGATCATTCTCCATCAAAGAATAAGATGTCAGAAATCTGTTCTTTCCATTGATCGTTTTTAAGGGCACTGTGATGTTAGGTTTGCCAATTTTTTATCCAACCAGTTAGGGTTCCTAGTGACCATGGTTGCGATTGCTTTTCAAAGTACTTTTCACTTGAAAATATATTAAAATAATGTTTTTTATTTTTTAAAAAATTATTTTTGATATTAGCATATCAAAATAATTTAAAAACACCAAAAAAATATTAATTTGAAGCAAATAAAAAAAATAAAAAAATTTCATTTTTTTTTAAAAAGGAAAAAACCTCTTGTCAAATAATTAAAGCAAACTAATAAAAACTATTGAAGAAAAAAATAAATTCGATTTCGATATTTTCCAAGGTGCTTAAATAATGATGCCACGTGCTAGAGTGACATGGGAGGGGCAACGTGTCTCTCAAAAATCCAACCAGACGGTTGAACTTCATCTAATGTTCCATTGATGGTGAGCATTGTTTCTAGCCTGGAATGAAATTATGAGATAACCCGGGATTTGAACCAGTTTGGATTAAAAAAAAAAAACAAAAATGAAAAAAACTAGTTAATTCAGTAAAAACTTAGGGTTGATCCAATGATTTATTCAAAACCTGACCAACAATTCATTTTATTTTTAAAAAATATGATTAATCATTTTGATTCATGATTTAAATCTTATCTCATAGAGTTTTAAAATTATAATTTTAATGCCTTGAATTAATGTTCTCAACTTTAAAGAACAAAAGGATACAGGGAAGTGAAGCTCCAGGCTGGAATTGCTCTCCTACAGTTTCAGGGAAATCCAAAAGTAGCAACCATGCATGCAAGAATTACTGTTTAATTATTTATGGTTCCTAGGCCACAATGTCTGCTGGGCCTGATCTATGTTATTAAAGTTGGTTGCCCTAATTATCAAGTTTTCGAGTCATTGAAATAGTTGAGTGACTATGCAAGTATTGTAAGCTCTGTCCCTGCGCACTTGGCTGTGTTTGTTGTTGTAGCATTAATTATTTTTAGAGTGTTTTTTATTTAAAAATATATTAAAATAATATATTTTTATTTTTTAAAATTTATTTTTAACATTAACATATTAAAACGATTTAAAACAAAAAAAATTTAATTTAAAAAAAATTCAATTTTTTACAAAAACACTTTCCAATAACAAAAACAAATAGAATCTAAATCCTCCCCACTACGATATCTAATAAATTAAAGAGTTTTTTTTTCCATGTTGAAGTAGTTGGGCATATTCATATAACAATTCTAGAACTTAGACCAATGTAGTAGATTGACCTGAGACTCATCTGATCCAAGAATTGAATTGGTTTAAGATTAGAAGGAATAATAAAAAAAAAAACTTGGATGACCTAATAAAAAATTCAGGTTAACATGGGCCTAATTTAGTCGAAACTCAATCTTTAATCTTTTTTTTAAAAAAAATTTATGAGTTCACCCTCTCAATCAATAATCCAATCTTTATCGTGAGTCAACCTCATGTCAAGTTTTACAATTATGCTTTAAATTCCTTTGAAACACTTCAATCATTATTACATCACTATTTAGCAATCTATTTCTCATGTACTCTTTAGACTTAGGCCATGTTTGTTTCTTGGAAAGTAGTTTTTGGGAAACCACTTTCCAAACTTTCCTGTATTTATTTGCCATTAGAAAATATGGTCAACGAAAAACACTTTCCGGTCAACGAAAAACACTTTCCGGTCAAAGAAAAACCCTTTCCGGTCAACGGAAAACACTTTCTAGTCAAAGAAAATTTTGACTTGGTTTTCAGGAAAGTGTTTTTCTGGAAAATTTAGGCGGAAAACACTTTCCGGAAGTTGTGAAAAATTTAAAAATATCATTATTTGCTGATTATATCAAATTTGATCCTCAAACTTTTGATTGCTATATATATTTTGTTTTGAATATTTATTTTTTAATTTCATCTCTTAAAATTTAATTTTTATATTAACTTTGGTCATTATTTTTATAATTGCTATTTGCTTTTTCCTTATCATTTTTTATTGAAATTTTTTATCTATCAAATTTTGTCCTCATTCTTTTGATTGTTACTTATTTTATTTGAAATAATTTATGAAATATTAATTATTATTATTTTAATTTCTTCATCTTTCAATTTTTTTATTTTTTATTTGATCTCTATTATTTTGATTATTATTTATTTTATCTGAGATAATTTATGAAATTATATTTTTTTTTCAATTTCATTCTCATTCAACTTTTTAATTTGTAAGATTTGTTCCTCATTATTTTAATAAACTTGAAAAAAATAAAACATTAATAAGTTATTTTCCAGCTTATTTTCCATAACATAACCAAACACTGGAAAGTGTTTTCCAATTTATTTTCCATTACACTACCAAACATCAAAAAATACTTTTCTGGAATTCACTTTCCAAAATAAAACTACTTTCCAACAAACAAACAAGGTCTCAGTGAGCCTAAATTTAACCTCATATTCGATTCATCGATCATTAGTTTCCAAAGATTATAAACGCCATATATCATTGGAATCATGTGCACCACCACAAGATGCTCCACAAGTGCTTATTGCTAAGAAAGTTCAACTCCCCATCCATGACCTCTCTAACAAATTAAAAACAAAGCAGGGTACAAGCATAATACAAATAATGTACAATATCACGATCAACTCGTGACTTGAACCTTGAATAAGGTTATAATCAGGTTATAAATAGACTTAATAAATACATTTATGTCTATTACTTGTTGAGATATCATATTAATCACATTATTAAGGAATGAATCTTAGAGTAGTTAATTGGTGTACTTAAATAAATTAAGAGGTTCTTCTTTTTCTATATTTTTTGGCTCAAAGCAACCAAGGTGAAGTAATGTCTGATAAAAAAATAAAATCTGAAGGCCAGTACTGGTCCATAGAATTAAATGCAAGTGCTAAAAGGGTATTCAATGGCCGAGAAGTTAGATTTTGCCTGTCACAGCCGCGAGCTAACTTTGTGTCGGCTTCACTGCTGAGAAATTGTACTCCATTTTAATTCGAGCACTCATCATGCACGCAGTAGAGCCCAGCATAGTCAATCAAAATTATGAAGATTATGTTCACAGACAAGACGAAATTCAAGAAAAAGTTTGAATGTGTCAAAATGAGATTTCTAATTCATAAATTTGATTTGATTCTTGTATCAGGTTAAAATTTTATCAAGAGCCCACCAAAGTCAAGAACACGCTTGGATTCAAATTTTCTTCTCTACTTTTCTTGTTTTTTTTTTTAATTATTTCTCTAGTTATTCTGGGATTTCTTTTCAGTCGATTTAACTCTGATTTAAACATATTTATAAGTTATTTCGGAGCACATTTTATATTATCCAACATTTATAAAACATATATTTTTATTTATAGTTTAAGATTACAACGTAGGTTTAAAAAACTCTATTTTTTTCCATCTCTTAATTACCTTTATACCACATTTTTTCCCGTATATATAATTGGATATGGGTCTCGTACCATTGGAGATATTTCTTTTGTGGGCTCCAGAAATATTGGACTACTGAATGCAACAGCACTGTCATCTATATTTAAGGCAGATATGACGTAAAACTTAACCAAGATCACGAGTTCATGACCACTGATCTTGTGTTAATAAATATGCATGCATCCTTACAGTTTTACACAGCACAGAGAGGTGTAGGGTCAGGGGTATTTGAGCTGGTGATGATGAGTAAGGACACAGAAATTTCCAGTTTGATGATCAGCTAGCACTCATGATGACTCAATAACATCTGACAATCGACCGACGATGCCACCTGAGGGACTGTCTATGTTTCTCTGGCTTGCTCCCAACATCTTGTTTTATACAATGTAGATGTTCAACAAAAGAATGAATATCGATGTCAGATGAACAAGAATTCATTAGTTAATCAATAACATTTTTTTTTATAACCCGGGGAATCCGGGTCAACTTACGCGCACCACGACTAGTTCCCGGACCTACTGAACATCCTGCAAGCCTAGTAGGCAGGTAATGTACCGCGGAGATAACAAGTGTGCATATAGAGAATCGAACCCGGGTGCTAATACAAGGAATTCCTCACCAAATCTACTAGGCCAAACCCTCAATTGCGTTAATCAATAACATTTAATTATATATGTGATAACATTTAAAATTGATGATGTGTTGCTGGGCTTAAATTGGAAGCTGAGCAATTGAATCATAGTACCGTTAAGCTTGGATTCTTGATAGAATTTAGACTTCTTTATCGATACTTAACTCAGTGCTTGTAGAGAAGCCTTTTAAACTCTAAAGGCGTACGTTTAAGGTTCGGGAAGAGAATGTGTTGTCTTTGAGTGAATATATATATATATATATATATATATATATATATATATATATATATATATATATATATATATATATATCAGTCCCCTCTTCATTGTTTAGCGGTTGTGTTTGAAATTATGATATAATGAGATGAAGTTGATGTTTTATAATCAAATTTATAAAATATAATAAAAAATATAAATTTTATTTTTGTAAAATGTCATTTGTGCTATAAAAGAATTTATCTATAAAAAATTTAACATCATCTCAACACGTCTCATTTCCAAGCAGTACTGTTTGTTTTTGAAGTATGATTGTGTTTTTTAAGAATATAAAATTAATTTATTTAAAAAAATTAATATCTTTTGAATTGTTTGAATGTGTGGATATTAAAATTAAATTTTAATAAAAATAAAAAAAATCTTATTTTAATTTATTTATTAAAAAAACAATTTAAAAAAGATGAACTACTTCAATTGTTTTTATATACTTAGATGTCAATAGCATGAAATAGTGGAACCACGTGGATATGTAGGTTTCATGGTGATATCTAGTGGTGAGGTGTCATCTCGATATTAAAAGCTAGGGCTAACCAAGCGAAGGTTGGTGGCAAAAATTAAACAAAACAGGGGGTTCTACTCTGTGGAGCGCACTAGGGAAGGTGGGGGGTCTCTGGTGATTCATCACCTGGAAATTAATACGTGGGCAAATACTATTTTTCTTGATTGAATTGATTTAACCTATGCTTTTTCATCAAAACATTCAAATCCCTTTGAGAGATAAACCACAAGCAATTAAGTACATATTGCAGTGAAGTTTTACATGGTTGATCGTGCATGATCCAAAAACTATCAATTCTTCTTAAACACAATCCCTTCAAAGTAATTAATTTAGCTACTTTAATTTTAAAGCTCTTATACAACATTAACCAAAGCTAAAAAAACAAAAAAACCTTGAAAAACAAATTATTTTTACCTTTCAAAAGTATAATGTAACCAAAATGTCTTCCAAGCAAAGATTTTAGAATCCACATTAAGAAACAATTTAGTATTTGAACAAATAAAAATTACAATAAAATTATTAAATTGTTTTTAAATATAAAAATATTAAAACCGGTGTTAAAGGGCCTTTTGTTTTTCCATAATGATTTTGTAGTTGTTATTATGTCAGCTAAGGACAATTTACTTTCAATTTTATTCTCCAATCTAAATTTATAATATACTATTTTTACCAATCAAGTTGATATTTTTCTTAAAAAATAGCCTTTAAATTTTCTTTATTTTTTTCTATCAGGTTATTCCGATCTTGTGAATATTTGGGTTGCGCAATTGACAGCATATCTCAGGTTAGCTCGACTTTAATAAACAAGGTTACAAGTTTGTAATTTTAACTTGGGTTGACTGATGTTGATTTTTTAAAATCATTTTTTACTCCATTTTGTTTTGCCATATTTAATGGGTTGAGAATTGAGTTACATCGTTTATTTTATTTTTTAAAAAATATATTTTTCTAGGTTATCGTGATAATTTTTTTTAAAAAAAATAATTCTCCTGTTATCATTTTTTATTTTTTTATCATTTAATTAAAATAAAATCAATTTATATATATATATATATATATATATATATATATATATATATATATATATATATATATATAGATGTATCTATCCAATAGATTGATGGACTGTATATGCACATAGATAGATGATGATTGATGATGGACTGTGTTAGACACTGATCACACTATTAATTGTCATTAATTGGCCTATCAATCAAAAGAACCATGTTGAAAATGATGGATGGATCCCCATAAAATCTCTAGTTACACAGCTTATACAAAATATCATTCATCCATAAGGGTACTTTGATATTTTGCTGCCAAATTACAGCCCCACTAGCCAGGGGCAGAAGAACTACATTGAAGGGTGGGGGGCCATGGCACCCCCAATTAAAAACTAGAAAACCTTACATTTTAGCCCTAGAATTCCGAAAAGCTATAATTATACCCTTTAATTTTACATGTTTCGCACCCCAAGAATCATTTATTTTCCCTCAATCCTCAACTTTGGTTCCTCCCTACCACTAGCAAAGCCCCCTAGCTAGGGCTGACATCAGCCAAATGCTATATTTGTTGTTTCGGACATCAGTGACTGAACACTGAGATGACTAGTTCTTTGCACTAGTCGTCCTTTTAGCAAGTCCAGTCATAGCAATGGACTTGTCAAGGAGAAAGGAAGAGGAGGATTAAATATGCAGAGAGATAGATAGATAAGGGGATAGATGGAATTCATCTACCAATGGCCCTCCCCATTTATGTAATTCACATGGCATCTTAACTTTATATAGGACTTTATCTGCCATCCCAATAAATAAACCCTCGAGCCAAGTAGAGATCGAAGCTTGCGGGTTTGGTGGCTGTGGTCGATCGTCTCCCTTAGGAAAACATGGCCAATTGCAGTTGATGGTACCAACAGTGTGATTCAATGGAAGTCAAAAGGTGTTAAGTGTATAGTTTCCATTAATGCAAGTTCTGAGGACCTCATCTGTGACCACCCTATGCTTGAAAGTTTTCAGCCATCCTTGAATCTGTAACACTTCCATGGAGTCGTGGACTAGTGCAGTCCTGATGATTAGACATACGATCGAGTATAGTTAAACTACTGCTAATCTACTAGTTGCTTAATCAGCCACTGGTGTATATATTAAATGATTAATTTGACAACCTTGCAACCAGACTCTTTGAATCAGATAGAGACTTGCTTAAATCAACTTTTATTTGAGGATACTTTCTGACTGTACAAAGATTCATACGTGATCTTCTAGAAAAATGAATTTCATGCGCAGTACTCGCAACTATATTTCTAAACAGATTTTAAATTTACATGTATAAGAGCTTATACATTAGATGAATATTACTTTTAATTCAAAAACTTAAACTATATCGGGTTACAAGTTAGTGAATTATATTTACTCGCTCCCATGTGCATCTATTTTTTGTTTTTTTTTTACAAGATGGAATTCAAACTTAAAATCTCTCCTCTCCTCTCCTCTCCACTTGAATTGATATAATGTCAATGTAGTTAGAATATAGTTTCATCTGCTTATAGTTTCGTGATTAGGGAATTGATTATTTTCATGTCTGCATATGAACAACATCTTTCATAATCAAATTCAATGGCTAGCTAGCTAGCTGAATGACACCAGTAATTAAATGGTCAGGATCAAGATCCTTAGGAACTAGCATATAAATGCACAACCGATCCAACATATTGCCAGCTATATATATACGTACCATATATATAGGCCTTGCTTAGGGCAGCATCTACACCATATATGTATCGTTGAAGAAGGCTTAATTAGTTGCCGACAACTATCACGGGTGCGGAAATTAATCATCGATGTTGTTCAAGGTTGAGGCCCTTCTTAATTAGTCCTAACCCTGTGCGCCATGAAAATATATAACCCTAAGCCAGTTCACGTAGTGTCTATATGCATCACCTACTCTAGCTATGGACGTAAGATTCTTACAATGAAGCTTCTGTGCACCCACGGCTAAAGAGATCTTGCATGCCATATAAGTTGGGAAATTGATTGACAACTTGTCTTGCACTTCCCACTGGAATCATGGAAATGCATTGCAGCTAATATATTTTAGTTGTTTTTTAAATTATTTTTTGTTTAAAAATATAATTAAAATAATATATTTTTTATTTTTTAAAATTTATTTTGAACATCAACATATTAATTAAAATGATTTGAAAACACTAAAAAGGTTAAATTGAAGAAAAAAAATTTATTTTTTTTCAAAAATAATTTTCAAAAACAAAAACAAACAAAGTTTTATAATCAATTAAATTAGTAGATGCAATTACAAGCTATAACTTTCCTCCTGTATCACAAAATTAACTTGGCTGTGGGTGGCATGGATATATATTAGTAAAAGTATATATGCATGTGTGTTTATGTTTGGCATTAAAATAGTTTTTGCCGCTATACTTTAAAAAAACCTATAAATTATAGTTTTTTAAATTAAAATTGGGGGAAAAGTTTTTAGTAGGATCCATATATAAAATTATAATATATGATTAATTAAATACTTTTAAATATATATATAATTAAAGCAAAATACAAATCACACCACAAAAAGAGCCTAAAACTCAAGTTTTCTTTTATTTTATATTTTTGAATTGTTGGCAAAAGGTAAATAATCTCGTATACCTCATCTAAGAGTTTGGATTCGAGTCTTTTGTTAACAGTAACCCTATATCCTTTGGCCCCATTTACAAAGGTATCATGAGCTTTGGTCGACTCAAAATAGATGCCATGAAGATTTGTTTAGATATATGTGCGTGTGTGTGTGTGGATGTAATGTGTCCTGTGGGAGTTCGTAGTAGTCTACCCGCCTCTCATTTTTTACAAAGAAAAAAGAGAGTAAAAAGACTATGATGCTATAATTAATGTATTACTATAGGTTCTATACAATAATAACGCAGTACTGTAGGCTTGATTTTGTGAAAGTTTTTACGGTTATAATTTAAAAAAATGCTGTAAATTATAATTTTTTTAATTAATATTTTAAAAGAGAATTTTTAATGAAAGATATATTAATTAACCAATTATGTTTAAATTTATGGTTGCGCAGACTGCACCATGCGTACTGCATCATCAGAGGATACATGCACTTAATAGGAGTCTAAAAATGTCCTCTTTTTATTGGACAAGTCATGATTTCTTCTTTCCCCTGCACAAAGAAAGTTGCCATAATTAAGTTTCTCAAAAAAGGGTTAGAAATTTGTTCTCTCCTGTATATCTAGTCGGTGAAATTTTGGGTTTATTATGCGGCCTAGATGCATGTTTGGTTGAGAAAGATCATAATGCATGCATGGCGGGACTAGTCACAATAACTTTGACCTAGCTAGACTATATATGTTATATATGCCAACAGCCTCGAATAGTAATTTCCCGATGTTCCATTTCCAATTAAGCAATATATCTCTGCAAAAGTGCTTGGCTACAATTTTGCCATAGTTGCCTTGTTGATAATTACCTTCGTATGGTCCCTACCTGATCTGATCCCAAATGAAGGCATTGAGGCACTAGCTAGCCTAATTAATAAGTGTAATTTTGAACAAAAAGAAAAGGAAAAAAATTCACAGCTAAACCCTTATATATATCAACCAAATCTATATCGATCTTATCGTCCACTCTTCCCATAGAGACATAGGTTACTTGAGAGGGGAAAAAAGCTGAGAGAGGGAGAGACACTCGGTACGTGCTCACATTATTAATTCGTCTCCATGTCAATTCCTAGGATTTTTCTCATCACCACCCTGACTGTTGCCCTGGCAATGGCAATGGTTGCAACAATTGTACCTCAAGCAGAGGCAGCTCGTGCTTTCTTTGTGTTTGGTGACTCACTTGTTGACAGTGGCAACAACAATTACTTGGCCACTACTGCTCGTGCTGATTCTCCACCTTATGGCATTGATTATCCAACCCACAGACCAACTGGCCGCTTCTCTAATGGCTTCAACTTCCCTGATATCATCAGTGAGTTTCCAAATCTTTAATTGCATGTGTCATGTACTGTAACAAATGATGCATTAATTTCTTTCTTAATTTAACACATGATATTATATATTGTTGTATGTACGTGTTTAGGTCAGTCAATGGGTTTAGAGCCAACATTGCCATACTTAAGTCCAGAACTCAATGGACAAAGACTACTCAATGGTGCCAACTTTGCTTCTGCCGGAATTGGAATCCTCAATGACACCGGAATTCAATTTGTAAGTTCAATACTGAGCTCAAGCAAATTTCACTACATGTCTCTATATCTTGACACACCACGAGCCTTGGCGCGCATGTGACAACACTTATGGAACTACAACCCTTTTTTGACAACTTTTAAGAAGCAGTTGGTCCCTGTCCCCTTCATTAATAATTAAGTTTGCTTTCAAGTTGCAACATGATCGATCTTGACGTTTACTTGGGGTTTAGATATGAGCAATTTGTAGCCTTTCAGACTCTTCCTCTGAGCACATTTTTTACCTTTTTCTGCTGATAACTTGTACATAGTTGATCCCTCGAATCCTGGGTTTGTGAATCAACCTATGGAGCCAAACCAGCTTTAACAACTTTTGTACGTACTGTGCATAAGAATTTTTTTTAAAAAAAAATATAGAAAGATGAGCAATTTTCCATGTTACAATTAGCTAAAGAATTGATTTTAAGTATCAATTAGTGAAGCAAAATTTTCAAATTTTCATTTTGCAGGTAAACATATTAAGAATGTTCAGGCAATTTCAGCTGTTTGAAGAATACCAGCAACGAGTCAGTGCAATTATAGGAGCAGACCGGACACAGCAGTTAGTGAATAATGCCCTAGTCCTTATAACACTTGGTGGTAATGACTTCGTTAACAACTATTTCTTGACACCATTCGCACCTAGAAGAAGACAATTCTCCCTTCCCGATTATTGCCGGTTTCTTGTCTCAGAGTATAGGAAACTCCTCATGGTGATCATTCTCATAGTTCCTTCTTTTTTTATTCTCTTTCAGTGCGGGGACTAGCCCGACTCTGTAAAATCTAGGTTGTGTTATTAATTAGGTGTTTGCTTGTCTTGATTTTGGCTTCATGGTTTTCTTTTTATTTCTTTTGCAGAGGCTGTATGATTTGGGGGGCAGAAGGATCCTGGTGACTGGAACTGGACCATTGGGTTGTGTTCCTGCGGAGTTAGCCATGTCTGGAAGCACGAACGGAGAATGTGCACCGGAGCCGCAAAGAGCTGCTCAGATATTTAATCCTCAGCTCTTCCAAATGCTTCAGAATCTCAACAGAGAATTAGGCTCTGATGTTTTCATTACTGCTAATGCATTTGCAATGAATACTGACTTGATCAATAGTCCCCAAAGATTTGGTTTGTTTGATGCCGCTATCTTGATTTTTCTTATACGAACAAGTTCTTCACTTCTTTATAGATTACAAGTTTGTCGGTCAACCCAAATCTATTCTAAAACAACATAGTTTTATTTATTAAAAAAACTAAAACATTGTCGTTTTATACTCAAATCACTTTTATTTTAGAAAAAAAGTTTTAAAATATCCTTGGATCTTAATGGAGTCGGTTCAATTAGATTATAAGTTAATTCATTAGCTGATCCAAATTTAAACAAGTCAACTTCAAAACTGTTTGGAAAAAAATCCGCCAGATCAGGTTCTAAATCTCTGCTGGGTTGGGTTAGTTTTAATAACTATGTTTCTTTGGAAGCCCACTGTAAATGTTCTAAATCAGCTAATCAAATTAATGTTAATTCTGCAATATCTGATATTTCCTGGCAAATGCTGGTGCAGGCTTTGTTACATCAAAGGTAGCGTGCTGTGGCCAAGGTCTGTACAATGGACTCGGATTATGCACAGTGGTTTCGAACCTGTGTCCCAACAGGAACGTCTATGTATTCTGGGATGCTTTCCATCCAACAGAAAGGGCTAACCGAGTCCTTGTGCAGCAGCTGATGACAGGGACTACTGAGTACATGAACCCGATGAACCTTAGCACCATCATGGCCCTGGATGCCAAGCTCTAAAGTTATCATCGTATGCCTGTTTTCGGTCCTAGTTAAATTGGAACTCTGATCGATTCAATTGTGTCATCACTGCAGACAAGCTATTAGACAAATAATTCAAGGGATTTAGTAATGTGATAAGATCATTTCTGTCTGTGTTTTTTTTTTTTTTTTTTGTTATGTAACTGTTGGATGTTTATTCGGTAATAATTTTCTGTAATCTCCTTATATTTCCAGTACTCCATAAATTATAGTTATTAAACTTAATTTGAAAGTTAATTAATTTAGGATAAGATCCAGGTTATGTATCAAGTGAATTTATCTTATTTAATTTAGGTTTTTTAAACTCATAACTACATTGTTTAAAATAAAATTACTAAAAATCAATGAGTTTATTACAAGATTATTGGATAATGAGTCAACCCGGATTTTTTACATAATCAACTCCTCTTCTGTTAATTATAAAACATGAACTGAGACAAGCTCGGAGGGAACCGTTCCAGGAACGTTAACTTTTTACAGCTCGTCTGATTTTAGATAATGCAAAATTGTTTATATATATATATACACACACACACACACACACACCGGTAGTGAAACTTTTTACAGCTTGTCTGATTTTAGATGATGCAAAATTGTTTAGATATATATATATGTATTTAATAATTTGCGGTGTCTGTTTTGTTCTTTCTTGGAGGGAGTGGTATTTATTAGAGTTAAAAAGTCAATATGTACTGCTCTTCTTAAAAGGTTTTGAGTTCGAATCTTCAACCTCTTGTCACGGCTTAATTTTAATGGCTTGAAAGTTCGTTTTCTTGACTTTCGAAGAACTCTAGTTCACTTTATTGTCCCACCAGTGGACAATGGACTTGGGATTTTCTTGGAATTGTCCCCACCAATCATAGAAAGGAGTTTTCGTTTACTCATAGAAATTAAATGGTTTTGTGGGTTTCATAGAAATTAGCAAAGGATATGACAAAAAACCTGATGTTCGATATAATGATAGCATCTGTCTGTTCCCTGTGCACTGAAGTTGCAAGAGGGAGAGAAGATTCAACCTCAGGTATCATTCTCTTCTTGTATTTTTCTGTCAAGAAGCAATTTAGCACTCATGTTTAGAAGACATTTTGATCCTGTGAATATGACTTTCTTGGTAAGATCTAGATGCTCTTCTATGTTGCTGTAGATTTTTTACATGGATGATTTCATTCGTTTGGTGAAACCGTGTAATCAAATACCAAATTCTTGCAACCTATGAGTGATTATGCTTGAAAATGGGAAATTCTCCTTGTCATAATGTTGTCATGCTCCCTGTACTATTGTTTGATTGTATTACCACGTGTGTGATGAGTTATAATAATCTTAACCGGATAAAATAGATAAAATAGATGTGACAAATATATGAAACATAAATAACTTAGGTTTGGTAATCGGCCAAATCCAATTGGATCTGACAAGTATATTAGACTTAAAGAGTTTGGATTTGGTAGCCAACCATGTCAAATCTAAAAAGTATAACCTGGACAGTCAGCCAAGCTCAAGGTAGCGTAAGTCTGATAAACATGTCAAACCTATATAGCTTTGGTAGTCAGCTAAGCTCAATGTAGTATGGACTTAGCAAATATGTCAGACCTAAAGCATTTGAATTCAACCATTACCAAGTTTTAAGACTATGTGCCTAATCCTAGATAATCCCTTAAAATAAAAGTTTTGAATGTATGATAAACCGTCATTTTCTCCATCTAAAATAATAGTTCGTATTGATGTAATGATTTCCCTATATTTATAGGTGTATATAAAGTTTCTTAAAAGACCTATCATTCTCCTTAATATATGTAAGGAATATTTGTCTCTCATTAATGCCGCCGAAAGCATAGGACTTTCTAATCCTTCCCTTATCTTAAAACGACAAGGTTCAAGGAGTATAAATACTCCTGAACCGTCCAGGTAAGAGTTAATAACTTTTTCTCTCGTAAGATAAACTCTAATAGATTTCAAAGCAGTAACCTACTTAAAAACTCAAGAACAAACATCTTTGTTCTTTGAGTTTAAAGCTCTTTTTAAGACATTTATTGTCTTTCCCATATATACTGACTTTATCATCGGATGATCTTTAAGTCCTCTTAATTGGAATTGTCTTTGTAGGTATATAAGTTTTTACTATAAGTCTAGAATTCCTGAGACTAAAGAGATGAAATCCAAATCCTTAAATATATTGATTAACCACCACCCAAAACACTAAAATAACTTGTTATTTACATATCTTGTATTTTAAAACATCATTAATGGCATTGTCTGTGAAAACATTTATAAAAGTCATATATAGCTTTATTGTTTAATTGCTTTCATCTAATTATCATTATCAATGGCATATAATTAGGACACTTTTGGAATAAGACGAGTTACTAATCTTTCTACCACATCAAATATTCCAGCCCACACACAACCAATAACACATACTTCTTCATTTGACGACTGCAATTAAAAATGAAGCTTATAGGCTCAGAGCTACCCAGTATCACAACGCCAAGGTCAAGAATAGAATATTCAAGTTTGGAGACTTGGTACTCAGAAAACTAGAGGCTACAAGCAACAAAAAAAGTTGGGGCAAACTAGCTCCAAAATGAGACGATCACTTCAAATTATCGTCTTAAAGTTTTTTTTTGCAAAGCTATATTATATTTTTATCAGTCATTCAAGTTGTCTTTAGACCCATTAAATTAAACGATTCACTTTGGATAAGTTTTCACGTGGTTTAGTTCAAAACTCGAGTTAAGTAAAGAGCTGAGTTGACAGATTTAATATCAAATCACTTGATTGAATTTAACGATATTATCAAAAATATCTTTATATTCTTAATTTTTTAAAAAAATTAAAAAAAAAAATAATTTAACCCAAAGTGCGAATAAATATACTAGTTATGAATTTAAAGTTGATTGGCGGTTCCTCGAAGAGAAATGTTTATTTGTTATTAATGTGTAATGTTTTATAAATGCGTTTACGGATTAATTAGATAAATGAAGAAAAATCCAAGAAGAGATTTGAACACGTTGATATGCTTAAATTTTTCTAGGGAATTTTACGGTTTCAAATTTATAGAAGTTTGGTTATCTATAACTAAACGAGGTTGGGAAGGAGGCCCTGAGGTTAGATTCGAAAGATGCTGATTTTTCATTTTTCATCATTCAGTGTTATTTTCAGGTTTTCCCTATTTTTCTTAGTTTTTTTTTCTTCTACATAAGCTATGCTGGTTCCTTACTATCATATAAACAGTTGCTGGGTTATTTTTCAAATCAATTTTATAAATTATCCAGTTGGTTTGCAGCACATCGTGGCAAGGCTTGAAGGTTGAAAATGTCCTGGGCAAATCTATGTTGCTGCTAATATGTGTCTCTCCTCGCCATCGATCTGAAAAAGTTTGCACAGAGCTGTAAATCATGGAATTGGATGGTGTTCTAAGCACTGTACCAGACGGCTGATCTCAATCATTTCATTGCCAGAAATGGAAGCAAAAGTTAATTCCATTTTAATGGTAAAGGGTCAGTGGATCATGTGGGCTGCCCTCCGTTAAAGGTTGTAGAGTGTCGCCTGTGGCATTCAAATTGTTTAATGTTGATGTTTCATCTGGCCAAGCTGTAGATCACATGACCTGTTCCCAGCTGGTAGCTGGACGGGCATTTTTCTTGAAAGTTAGATGCAAAGAAGGGCGAGCATCTGCTGGTTAAGTTCGGATTAGATCAAAATATTCCAACCAAATCAATTTTTTTTAATAATTGAACTGAAACGATTCAATAACCGGTTCAAATCGGATTCGTTTTAGTTTGGTATAAAAAACCAAATTAGTTCATGATTTTTTTTTTAGACTTTACGGGAATGAGTTTTTTTTTAATTTTTTATTTAAAAAGAATTTCATTTGGTTTAGTTCTATTTGATTTTTCTTGTTTATACTTTGATATAATGAGAATGAGTTTTTTTTATTTTTTATTTAGAAGAAAATCGATTTGGTTTAATTTTATTTGATTTTTCTTGTTTTTAAATTTAAAATTAAAATTAAATCCAATCAAATTAAATTTTTTTTTTCATTTGAATCAAATTAACTGAGCAAACAGTTCAAATCAAATAGTTTAGTTTGACTTGTTATTTTAAAAGATCAAATTAGTCTATGATTCTTTTAATTGGACTTTTTTTGATAAGCTTTGATGCAATGCTAATAAGTTTTTTTTATTTTTTATTTTAAAAAAATCAGTTTGTTCTAGTTCTATTTGATTTTAATTTTTGAATTTAAAATCAAAACTAAATTGAATTGATTTTTTTAAAAAATCTCTTATCAATTTTTTTGGTTGGATATCCTGACTTAATGTTTTTTATTAATTTTAATTATTTTTTTTAAATTTGGTTAATGCTTCAGGATGCAAAGATGCATTGTCACAAATTTTGATATGCACCATTTCATTTTCATTTAGTGCAAGCATTGTTTTCAGTGTTGTTTGTACTCTGTGATGTTTTTTTTTGCCAACCCACAAGCACTCACGCACGCACGCACGCACGCACAGGCTTCTCCTTTATCGATCTTTGTACAGAAACACTACCTTTTATTTTCAGAGCTTTTTAATTTTTATTATTGCAATAACAGTCTTTTCTTTTTTTATTATTATTATACTCACCGATCACTGCTCCCTCTTCCATAAAAGGTTAAAATTTGAGTAGTTGCAACACAGTTTCTCGTAGAACCTTCCGTCGAGATTTCAGATTTCGTGCTTAGATTTGTGATCATTTCTGGAGCTTTTTTTTATAATCAAGATTTCAAGAAAAAGTTTAATTTGATGGCATCCATATATAAAACTATGATGTTTTGATTAATAAACACTTTTAAAATTATAATTAGAAAAAAACATAATTTCAAACACATTACGTATAGATAAAAAAAAAACCCCAACGAAAAAGTTTTTAACGAAAGTATTCTGTATGCATTAAAAAATACCAAAAGAATATATTTCAATTTTCAGGTAATTTGCTAGCCAGTTTACATGGTTTGGCTTATATATGCAGTAGCAGGTTCACAAATCCACTTCCCTAAAAACTGGAGATCAGAAAGAAGACGAGCTGCAGTCTAACCATTTATTTGTGATCTGTTGTTTAAAAAGAAACTCTGCATTTCATGTTAGAACATCAGTACTGGAGTCTGGAGGCGCTATATTTACTGGACGTGAATTAATGTTAACTTGGACCCTTCAAGAACTTGGAAGAAGTCTTTTCCAGTCCATAATCATGCCTGATAGACGGCCACCGGGCCATCAAGCGAGCTTCATGGAACCTGTGAGCTGAATCTCCTCCTCCTCTAGGAGCCCCGGTTGCATATACTTAATTTGAACAAATCAGGCAGAGGTCACTGCCATGCTTTATTTTATTAATTTACCCTCACATCAACACACTTGTTTACATACTTCTTATCAGCATGCATGCTTTTTATTTTTAAATTTTGGATGCATTGAATTTTATATTTATATAGAGACTCTAACTATCATAATATAATAAGAATTTTAAATAACCAATTAAATAAAGGTTTTAATTGACTAGTGCAACATAAATTCTTTTTCATTAAAGATTTCTGCATTAATTAGGACTTTACCTAACAAACTCTCTTTTAAATTGAAGGTTTTTTTTATGCTTTTAGAAGCTCTGTAAGTTCTAAAGTAATTTTAATTTTTTTAATAACATCAATTTCATTATCAATAGTTTTTTATTTATTAATTTTTTATAGTATTTTTAGAAGTTATAAGATTATAATTCAAGAATAGAGTACAACGAGTAAGTGTATTGTCATATTAATCAGATCTAGTTAGATTATAATTATGCATCCATTAGGAGTGTTTAAAAAAATTAACTCATTTTATAATATTTGTATTATCTGACCCAACTCAATTCTTTAAAGTTGGATAACATGAATATATAATAAAAAAATAAAAAATTTAATAAATAAATATAATAGGTCGGGTGCATGTTGAGTTTTTTTAAAACTTTTTAAATTTTAATATAGATACACTGAGATCTTTGTAAATAAAAGATAGGTTTGATATGGACATAATATTTCCTATCATAAAGTATGGAATAATTTATGGATCTTTTCATTTTTATTACTAAAAAAACATTGAGTCAGCAACTCAGTATGGCTGCCAAAACTGGCACAAAAGGAAGCTATAAGAGCAATTAGCTCAATTCATTCTTTTCGGGATTTACAACTCATGCAAACTCATGTGTCATTTATTTTATTTTATTTTATTAAGAACTATCTAATAAAATTATGATGATTTAATTAGATATTTAATCTCATATAACTCATACAAACCTAATTAACTATTTGATATTATACTAAGCCTGCCCCATCTGTCAAGGATTTAAAAGATCATAAAAGGCATCCTCCCTTCTTTTTTAGAGTATTTGAAAGCAAATGATACATTGAACTGATTCAAGATCCGGGTCTTAGATTAAATGAATTGACTCAACCACTCCAAGTTTTGGCTTAAAAAAACATGAAGCAACATTGATTTGGTTAAAAAACTGGGTTTTTTCACTTACCCAAACATAGACATTTACTTGTCAAGTTGAGCTAGGAGATTGATTGAGAGTGTAGTTGTAATTGTTTTTTATTTAAAAATACATCAAAATAATATATTTTTTATTTAAAAAAAATATTTTTTTATGTCAGCACATCAAAACTATTAAAAAATATTAAAAAAATTAATTTTAAATATTTTTTTTCAAATTTCAACTAATCCCGTTTGGAATTCAATACTAAAGAGGGCTAAGTCTTGTGTAGCTAGGCTAAGAAGAATGTTATTTGAAAGTGGGTGAACCGCAAGTGATGCTGACATACTCTTCTGAGCGAAAACAATCAAGTAATTCACCATAAGCTAAGGACCATTCTGATCTACACAGCGAAAACCCTTTGGAGCCAGCCTGTAAAGGTCAGGCTTGAAACCCTTTAAATTTAAATTAATTCCAACTAGTTTAGCAAACCTAGGTGAAATGGTAATTAATAGAAAAAGGCCGAAGGGGACACCTCCCTTTTGCTTTTTACATGCTTTCTCTTAAGCTATGTCGAGGAGAGGTTTGGTGGCTTGGCTTTGTCATGAAGTTAGCTTTATATTTGTTTGTGTTTGCATCAATGATCCCCTTTTCGAAGCTTATCTCCCCACAAAACTCTTTTAATTTAACTAACGTTGTATGATTGATTAATTGACCCGTGAACAAACAATTTCTTAGGTATAATTCCTTATCATTACAGAAAAAATTGTTGTAGTCCCACATAATCATCTCATGCAATCATGTTTCTTAAACCCGATTTGACGGTCAATCTAATTCAAGACCCGGGTTACGGGTCTAGACCAGATTACCAAGTCATCCTGGATCGACTTCAACTTATTTTATTAAGCAACACGATATCTTTTTTGTTAAAAAAAAAATTATCAATGAGTTACAATCAAGTTTTTGTCTAGTTATTGCCGGGCCAACGAGGATTTTTGATCAGCTTGTCCATGTTTTTGCACTCCCTTGTTTTTTTTAAACTCGACCTGGTTTCAGCCACGAATCGACCTAGCGAGCAAGGTTTAAAAACTATATGAGCAACCTTAGTTAAATACCTTGATGACCCCATGCCACCGGGGAAAAAAAAACATGAGGTAACATGCGGCCGGCCGGGCAAACCTTATTCAGACCATTGGCTATTAAAGAAAAGGCATGGTAGCCGAGTGTTCTTTCATAGTGGTCATGAGCAACTATAAACTCTGTCCATGAAAAAATAATAGCGGATCGTTTATTAATTCAGGTAACATAAGGCATGTGATTTGGCACAAAACCAGCAATGTGTATATTCCAGCAAAGTTTTTATTGTCGGATTTCTTTGTGTATCAACAGAAACTAAAAATTTTCTTTGAATGATTTAAAAAACATCATTTTTTCTTACCGATCTGATATATTTAAAGGAATTTTAGATATTTTAAATGTTAGTTTGAGATTTGAATTAAAAAAATTAAAAGAGAGAGTAAACTTTTTTAACCATTAAAACAATTTCTTAAAATTATATTCCAATAAAGAGAAAACAATAAAAACATTATGAACCTCCTAGTGAAAAAACAAAAACAAAAGGAACACGGTACAAACCGTGTTCTCAAAAAATTCAATTTTTTTTTTGCTAATAAGTATTTTTTTTGTGTTTTGAATTGTTTTGATGCGTTGATTTAAAAAATAAAAAAATATTATTTTGATTCATTTCGGCACAAAAAATACTTAAAAAAAAACTATATTCTCAAACATACCAATATAGCCTGTATTGTAGCTTTCAAGGGAATGAGAGTTATGAAAGTTTTATCACGTCCTTATTCCTTGAAGGCAGATTAAAGTCATGGTCTTAGTTTAACTTAAATGGTAGTATAAGATAACTACTTACCCATCAATATGTCTTGGATTTTTGAACTCTAATATTGAAATCAATATCTAAAAAAAATCATATTTTAAAATATATAAAATTGATATAAGATGTGTTTTTAAGATTGTCAAAAAAAATAATTTTAGTTAATATACAAATTGATCTTACAAAATGCCAGAGAGACATTTGATTTTACTAGATTTGTTTGACTAAATGACATAACCACTTGTGATTGTTTTTTTTTTAAAAAAAAAAAATTATATTTGATTTTTTATTAGACATCACATGAAAAGATTCTCATTTTGTAACTTAATAAATTTTTATAACAAAACTGCATATTTTTTTATGCTCTCGTTCCTGTATTATGTCTCTAAATTAAACCAATGCTATAAAACTTGGTATTTCTCATGACTCAAGTTTCAAGTTTTAGATCACAAGTTAAGTAAATAAATTGATATGAATTAATAAAAAAAATAACATTATTTTAATTTATTTATTTCTTAAATTGAAACAATATTGTTTTGACTTTTTAAAGTCGAATTAGGTTTCACTTGGGTTATGACTGATCGACAAGCTTGACAGGATCAACTCCTATGTAGTTTGATATAAAACCTAGCTTATACTAGGGCTCGTTTGTTTTATATGGAAATCACTTTTTAAAATTTTTAATGTTTATTTATCATTAGAAAAATTGGTTAACGAAAAATACTTTTCAGTAAAAAAAAAAAGTTTTGTGTTCTAGAAAAGTATTTTTCTTTTATTTTGGGAGGACAATATTTTTTAGGAATTGTGAAAAACTCAGAAATATCTTGTTATTTATTGATTATATTAAATTTGGTTCACAATTTTTTTATTGCTCTATATTTAGTTTTGATTTTCTTTCAATTTTATCATTTAGAATTTGATTTAATTTGATTTTATATAAATTTTGATCCTTGTTTTATTTTATTGTTATTTGATTTTCTCTTATCATTTTTTATTTAAAATTTTTATCTATCGTATATGAATCATATTCTTTTGATTGCTATTTATTATTATTTAGAATAATTTATGAAATTATATTTTTTTAAATTTCACCATCTTTCAACTTTTAAACATGTTTGATTTTGATCTTCATTATTTTAATTATTATTTAAAATAATGTATTAAATTATTATTTTTTTAATTTCCCTACAAATTTTTAATTTGTAAGATTTTTTTTCTTATTTTTAATAAACTTGAAAAAAAAATTCAAACATTGATATGTTTATTTTTTAACTCGTTTTTCATGACTTAGCTAAATACTAGAAAGTCTTTCTAACTCATTTTTTTTATAACACTACTAAATATTAAAAAATAATTCATTTTTTAAAAATTTATTTTCTAAAAAAAACCACTTAAAAAAACACTTTCAGTAAATAACAAGACTTGAATCTCATGTTAAAGATCACTAAGTTAACTCACTAAATTAGCGGTTTAATAACACCTAAAATCCATAATAATAGACTTATTATCTATTTTGTCTCCTTTCACCATATTAAAGTAGTGTTTAGTATTGTGATAGTGATTGTTTTTAAAAATATTTTTTACTTGGAAATGTTTTAAAATAATATATATATATATATATATATATATATATTTTAAATTTATTTTTAATATTAACACTTTAAATTAATAAAAAAATATTTTAAAAATTCAGAATTTGTTGCCAAACACACCCTAACCACTCCTCCAACCCACAGTGGCACATTCCGTAAATTAACCACAAAACTGGTGGCAAAACCGCAACCACTCCAACCCCCACCATTTTATAGTTAGAGAGAGAGAGAGACAGGGAGAAAAAAGAAAAGAAAAGAAAAGAAAAAAAAGCGTCGCACTATCTCCTCCTACTCCGCCTGTCAAAGCAGCGGAGCCACTTTACTTCACTCTCTCTAAACCACCACTTTCTCCTCCGCTAAATCTTCCTCTCTTTACTTTGCTGTCACCAACACAGCCTCTTCGATAATCTTGTTTAATCCTCATTAATTAACTAAATTAAGTTAAATTCAGTTAATTCGTCGTCAGATCTGAGCGAACCGCACCAGATCCGACAATCAAGAGACTTCAAAATGGAGGAGGCGCTGGAACTGGCGCGCGCGAAGGACACGAAGGAGAGGATGGCAGGAGTCGAGAGGCTACACCAACTTCTTGAAGCTTGTAGAAAGAGTTTGAGTTCGTCCGAAACGACGTCGCTTGTCGATTGCTGCTTGGATCTTTTGAAAGACAACAATTTCAAGGTTTCTCAAGGTGCTTTACAGGCGTTGGCTTCTGCTGCTGTTTTGTCTGGTGACTACTTTAAGTTGCATTTCAATGCGCTTGTTCCTGCTGTTGTTGAACGCCTAGGTGACGGTAAACAGCCCGTTCGTGACGCCGCTCGACGCCTCTTGCTCACTCTTATGGAGGTTTTTCTTACTTTTCACTTTTTTTTTTTCAAATTTGAAATGTTTTTATACACGCACACACACACAAATGGTTGGATTTTTATTTATTTAGTTAAAAGTTTAAACTGTAATTAATTTGATACTTTTTATCTAGTTAAGAGAATTAATTATGTTTTTTTTAATAGTAAACTGTTAGTTAATTTTGTTGGTTTTAATTAATCTTTCACTTTGAAAGAAAGATTTACTGAATTTGTTCTGAGTAGAATTAAATAATTTGAATTAAAAGTCATTACGATTGATTACTCTCTTTCATTGATCTCAATTGAATTACTGTTTTATCCTTGGGTTGAAATCGTAATAGCATAATACCATGCATTAATTTAGGTTGACATTGGAAGAATATGAATAATCTGGGATCTAAAAGCACCGGTTCATTCTCTTTGTAGTAGAGATACTTTTTCATCTTGTCCTTGTAGAGCGGCTCGAATCTTCTCTAAAAATTAGACCGAGTTTCTTTGTGCATAACTTATCTTGCTAATGGCCTACGTATACATTGTTAATTTTAGTGAAAGAACACAAACACTCAGTTGTAGTTGTAGTTGTAGTTGTAGATGGTCGCTTGAATTTTGTAGCTCAGCAGGGACAATAGTACAGGACTTGTAAAATCTTTATAATTTAGACACGTGGCAATGTATTTGATTGGTGTTGATTGAGTATATGTTTGGGTGGAATTTGTTATATTTTTTTCTTGCCTCTAATTCCATTAGGAGTCAATGACACCATGCTCATGAGTTGCATGTTTGTGTGTGCAAAGAGAATGGACAAACATTAAATATGGGGTTATATCAATATGTGTTTGTGATTCAGGTTTCTTCGCCTACAATCATTGTTGAGAGAGCTGGCTCGTTTGCCTGGACGCACAGAAGCTGGAGAGTTCGGGAAGAGTTTGCTCGAACAGTAACATCTGCAATTAATCTTTTTGCATCTACTGAGCTTCCTCTTCAGCGGGCTATTCTACCTCCTGTATGATCCAAAACATTTCTGATTTTCCAAACTTACACTTTTTGCATAAATAGTTCTTTGGGTGGAGATAAATTAATTATTGAAAAATTTCTTCAACCAGATTTTGCAGATGTTGAATGACCCGAATCCTGGTGTTAGGGAAGCAGCTATATTATGCATCGAGGTCAGTGGAAGTTGTTGCATTGTCGTTCCCATGTTATTGTTTCTGCGAGCTTAACTATTTTTCATTGCTTTTCAGTCGCATTAATCCGACTATTCGTCTTTCAGGAGATGTACTCACAGGCCGGGCCCCAATTCCGTGACGAGCTTCATCGCCATCATCTTCCTAATTCCATGGTGAAGATTTAGCAAAAACCAATCTGCAGTTCCCTCTTCTGTATTATTAGGTGCTAGGATCTTCAAATGTAGGCTAGTTTGGTCTTTAGTGCTCATGTCCACCATATCTAGATGTAATGTAGTACTCATTGAAATTATTCTCTGATTAATGAATGTCTTACCACTGCCTGCCAAAGAAAGGAAGCTATAGCTTTATTTTTAACGTGGTAGTACAATACATCACTGCAGATGAAAGATATCAATGCCAGACTAGAGAGGATTGAACCACAAGTACGCCCTTCAGATGGACTTGGCGGTAACTTTGCTCCTGTTGAGATGAAGCCCACAAGCCTTCATCCCAAGAAAAGCAGTCCAAAAGCCAAAAGTTCCACGAGGGAGATATCTCTTTTTGGAGGTTAGCATTCTTTTATCTAAAATATTGTGGATGTTAAGATATCCTAGACATTATTATGGTCCGTTTGATTCTGTGTTATTTAATACTTGCTGTCCTCGATTTTCTGTTTTTGTCTTTCTCCAATCATGGTAAATTAATAACTTTAACATCCCCAGGGAGCACATCAATTTGGAACATTGAGTGTAGAATTAATGTTCATCCCCTCCTCTACTTAGAATAAGTTGGAAAACTTAAATTTGCTTGAAACAGCTTCCAAATAGCTATTTTGCGCCTTTGTGTTTGCATGGAGCCTTTTATTATATCTCGACAAAAGTCTTCACAACAATTGTATCAAAGCCACTTCACCTGTTTGATCAAAATTAGTTGTATCTTTAGTTTAGGAATTATTATAAACATTAGGATGAAGATTTTCTTGATTATCAGTAAAAATTACTACAAGTTTTTTATTTTTATTTTTTTTATTTTTATGAATGAATCCCATGATCCTCTGCCACGTTCCCATCATTTTCATCCTCATGTTGTTGCAAATGGTCGATTAATTTGTTTGGCCAACGAGGAATTTGTTTACTTATTTCTTTTTTATTCCTGTAGATTTTTTTTTCTAATTTCTTATTCTTGGAATCCGCTATAATTGCATCAAATGAAATCTTTAATTTTTTTTAAATATTTTGTGGTATTAAAAAATTTCTTTAATTCAAGTCTTGATGTTGCAAAAAATTGTGTATATATTGATACAAGCTACACTGTAGCTAGTGTCCTTGTTTGGCGAAGTAAGGAAAACTGTTATAGCATGAATTATTGTTGTTCACTATGGTTGATATTTCACATTATGCAGCGGAGAGTGATGTCACAGAGAAACCCATAGAGCCAATTAAAGTTTACTCAGAAAAGGAGCTAATTAGGGAATTTGAGAAGATTGCGGCTACCCTTGTTCCAGAAAAGGATTGGACTATCCGCATAGCTGCCATGCAGAGAGTTGAAGGCCTTGTTTTGGGAGGTAGCCCTTCTTTTTTCTCCTTGTATCCTTCTTTCCCTGCCAAAGTATTATGCTATCAGATTATTGTTAGCCTGATCTATGATATTCTGTTAAATCTTCTTATTTCTTATAATTAGTAGAATGTGCAATTGAATGATTGAAATTGTTGGAAAATCCCTTCTGCCGATCATTCGGGGATGCTAAAGTACACAGACTGAGGTTCTTTTTTTTTTAATAATTTCCTCAAGAAAGGGATGTTAATGATTTCTTCATATCAGGTGCTACTGATTACCCATGTTTTCGGGGGCTTCTGAAGCAATTTGTTGGCCCTCTAAACACACAGTTATCTGATCGAAGGTCTAGCGTAGTGAAGCAGGTCAGCCAGCATTTTCTTCTGCTGTAGATGGTGGTTTATATATTTCTTCTTTTGGTCTCTTCCTTTAGAGATTAGCTCCTCATCCACCAGTTCAAGGTTTATAGTTGCTAAGTGTGTGTGTGTTCGTGTTTTCAAGGCTTGCCATCTATTATGCTTTTTATCGAAGGATCTGTTGGGAGATTTTGAGGCATGTGCCGAGATGTTCATTCCTGTAAGTTACTTTCATTTTTCTTTCACTGATTGTTGCAAATCTAATATGCTCAAAGAGTTCTGTTAATTCTGTGCTATGATAATCAGGCCCTTTTCAAGCTCGTTGTGATTACTGTACTTGTAATTGCAGAATCTGCAGATAACTGCATAAAAACGGTAATGGATTTTTATTATTACGTGCAAAAAAATTCTTTTAAATGCTACTCCCTCACAGTTTCCTTTTTGGCTTCTCAGATGTTGCGTAACTGTAAAGTTGCTCGTGTGCTTCCTCGCATAGCTGATTGTGCGAAGAATGACCGCGCTGCAGTACTCCGTGCAAGGTAAGGCAATGCGACTTGTTCTCCAAGTCTGGCATTCGATTTTTTTGTCTATGATATAATTGATTTTGGTCACTATTATGTCTCTCTTTGGATTGCAGATGTTGCGAATATGCACTATTGATACTTGAACATTGGCCCGATGCTCCTGAAATACAGCGATCTGCTGATCTCTATGAAGATCTGATAAGATGTTGTGTTGCAGACGCAATGAGTGAGGTATGTTTGTTCAGATCTTTGATGTTGTGCATGCATGTATGTTTGTCGTGTCTGTCAGTTTTGTCAGGCTATTGCGTTATGATTTTGCTTTGCCTTTCATGCTTCAACAAGCAAAAACTGTGTTCTGATGAAGTTTTTCTCAACTATTTTTTGTGAATGAGTAAAAAGGAAAATATATTGAAGGGACCGTGTGGATACTGGCCTAATCTAACTTCAGAGAGGTGGAAGTTTAGTTTCAAAATGATGTAAAGTGCAGACCACAAATGGCTGAGGGTAAATATACATCTGGTAGGATATAATTTCAATTAGCTAACAACAAGCATCTCTAAGAGAAGGAATTGTTCAAATCATTTAATTTTAACATCCGTGGCTGTATCGAGGAGCTTACATCGGGTGGAGCTGTCAAATGGTAGGAGTAATTGGGTTTTTTCTCCCGCACAATAACTGGGTCAAGTTGGAGATGGTTGCTAGACCCAAAAGACTTGAGATGTTGAAGATGGCAGGATAAGTAATTAACTTTACTGCAATTTTGTGTGCTTGCTTGGGATGTGAGGCATGGAGAGCATAGAAATGGACCTGTATGGAATGTGGCTCTGCTATGTCTGGTGTGGAGCATTTTGTGTGTGAGGACTAATCACAGTTTTGAGGGTGCACAGTGTGAAGCAACCATTTTATATGTTCTTTTCTGTTTTTGGCTTCCTTGGCCTGCCAAGTTTTGCACTTATTTTCCCCTGATTTCCTACTTTGGCCTAATCTTATCTGCCATATTCACTAGTTACTTTCTTTTCCCTTGTCTTCTTTCATGGAGCATCTCTTGTAGATTACTGATACTTTTATGGTCCTGTCTACCTTTAAATACTAGATCTTTGCTGCATTTCTCTGTTAGGGTAAGACTTGGCAGTGTTTCTGAAACTTTGAATGCATCTTTTCTCTCAATGAATGTGAGGAAGAACGTAGAAAGTTTCATCTAGGTGGAATAATGATCAGAACTGTATCTTGATTCTAGAATAATCTTTGTTAATGCTGCCATGGAAGGAATTTTGGATTGCAAGAGCATGAATCTTGGCTTGAGATGAAGACAGATGTTTTGTATGTGTAGCTTCCTTCTAGCCAATCTCCTTTGGTTCATCATGATACTATATATTTCAGCATGAGATGTATTTTATTGGTCTATGGACTTTTCTTTTATTCTCTCAATCATTGGTTTTCTCTGTAAGGCTCCAACACCCAAGAAAAAAATGATTTGAAGTGGATGAGTGTTCTATGTATATTATATGATCAGCTTTGATGAGTTGTTATATGTCATAAAATAAGGAAAGTTTCGTCCATACAGTTCCTCTGTATGATGCATCTGTTGTTTATACTTCTTTTTCTTATTTTGTTTCTCACCTTATTTTCCATTAATTCTTAGTATGTGTCTGTGAAGGCTCTGGAAGTGTGCCTGATATATGTAACTTGGCAGGTGCGCTCAACTGCAAGGATGTGCTACAGAATGTTTGCAAAAACTTGGCCAGAGCGTTCCCGTCGTTTTATTTATGTCCTTTGATCCTGTTATTCAACGGGTATATTCTTGTGTACCCAATGCATTTATCTTAATAACTTCACTGATTAGATCATATTTTCCTTATGTGTTCTTTATTTTTTGGCACAGATTGTAAACGAAGAGGATGGAGGCTTGCACAGGAGACATGCATCTCCTTCCATCCGTGATAGAAGTGCTCAAACATCATTTACCCCTCAGGCATCTGCGGCTTCACATGTACCTGGATATGGAACTTCTGCTATTGTTGCAATGGATAGAACTTCAAGTTTATCCTCTGGGACATCTCTGTCTTCTGGTCTTTTGCTCTCACAAGCAAAGTCCCTTGGTAAAGGTACTGAACGTAGTCTGGAAAGTGTGTTGCACGCTAGTAAGCAGAAGGTCACTGCAATTGAAAGCATGCTTAGAGGTTTGGAATTATCCGACAAACAAAATCCTTCAGCTCTCCGTTCATCAAGTTTGGATCTAGGTATCAAATGACTTTGCCTGTCAATTTTCTTCCTCAATCTCATAAATTATTTGTCATTTTCAGTATACAAGCCTTTTCTTTAATTCAACAATAAATCATTCTAAAAAAGAATACTCAATTTGTTTTCAAAATGATTGAGGACTGTAGCTTCACATTGTTTTGTGAACGGCTAAATTTCTCTCTTATTGCCCCTAGTGCAGGAGTTGACCCTCCATCATCTCGTGATCCACCATTCCCTGCATCCGTTCCAGCCTCTAATCATCTCACAAACTCTTTGACAGCAGAATCAACTGCTTCTGGTATTGGTAAAGGCAGTAACCGCAATGGTGGCTTGGTCTTGTCTGATATTATTACCCAAATTCAAGCTTCCAAAGATTCTGCTAAGCTATCATATCGGAATAATATGGCAGCCGAGTCTTTGCCAACATTTTCATCATATTCAACAAAGAGGATTTCTGAAAGAGGTTCAGTTGAAGAGGACAATGACATTAGGGAACCTAGGCGATTTGCGAACCCACATGTAGACAGACAGTATATGGACACGCCTTACAAAGATTTAAACTACAGGGATTCACATAGCAGTCACATCCCCAACTTCCAGAGACCACTTTTGAGAAAGCATGTGGCTGGACGAATGTCTGCGGGCAGGCGAAAGAGTTTTGATGATAGTCAACTCTCACTTGGAGAGGTGTCAAGTTATGTAGAAGGTCCAGCATCTCTCAGCGACGCATTGAGCGAGGGACTTAGTCCAAGTTCTGACTGGAATGCTAGGGTTGCTGCTTTCAATTACCTCCATTCTTTGCTGCAGCAAGGCCCAAAAGGTGTTCAAGAAGTAATTCAGAATTTTGAGAAGGTAATGAAGTTGTTTTTCCAGCATCTGGATGATCCGCATCATAAAGTTGCACAAGCAGCTCTCTCGACACTTGCAGATATTATTCCATCTTGCCGAAAGCCATTTGAGAGTTACATGGAACGGATCTTACCCCATGTTTTCTCCCGATTAATTGACCCCAAGGAGCTAGTCAGGCAACCTTGCTCCACAACTTTGGAAATTGTCAGCAAAACTTATGGGGTTGATATTCTTTTACCAGCATTGCTCCGTTCACTAGATGAGCAGAGGTCACCAAAAGCCAAATTGGCTGTTATTGAGTTTGCCCTCAGTTCATTTAACAAGCATGCAATGAACTCTGAAGGCTCTGGGAATACTGGCATTTTGAAGTTATGGCTTGCTAAGCTGACACCGTTAGTACATGATAAAAATACTAAGCTCAAGGAAGCTGCTATTACTTGCATTATATCGGTCTATTCACACTTTGATTCCATAGCTGTCCTCAATTTCATTCTCAGTTTATCGGTTGAAGAACAAAATTCCTTGCGACGAGCCCTTAAACAGTACACTCCTCGTATTGAAGTGGACCTAATGAACTTTGTGCAGAGCAAGAAAGAGCGACAGCGATCTAAGTCCTCTTACGACCCATCTGATGTTGTTGGAACATCATCAGAAGAAGGATATATTGGTGCATCAAAGAAGAGTCACTATTTTGGAAGGTATTCTGGTGGTTCTGTTGATAGTGATGGCGGCAGGAAGTGGAGTTCTACCCAAGAATCAACCCTGATATCGGGAAGTATTGGCCAAGCAGCTCCTGATGAAACTCAGGAGAACTTGTATCAGAATTTTGAGACTAGTTCTAATACTGATGTCTATAGTTCAAAAAATAGGGATTCGAATTATGTGGCTGGTTCTACCGGTCTGAACTTGGGATCCCGGCCTGGCCGGCTGGAAAACATGGACAATGGCCTTAACTTTGAAGGGCTGGTGACCCCAGGTATGGACATTAATGGATTGATGAGTTCTGAACCTCTGCGTGCTGCTGAAGGCTATGGGCATGACAATAATGTTCTTTCTGAGTTGGACCTTAATAATCATAAACCTGCAGCTGTGAAGATTAATTCTTTGGCTGACACTGGTCCTAGCATTCCTCAAATTCTTCATCTGGTGAGATATTTAACATCGACGATTTCCTTATTGATAATTAATTTTCCATTAAAAATGCTTATATATAGTAACATAGTTAGTTTAATAGAAATAATTGATAAAGCATCTCAATGAATACTCACCTCCCTTTTGTTTCTAGATATGCAATGGTAATGATGAAAGCCCTACCTCAAGCAAGCGTGGTGCACTTCAGCAGTTAATTGAAGCTTCTATGGCTAACGATCCCTCTGTTTGGTCCAAAGTATGCTCATTTTCAGTGCGCCCCCCACCCCCCCCCCCCCCCCCCCCCCCCCCCCCCCTCCTCACACACACAAATGCACGCGCGCACTCGCACTCATTTTTCTGGCAGGCACTATTATGCAATAGGGTGCTTCTTGGTCATAATTGAGAAACTAGTTCTTGGAATTTTGCATCTTTTATTAAGCTTGTCCATGATTCCTTGTCTCTATAGTGGAAGAGTAATGCTAGGGGTACTCATTTTTTTGTTGTTGCAAACTTCTTTACTAAATGACATGGCATCTTGTAATTGTTGTTTTGTTAACCACTCAATCCATTATTATAAATTTTCCATTAAATGTGAATTTGTACATTCCATGATTAGAAACACCTTCCTATATAGTAAATACCATGTCATTTAGTAAGAAAATCTCTGTAAAAAGATTGAAGTTCCCCTAGCATTATTCATAGCGAACAGCTCTTGTTGAATGTTGGAGGGACACCTCAATTAATTGGACAGGTTCAGATTTTGGGAAAATGAATTTCAGTTTAATTTTTTATATAAAAAAACAAAGAAACGAAAAGTTGATAATGATTGTGTTATTATAGCCAACGGCGCTGCCTCTTTTGTCTGATGGTTGCCCTGTCCATCCTGCAATTTTGCAAATGGGATGAAGTCTGTCCAGGTTTAGAGCCTGGCATCTGTCTTTACTTGGCCTGGAATTGAGGGGTGTGAGGGGCATAATGGTAGATGTGCCTTGTGTCTTTACTCTGGTAGTAATATTTGTTTAGACAAATTTAGCTGGAATGATTTCAGGATGTTCAAGTCTTTCTAGCGCATTTAAACCATAATGTGTGGCTCCTATTAATTATAATTAAGAGCTATGATCTGACGTTTATTAGGATTGTGTGTTTTTCCATCATAAAAAGGGACACTGCAACATTGTGGGGGTCGACATTATGATTAGCAATAAAATTTACTGTCTGCTACTACTTCTGCAGATTGAGTTTTCGTACATTGATCATTTTGTGCTCTCATGGTCATTCTATTTTTCATGTTCTTATGAAAAAGTGTCTTATTTGTGCGAGTAGACACTTTTGTGCCGTTATATCAGTTCTAGCGTAATGTTGATGATTCATTTATAATTTCAGTACTTCAATCAAATTTTAACGGCTGTACTGGAGGTGTTGGATGATTCTGATTCATCAATCCGAGAACTTACTCTTTCACTGATTGTGGAAATGCTAAAAAATCAGGTGCATCATCATCTTTATGTGATTCTGAATGAAATGCTCCCTTTGTTTATTTAGTAATAATCATTGCAAAATCTTTTCTTTTTTCTTGCCATGTTTCCAGAAAGATGCCATGGAAGATTCTATTGAGATTGCTATTGAGAAGCTGCTTCATGTTACAGAGGATATTGTTCCAAAAGTAATTCTCTTTCCAAACATGTGCTGTGATTATTCTTCTTTGCTTTATGTCTCATTGGTTTCTGGTCCGTATCCAGGTTTCCAATGAAGCCGAGCACTGCTTGACTGTTGCATTGTCTCAGTATGATCCATTCAGATGCTTAAGTGTATGTGGTTGTGATATTCTGTGTCTCCCTCTCTAAGCATTCTCATTTTTTCTTAAATAAGAGTTTATGGATTTGTTTCCTGTAACACTTGCATTATTCTGATGCTGGCAATAACTGATTCACAGGTAATTGTCCCTTTATTGGTTACTGAAGATGAGAAAACTCTTGTAACCTGCATAAACTGTTTAACTAAGGTATTTCACTTAAACCATTGACTAAATTGAGAAGGATTAAGTTTTGATGTCTTATGCGATTCCATACCATCTATACATTCTCTTAACACAGTTTCATTCAAGTATCAAACTGGAAACTCTGTGCTATATTAATAAAGGATTTGATTGTTTTGTACTCTTTGTTTTCCACTTCAGCTTGTGGGTCGTCTTTCACAAGAGGAGCTGATGGTCCAGTTACCATCATTTTTGCCCGCACTTTTTGAAGCTTTTGGAAACCAGAGTGCTGATGTTCGCAAGGTAATACGGAACTGTTTGTCCTTGTTTGATAGTCCATATTTCTCGCTTTACAAATGTGTTAGCTCGGGTATAAATAAAACAAAAAAATGATGACCGAACATATCACAATTAATTGGCAATGACGCAATTTGTCAGTGACCAAGTTCCCTGTCAAACACTTCCTAAGGGGTTTTTCACTTCCTAAGAATCTGTTTTTGTTTTCTAGTTCTTAACACATTACTTGTTGGTGTTTGGTGCTGCAGACTGTGGTTTTCTGTCTGGTGGATATATATATCATGCTTGGAAAAGCATTTTTGCCGCACTTGGAAGGGCTTAACAGTACACAGCTGCGATTGGTGACCATTTATGCTAATCGGATATCACAGGCAAGAACAGGTACTGCAATAGATGCTAGCCATGATTAGTTCGGTTTCGTCTAGGAAGGAATTGTTGGTTTGTGGTGTTGGTTAATTCATTGTTGTGTATTTTGTATATCTGTGAGAATGCGTTGTGAGAGTGATTATCTTCTTTTCCGTTCTCATTTTCTCTTCGATCCCTCGGTATATTGATTTCCCGTTTCTTTTGTGTGCGTGTAAACCCTCGTGTTTGTTTTGTTTGGAGGGAAGAGTGCTTCAGTGGGAAACAAAAATTGATTGTATTATTTTGCAAATATTTTGTAATCACTATTTTGGGAAGAGTATTAGTGATATGAAAGAAATTTTTTATCCCTCGTGGAAGTTGATTTGTGCTTTATTATGGTAATGGAAAGATATCCACACCAAGCACTTTTTTAAAATAAAAGAAACTTTCTTTATTGAAGGAGAGGCTTGGAAGAACAATCAGTTCAGTACCTGGAAACCTTGTTCATTAAACCTGGCCGGTCTGGTGGGTTCTGACTTGAGCTAGTTTCACTATAAATAGAGGTGATTTAGTCGTTTCTATCCGGTTTGATCCATGATCAATCTATTATATCATGATACAAAATTGTTGATATTCTTTTTTAAAAATGAAAAGCTGTTAAATATATATATATATATATATATATATATATATTTAATTATAAATTGGGTTAATTAGGGGGGCTGGCAAGGCCCCACCCTTGTAAGGATTTTTTTTTCTCTTACCCTTCCTTAACTCAAATAGAAAGTTTTTAGTTTTAGCTTTGTTTTTTATTTTTTTAAATTATGGTCTCTCAAACTAAAATTTCAAGCTGCTGTTTGTGAGTTTTATAATTATGGTTGAAAAAGGCTTAAGAAACGAGCAGTTATCAATGAAGGGCGAAGCTGAGCAAAAGCTTAGCGAACATAAACACAGCAGCACTTTAGACTTTAGAGGTGACGACGCCCTAGGATACGTGTGCCCAACAATTCTGTCCCCAAGTAGTCTTCTTCAAGAATGTGTTTCCTGCACTACAAAGGAGAAGACATGTAATATGCATTTGACTGTCGGAATAGAGCTCCCAAGTCCAAAATTGCCATTTATCAGATCATGGAAACACCAACTTTAACCCCCACATGATCAAGAAACAAATTACGACAAGGGTAAATCAAATGAAGAAAGTTGCTTGAAACGGCTATCAATTAGTGTCTTAGTGACAGTGGTGAATCGAACGTGGCTAGAAACTGCTGAGAAATCTTCTTGGGTTTATGGAGGCATGCGTGAGAACGAAGAAGAAAGAGTCAAGTAGTGGGACTGCCATCCTCCTATGACATGCAATGCTGGGCAGTATTATCTCTATTGTTTCGCGAACCGTGCAGAACTCCGTTTTACTAAGCTAATTTCCTTCACCTTGTGTTTCTTCCGTTCTAGTTGATCAGAATTTTAGAGGGTTCATAATAGTAAGTCATGTTCTTTAATGATGATTGTATTGTCGTTGATAATTAAAGAGTTCAGTGAAAATGACGTGCATGCTGAAGTAAACATGAATTTCTGTAATGTATTGGATCAAGAACAGTTCATCAGAGTTAAGCTGTCAACACAATGGGATTCGAGGAAGAAAATATGTTGTTCATCAAAAAAATTACCGACGACAAGAAAGGATGGAGGTGTTCATTCCAAACTGATCCACATGGACAGGGATGTTATCAATCCTTTCACTGCAAGTACGAAAACCATGCTCTCCTGCATTTCGAAACATTTTTTCGCTGAAACATGTTTTGCTGGTGTAAAATATTATGGATACAGGAAAAGAAGGAAATATTTATTTTTTTTCCCCTGAAGGTCAAGGGTTTATTAAAACTTAAATTCCAGATATGAACAGAGACAAGAATGGAAGTAACCAACAGTAGCCTGCTCGTCGAGAACGTGGTGATTTTTCAATTTTATGTGTTTTAATGGGAAAGGCAAAACAAAATCTGATATACTATTAAAAGAAAGAAAGAAAAATCTAGCAACCACTTTTTCTGAATCCTTCTGCATAGCCACTTTTCCGCGAATCTCGGTTTTCTGACAGGACTTATTGCCATTGCCTGTGCATTTTGCTCACTGGAATTCTGAAAGTAGGTGGAAAAGGTTAGCCCTGCTCTGCCTATATAAGCTATGTGCAGGCACTTGCATTGGCATCAACACTAGCTTTGCAAGGCTTTGCTGGTAAGTCCCTTGCATTTCTCTTTGAGCTTTGGGATTATTACCCCCGTATCCCTGTTATATTTTGGTTCGAAGAATGTTTTTATTTGGGTCTATTTTATTATTTTATTTTATTTATATTAAGTAGTTTTAATTAATAAGTTGAATCTAATAGTTGGATGTTTATGATTATACTATTTAAATGTTTCTTTCTTAACTTGTGAGATAATTTTGATGAATTAAATAAAAATTGCATGTTACATATTTTTTTTACCCCCATTCTTCTCCTTTTTTTTTGGCCTTTTCTTCTCTTTCTTTGCTTGTAATTCTTTGCTTCTTTCTCTCCGGCTTTAATTCTTTTGGTTCATTGTTCCGCGTTAAATTTGATATAAGTGCTTAAAGTTTTAATTGTTCTTACAGTTAAACAATCTATAGGCTTGTTTAAAAGAGATTTATTCGAGAGAGTTTGAGCCCTTATACAGTGCCTGCTCTGTTAGCACCTAAAAAAGATGGATAATGACAAATGTATGTAGATAGCTGAGCCATCAATAGGATTGCAATCAAGTATTGTTTTCTCATTCCTTGATTGAATAATAAACTAAATATGATGGCAGGAGCTCAAATTTTTTCTAAGATTAACCTAAAAAGTGGGTATCATCAGATTAGGATCCGTCCAGGAGATGAATGGAAAACTGCATTTAAGACTAAGAATGGATTATATGAGTGGCTAGTCATGCCTTTTAGCATTTTCAATGCACCAAGCACTTTTACAAGAGTAATGACATAGGTGTTTAGACCATTTATGAGAAAATTCTTGGTGGTGTATTTTGATGATATCCTTATTTATAGTCAAACCAAGGAAGAACATTTAAATCATCTTATTCAAGTTTGTACCACCCTACGGAAGGAAAGTTTGTTTGCCAATGTTAAAAAACGTTCTTTCCTTACAGATCGAGTGGTTTTCATAGGGTTTATAGTTTCATGTAAAGGAGTCTCCATGGATCCCTAAAAATTTCAAATGATAATGATTAGCCAGAGCCTAAGACTATTCATGAGGTCTGTAGTTTTCTTGAGCTTGCGACTATTTATCATCGTTTCATCAAAGGATTTAACACCATCATATTGCCTATTACAGATTGTTTGAAACGAGGTGAGTTTCAATGAAGTAAAGGAGATAATAAGACATTTAAGGAGGTTAAGAAAAAGATGATGGAGGCCTTAGTGATGCGGCTCCCCGACTTTACTAAGGTGTTTGAAGTAGAATGTGATGCCTTAGGAGTTTATATAGCTAGGTGGAGTACTTAGTCAGGAACATCATCATGTAGCTACTTTAGTGAGAAACTTAATGAGGCCAAACAAAAGTACTCAACCTATGATAAAGAGTTTTATGTGATGGTTCAAGCCCTACGTTATTAGCATCATTATTTGCTACCATATGAGTTTGTTCTTTACTCCGACCATAAGGCCCTTCGCTAAATCAACTCCCAAAAGAAACTCAATCATAGACATGGTTGTTAGGTTGAATATTTGCAAGCTTATTCATTTGTTTTGAAATATAAATCTAGAATGGAGAATAAAACTGCAAATGCCTTGAATCGCCGGGTAATGTTGTTATCCATGATGAGTGTTGAAGTTACTGGATTTGAGAGACTCAAAGAGGAGTATGAATCTTGCCCAGAATTTGGAGAAATATATATGACTTTGAAGGATAAGAATAACCGTGTTGTAAATGGTTATCACATCCAAGAAGGGTATTTGTTTCGGGACAATAAACTTTATATCCCGAAAACATCCGTGCGTAAGTTTTTGATATGAAAGATTCATGCTTGAGGTCTTTCAGAACACTTTGGAAGAAATAAAAGCATTGAAGAGGTGGAATGTCAATTTTTTTTGTTTAGTTTGAAAAAGATGTAGCTAAGTTGGTAGGTCAATGTCAAACATGTCAACTAGCCATGCATAAAAAACAGAATACTAGTGTTTACACCCCATTGCTTGTTCCTATTTGCCCCTGACAGGATGTAAGTATGAATTTTGTACTTAGGCTTCCACGTACTACAAAGAAGCATGATTCTATTTTTGTGATTGTCGATCGCTTCTCTAAGATGACCCATTTTATCCCTTGTACTAAGATTATAGAAGCTTTCAAAGTTGCAAAAATCTATTTTGACGAGATTGTCAAGTTATATTGTCTTCCTTGAACCATAGTCTCGGATAGGGATGTTAGATTTATGAGTCATTTTTGGAAAATCCTTTGGCATATGGTGGAAACTAAATTGAAGTTTTCTAGTGTCTACCACCCTCAAACTAATGGTCAAATTAAGGTGATTAATAGGAGTTTAGACAACCTTTTTGAGGTGTCAAGCGGATAATCATAATAAGAATTGGGATTTGGTTCTTCATACGACTTAATTTGCCTTTAATAATTATGTCAATAGGTCAATAGGCATGAGTCCTTTTGAAGTTGTACATGGTTACAAGCCTAAGAAACTTTTAGACCTTCTTTCCATGTCTCTTCATGCTAGGGTGTCTGAGTTAGCCAAGTATTTTGCACATAGAATTCAAGATTTACATGTTGAGATCACTAAATAGATTCAAGCAAGTAATGCACAATATAAACTTCAAGCTGATTTACATAGACGACAAAATAAATTTAATGTGGGAGACTATGTTATGATATGGATTAGACCCGAGCGGTTTCCTTCGGGAACTAATAAAAAATTGCATGCACGTAGTGCAGGGCCATTCAAAGTGTTACAATGGGTTGATCCAAATATGTATGTTCTTGATTTTAATATTAACTCTATATTTAACATTGAGAATTTAGTTGTCTACCAGAAACCACATCCTATTCCAAATGATTCCTTTGAGATGCCACCTAAATTCCATCCTGATAATCCTATTGAAACCTTTACCCCTTACACTTTGACCTCAACATAAAAGGATAATATTGATGCTATTTTAGATGAACAACTTGTTTTTACCAGCAATGGTAAGGTTCAACGGTTTCTAGTTCATTGGGTGGGCTGATTTGATTTTGATTGCACTTGGATCACTATAGATTCTTTGTAGCAGATTGACCTAGATCATTGGGAGTACTATTAGAGTTGCCCATAGCTATACTCAATGGGGTCAAGTTTCTCCAATCCCGAGAGAGTTGGTGGGGATACCAGATTCACACTGCCAATTACATGAGTATATAGACGAAAAAGATGTAGGATGGCTCAACCTGTCACTCTATAGTTGAGAGACTGGGTCCATTAGACCTCTTTTATTGTTTTATTTTATTTATTTGAATTATTTATATTAGATATTTTTAATTGATGGGTTGAGTTTAATAGTTAGATGTTTAGAGTTTTGCTATTTATATGTTTTTTCTTTGAGACAATTTTGATACTTTGAATAAAAATTAGAGAGTTGCATAATTTTGCATCATTCTTTTCTCTCTTCTTGTGGCTTTTTCTTTCTTTTCTCTACTTTTAATTCTTATTTTTTTTTCTTTAAAAACTTCTTTCTTTCTTGCTTTAATTTTTTTGGTTCATTATTCCGCATCAAATCTCCAAACTGTAGGAAAACTAACTTATCTTTCCTTTGATATTATTCATCTTTAAATAGAGATTACAGAAGCATGGGTAACGGTTATATAGCTAATATCATGGCTGTCTATTGTGCTACACACGGAACATTATGGCTGTCTATTGTGCTATACATGGAAACATAATCACTGCCTATTATGCTGTGATGGAAGGAAATCACGTATACTAAACAGAGGAATAAAATCATGGGGATATAATCATGGTTGACAGACTGTATCTCTTCATCCCCCCTTAAGCTCAAGGCGGTATTGGACGGATGAAGAGCTTGGTTCTATTTGGTAGAAATTTGGCAGCGCATAAAGGTTTTGTAAAGATATTAGCGATTTGAGCTGGACCAGAGATATGTTGCAGAGAAAGACTACTATGAGCAACTTGTTCCCGAACAAAATGAACATCAATCTCAATATGTTTCGTGAGATGATGGAATACAGGATTCTTAGCCATGTTGATAGCACTGAGGTTGTCACAATATAATGTGGGAGCAGGAAGTAAATAGCCGATGCTTTTCAGAAGATGTATAAACCACATAAGTTCAGCAGTGGTGGATGCTAAAGCACGATATTCAGCCTCTGCTCACTGTGGCTTGCTTTTTAGCTCCCCAGGACAACAAGTTATCACCCATATAGATAGCAAAACCAGTCGTAGAGCGACGATCATCCCTGGAGCCGGCCCAATCCACATCACAAAAACCACGAAGTGCAATTTGAGGAGTTTTGACAAAGTGAAGACCAATATTAAGAGTACCTTTGAGGTACCGAAATACACGCTTAACAGCAATAAGATGAGAGTCACGAGGATGGTGCATGAATTGGCAGACATTATTGACTGCATAGGAGATATCAGGGCGTGTCAAGGTGAGATATTGAAGCAATCCAACAAGTCGACGATAATAAGTCGAATCAGATAGGAGAGTGCCCTCACCAGCAGTCAATGAAGTACCAGAAGCCATAGGGTGGAGACTGGTTTTGCACCAGCCAGCCCAAACTTCTGAAGCAGAGAAAGAAGATAGCGAGTCTGAGTGACAGTGATGGTTGACTCATCGCGTGTGATTTGGAGTCCTAAAAAGAAATGAGCATCGCCAAGATCCTTCATGTGAAAGGCAGCAGATAGATGAGAAATAAAGCTCCTGATGCTGGAAGGAGAGCTCTCGGTGATAAGAATGTCATCGACATAAATTAAAAGCATAGTGATATCTGAACCTTGACGATGAGTAAACAAGGATTGATCATACGGACACCGATGAAAACCCATTTGCTGAATATTAGCACTGAACTTCATGTACCACGCTCTTGGAGCCTGTTTTAAATCGTAAAGAGCTTTATGCAAGTGACAAACATGATGAGGGTGAGACGAGTCTTCAAAGCCAGGTGGTTGAGATAAATAGACCCGCTCTTGTAGATCACCATGGAGGAAAGCATTACTGACATCAAGCTGTTTAATGGACCAGCCGTGAGACAAACCAAGTGTAAGAATTAATCTGATGGTACCATGTTTAACCACTGGACTAAAGGTTTCATCATAGTCCAAGCCAGGGAGTTGGGTGAAGCCACGGGCAACTAGTCGGGCTTTATAGCGTTCAATGGAGCCATCAGATCGTGTTTTAATTTTAAACACCCATTTGCTGCTGACTAGGTTCATATCTGATCGTCGAGGCACCAAAGTCCACGTGTTGTTGCTGGCGAGGGCAGTAATTTCAGCTTGCATGGCTTGCTACCATTTTGGATCAGTGAGAGCTTGCTTATACGTCTGAGGCTCTTGTGGGTGATTGTCAAAATCAGCTAGAAAGCATGCAGGTATTGAATGTCTGGAAGAAAAGAAAGTCTTAGGCTTTAGTGAACCTGTTTGAGCCCGTGTGATCATAGAATGACGGCGACGTGGAGCAGAATGTGAGATGATCCCAGGTGGCAGAGAAAATAATTCTGGTGCATCCTGGATGACAGTGTTAAGAGGAGGCTCATGGCATGGAGGAGATTGAGGCATTGATGTAGAGTTTTGAACATGAGGAGATGAAGACTGCTCATGGCCAACAGGATTGACAACTGCAGGTAAAGGATCCGTTGGTATAGATTGCACAGTGGCAATTTGAAGAGACCTGGGAAGGGCACGAACTTTAAACTCATGAAAGTCAGATTTGATGCACCGTTGTGTAGACTTAAAGGGAAAGGTTAATTCATCAAATCTTACATGCCGAGAAATATAGATGCGACCTGTTTGCATGTTTAAACATTGATAGCCTTTGTGATGTGTAGAGTAGCCCAAGAACACACAGCAGATAGATTTATAGTCCAATTTTGATCGCCCAAAAGGGTTAAGTAATGGATAACATGCACACCCGAAAACTCGTAGAAGAGTATAAGATGGTGGTGATCCAAAAACAAGCTCACAAGGGGACTTATTTGCAAGAGTAGGAGTTGGAAGCCGATTGATAAGGAATACTGCAGTTGTGAATGCAGCTGTCCAGAATCGTGGCGGGATGGATACATGAGCCATTAATGTTAAACCAGTGTCCACAATATGCCGATGCCGACGTTCAGCCAATCCATTTTGCTCTGGTGTGCCAGGACAAGATAATCTGTGAATAATACCATTAGAAGCAAAATAGTCTTGTAAACTTTGGTTTACAAATTCTCCTCCACCATCACTTTGAATTATTTTTACAATAGTAGTGAACTGGTTAGCCATTTGCTGCAGAAATGCTGGAAATATAGTCATAACATCAGATTTACGAGCCATAGGAAAGTGCCATATGTATCGAGAATATTCGTCGACGATGATTAAATAAAATCGAAATCCATCATAGGATGGAATTGAGGCAGGTCCCCACACATCGGTATGAAGAGTGTGTAAAAAAGTAGTAGCATATGTCTTTCGAGAGCAAAATGGTAACTTTGTTGATTTACCCAAAACACAACTTTCACAAAAACCAACAGTATTATTCAAAGATGATAAATGTAAAAGCTGAAGAATTCAAGATTGAGGATGTCCCAGCCGAGCATGCCACAAGCTGCTAGATACTTTTGTTGATAACAGGCCAACTGGAGATTTTGTATGTTGTCGTAGCTGGATTGGATACAAGCCATCAACCATGTAGCCCTTAAGTAGCACCTGTTTCGTCCTCATGTCCTTAAGAAGAAAGCCCCAAGAATAAAATATGAAGTAACAGTTATGCTCCTTTGTAAGTTGAGAGACAGATAACAATTTCTTTTTAATGTCAGGGACAACAAGAACATTATTGAGTTTAATATCAGTAGTGGGTAGTGAGACTTGTCCAATACCAGATATTTGTAATCCATTTCCATTTCCAACCATAACAGAATCATTGCCAAGATAAGAATGAATACCTTGCACCTCACTTGTATCAGCTGTCATATGATTATTTGCTCCTGTGTTGCGGTACCAAGTTTCTTCTGTAGGATCTGCAACTTGAAGTGCAGCAAAAGCTTTAAATTGTTCTGCTTTCTCATTAGAGGCAAAGCATCCATCAGCTTTATGATTTGGACCTCCACATCTGAAACAGGTTATACCCCCACGCCCACGACCAGCGCTGCGTCCACCATGATTTGTAAATGCTTGAGTACGAGTTCCAGGATTACCTTTAGTGAAGCGTGGAAGACGAACATCTTTCTGGTGGAATTGAGAAGCAGTCTGGTTGTGTGTAATATTACGACCACGAAAACCATGAGTTCCACGAAACTTTGTACTGGTTCTGCCATGGTTTGTGAAGAATGCAACATTAGGAGAAGTCACTCGTGTTGCTTGAAGACGTATTTCAAAATCACGTAGTTTGCCGATGACTCCTTCAAGAGGTGGAAAAACATCTCTAGCATTTAAGGCTGCCACTATAGGATCAAACTCAGATCCTAAGCCTCGAAGAATACATATGATGAACTCATCGTCATCCATTGGCTTACCTGCACCCCGCAGGGACAAGGCTAGAGATTTGGCTTTGTGCAGGTAATCTTCTAAAGAAGAACTGTCTTTGTTGAGCGACTGCAACTCGCCCTTCATCTGTTGAAGACGATCCCAAGTATGACTACCATAAAGAGTCTGCAAAACATGCCAAGCATCATGAGAAGTTTCACTACTGATGACTTGGGACAGGGGACCATCGGACAAGGAGCTATTGATCCACCCAAGGATCAATTGATCAGTGCGCAGCCACATAGCTGCTGCTGGGTTGGTTCGAGACACACCATCTTCACCAGTGATGGTTTGTGATGGGCAAGAAACCTGATTTTGAACATAACTGAGAAGACCATTGCCACGCAGAATGGGAATGACTTGTGCTTTCCACAAAAGATAATTAGTCGAAGCTAGCTTAATAGAAATATCAGGTAAATGAGGAACAACAGATGAAAACTCAGAAGAATAAAAATTTGACATAGGTGGGATCAAAGAGGTAGAAGACTCCATCGTTGGTGATACCTCTGGAAGCTCTGATACCATGTAGGAAAACTAACTTATCTTTCCTTTGATATTATTCATCTTTAAATAGAGATTACAGAAGCATGGGTAATGGTTACATAGCTAATATCATGGCTGTCTATTGTGCTATACACGGAACATTATGGCTGTCTATTGTGCTGTGATGGAAGGAAATCACGTATACTAAACAGAGGAATAAAATCATGGGGATATAATCATGGTTGACAGACTGTATCTCTTCACAAACAGATAGAAGATTGAGGTGTTTTTCTGCTGAAAAACGCTTCTCTTACTAGTTCTTCCATTTAATAAGCTGCATTTATTATGTTTTTTCTTTCCATTATTGCAACTGACGAATCATTTATAACTGCACTTTGTTTCTAAAGAAAAACAAAGAAAATATTTTTCTTTCATGCTTGTTGCTGCATTCGGGTTGTTTTGTCGTTGTTACTGTTATCGGCAAGAAAATACCATGTCCAGGCATAAACTCTGTAGATTAACAATGAGACAGTCCAATCTTGTTGCCCGTTATTAGTCATGGTCTTGATCTTGACAGGGTTTACAGATACAATTAACAAGTTGGCTAATATAGACATTGAACAAAACTGTTAGCTCTGCCGATCAAGGACAAATTTATGACCTATAGATGAACCTGTATGCATAAATTTGTGCCAACACTGTTGCTTTCAATAAAATGCTGACTTATTTTTTTCTTTCTTGTGATTTTTCATCCTGGAGGAACAATGGCACCTGAAATGATCCCTGTTAGGCGATCAGAAGATCGATGCCGAAGTGGTATACCTGTTCTGCAGTTGAGGAACCGGATCTCAGCACTTCTGGTTGACAGTGACAGGTCTTCTCAGATAGCACAGTCGAGCTTTCTTCGATATTATGGTGTTGACACCCAGACTGCTAGCAATGGCCTATCTGCATTTGTCCTCGCTTCAGCTTCATCTTCCACCTTTGACCTCATTATCATTGACATTAGCCTTCCTGTCATGAATGGGCTTGGGGTAGCAAGTGATTGATTTAAATGATCAAGCATCTGCTAACTCATACTTCTGATATGTTACAATCTTTTATGATTTATGATAGGCTATCAGGTATATGCGTGCCAGGGCATAAATTGTAAGATCATAGGCATGACTGGTTGCTGGTGTGAAATGCATTAGCAAGCAATTCTTGATGCTGGGGCTAATAAAGCAATTGAGAAGCCATTCTTCCCAGCGACCCTGTTGCCGATTCTGAGGGAGCTTGATGATGAACTTTAAGAACTGTGGATCTGATAGAGGACTTCACAAGTCAATAAATTATGCTACATTTATTAGTTTAAGTTGATCCTTTATTCTCTTTCTTTTTTCCTGCCTTGCTTACTTGTTATGAGTCCAATGTTACAGTAAGAAGTAACAAGTCCACGAAGCTGTAGCAGCAGCAACTATGATATCAATAAAGTCGAGTCCTCTTAATTATCTCCTCTGAATCTCCATCATAAAATGCTTTGGAGCTTTATTAACCTAGTATGGCGACATTTTTACTTCCTAACCTTAAGAATTGACCCGGTGGTTAAGGAGGCATGCTCTCTTCCTCACCTAATTAGAAATGAAATGATCTCTGATTTATCAAACCTAAAAAACATTGCTTAAGACATTAGAGTTTGATGCATGTGTGATGGGTGGCAGTCAAATAAAATGAGCAAGCCAAATGATAGCTTATTGGTAAAATTCTTTCATTGGGTTGCAATGTGAACATCCAACTTAACCTTTCAAAAGGGTTCAAATCCATAGCATGTCTGTCACCTAGTCTAACCAGTGAATAATATACTTTGAGGTTGTGTTTGATTAGTGCTTTATGAAAAAAGAGACAAGCATATAAGGGACAAGTACGTGTTTGGTTGAAGAGATGGGGACGGAAACATAAAATAAATCAGTATTTGAGATAGTTTTGGAATGACTTTCTATCATTCTAAAATAGTGACTATCCGAATTATCTCCATCTCTTTTGCCCTGAGATAGTAATCAAATGCTACCGAAGGGATATGGTTGGTTTCATCAATTCTGGTATGCAAATCTTTTATGATATTCGGTACCTTGATTGATTACCAAAACTTAATCAAACATCTTGTAGTTGCTTAAGTTTTAAGTTGTCACCAGAATGGAAGCCTGAAAACTGCAAACCACTAAGATTTCTGTGAGATTTTGTCTTAATTCATTCCTAGATATTGTTTCTGTTTATTAACTGAGAAATTGGATTATCATGACAAAAGAGGAAGGATTGGCATTGATAATGCACCTACTATTGTATTGATTTTAGTAAAATGACAGGCAAGATAATTAATAGCAGGTCGCTTTTGGGCAAACAAGAGCAGATTACATACTAGATTGTGATGCAGATCTGCAAAGCAGGATGCTAGCATATCTACTCACAAAGGAAAGGAAATTGACGTGGTTTTCGAAATGATGCATCACAACAATAATCATTTCAGCTCAAACCTTTTCCTTTAAAATGAAAATTCGGATACCTTCCAAGGACTGATTAACTGAAAGAAATGCTAAAGCAGGCTGGAAATATTGGTTCAAATCTTTAAAGCGTGCTGCTATCCATTCTAAGCAAAAAAGTTTAAAGATTTTGTGGAAACCTCTTCATTGTGGCCATCCCTAAATAGGGATAAAATCTCATTTTGTAGATCTTGTGATCTTCAACACAATCCAAGTCATTGGCTGGTATGGAACCTTTTTAAACTGCAATGTTTGCCATGGAAAAGATACTGTTTCCACATATATGATCATGTCTTGCATTTTCACTGTTGAATCAGTCGGGGAGATCACTTTCCTCGGAATCCGCCAGTCTCAGAACAGTTTTTCTTCTTCCTCTAAAGCATCTCCAGCCACACTGTATTGTTTAAATACAATACTATTGAATGTTTCCTAAACCCTTTTTCCTTTACGAAAATACATGATACTAATGCCAAGCCAGGTCCAAACCCTCCTCTATGGATAAAAATTAATATCCTGAAGATGCATGCTCACAACTTTTTCTGTAGACTGTAAGCAATAATATTGGAGCCAAGCATGAAGCATACCTTGATGGGTTATTTTGTCTTAAGGTTCTAGTTGCATGTCTCATTTCGTAGATGCATGCATTTAGTTGTGACATCACATTCATTTCCCTTATTTACCAAACAAGAGGTGCACACATTGACTGGAGAAAATGCTAAAAAATCACTAACTTAATCAATTCCATTGGTTAATTGTTTCTCTCTTAGTTTAACTTTTTCATCTATATATTTAAGACTTAAATAGCTTGACACTATAACTTGTTCTGAGGTGAACCACAGGAGAATAAGACTAGCAAGGGCTGTCAGAGAAAACAAATGGCAACAAACTTCAATAGCAGCTGGAAATTGGGAACCAAGATGACTGCACTTGTCGTGGACGATGATTCAATCAATCAAACTATTCACCACAGACTCTTGGAACAACTTGGGATAGAAAACCAGGTGGCCAGAAATGGGAAGGAAGCTATTGATATCCATTGCTCGGGAAAAAAGTTTGATCTCATTCTGATGGATAGAGACATGCCTATCATGAATGGCATTGAGGTATGTCAACCTTATTGCCTCAATCAATCAACATTCAGTGAAATATATACCATGTTTAATAGCTGCAAGTAGATGCAGGATCTAACCAAATAGTACTTTGATGGCAGGCAACAAGGAAACTCCGAGCTATGGGCATACGTAGCATGATTGCCGGTGTATCAACACGCTGCGTAAAACAAGAAATTCAAGAATTTATGGAAGCTGGCCTGGATGATTACCAGGAGAAGCCTTTGACGAGTGCTAAGATCATCTCCATCCTCCATAAGATCGATCACAGTGGCTCAATTTCATACTAGCTTACCTCTTTTATGGTACTATTTTATATGTGTGTAGTTTAACGTTAGTAGGGAGGTTAATCTATGCATGGTCTGTTGTAGTTTTTGTGTTTGTGTGAGTCTCATATAGTCTAAGTCCTACAATTTGGTGTTTGATGTTGTATTAATGTAATTAGCAGCATGTGTTCTGCCAAGCCAAGTTCTTGAATGAGATTTTGATTCAGTTCTGTCTTTTCCTTCTCTGTTTGCTCTAGAATTCTTCTCTTGATGCCTTTCAGCTCTGCAAATTCTACTCGAACCCCAAATTCCTACTAGCAAGCAACTTATAGTTATAAGCTTTCCATGGTTTGTGATCATAAATAATAATTTTATATCTGCCTTTTAGATCAATTCAGATAAACTCAGTAATTTATTAATAGTTAATCAGAGTTTGGCCTAAGTCAAGTATTTTTTAAAATAATTTTAAAAATTGATTTGATTTTTACGATCTAATTGACCTAATCAAATCTAATTAATATCCTAATATTAATTATTAATTAGTTCAATAAATTTTTAAAAACAATTAATTAAGTACATTTAATCATTTGTCATTGATTATATATTTGTTATTGTGAAGTGAGAGGGTGATAGGGTAGCTAAAGTAAATCCTAACATATTTTGAAGAAACAAAAAATCATTTCAACTATTATGATTTATTATTAAGTATTTTTTATTTATTATGAATATTTATTTTTATATTTTCATATCGGTTTATGCATCAGGGACTAATTTTTTTATTTTGAACAATTTTAAAGGCATATCCTGCATTTAAATTTTTTTAATAAATTTTGTTACATGTTGATCCTAGAATTTAAATGTTAGAAATTATAATCAAATACTATGTTTAAATTTAAATTAATGAGAAAAGAGATAGAAAGAGAAAGGTTTAAGTTAAGGATTTTGTTTTTGTTTTTTTTGATTCGAGGAAACCCCACCCTCCGGAAAACCCTTTACCATCACACCACGCTCTTTGGGGATTTAAGTTAAGGATTATTGGTTCACAAATATAACTTATTTTCCCCCTCAAATTTTAGTTTTTTTTTCACAATTTTTTTAAGAAAAGAAAATTAAAGAAACACATTTACTGACTAGGAATAAAAGCTTTTTTTAATTTTTTTTTTTATAATTATTAGCTTTTCTAAAAATTGGAAAAAAATCCACTATAAAAATAAAATCTTATTTGGTTCATTTAATTTTTTTATGATAATTCGTTTCAATATTTTCAACTTAAACCAAACAGGAGCCCTTGTTTTCTATTTTGAAAAATTTATATATAATAAAAATACATTTTTTAATTCTCCATGTAAGAAATACATTCTTAAAAAAAATAGAGATGGAAAAAATATTTTCTGAAGTAAAATTTGTGTTTGCTTAAAGATAAGAAATACCCATTAATTAATTAATTTTAAAAAACCCATATCTCATTATTTTTAGCCCAGATGTTTTCTTGGCCCCTTCATCTTTGCAGCAAGCCCAGTTTCTAAGTGGTCTCAGAGATTCTTGACTTCACTTCCGTGTGCTCACTGCTCCGGATTGGTTCCTTAGCCCCCACACAAAACCCTAAACCCTAACCAGCTTCTCTTTCCTTCCTCTTCCTTCTTTGCTTTTCTGCCTCATTATTGTTGTCTCTCTCTCTCTATCTCTCGCCATCACTAAACCCTACGTCTACTTGCTAATAAACCCGCACTCTCTTTCTGTCACTACTCTACTTACAGAGAGCCATGTATCGTTTTGCCTCTGGCCTCGCCTCCAAAGCCAGGTAAGTAAACTTTCAATTTGCCTATGTATCTCTGTTAATGGCTTAAACTAGAAAGTTGATTACTTTGGTTGTTTTCTCATCTGGGCCTCTCTTATTTGTTCATTTTTTGTTAGTGGGGTGGCTGGCAACAACGTCAAGCAGGTAATTTTTTAATCTCAATCTGTTTACGGTTGATTTTGATTTTGTTTGTGTAAATCTAATGGGGGTTGTGTGTTGTTTTCTTGGTGGGAGTTTAGATTGGTAGTAGATTGGCTTGGAGGAGAAATTACGCGGCTAAAGACATCAAATTTGGTGTTGAAGCTCGTGCTTTGATGCTTAGAGGTGTTGAAGAGCTTGCTGATGCTGTTCAAGTTACCATGGGGCCTAAAGTGAGCGACTTTATTTGGTTGATGTTGTTTTTTGGTTGTGATCATGTGTTTCTTTGTTCTTTTGTGGAATTGTTCTTACAAACTAGGTTGGTAATTAAATGTACCTTGTATGGTTTGTGCATTGATGAGTTGATTGTGTGGTTCGTTTTGATGGGAGGAGGTTCAATCTTCATTTGCAATTAAATATTTCGTGAAATTTCAATGTTTGGCTTCTCCACAGGGACGTAATGTAGTTTTGGAACAAAGCTGGGGGGCTCCTAAAGTGACAAAAGATGGTGTAACTGTAGCAAAGAGCATTGAATTCCAAGACAGAGTTAAGAACATTGGTGCTAGCCTTGTGAAGCAGGTTGCAAATGCTACTAATGATGTTGCAGGCGATGGTGAGATTTCATATTTTGAATATGAACTTTCAGTATTTATCTTTTTTGAGGTTGAAAGGCCATGAATTTTTACATGTTTTGTGGGCAATAATGTGTTTGTTCTTGCACATGTTAGGAATGATCAGAGTCTTCTTTCTTTGTAAATTATAATGGTCGAACCTTTTGTGATGGGTTGTTGAAGGAGCTTTCTTTCACATGTTTGCAGGTACCACATGTGCAACTGTCCTTACCCGTGCAATATTCGCTGAAGGATGCAAGTCTGTGGCAGCTGGAATGAATGCCATGGACCTTAGACGTGGGATCTCAATGGCAGTTGAAGCTGTTGTAACAAGCTTGAAGAGCAGAGCAAGGATGATCAGCACATCTGAGGAAATAGCCCAGGTGGGTTTGCTGTGTCCTACTTTTGTTTCAAAGTGCGAGAGAGAGGACTAGTAATACCAAGAAAAACAGAGAAGTAATGCTCAAGTAGTAGTTAGAATTAGATGAAACAAACAGATTTGTATTGGATATAGTTTAAGCATTACTAAAATGATGTTTTTGTAATAAGGTTGGGACAATATCAGCAAATGGAGAAAGAGAGATTGGTGAACTTATAGCCAAGGCTATGGAGAAAGTTGGCAAAGAGGGTGTCATTACAATCTCTGTAAGCTGCTTTTGGAATTCTTTCATTATTTTCTCCTATATCATTGTGCTTGCTTATATCATCAGAAACCTGCTAGACTCTCCATGTTTTTCCTGTATTTATTGGATGCTTAAATTTAGGAAGAAGCAACTTTGGTGGAAATTACTTTGCCACCTCTATTCCTTATTTTGTGAATTTGTGTCAATCTCTTCCTTATGCTATTTTGTTCCCATAGGTTTATTTTTTCATGGCTTTATGAATTTTATTGGTCTTTACTATTAGCAACGTTGGTGCCTTTTTATCCTGTCAAAACAAACTTTTGCTTTCCTTCTCATCTCTATCATTTTGAGAACTTTTCTCTCTCAAATTCATGTCAGGATGGAAAAACAATGGATAATGAATTGGAGGTTGTTGAGGGAATGAAGCTGGACAGGGGCTATATATCCCCTTATTTTATCACCAATGACAAGAACCAGAAATGTGTAAGCACTTCATGCTTTAATAATTAGTTAACTCATAATATTTATAACGAACTCATGGGTGCTGTTTCAAGTCACAGTACTTTATGCAAATTTTCCAAGACTTCATTCTTTTTTATTCTTTTTCAGGAATTAGAAGATCCTCTCATTTTAATTCACGAAAAGAAGATCTCAAGCATGAGTTCTACTGTCAAAGTTTTAGAATTGGCCTTGAAGGTCAGTGGTTGTTTACTGGGAGGATTGAAATGAGTTGATTATGTTCTCCAATTTTTGAACCAATTTGCTATGTTTCTCAGAGGCAAAGACCTTTGCTGATTGTTGCTGAAGATTTGGAGGGTGAGGTACTCGCAACTCTCATTTTGAACAAGCTTCGTGCTGGAATCAAGGTATCATGTAATTCTCTCATATAAAAAACCGGTTTCTGAATCAAAGAAAAGGCTGACCTTTATGCGAGATTTATGTGTTTTACTAAGGGTAATGGATTTTGAATTGGTTCAAGGTTTGTGCCATCAAAGCACCTGGATTTGGAGAAAATAGGAAGGCCAGTCTGCAGGATCTTTCCATTCTCACAGGGGGTCAGGTAGGTTCATGTGATTAGTTATGTTTCCCTTTTTAACGTTTACATGAATTGTGCATGAACTGGTCTCTGATATTTTTTTAATGATTTGTAGGTTATAACCGAAGAGCTCGGCTTGAACCTTGATAATGTGGGATTGGAAATGCTTGGCTCATGCAAAAAGGTATGATAAACTATAAATGTATTATTTGTTTGTGTATATCAATTGACCAAGACTTGCATGTGAAAGTATGGTTTTCGGCACTCTTTCCCTTTCGGCCCATTGCCATGATGCTCACCTTATGACTCATTTCCATATGCTAAATTGTAGGTGACGGTATCAAAGGATGACACTATTATTCTTGATGGGCTTGGTGACAAGAAAACCATTGAAGAAAGATGTGAGCAGGTTTGTCTCCCTCAAGCTCAAGCTATGCCTTGATTATTTTTTGAAGGTAAGAGTTTTCTAATGTACAATCGTTAAAACAGTTGAGATCTGCTATCGGAACCAGCACCTCCGATTATGATAAAGAGAAGTTACAGGAGCGGCTAGCAAAACTTTCTGGTGGTGTTGCAGTTTTAAAGGTTGGTTTCTCTTTTAGATAATCATCTGCCACAGATTGTTGCTATACAGAACCAAGCTTTACTGTTATGCTTGATAGATTGGTGGAGCCAGCGAAGCTGAAGTTGGTGAGAAGAAAGACAGAGTTACTGATGCTCTGAATGCCACCAAGGCTGCTGTAGAGGAGGGCATTGTACCTGGTAAGCCTATCTTTGACTGGGTTGGTCACCTCTTTCTAAGTTTGTAATGTTGCATCAACTTGTAAAAACCTTCATTTGTTCAGGTGGGGGTGTTGCACTTCTTTACGCCTCTAAGGAGCTTGACAAATTGCATACTGCAAATTTTGATCAGAAGATCGGTGTCCAGATTATCCAGAATGCTCTCAAGGTTCGGACCTTTGTTCTTCTGGTCAAATTTTCATCTTTGATGCGTATTGACATTTTTTTCTGATTTTAAGATGTGAGAGAATCATTTTTATGGATGATCCATTCATGTAATTAAAAGTTTTTAACACTGCACATGGTTGGAGGAGTGACAAGAAGTTGCATAATTTATGATGACAATGGATATTTATTAAACTCGCATTCTGTCAAGTTACTAGAAATACAATTTTGCTGAAGTTTCTTTTTATCAAGGAATGCAATCAATCATTTTTCCTTACAGAATGAAGCAAGCAGTGTCGTCTATAGTCTTAGGATGCGAACCTAGTTTTATACACTTAATAAGTCTGTTCTCAATTGAGCACGTTTTTGTCTGTAGACACCTGTTCACACTATTGCTAGCAATGCGGGGGTAGAGGGAGCAGTTGTTGTTGGCAAGCTATTGGAGCAGGACAACCCTGACCTTGGATATGATGCAGCCAAAGGTTTGCCATTCTCCTTTCAATATCCAAATGGAAAGAAGTAGTATGATATCATGGATTGTTATATGTCATGTTGCGTTGATATTAACTTGCTTCCTATTTGTGATAGGCGAGTATGTAGACATGGTGAAATCAGGAATTATCGATCCTTTGAAAGTCATTAGAACAGCCTTGGTAGATGCTGCGAGGTATTTATAAATCCTTTTCAAGAGGGTATCCTTATTTTTCTAAACCTTGTTTTCATTCTTGAAGCAACCACCATTTAATTTCCTTTGCATGCAGTGTGTCTTCCTTGATGACTACAACTGAGGCAATTGTGTATGAACTTCCCAAGGTTGAAAAGGAAACCCCAGCAAGCAATGGCATGAGCGGCATGGGATTTTGAAACTCTTTAGAGCATTACAAATCAGCGCTGATTTAAACATTATTGACACAAATTTTACCTGTTCTTCAATTATTCAAACATATGCTTTTATAAGTTAAGAAAGGTGATTCATTTTTTCCTGAAAATGGGCCCCTTCATACCAGTGTAATCATGTAATTTTGTCCTGCTGATCCTTTTCTGGATATGTTCTCTGTTTCTACTAGCCCTGGTTACTGGCTAGGAATCCATGGCAAAAACTGTCATCCTTGACAGCAAGTCCATCGCCAAGGATGAGAACAGATGAAAGAACATGGCATGCAGTAAAAATATTGGCTGTAGAGAAGGCCAGGCCCACAACTTTGAAATGCTGATTTGATCTGGTAAAATAAGATACGATGCACAGAGGATTCGATTCTTTACTTGGAAAAGGTCGTGGAGGCGGCCTGGCAAAAGGGCAAGAAGCCACTCCTCGAACATGTTGTAGTGTGAAGCAACATGGAGTGCTGGTCTCTGTTTCACACCGTGGGATACAAGCAAGAGAGCAAGATAGAGGGGATGCTTTAAATTATAATTGCATACACTGCCATTCAAGAATGAGTGAATTGGAAGGGGACAGGGAGGTTCTGTTTGGTGAGTTGTGTCTTCAATGATTGAGTAACCATCCACTGTCAGTTTTGGCATTAAAAATAGATATCCCCGAACTGCAACTTGCAAAGGGTTATCATCTGGGTTTTTCCTTTCTTGAGCCCTTCCTCTTAACTTTCTCATTTAACACTACAACCACTATAATGGGTTCTAATAACAAGCCGGCACTTGTAGCCACTTCCCAATTAAGGATATTTGCTGTGCGGAGTGATGAATAAGAGGAAGAACGGATATGAAGAGGAGAGAAGATGGATCTTACTATCCATTGATGTGTGAGTCAATCCATCTAAATTGAAACTACTGTAAAATAACAAGTAATTGAAGGGCATGAACCAATCCATTCAGATTGAAAGGATTGAGAATTATAAACAAGGGAGGATTTGGAGGGATCCCTCTAAATCATTCATGGAGTTCTTATGCTTCTTGCTAAACGATGAATGAACTCAGTCTCTCCTCCACGATTCATTCCTTCCCTCTCGATCTCCCTTGAGGAACAAAGTGTAAATCTTATGCGTCAACATTTATTTTATCTTAAACCCTGTAAATAACTATAGTCTAGCACAACCATTTGAAGAAAACTAGTAGCACTCAGGGATGGAGCTTAGGTTTTGGCCCAAAGGTGGGACAAATTCACCAGCAGACTAGCCATACCCTTGGGGATGCTAACACTCACTCCTGAGTCACCTAACTCGAACCCGGGGCTACGTCCAAGTCATGAAACCACACGGGGATCCCATGCGCCCTGTTCAGCCCATGCTACACGGGTTGTCCTCGGTCAAAGATAAGTCAAGTCTTCATCAATCGAACTATCAATGTGGTAAGACGTCATCATCTTTGATGGTTAGTTTTTGGGTATGGGATGCGTATTAAAAATATATTTGATTTAAAAAATTAAATTAATATATTTTTAGAATTTTTAATGATTTTAATATAATGGTATTAAAAATAAAAAAAAATCTAATTTTTTTAAATGTTTATTAAAAAGACATTTTTAAAAGTATTACGTCATAATAATACCAGACACATACAAAACACTATTTACAATTAAGTTTGTTTTGAATTTTTAAATTTTTTAATTTTTTTTACATCAAATTATATTTTTTAATGTTTTTCTATCAATGTTTGATATTAAAAATAAATTTTTAAAAAATATTATTTAAATATTTTTAAATAAAAAACATTTCCTATTATAAAAAAAACTATCAAACTTATGAGTTGGGTTGTAGTTGTACCATTTACATTTTGAGCAGCCTAATGAGGTGGAGTAATAATCAGCTGCTGATTGCTTACATTAAGAATCCCCCTCATCATTAGATATTCCCATTTCTAATCATACTCAAAACATTTTTAAATAATTCAACTATCATTTAATTAATTAAATAATTAATTTATCGGATCCACTAATGTCACACTACGTTTACCTAACCCATGAGAATTTTTTGAGAAACCCGCTATTAAAAAATATAAATTTTTCTTGATGTTGCAAAAAAAAAACAAGGGAGTGAGCAATCTTGGAAGTGGAAAGAGAACACTACAAAACGCATCTAATTAGTGAAAGCATTGGAACTTGACGGAGCCAATTTACTAATACTACTACTTACCTGTGGCCTTGGACTTAGCTCATGTGGGACTGGCTCGTCTGCCCGCCCATTCCCTCGTGCCTAGAAGTCGTTTGGTGATGATGTATATGGCTAGTTAGTGTCTTTTTCTTTATTTTCAATTGAGGAATGCTACATGCATGACAAGAAAAAACTTTCATATATATATATATATATATATATATGAAATATTAGATTAGTGGAATTTAATTATAAGTGATATTTTTTATTTTTGATTTGATGTTAACAAGTATTCTCTGACCAGTTTACATGTTTATCAGAATAAATCATTTCTAATAACGTTAAGACGCAATCCTCACATTATCTTCGTGTTAAAAAATAAATCTTTTTAGGTGTTGACACAAAATTTAAACCTAAAATTCAAGAAAATGTGTGTATTTCATTAACCATCTAGTTAACTCTTTGAGGTTAACCACCATAAAACTATTAAAAAATACCAAAGGAATATTTCATTGAGATTTAGAAAAAAAAACTTATTGGAATTTGAATTGCTAATATAATTTATAACAAAAACTGTTATTATCAAGTTTTTTTATCAGAAATTATTGTTAAGTTGAAAATTGAAATACTCACGGAATTTATAATTGAATGCCAAACCTTTTGTAATATTACATTAAGTAATGATATTAACATACATGTGATAGATATCCCATGTTAAGATTATTAATTTGTTATATTTTCTTGATATTTAGCATTATTATTTCTAAGATAAATGAAATTTAATGTAATCTTCTCTTATATAGAATTTTTTTTTTTTTACTTTTGAAATTCTTCACAAATTTTTTTTATCTCATACCTTCTTTATAAATACAAATGTCTCATTACCACTAGATAAAAAAATATTGTTCATTATTATTTTTTCATTACTAACTATTTATTTGTATAATTTTCTTTTCTTTAAAGAAAAGAAAAGTGTGGGGCACACCCGCATGGAACCGCTAATGTCGGCTAACCGGCCAACATGGCACGCTAAGTCCTTGCCACGTTTGCACGCCTTACGAAGCAAAAACTTAATGGCGTGCTGCCTCGTTGTTATATTTTTATCAACTCTCATGTTTCTACTTTGGCTATATTGGCGGTTAGCATAAATTTTTTAAGAAATTTGGTGAAATAACATCCATCAGTTATTTTAAAATAATATAATTAGTGTTTATTAGAGTTTCAAAAAGAAAAATATAAAAAAATTTATGATTAACAAACATGATATTAAATAATTATCTCGTTTTCCAATTAAGATTTTTTATATATATAGAAATTGATATTAAAAAGAAAAATTAAGGTTTAATTTTGATTGTTCTTTACTTTTAATCGAATCTATAACTATTAAAATTATATATTTTAACACTAAAACTCATAAAATTATTTTTATTCTTCGTATAATTTATGTTATTAGAACCAATAATCATGAAATATTTAAGATTTTGATTTTTCAAAGATCGATTTTGTTTTTACCCAAATCATTTTTTTATCACACTTGAGAAACTAACTAGATTTTATCTTTGAATTTTTAATTAAATTAGCTGTGTTTTCAACTTAAACCAGTTAAAATCCTGAAATTAAATAATAAAATTATAAATATTATTTATGTATATTATTTTGTTTGTGTACATGCACGCGTGAGAATCGTTAAGTTAAGTTTGATAGAAAATATATTTCAATAAAAAAAAATTGTGATAACGATAGCTATATATTAAAGTGAATATTTTTTTTGAATTTTTTATTAGTGCTAAATGATTGGAAGTTGACCCACGGCTATTTAACTAATTAATTATTTGTTTTGAAAAGTTTTATTATTTAATTAATCGCACGCCAAATGGGATTGTTTTTAACTAGAAAATGACAATTAACGGTTTAACTGCACGTCTGGTCTTGTTAACGTCTACTTTTTGCCTAAAGAACTTTTGACGTGAAAAGTGCCCATCCACTTTGAAAAGGGCAGGAGTAGGAGAGCATATAATCTATTGTTCATATTAACCTCCGATCTCCTTGCTAACTTTCCGTTTGATCATCACATTTTCCAAATGCACTCTAGCTCTTCCACGTTGCCATAACCATAGATATAAAAGCTAGATAGGTTCGGTGAATTGACCCGAGATCTATATAACATGTCGACGTACAACTTAATTGGGCCAAGTTCGTTTTCAAATCAAGTCGAGAATTGACTTGATAAGTTATCTCATGACTTGATTGATTCTATCAAATATAAATGAAACCTGATCGAATTAATTTTAATGTTTTTTTTTATTTTTATAAAAAACTAATATTGTTTTCCTTAAAAGAAATTTTTTTTTCTAAAAAAATTCAAAAAACATCATTTTAATTTTTGAATATATCTAGATTGATTGGCTGACTTTGTGTTTGTTTTTTATGTAGCTTTTGTAGTTGTGATTTAAAAAAAGTAAATTTAGAAAAAATATTTTTAGTTGTAATTAGTTGGATTCAGATACGTATTTGATAAAAACTGTGATTGAAGTCTATGTATGGTAAAAATCATGTATAAAATATTTGGTTAAAATATTTTGATTTTTTTTATAAACAGTAAAAAGAAACCAGAAATACTTATCAAACTTATTTAAAAAAAAAATATAAAAGCTGCTGCATAAATCCTGTATTTTAAACTTAATTTTTTAATGATTCTTGCAGCATAAAATTTAATTTTTTTACTATACCAAACATGCTATTATGTTTACTTCATCGCTAACATAAAAGCTAACAAAAGACAAACACAGTACGAGTAACCTAAAATCCAGTCTTGACCTGAACTGCAGGAGTGAGGGAGGTGGGGGTGACGAATCAACAAGGTGGTTAAAGAACAAAAAAAAGATAAAATTGTACCGAGGTGAATTTTAGTCTAAACATGGGTACTTGGACTCAAAACCCTAGGTAGCAACAAATTGTCTGTCTGCAGCACTGGAGATCGGCAGGGGCACCGGAATACTTGGCATCTATCTGTTGACAAAACTAGGAATATGACAGGGGCAACACTACCACTAGATCGCAGCTAAGTTTCTAGTATTGGATAAAACAAGGTTGCATTTACTGCAAGCCCTGTTGAGCTCATGCTGCGTATGAATGAATGGCCCCAGATGGCCTCATCCTGAGTTAAAAACAGAGCCTCGGGAAAGAAGAAACAAAAAAATCTCGTCCCTTTTTTTTATCTTCACAGTGCTCGGAGTCCTATACACCATATGTGTGTCAGAGAGAGAGAGAGAGAGAGAGAGAGACACCTTATCTTCAGCACAAACAGTCGAAGAATTCATGAGCCAGCACGAGCAGCCAACAGAAAATCCGTAAAAGGAAAAGAAACTTCCCCATTTCCAATTTCTAATCAGGCTCTCAAGTAGATAACAACCATGTTTATCCTCAAAAACCTGGGTCATTGACTTGTTAGATCAACTTAAAGGTTATCGGTCAATTCATATTTATCATTTTTGTTTAAATTAATGGTTTTTTTCAAAAAAATATTGCTTAATTTAAACCTGATCAAATTTAAATTAGGTTTAATTAATCAGATCATAAATCAAAATTTTAAGATTGTTCAAGTTTAGTTAGGTCAGTATTAAAACCGATTCAAATTAAATTCAATTCATGCTAAATCATGAATTATATGTTTGGTGGGTTAATCACCAAGTTTTACCAAGTTTAATATCAATTAGATTACGAGTTAATTCACGTGGTCATTCAAATTTGATCCGCGAATATCAAAATCTATTTAAATTAAACCTACTTAGGTCAAGTTTCTGATCACAAGGTTGTTGGGTAAATCTATCAAAAAGATTGATTTTAATATCATACAAGTGACGGATCAATCCACTAGATCACTGATCGGGTGATTATGATCAAAACCAACATATTTTCCGAGTAAATTAACCTATCCAAAGTAGGTTTAATAACCATGCACACATCCATAAATACAATTTCACCGAAACGTGTCTAGAGCATCGGCAAGAAAAAAAATTATATGTGAAAAAAGAGAAAACAAGCTGTAGCTCTAATAATCTGTTAGTTACAGCAGTCCAGACATGTTTAAGCAGCAGCAGCAGCGACAAGCGGGTGCTGTTGCCTTTAGTGGCAGTACTTGACAATTGTGTCCATGATTTTGCCAACTGACCAATTATCTCCATAACAATATTATCGCTATTTATTTCACAGTTGAGTCTGTTGGTTAAAGCACTTGTCACCTTGCATCTCTCTCATCTCCTCCATAGCAGCTGCTAAGAAAAGAAAGACACCATGAATCCTTATGTTCCTGATTTTGAAATGGACGATGACTACTCTCTCCCACCTCCTCCTTCAACCCATACTCGCCCCAGAAAACCAGCCATGTAATTCCCTTTTCTTTTCTTTTAAATCCATGCTCACTTTGATTATTATGTGATTTGATGAAGTGATTTGCGTGCTTGATGAAGTGCAGGCAGGAAGAAGAGATCATGGAGCTACTATGGCAGAACGGCCAAGTAGTGATGCATAGTCAAAGATCTCAAAAGAAATCATCTCCTCCACCGTCCGAGTTGGATGATGCGGTGCTCCCAGCGGATCAATTACCTGGTACTAAAGAGATCCGATCATCACAAGATCAACAACAAGAACATCACCATCTTTTTATGCAAGAAGATGAGATGGCTTCTTGGCTTAATCATCCTCTAAACGACACCAATTTCGACCATGATTTCTGCGCCGATTTGCTATATCCTCCGACAGCTTCCACCGCTTCCATCACCAGGGAAGCTGCTGTCACCAACGCCACTGCGTCTACTGTTCGAGGTGCGACTCAGAGAATGGAAGCTAGGAGTTATCCGGCGGTATCGGCGCCGAGGCCGCCGATACCGCCAGTGAGGAGAGCGGAGGTGGTGCAGAACTTCGCGTACTTCTCGAGGCACCGAGCGGGAGGAGTTTCGGAATCTGGACGGTCTAATTCGAAGAGCGTGGTGAGGGAATCGACGGTTGTTGACTCGTGTGAGACTCCAACAGCGAGAATTTCGGAGACGGCGTTTGCTAGAAGTGCGGATAACACGTGTGGGACCATGAACGGCGCTGCTGTAGCAGGCACGGTTTCTAGTGCTCCCTCAAGTAATAGAGAGATGATGACGAATCCTTGTGAGATGACCTCCACGTCATCACCTGGTTGCTCGAGTGATAGCGCTGAGCTGCCGGCTCTGATGTCTCCAGTGGAAGACCGGAAGCGGAAGGGAAGAGAAGAAAGCTGAGTGTCATAGCGAGGTAAATGAGTCAATCTTTTGTTAATTACCGAGTTAAGTACCATATTAAGTATGTTTAATGTTTTATTATTAAATCATTATTAAAAAATAATAACAATTAGGCAATATTATCATGTCCTTGGCTATCGTGCGCCGAGCAAGTGACGTTGGTAAACGTGAGCACGTTTTTTTTCCTTCCGGTTATTCCTTATTGTTTTTTAAAATATAAATTTAAAAATGGATTGGATTGAATGTTTATTTTGTACTGTAATGTTGGTTTTTTAAAATATTTTTTATTTAAAAATATATTAAAATAATATTTTTTTATTTTATAAAATTTATTTTTGATATCATTAATGATTTGAAAATAAAAAAAATTAATTTAAAATAAAAAAAAAAATTTAAATTTTTCTAAAATATTTTTGAAAAATAAAAACCAACGTATAAAAAAATATAAGATATTTGTTGTTTAAATTAGTCATGAAAAAATATATATATTTCTTTTTAATTTAAAATTTAATTTAATGTAGATTTAATTATATCAATTTGAATTATCGAATTAATATTCCTAAATGTACTAATAGAAATTTGATAGGATAAGGTTTTGTATCCATCTACAACGTCAAATGTCTTTATCTCATGATTTGAGTGAACAATAGTATTTATATGATATGTGGTTAAAGATGCTTTTAAATAGATTATAATTTTAAAAATTATTTTGTTTTGATTGTTTAAATCTGTTCTTTATCGTAAAAACTTGAGTTAAAAAAAACTATAATTTGTACAATTTTTTTTTTAAAAAAAAAAACCACAACTGCAATAAGCATTACAATGACACATGGTAATCAACCTCGGTCGGTAGCAATCAGGCAGAAAACCCAAAACAGTGCAGGTGCTCTAGAATGGCAAAATTTGTACCGGAACTCGAGCTGCGTGATTATTGAATTGTGTTTGTGCCATTTTGGTGCTTTAAAACTCCAACTCGATAGACAGCTCGAAACCTCTTCAGGGTAGAAGAGATGCCGCAAATCCACTTAAGGTCTTTTAGATAAAGGAAGCGTGCATGTATAGAGTGGTATTGCATTTCATCATTTCTTTCTTCCATTAGTCTTTAATATGATCTCCCTTTTCTTTTTCCCTTCAAGGATGCTGAGTTTGAATCTGCTGATGCAAAGAAACGAATTCGTGGATCAATGTCTTCGAAGAGATCTCGTGCAGCAGAAGTTCACAACCTATCAGAAAGGGTTTGTACTGCTACTACTATTGTCGAATTGTTGATGAATTGGTTGCTTTCCATGTGGTCGGCGTTCTTAAACGAAGTGACCCTACATTCTTGCAGAGACGCCGAGATCGGATCAATGAAAAGATGAGGGCTTTGCAAGAGCTCATACCTCGTTGCAACAAGGTTCTCTCATCTTGCTGAAGATCAATTTTTATGTTATCGCACTTCACCTCGTTTATCTGCCCCTTATAATGAGTTTTCTCCTCGCTTTCCAATTTTCAGTCGGACAAAGCTTCTATGTTAGATGAGGCAATTGAGTACCTGAAATCGCTTCAGTTGCAAGTACAGGTGTATATTTCCTATCTTATATTTCATTGGGGTTTCCTTAGATAAACTGACTGTGTCAAATGGTTTGAAAGAATGGTTAGGGTTTGAAATAACTCTGCATCCAATAAACTGTTGAGTTAGCACAATTGATGGTTCTATATTATTGGATGATGGTATCTAGATGAGTTGTTTGTACTGCATTTGAGTCAGCTATCCTGTTCTTGCATTCTCTGCATTACATGTTTCTATGGACACATATCATATGCCATGAATATGGGACTACAAGTTCCTGCATTCAGAATGCCTTACTCAACTCCATTTTCCAAATGGATCCTTGAAAGTTGAGAGGATATGTATGTATCGTAATGACCTGCCAATGAAGGTGATTAGAATCATTAACTATTTGTCAAAACTTGCCAAGCTTGCAATGCAAGGTTGCTCTATTTGTCAGTTTGGTGTTTGTGTTGGGATGGATGGTGGATTCGACATCTATTTCTAAAGCCCTTCTGATTTATTTATTTATTTTTGGGTTTGGGGAAGGGGGTGGGGGGTGGTGTCTTTGGCAAATAGGAGGAGAGAGTGCGAGTTCAATATTTTCCACACAGCAACGTTGTCTTCTGTTCGCGTGCTCGAGAATTATTAACACAATATCTCTCCCTCTCCCAGTGATTATGTCATAGTGAAATTAATGAAGAAAAAGTCTGCCAAATTCCATGATCTGGTGAAATTTTGAAAAACCCAGGGGTTCGGTCCAATTTAAATTTAGAAAGACTGCATTTCTTTTTAAGAAGAAACTAAAGTGTGATCTTAGTTAAACACACCACCATTGATCTTGCCTTGTAGATATGGTTTCCCTAAGTTTTTATTTTCCTCAGCAATAAGTGGTTTCTAGGGTAGTAATTTTAAGACAGCAATGGCAACATGTTCTCTCAGGGAAAAAGTGTTTGTCTCTGCAGGATGGGCTTCTCATAATTTTTATGATATCTTTCGGCTCTAGATAGTTTATAATTCATAGATAAATTGTCTATTTTATTTTTGCATGCATATCCATGGTATGCCTGCCTTAAAATTTGACTGATACAATCTGAGCTCATGCATTAGATACAGCTAGCATTGGATTCTGATTATTTTTTGCAGATGATGTCTATGGGATGCAGCATGGTCCCCATGATGTTTCCTGGCTTCCAGCAGTACATGCCGCCAATGGGGATAGGGATGGGCATGGGCATGGAAATGGGATTGAGTCGGCCAATGATGCCATTTCCCAATATTTTGGCGGGTGCACCCTCAGCAACACCAGCTGCAGCAGCTCATTTGGTCCCTAGGTTCCCTGTGCCGCCCTTTCATGTGCCCCCCATCCCTGCTCCTGATCCATCCAGAGTCCAACCAACCAACCAGGTAGATCCTATTCTAGGCTCACCAGGTCAACAGAATCCAAACCAACCACGAGTCCCAAATTTTGTTGATCCATATCAGCACTATCTTGGCCTCTACCAGATGCATTTACCAGGAGTACCACAGGTATATATACACTTATTCTTTTTAAGCTTCTCATTTTACATCAACTTAACAAGAGCTTTTATGTGTTTATATCTTTGTTCACCATTCCATTATCACTTCTTGACAAGAAATTGCCAAGCTTTCAGTTGTTTCATGTTTGATCGTGGGTGGTCTTTATTGCAAGCAAAATGCAAATAAACATACACAAGGAAGATTTGCATCCATTTATGTTCTGGCGCGACTTCATTTTTTGACATATTAGATTTTCAATTATAGTTTTTTGAAGAGTTTTTTTGTTTTTCAGGCCTGAGCTTGTTACTTCATGGACATGTCTAGGGCGGGGATACAAACTTTCCAAATCGTTTTTTTTACCCCAATCAATCATATTGTTTTATGTTCTGAGTTAATCGCAAGCTCAGGGTCAATTTAATCGAAGCCACCCCATCATCATTTTGTTTTAGAAGCTCTGGTTGTTACCATGTTGATAAGCCCGCTTTTGTCTGCAGAACCAAGCTATGGCTCAGCCAAGTACCAGCAAGCCAAGTACTAGTCGAGTAGCTGAGAATCCTGGCAATCACCAGTCAGGTAAGATGCTCTATCATATATCTATCTTCTTACGGTCACCATTGGATATGATATAGAAATAAATAAACGGAATAAGTTGAGATAGGAATGTATGTGTTGGTGTCACAGTGCTGTTTTTGGCTTGTGACCGTTGTGTCATGTCTTGGATGGCTTAATTGGTTCTCTTTTAGGTTATGATGGGAAAAAAATGGCTCATGCTTTTCCTTCAAGTCAGGCTAAAAAACAGGAGTGGAAAACGGGGAAAGTAATAAATGGAGTTGTGCTACGTGGTTGTCCACCTCTATCTCAATAGAGCCCTTCTCAAAAGTCGTGCTAACGCGACTGAAATACAGGATTTCTCCTATTCTGTCACCAATTTTTCTTTTCCTTCCCCCCCCTTTCCCTCTTTTCACTTCACTATTCCTCCCACCAATCAAAGCCAAATGATATGGATTTACTACTCGGTTCTGCATGTTCTCTTTTATACTGAATGATATGTTGTTGAAGTTATACTTAAAGATCATGGAATAGATTCAATTCAGGAGTTGCATGAAAGGATCACTCTTGGTGAGATTCTGAATGTTGTCAACCTTTTCCTGAATCGACATGATATGCTGATAATAGAATCCCTAGTTGGCTAATGATTAACAACTCACGGCACTACATTTTGTAGCTGGTCTTGGCCTCTCAGATTGGTAGTGCGTTATGGTATCAGTTGTGTCTATGGATTGCTTATGGACTGCCCCTCCTCGAGAACATATGTAGTAATGACGGTGCTTCTTGTGCTTAGCAGGTTGAAGTTTTTCCCGATTACCTTGGAAGGCTCTTGCCTGTTCAGTTTTGTAGTGTAAGAGAGCAACATTGGAGAGAGCTGCTTTTTTTTAAACTGTCTAATACAACCATAACACAGCTAACATGTAATTATTACACTCCAATAGAATCCAATTTTCTCTAATCTTTTTTACTTCTGTCCTCTCTTATGTTAACATTTTTATTTACTCAAAACCAGTGAAATATGGTGGATGATAGAACATGATGAATACCAAGTCTAATTAAGGGGGCTCACAACCTCTTGAACAGAGATGAAGCCTTGAATCCAGGCTGGTGAACGCTGAACTGGCTTTCCTATACATAATTTTTCTGCTGTCAACTTGTGTTATGAAAAGAACAGGACATGTCTCTCCAGATTCATGAGCTGAAAATCTCCACCTGTGAATAAAGTAAAGAAGTTGAAAAGAGATTTTTCATTGAAGTTATTAAACTAGACCGGATTTAAGCGTCAGGCTGGGTTAATTCGGACCACTCAAAACATTATTATTTTTTTATTTAATTTTTTTGTTTTAAATAACATGATTTTGACAGGATCACAGAGTCATTCGAATTTGAGAATTTGACAAGAGGGAGCCACTTAAATATGCTTTTGGAGATTCACCTCAAGAATCCTGGTCCATTAGTTGCTTTCAAGAGAGACTTATCAAGTTTTGATTCATTGAACACTTTGCCATACAAGATATCATGTGTCAGAATGGAATAATTTGTGTGATCATAAACCCTCGAACCATGGAGTCCAGACAAGTGATGTTGTGGACCAAAACTCGTCTAATGCTATTTTCCCTTAGGTCTCCCAGGATATGCCTTTGTGTGAAATCTGCTGGGGTTACTTTTTCCTTGTCAGAAGAGATCTCAACGTCTGATACAAGGAATGCTATGCTTGCTCATACAGGATAGGGAAGTCTAACCTATATATCACATCCTCTATTTCTTTATGTTGCTGAGGGTTTTGCGAACGATATTTCTCATCACTAGTAAATTCCAACTACAACATGACAGAAGGGACAACAAGGTGATGGAAGAAGTGAATCATCACATGAAGGCTGTTAAGGAAAAATAAATAAATAATTAAAACTTCTTATTAAAATATAATATTTCTTTTAAAAAAAATAGTTCTTTGGTTTAGAAAACACATTTTACAAATTCTCTTTAATATTCTTTTATCAGTTTTTCACTGCTTTCTAAATGAAGAAAATGTCAAAAATTAGATATTTTTTAGCAATATAAGATATTAAAATTACTTTTTTTAACATTTTTATATTTAGTTAGTGTCATAAATTTACTTTTTATAATAATTTATAAAGATTTTTTTTTGAGTTACAATATAATTTTCTTTTTCATGATAATTTTTACTTATATAAAAAAAATAGTTGTAATCTCGATGTATTTTTTAAGTGAAAAAACTCATCTTCGTTTTTAATAAATGAACATGTTTTTTAATTTTTCATTAGATAAGGCGAAGAAAACTGGAAAAGGAAAATAATTTTACATTGCTAAACACATCCATAAGTTTCTCAAAACTCTGGAAACGGTTGAACGGGCTCAAAGATTATAGCGCAAAATATTCCAGGCACACATCATACAGAATGCCGAATTTCTCTCAAGCCATGTCTTCCGCTTCTGTCTACGAATGCTGGCAGTCATGAACCAATAGCAGACAGAATCTGGGAACAGAGAAAAAGCAGTGCAACATCATTATCAACAAGCATTCACCATTATAGCTCTGAATGTCAAACTCTAATTGGCAATATAAGGTAGCTACCTTGTCGGTGAAAATGCGGAATACATCAACTCCCATAGCTACGTCGAGTTCCTGTACAGAGGAAACAACAGGTTTTAACAGGATATCTTCCTCTCATTTAAGTGGAAATCAGATTACTTACACTTTCTGGGTCTGTGGAACAATCGATCTTATGTATGAGCTTTTGAAGGCTCTCGTCCATCAAATCATTACGAATTTCACTGGAAGAAGCTGCATGCCAAAGAAGACAACGATTCATTCCTCGTAGAAGAGCATCTTACCAGTCATGGTTTCAGGAGTTAAAATATTAGGACCCAGTAATGCTCCTAACCCTGACCAGTTATCTTAATCAGACAACATCAAACTTCTGTCGTATAACATGTGTGTCGAGATAAAAGAATCTTGTATTCCCAAATAATTTATTATGTCACTAGGCATTTAACAATTATAAATAAAGCAACACATAACAAAGACATTCAACTAACAAATTAAAAGATAAAATATGCCAACACGATTAGTCATTCATTGCACTGCACACTACCCTAATTAATGACCAAACTTATATACAACAATGGTAGAAGAGACCAAGATGTCTCAATGGGAACAGGATCAGAGTTGTTTTAACAAGGAGCTGCGGGACAAGATATAAACAGTGTGAGCCAGAAAACTTGGGATAATGTTTTTGTCAATTAATAAACAGGCAGAGCCCTCACACATATAATGGTAGTTTAAATGCCTCAAGTATAAATTGTAATAGCAGAAACAAGAAATATGTTCACCTATTTGGTTCACAAGTACTTTAGAGTGGTTCCTAGAGTAGCTTTCCACTTCTTCTTGCTTTCATTAACTCATCATCTCATTACCATGTTTTAGATGTAATAAATCTCCTTAAGCCAAGGTATATTTAAATGCCCTGTTATTTTATTTTACAGTTAAGCAGCACTTTGACAAGGTACAGAGCTTAGTGCAATGCTCCCATTTCCTTTAGGTTTTACCATGTTTTGGATATGAGAATTTTATATAATGCTGAAACAAAGAAAGGCTTACAAGGAGCAAACCTCACACATAGTTGTGAATGCTTTCTATTTTAATTTACAAAATGATGACTGCAAATCATTCTCATTGGGAACCAATGGCATTTGGCAAGAACTATTTTTCTGAATTTGCATCCTAGTCGCTTTGAATTTGCTTCTTTTTACCATGTTTTTATAAGTTTGATACTTATTGACCTAGACATCAGTATACAATCCGTGCTCCTATAACTTCAAGAGCCTCTATATTGCTTGAAAAATGGAGAAATTGAGGGGAAATAAAAGGCAGTCACTTTCCTCAGCCTTTAAAAGCTTGTTTACAAAAGATGTGACAGTAAGTGCAAATTATCTCTCCTACAAAGAAATATTAAAAGTATCACCTTCAACAATAGTCACAAGAACATACCTATAGACTCTAATTGCAACTTTAGCAGCACCTCGCCCGGTTCATCAACTTTAACTGGCCTTTTTTCCACCACTTTCACATCAGCAACTGGCAAATTCAAAGTACAACAAAATTCCAAATATAAACTTCTAAGATAAAATCTTGAATTAAGTATCATATAACAATGAAGTTCCTTGAGCTGAAAGGACATTAACAGTTATATTCTGTTCTGTTAAAAGTTTTAATCGTTATAGAGCTACAAGCAGCCTACAGAGTATATAAGGAGGTGGCAAGGAGAAACGAACCATGTAATTAAAAAGCACATCACAAAGTTGCAAGAACATGAAGTACAGCACTGAATCACATCATCCATCAACATTCATCGAGGACCAAAATCTTACCTGGCTTTTCCTCCACAGATACTGGTATTGCACAAGGGGTTTCTGCACCATTCATTTAAAACTCACATTAGTCCATGTACCAGATACCATGCCACTTCCAACAATAGCAGTATGACAAATATGTGATACAATAAACTCTGGTCAGCTTTACCTAAATCTAAACTAGACCAGAAGCCTCAACCTCTGAAAGGTTTTCTTTCCCCTCTGAATTATAAAATGATAAGTTTTTCTTCAAACCTCATGTGTACAAAATTTTCCAACAACATCCTCACAAATCAGTAAACAAGCACAACTAATTACTGCGAAAAAGCAAACTTCATTGCCCCCACCACCTAATATTTTCTATGTTCATATTCCGTGCCCCGGTCTGTAAAATCAAAAGAAAGCCTAACATCCCCTGATAGCAACTTTGTGTTCTGCCTCTAATTATTCTAGTTATCATCTATCCCAAATAAACTCCAAAAAAGCGTGCTTCATATCTTCTCCATTCTTCTAACAATCATAAATAAATAAATTGATAATTCACCTGGGATTTCGAATATATTTCCAAGCATGATACTTCTTCAAGTTCAAGATATTGAAATAAAGAAAGGAAAACAAGATAAAACAATAAAAAAGAAAATACCTTTATGTTTGGTGAAGCAGACAAGAGAACAGCTGCAAAAAAGAAAAACACGAATTCCATCAAAAGATAAAGAAAAGCTGTATCCTGTCCAAAAGAAAACAGCAAGCCAATGAGTCTGGTTTTGTTGCTTACTACGGAACACGACAAGAAGGGCACTTGTACTTAGATTCAGCTTCATGACAGACTTGGCACTTGTGCTTGGTTCCCATCAAGCTGTTTCTTCTGTGTTTTTCTTCCTTCTTCTTTAAGCTCTCGCTAAACTGTGAAATAATAGCTATGGCGGCCCTGAGAGGCTGAGACGCTTCACCGACCACCGATTCTCTGTGGGACTCCTCTTTGCTGCGGTAGCTTTTTGGGGTTCAATATGATGAATTTGCGATGGTTTATAAGCGTTGTCTTCTTCATTAAACTTTAGTCCCTGTATTCTTCAAGGTTTTTGATTGAGTTCCGATACTTTGTTTTGATTTGATTGAGTCCTTATATGTTTTGCAATTCGTATGATCCTTCTATAAGAGTTCACTAGCTTTGATACCCGCGCGATGCCGCGGGTTATTTTTTTGTATAAAAAATATTTAAAAAAATAAAAATTTAAAAATATTGGGTTTTTCTGCAAAGTTATACCTAAGAATCTTGAGTTTGGCTGCAACGTCTGACCTAAGAGTAATATTTATAATATTAATAATAAAATTAAACTTGTATGACCCAAGTTTAAGTGAGTCTGGCTGTAACACCGGACCCGAGAATACTGGATGTGGGTCTAGCTATAAGGTCGTGTTATAAAAGTGTGATAATTAAATAGATTAATTAAAAAAAACAGGAAGGAAAAATTAACAGGAAGGAAAAAACTAATGAAGAAAAAGAAAAAAAATTGAATTAATTGGGTCAACCTTTTAAACCAGGTTATCCTATAAAACCTGAGATTTGCGTCATGAAAGTTTGATAACTAAATAGAAAAAAAAATGACGGGTTTACCTAGAATTAACCGGGTTAACCCATCAAACCAAGTTAACCCGTCAAGCCCAGGATACGTGTCATGAAAGTATAAAAGTCTGATAATTAAATAGAAAGAAAATTAACTTTAAGAAACTAAACTAAATGAAAAAAATAACTCGTCAAATCAGGTTAACCCATCAAACTCGAGATTCGCATCATTAAAATCTGATAACTAAATAAAAAAAAAATTAACATTAACAAACTAAATCAAACAAAAAAAATTCATAAAAAAAAAAAGGAAAAAACAATTATATAATATAATACAATATAATAATAATAATTATTATTATTATAATGAAAAAACGTGGGGAAAATTTAAAAAAAAAAAAAAGGAAATGCTAAAGCTAAAGCTAAATTCTCAACCAACTCAATATTAAAAAAATAAATTTAACAAAGATAATTTAAAAAAAAATATATGGGGAAAACACTGTAGCCAAACAAAAACCATGTAAGGAAAACACTATAGTAATCCATAATGTTTTTTTTTTTAAAAAAAAAAAAGCTACAAAGCTAATTTCTCAACCAGCTCAATATATAAAAAAAACCGACAAAAGCTATCTAAAAAAAAAAATGAAGAAGTCAATTTTGGGTAAAATAAATGAAAAAAAAATGTACAAAAAAGGAAACAAAAGCGAAAAAAAAACACGTGGGGAAAGCTACAGTGTTTTAAAGAAAAAGACAAAAAAACTAAATTTTCAACCAGCTCAATAATAAAAAAATAAAATCAACAAAAATAATTCTGAAAATAATAATAATAATAATAATAATAAAATATGTAAAAAATGACAATTTTGGAAAAAAAAGAAAAAAAATAACAAAAAAAAATATATGGGGAAAGCTAAAGCTAGATTATTAGCCAACTCAATATTGAAAAAATAAATTCGATAAAGATAATTTTTTAAAAAAATATGTGGGGAAACACTGCAGCAAAACAAAAACTATGCAGGGGAAACACTGTATTAATCCAAATTTTTTTTAAAACAAAAATACAAAACTAAATTCTCAACCAACTTAATATATAAAAAATAAAATCTACAAAGACCATTTTGAAAAAAAAATAAAGAAATCATTAAAAAAAAGAAAACAATGTATGAGAATATTACAACAATCCACAATATTTTAAAGAAAAAAACTACATAGTTAAATTTTCAATCAGCTCAATATTTAAAAAAATTTAGCAAAGATAATTTTTTAAAAAAAAAAACGAAACAAAAAAAAAAGAAGAAATCAATTTTGGGTAAAAAAAAAAAGCATAAAAAAACATGTAAAAAAAAAACAAAAGTAAAAAAAAAAAAAAAAAAAAAACTGCTGCTACAATGAAAAACCTACGCGTTTTAGAGTTCTTATTAATTGTTATTCAATATTTACTAGGCAAGGCTGGTTTATAGGTTAAAAAGATCCATTTAATTTTATTTTAAAAAATCAAAATAATATTATTTTAATAAAAAAAATTCAACAAATAGATTAGCTGAGTTTTTTTTTTTAATTTATACCGATTTAGGTTTAAACTTACCCATTAAACCAGTCTAGTTTTAAAATAATAAATTTTTTTAAAAAAACAGAAAATAAAAAGAAGAAGAAGAAAGGTATCTTTTATTGTTATTACCTTATATTTTTCTTAATAATTCATACCATGTTTAAAAAAGAGGTAGGACAGTGATTTAAAAAAAATATTCATAAATGTATTGTTAATTTTATATCCATGTTTAAATTAAAAATGGTTAATGTTCGATGAAATTTTTTTAGTAATTATTTTTTAAAGACTCATATAAATTTATCATAACTATCAATCATTAAATCTTGGAATAATTCAATTTATTTCTCTAATTTTTTTTACTTAAATCTAGTTTAAATTTATATGATTAAAAATGAAACAAATTAATATAATTATAATAATTTTGATAACATTCAAAGCTGATCTTTTAGAAATAATTCTAAACAATCAATTAGGAAAAGAAAAGAAAAAACCAGCAAAACAGTGCCTGGATATTAGTTCTTAAAAGTGCATGCAGGAAAATACTTCCATAGATGGATGGATCAATTAACCCTGATTTCTATCCTAGTGTTATTAGCCGCCGGCGCCGCCTCCTGCTGCGCCGCTGTGAAGCAAGTTCAAGGACATCAGCGCCTCCTGTTGCGCCACTGTGAAACAAGTTCAAGGACATCGTAGCGTTGCCTAACAGTAAAACTCCTGTTGATCCCAAAATCAGGATTCAAAGAGGTAAGTGTACCATGGGTTAGTTTCCCACTACCTCTTTTTAAATTGATGCGGTGGCTTGATTTATTCAAAATATCCATGATTTAAAACCTAATCTAAATTAGGTTTTAATTTGAACCAAAATAAATAATTTACTTCGTTGATTTAATAAATAAAATAACTTGATAAAATTCAATTCAAATTAAATCAAGTGTATATCAAAGATTTTTTTCTAAAAGAAAAGGTAAAAGACAAAAAAAAATATTGTTTTAATAAAAAAAATATAATTTATAAAATTAACTCAATAATCCATAAATTTACTGGACAATCCAATGCTTCAAGCCCTTTTCAAGTCGATGGATATAACAAGTATGGTTTAAATAGAGATTGAGATATCAATCTATAATTACAGTTTAAAAAAATTATTTATAGTTTTTTTTAAATAAATTATTTTTTTTAAACTGTAATTACAGATTGATATCTCAATCTCTATTTAAACAATTATATATTTTTTTTCTTCCCTAAAATTTCAAGAGTTTTCGAATGTATTTGAAAAAACAATACAAACTATATTTTTAAAAATTTTAAATTTCTTTTATTTAAAATAATTTTTTTTAATATTTTCAGATTGTTTTATTGTTAAAAATAATTAAAAAAAATAAAAAAACACATTTTAATACATTTCTAAACAAAACAAAACAAAACACGCTTTAAACCCCACCACCACCACAGTCCCAATCCAAAGGCATGTTCATCAACCGTCCCAGTTCATAATACAGATCCCTATCTTAACACCAGTAAATGGCATTTAAAGGTCTGCCAGTAACCAAGAAAGCGAGCTCTTTTTGGTGTAGCATTCATAAGTCATAACAGCTGCTGTCAAACATCGGGGCGGATGCCTAGAATTTCCTTGGTTTTAACTAATAAAATTGGAGATGGCAAAATAAATTTAATGTGTTTCCCAATTAGAATTTTATCATTTCTTCATACACAGGCAGACAACCTTGTATTCTCGAGTCTAGGAACAAATAATCGAACTTGAACTTACAATAAACAGTCCAAAAATAGAAAAGCACGACTAGAATGGACTTCCCAGGTGATACGACAACAATATCATCACATGTAGAGTCCTTCAGGCACCCCTTCTTTCTTCTTGAACATCACCTTTTCCTTGGCCTTCTTGAAGTCGGTATGTGTCACCTGCAGGGCAGAAATTTTAGATCATGACCACCTGGAAAACCATCCGATATACACTATCTAGACACAGGCACAACTTCAAAAACTACCTTGAAAGCACATTAAAAAATTAAGTTCCCCTCATTAAAGAAGGCCAGAAGCTAGTAGCAGAACTTACAATGACAGAGTGTCACTGCAGACCATGCTTTTCAGCCTTGAGGCCAGCTCAATGTATGTGGTTCAAAGTTCAAACTGATAAAATGCAAACAAATAACAGCAGGAGCACTGGGGTGGGGGTTGATGAGTAGGGTGTGTGTGTGTGTGTGTGTGTTAATTTTTGTTTTCAGTTCATGGGGAGGGTTCCAAATGAACCTTGGGCTACACAATGGGGGGGACCAATCCCCCATCACATAATAGTAATAATGAAGGAAATTGGAGTCATTGGGATTCCCAGAAAAATGAATGACTAAACTTCTATTGAGGAACAATCTAAATCTTGACCAAGAGAAATCCAAATACTCTCACCAACAAAAGTTCTGGAAATCAAAATGTGGCTCACCTTCATGCGCCGCTCTCGTAAAGCAAGCAATCCAGCTTCAGTGCATATTGCCTTTATATCTGCTCCAGAGAACTCATCCTTGGTCATAACAAATTCTTCTAAGTTGACATCGTCAGCTAATGTCATTCTTGCTGTGTGTATCTACAATCCACATATTGAGATTAATTGTAAAAGCAAGATTGACAGATTCAATAATAAAAAAAAGCAAAGCGATAAGACATAAGATCACAAACAATCAAAAGGAATGACTTCCAAATGCTATTTCACACGATCAAGCCATGCATACCTGGAAGATACGCCTCCTTGTTTTGATATCAGGAAGAGGGAATTCAATCTTCCTATCAATCCGACCAGGCCGAAGCAAAGCAGGATCAAGGCTTTCAATTCGGTTGGTTGCGAGAATCACTTTAACATCTCCTCTTGAATCAAAACCATCTAACTGGTTCAGTAGTTCCAACATGGTCCTCTGAATTTCACGTTCACCGCCTGAATGGGCATCATACCTGTAAGACATATTAAAGCAGAAACATTTCAAATCACATCAGTAAGAACATAAATATTTTATTTATTCCCTCTTTATGAGTAAACTGTAAATTTTACTAACTCACCTCTTTGTACCAACAGCATCAATTTCATCGATGAAGACAATAGATGGAGAGAGATCATCAGCAACTCTGAAAAGCTCCCTCACTAGTTTTGGGCCATCTCCCAAGTACTTTTGAATCAATTCACTTCCAACAACACGTAAGAAAGTTGCTGATGTTGAATTAGCCACTGCCTGTAAACCACCAAGGCTTATGAAGTCAGTTTTAGTTTGGTCAGCTTATATAAAATTGTAATGCCATTCCATTACAGAGAAATTAACAGAAAAAATAAATTCTCTCCCACTTTTGATAAGATAGCTATCCTCCATGTAAAAACCATATAAACATTCAGCACTTCAACAGAACAACCGCATCAAGGCACAAAAACCATCTAAATGCTTACGTGTATGCTTTCAACAAGAAATTTACTGCAGTCGTATGAAAAATACCAGGAATATTAGAGTAGAAACATAAGTCACTGATTTTGCAAGCACAAAATTCTCTCTGGTCATTCTGAACAAAGCAAAAAATTATGTGATGCGAGTTAAACTTGGCAATGATTGCTTGATGTTGGAATACATTGAACTAACATAGTTATGTGATAAGCAGTTTCTAGGTTTAAAATCAATGAAATTAGTGTTTACTTGGGCTTTCAAAGAGAGACACAGCAACAAAAGCCAACTATAAAAGCAAATAATTTGGTGAGAGATCTCCATGTTGGATTCAGAGTCAAGTCAAAGATGACATCAAGAAGTGCAACGGTGCAATGGAAAATATTTTGATTACACACCTTTGCAAGCAAGGTCTTTCCAGTCCCAGGCTCTCCATACAAAATAACTCCCTTAGGAGGCTTAATACCAATATCTTCATATAATTCAGGATGAGTCAGTGGGAGCTCAACTGCTTCTTTGATTTCCTGGATCTGGGCATCCAGACCACCTATGTCAGCATAAGATTCTAATGGAGCCTTCTCCACCTTCATCACAGATACCATTGGATCAACTTCATCTTGAAGAAGCCCAACAACAGATAGAACCTGTCAAGAAGTCAAGAAGCATCCAAGTTATAATCGAAATCGTTCTCCTAAATGAGATATATCAATTGACATGAAAACTTTAATAAGGTAACAAATTAAATTACAATTTCTTTAAAGAAAACATGCATAATTTGGCAAGAGACAAACAACATAACCCATAAGGCCTGCATCCAGCCAATAATTACATACTCCACAAGAACCTGAATAATCATATTGCATACATTGTGAAATCTTTAATGCTAATTTTGCCAGACTACTTGTAATCCAAAGTATTGCATTATGTTGCACCAGACTTGAAGCTATAATTTTAGAAGAAGCTACATTTGCAAAGAAAGATAGTATATGATCAAGCTGGGCGAGGAGTTGATAATGCTGTTGTAAGCATCCAAAATGTCATACACAAAAGCAAAAACCTCGACTTCCAAATCTATTAAGATCATAATAATGGTATAAGATAATGCTCATTGCTTTGGATTCCGTTCAACACTCATCAAAGCAGACATTCCAAGTTCACAACAGCACTTCAGGATCCAGCAAGCAAGACTATACCCCTCAATTCAATTCAAATACCACAAAACACAAACCCATCACCGACCCATACCTAGATTATCAGTTTCTTACTGCACCTTGGACCAAAGAACTAGTTACTACTCTAGTCTGAAATCAGGAAACCCATATTAATCATGTTCAAAACCTAAGCAACTCATAAAACCACACAATTCAAAACCAACAAAATTAAAAACAACCAAACAACCAAACCCCTAATCTCAAAAAAGAAAAAACATACAAACCCTCACATTACAATCTCCAACAAAAAAACATCACACTTGAACTAGCAAATACAATCCAAAACCCTAAAAGCTTCAAAATTTCCAAAAACCAAAAAGGAAAATCAAGAAAAATAAACCCCAAGATTACCTTATTATGCATCAAGATAGCACAACCAGGCTCGAGTTGATCCTTATCAACAAAAGACAAAATCCCAACATAGTACTCAGGTCCAACCGAAGAGGAAACGATGGCATGATTCTCATCAATCAACTCCTCCAAATTTCCCACACTCATAGGCGAACCTCTCAAATCATCAACCTTGGATCTATCCTCCTCAGCTTTCTCTTCTTGTGGCTTCAACCTCTCTTGATTTGCCACAAACTCTTCTTCCATCAACAAATAATCCTTGATTCGCTCCATTTTCAGCAGTCTCAACTTACACTTAGTAAGCGGAGTCACCGTGGGCAGCCGTGCAGCCGCCTCCGGCCCTTTCTGCTTCCGCTGCTTTCGGCCCACCCGCGCTGGTGGCGCCGCCGGCTCAAATTTCTTGTCTTTCTTGTCGCTTCCATCTTGTTTTCTGTCTCCTGGTAGCCCTTGCCTATTCAGACCGCCCGATGGTCCCTGACCCATGTTTCGATTTTCTTGATTTTTGTTGCAAGACACAGAGAGAGAGACGCAGAGTGTTTTATTAAAGAAGAGAGGGGTTTGGCTTTGAGGACAAGTCAAGTGGTGTCCCTCTCTCTCACTCCCACTGTCTTGAGGTTTGGGCCCTTGGCCTTAATTATTTTTAGGCCCGTGAGTCTAGGCCCAAATAGTTAGAAATATTTTGTTTTTCCTGAATTTTTAAATTAAAGGATACAAGGTTCTCATCTCCCCAAATAATAAAATTCGTACAATTATGATTATCAATTTTTTAAAGGATACAAAGTTCTCATCACATTGAATGAGACTTAAAAATGATTTTACTGTAATTTTAATATATCATTTTAATGAAATTCTTCTGAGTTTAAAATTTATGCATACCCATTAATATCTTGTATTAAAAAGTTTGATTTAATTAATCTCGAAGGGTATAACTCAACTAATCAGATACTAAGTTTGCTCTCTAGAGGTCACCGGTTCAAGTTTCACAAACCTCAGCCTTCACTAAAGGCTTACATGATCGTTAACTTCAGGGCCCGTGGGATTAATCGAGACGCGCGTAAATTGACCCGAACACTCACGTTAATAAAAAAATTTAATTTAGTTAAAAGAAATAATATTATTAGCTCACTCTATGTTGCGCTTCAGATTTAATTTTACGTGAGCGTTAAAAAATGTACAAGTGTTGTAAACGTGTTTATTAATATAAAAAATAAAATGTGTGAGGTTGATTTGATCGACTTGACAGGTCCAAAAGCAACTATAAAAACTTATAAAAACTTTGTTTGACTTTAAAAAAATCAAAATGACATTATTTAAAAAAAATATTAAGATGACAACATATTCGATCGACTTGGCTCAAATTAGGTTAAGCTGCTAAATCCACAATTCGGATCATAAAACCGTGATAAATTCATAGAAAGCAAATCAAAACAAATTATAAAACTCAATTTTCAATTAACATAATATTGAAGGATAAAATTAAAAAAAAATAATTCGATTCAACTCGAATTAATTCATCAAATTCACGACTCGAGTCATGAGAAGACGATATATAACTCTATTAAAAGCAAATTAAAACAAATTACAAAGTTCAATCCTCAATAAATTTAATATTAAAAATTAATATATATATATATATATATATATATATATATATATATAGTTTCAGTAAATAGTACTTTATAAACCTTCTCTTTTAGTTTTTGTTAAATAAATATAGGATGACAGCATAAGAAGTAACGATTTGGTTATTAACACTTCCATATGACAATGAAATGATAAAGAAAACAAAAGCAAGAAAAAAGATTATCCTTATTCGTTAAAATATATCTTATTGCATTTTAAATGGGGTTGGCTAAAGTTTGAAAGATATTTTTATTTATTTTTAGATTATTTTAATGTATTAATATCAAAAATAATTTTTTTAAAATAATAATAAAATATTATTTTAATAAATTTCCTAATAAAAAATACATAAAAAAAACCGCTATAAAAACATTTCATCTAACCCTGCAGGTTCCCAATTACGATAAAGCTCGTCAAGACCTTCATGATCAAGATTTTTTATGTAAACGCCATCGTCTTTTACAGTCCAAATGCAGTTCTTCCACATGCATTTGTAGAAGAGGAGAACGTCATGCCAAAACACTTTGAACACGGCATGAGCATCATCCTTGTTCACATCACACCAGAACAGTGTTCTAAGGAAGAAATCCTCTCTGAAACTCCAAGTGAAATTATCGCCTGCTGAAAGACAGTGGAAGCCCAGATCATCGTCTTTCGACTTGCAATGAACAGACAGCTCCCTGTTATTGCTTAGTCCATTGACAACATACACATGCCATGTTGTGAATTCATACAGAATACGTTCCTTCTTGGCTGCTACAAAACAATATTGGTGAGTAAAATTGATGGCCAACGCCAGAACAAGTGCTGTAACAACAACCTTGTTGATGATCTTGGGGGCATTCGTCATTGGTAAATGGCTATTTCCATGAGCCAACAAGTGATTTTTGTGAATTGTGATCGATCTTTCAAATATTTCAAATATTTATCTTCTTTTTAGAGGTGTATTTATATATATAATGTGATTGCATGGGTAATTAATTAATTTCTTGTGCAATCATGGCTTTAATTTTGCAGCGTGATATAGAATTAAAATGGCATAAATTATCAGTCGAAAATTTAAAGGGTGATAAATTCATTAAATTGGGTGAATGTGCGTGATTAAAACAAGGGCAATGCTAGGGACATTGGTTCAATCTGGTATATCATGCCTTGTTAACTCAAATTTATAGAGGAATTTAGCAGTGTTGTTAAACGGGACAGGTCCGACAATTAAACTCATGACCTACCGTGAGTTAATTTTAAAAAATAAATAGGAGTTGATTTGCTGAAACATAGAGGACTCGATGGGTCAACCCTTTATTGACTCGGGGTTAACCTATAAGAAATTATAGGGGTGTTTAGGATGGTTTCTACTTCTACTTTTAGGAATAGTTATGAAACATGATCCGGCCTGACGGGTTGACCCGAGACCCGGGTAACACAGGGCCTTGACTAGGTTTTAAATAGGCAAAACTTGGGCTTGAAGTTGGCCCGATTAAACCTGGGCGACCTGCCAGATCAACCCAGAACCTGGGTGAAATCCAACATTTTTATATCTTTTTTTAATAAACCCAAAAAATATAAATTTAATTTTCAATATAAAATTTTATTTTTAAAAAATTTTCTCGAGTCAACCCATATGATCTAAGACCCGACCCCTTGATCGGGTCAGCCACTTGGCCAAGTTTAATAACTATACTTTTAGATGCTTTTTAAAAGTTCTTTTAACTTGAAAAAAAGTATTAAATTGATATTTTTTTAGTGTTTTATGATGATTTTGATGTGCTAATATAAAAATGAGAAATTGAAAAAAAAATTCTTTTAATTTATTTTTTAATAAAAAAATAATTTTACAAAACATCGCAAACCCAAACTCTGCCTATATGATTCTAAAATTCACATTACCTTCTTTGTTCTCTCTTTTCTCCATCCTTTTATATTTACAATAATACTGATTTTATAGCTATCCACTACTAGAATTTTACAATTTACCAACAAAATATTCCATCATTAGTTAGAAACTGATTCTACCAGCAAGACCTCTACCAACAGGCTCACAGACAGTTTCTTTTTGTTAAAAAAAAATCCTCGATGATTCTTGTTTTGTCAATTATTCCATTGGTAATATAATCACCGATGAATTTATAGACTGAAAAAGCGTGTCAATAAAAAAATTACTTGTTTTATTTCATTGATATTTTCATCAATGAATATGACATATCACCAACAAAAAGATTGTATGTAATTCCATCGGTGATTTTTTAATATTACCGATGGAATTAAATTGTCGATGATTAAACAATGAGAATGATATTTGCAGTAATTCTTTGTCAACTCTCTGGAATATACAAACAGATTTAATCCGTTGGTAAAACTGTTAGTAATGATTTAAAAATATTTTTTTAAAAGAAAAGTCTATTAAACAAGGTAGAAAATAGTTAAAAGAAATGAACTAAAACTAAAAATCAAATATTTATTACAAGTTTAAAGATTTATCGATTCAAATACAATTCATCTAAAAGAAAGGGGCTGAATGAGGAGGAGGAGGAGACGGGTCTTTGCCGAGACGGGGGGGGTGATAAAGGGGAGCGTGTGACTACCCATGTGTGATTTCAGCTCCATGTATAATCGTCGGAGTTTGGCCATCTCAGTAGCAAGATGGGCAGTCTGAGCTTCAACTTGGTTTAAAATTGCCTGGAACTACAGAGATTGAGTGCTCGGAATCAATTGCAAGCATCCAATGGTTGAAACATTTCGGGTCGTTTGAAATCCTTAACTATAGTACAAGATAAATGCTAAGATCTATTTAACAATATAAGTCTCACATATCGAAGCTTCAACATGTGCTTTATTTTTTACTTTTCTTTTAAGGATGAACAAGTACTTGCATAGAATTAAATGAATGTTTTGAATTAAAAAAAAAAAACAATAGAAATTTAATTACGATGTATGTGTAATTCCTAACATCTCAAATAGATACACCCATCTATATTGAACTAGGCCTCCAAATTTTACCTCAAATGGTAAATATATGGGTAGATGCTGTCATAATCCAATTCTAGGTTATTCCCCAAAAATCATCTTTTTTCAAAATAAAAATAAAATAAATAAAATAAAGGCTGGCAATGTGGAGGAAAGCAGATCAAGAAGGACTACAAAAATAGAGAAAAATCAAGTTGTAATTTTTGAAGGAAATTTAAGGCCTAATTGTACCCTATTATGCTCAAAAATTGAGGAAAAAAATGTAAATTCAAGGTCAAACTAAATTATTATTGGATGAATTTGCATAAAAATTAAGTCCGATGATATAATTAAATTTTTAATAGGCCAATTTGATTTAATCATGGGCCAAATTAAATTTTAATTATGTTTAAGAATTAATTTGGGTCAAATTGAAGGATTTAATTAAGTGCAAGGACTTAATTATACTTTAAATGGATCAAATTAATTTTATTTGGGGCTTAATCGGTGAAAAATTAAGTTTGGCAGCCTAATTTGGGCTTAATTGAGGAGATTGAAATTTTAAGAGACCAAATTTAATTTTTTCCAAGTTAATTAATTGAAATTAGGGGCTAAATTACAAGAAAATTGAAGTTTTGGGGTTAATTAGGGGTTAAATTGAAGAAATTGACAGATAAGGACCAATCTGCAAAAGGCGCCAGACTTTACGGGCTTAATTGACAAAAACTGGGGGTGAAATCGAAAAAATTGAAAGTTTAATGGTCAATTAGGGGTTAAATTTACAAAATCCGAGACCAAGGAGCATATTGTAAAAGGCGCGTAACTTTGGGGTTCCAATTGAAGTTCATCAGGGGCTTAATTGCATTAAATCTAAAGTTCAGGGTCAATTAGGGGTTCAATTGAAACCAATTGAAAGATGGATGATAAATTAAAAATCTTTTAAAATCCCTAATTCAATCCAAAACAGAGTTGTTTTACATTATATAAAAAAAATAGGACCAAATGACTCGTCGTCTGGTCACTGTCATTGTCTTCCCCGTTTTACCCGAAAGAAACAACATGGGAGCCTACTTTGCAGGTGCATTTCATTTCTCCATCAAATCAAACAAAACTTGCACGAAACGGATCCCCTGCAATTCCTCTACAACCCCATGTGAACGTTTCAGGATGAATGATAGCACGGTGACACTGACGACGGCCTGAAGAGGTCAATTGAAGCAGCCTTTTCCTGCAGATTTGACAACTCAGGGAGGCTACTTTGAACCAACGGTTAGGATCCTTCCCAACCAAATCAAGGACTGAAATTTTACCCCTATGTAGATGAGATTACCTCTTCCACTGCCTATAAATAGAGGCTCTGTTGATGACCTGGGGGAGGAGAAAATCGGGTCCAAAATCAGCCAAAAAACCAGCCATTTTCCTTGTTTCTGCTATTTCTCTCTTTTTCCTCTCTCCCTCTCTCCACCGTGGCCTTCAGCCACCACCACTCTTGTAAGGCCCAGCCCACTCCCCCTTGCAGAATATTTTCCGCTATGGCTTAGCCCAACCCGGCTTCCACACCTCACGATTTTATTCCTAGCAGTCCACAGGCCCCAAAACGCGTCCTGCAAGGTTAGGTACCAACTGTCTTAATATGCCTTGGCTCTGGACACTCTTTTTTCGATGTTAGATGTTACAATAAAAAATTTACTTGAAAATTTCCAATATATTGCGAAAAAAGAATGTAGAAAAATCAGGGTTGTTACATTTGGTATCAGAGCCGAGGACGGCTCGTCTTAAGGTGAGGGGATTGTAAAATCCCACATCGGAAACGAGCGTCCAGAGCCAGGGCCTTATAAGTGCATGCTCACCTTGACTAGAAAGATGCGTTTTGGGGCCATGCGTGGCTGCCAAGAACAAACCCGTGAGGGGGACCTGGGTGGAAGCCCTGGGTATGGATGGACTGGGAGGCCCAAAGCGGACAATATCTTGCTAGTGAGGTGGGGTGTTACAACTCTCATCACCGGTCTTCCCACCATCAGCTCCACCACAGGAAGCCAACACAACCACCAACCGATCACTAAGAGCCACCGTCGGTTTCTCTCTCCTCTCTGCAGCCCCTCCCGTTTTCTTCTTCTTTTGCTTCCTCTGCCACCGACCTCCACCGCCACAACCGGCTTTACCACCGTTATTTCCATCAACCCAGCTCCTCACCAGCGGCAAAGCATACACCGCCGATCCCTCTCTCTCTCCTGCAGATTTTCTTCTCCTTCTTTCTTCCTGCTCTGCCACCTGCAACCAATTCCAACCGCCGGTCTCACCACCGCACGACGTCCTCTGTGGTCAGACCACCACCGCGCCCGGTAGCCTTCTCCTCTACCCATCTCTAACTTCTGCAACCATTTGGTTGCATGCAGATCGTGAACAGTAACTATTCACGTTCTGCAACATAACTCTTTGTATTGTATTAATATAATAATATATTATATGTTATTATTATATTAAAAAAAAACAAAAACAAATTCAAAAATACTTTGAAAAAATTTGTGATTTTTCTCGTATATTTTTCTACCAATTTTGTAAATATCGGGTTGTATATTTACACTGTAAAATACAAATCCGGTATTAAAATACCTGATTTTCTCTGAAATATTTCAAAAAAAAATTAAAAACATTTTCAAAAAGAAAAAAAAATATTTTGGTACATATGACCAAATCCTAAAAAAATTTCCAAGCATATTTTTCATAAAAAACAAAAATTACATCTTTTTCATGAATAAAAAAATCCAAAAATGGATACCGTAACCAGTTTATGATTATCCATTATTATTTAGCCAACATGTCAAAAATCTTTTTCCAATCTTTTTTTAGGATCCAGATGTAGACTTTAATATATGTGGGGTGTAAAATTACACGATAAAATACACCCTCGGGTATTAAAGATACAAGGTGTAGAAATACGATGCTAAAATTCAGACTTTAGAACTGCTAGGTTTTAACCCGATAAGGTAGAGACTCTCATAAAGAGAAATTTACCTTGAGCCTTAGAAAAGATCAACGAATAGAAACCCAACTTAGAAAAAAAAATCAAACAACAATGCAGCTTACCTTAGGTACGGTGCACTTGGGGTGATACGTCTTCCCTTTGCACAACCAGTCCCTTACTCAGACTCTCGCGAACTATAGGTTCCTAGTGACTATAATACTAGGTGGCGACTCCTAAACATTAATCATAACTTTATGATTAAATCCAAAAAACCTTCCTAACACACAACACCCCTCATCAAGAGGCACGATAGGAGCCTTCGTCGTTGCCAGACGATGTCACCCCCGCGACAGATGCTCAATTGAGTCGAAGAATGATAAAAGGTATATCATCTCAAGTTTGCAGATTGTCTAGACAATATTCGTTTCAAACTTCTCTCTATATGTCGTGTCTACAACTTATTGAAGCATATATATTTAAAGAAGTGATTGATCTCTGTGAGTGCATCTCATATCTTTTTTGGCAATAAATCTTAGTAAACTAGTGGAATGAGTGTTTATATAAACACGTGGCGGTCATGAATCTTCATTCTATACAATATGCAATCCTCCAAATTCACTAATCCAGATATGTTTGAAGCATGTTTATCAGGAAAACATAGATTATTAAGCCATTGGCATAAAACTAACTATGCATTCTTATCTAAGGTAAAGCTAGTTTTGGACTTTGCAACTCATGATCCATCATAAACCAACTTCATATTTTTATAGTGACAAAACAAAGGTATATCCATTTTAGCCTCCATGTTGTCAAACGTCTATAATTTATTAAAAATATTTTCAAACATGTTCTTTTCAATGTGCATGATATCAAAGTTATGATAGGGGAGAATGGTCTTCCAACAAGAAATATCCTAGAAAATACTTCGTTTTTCCTAATTATAGGTCAAACCAAAACTAGAAAACTTTTGCTAATCAAATTTAAAATCAAACATATTGTAATCGTACAATAACACTACGTCATACAATTCTTTACCCGATGGTAGCGGCGGTGCAACATCCTTTTTTGTTCTTTATATACTTGTGATCAATTGGCAAAAACCATCAATGATGATAAAAAAAAAGGGGGGGGGGGCTTTTACCATCATTTGTTAATATGAAGGCCTTATTATTTTCAATACAATATGGACATGCTATTTTTTTATACGTATTCCAATCAGAAACCATTTTATACGAAGGAAAATCATTAATAGTTCATATTAAAGTTGTATTTATATGAGAATTTGGGTTTCTCAAGACATTATAAATCAAAGTCCTGGGTAACCACAACTGCTTCAACTCATCAATCAATGGTCGAAGACAAACATCTAAATTCCAACCTGGATTATTATGACCGGTTATGACTATAAATAAAAACATGAACTCCAATCTAATACACATCCATGATGACAAGTTGTAAATCATGAGTATCAACAACTAACAAGAATAAGGAGCAATAAATGATATGAATAGGTTGAATCCGTATGTACATAACCCAATATATATGATCCTAGATTCCAATGAAAACTGAGGATGCACCATGTTAAAACATTTTTAGGCTTCACTATTGGATAGGTGCACAATGACTTCATCTACCGTATTATATGAACGATGTCATGTCATGTGCTCAATAATATTTGAAGACATGAAGAACCTTTGCAGACTAGGAGTGATTGAGAAGTATCTAAATTTTCTATGTTTGATAAGAGTTTTTCCTTGTCAGTTCTGGGTTTATAATGAGCATGCCCACATGTTTTATACTCGGTTAACTCTGTATTTTCAAGGTTGTATAACATGCAAAAATTTGAACACATGTCAATTTTTTAGTATCAGAAGCTGAGGGTTTCATCATGGATTTAATAGTTTGAAATTTCTCTTTCAACCCATTCTCTTCAAATAAAATGCTTCTCGCACATTTGACAATTTTTTTATAATCGACGTCATTCAACCCATGATCTGACTTGATGATGAACCCCTGTGCAATGACTGATAATTTACTATGATTTATACACCCATCCCATAATTGTTCGTTAGAGTCTTTCAAAAGATTAAAAAATCTAGTCGCGTCTTCATTTGATTCTTCATCTATGATTAAACATTCCCTTATATAAGCCTAATTCATTTTCGTCGCATCCATAACAATATTCCTATAAAGATTACTATTGTCATCTACAACTTTACACCCATTACTAGAACTAAAAGTTGACTCAACCATCCTTTCTATCATGGTCTCGTAAGGAACATATGGTTCTTTGTGTGCAAACAAGCACAAGTATTTCTAAATGAACTCTTTTTTGTAGAAGATGCACCGTTATAATATCTGGATCGAGAAACTTCTTATTCTTACACCTTTTATATGGATATCTAATACTGCCTCCATTAATATTTCTCAGATTAGATAATGCATAATTAATAAAGCCCTCAACCCCATTACAATAATCTACCATACACAACCCTTCGAGTGAATCTTGATACATCCATGAATGATAATCTATTACTTATATCAAACCTATATAGAATATTGATGTCAACATGTATTAATTAATTATGTAAACTAAATAAATTAGTTAACATTGGTTTAACTCAAACTTACTCTGTCTATTTTAATAGTACTCTTGAATCATTATCAATTATCTACATAAATTTAAATTTCTATACATTTATTGAAATTTCCAACTCAACAATAAAATTGATAAAATATAAAGCGAACCCATTGAATAAGTCATTATTTATTTCATTACAAAACACCTAAGTCACAAAATCAAAATCAATTTCATCAAATTACAAACAAATATAATTTTTTAAAATCTTAAACAAACCCTAACACGTACAAATCATACATTCATACAATAAGTTTCTATCAGAAAAAACTATAAAATAAGTAAACACACAAACAAATTATAATTGTATTTGTTTGTAATTTCATCAAATTACAAAAAAATATAATTTTTTAAAATCTCAAACAAACCCTAACATGTACAAATTATACATTCATACAATAAATTTCTATAAAAAAAAATTATAAAACAAATAAACACACAAACAAAATACATATATGCTACAAAAATATATAATAAAAATTAACTTTTTAAAATTGAGTTCAAAATAAAAAAAAAAAGTAGTTTTGCTTACTTGATTTGAAGAATCCTAAAAAAAATTGAATCAGAACAGGGATGCTAACAGACTAAGTATTAGGGTGGCCGAATTTGTGGTGGGAGATTGATTTTGTGATAAAATAAAGGGTTTATGTTGTGTTGCAAAGCTGATGGAGGAAGAAGAAGAAACGAGAAAGGAAATCACTCACCAGGTCATAAATTATTACTAACGGATTTCCAGACGGATTTTACAAACATGTTCATTTCATTGGTAATTCCCTTTGTATAAATAATGTCATTGTACCTTTTGATTTTTTTTTAATTCATTATTTTTCACTGTAATTCCCTTAGTAGATACGTAGTGAATATTTTCATCGTTATTCAACAATGGACACAATGAGAGACTAATATGTTGGTAAAGTTCGCCACAATCTACCAACAAAAAGTTTACGTCGGTATTTCTGTTTGTATTTGTTAATTTTCTGGTAGTATATGGGTCCATACATGTATGCTACTAGCATACTCATTTGGTATTGTTGTATTATACAATACATTGTCACTTGTGTTATATTTGGGTTAATAAGCTGTAACTCCTTTTATTTTTGTAATTTTCTTAAAGTGGCCATCTATCAATTAATTTTTGTAACATGGCCCTCCTATTTATATATATATCTTGTTACTCAAATATACGTTATTACTTCCAAATCTCTAGATATTAAAAGTTGAGTTGATATCATGATCAGTGGGATCAGTTGCTCACTTTCTTTCTTTTAATCCAGGATTAAGTTTATAAGTTTATGCAATTTTATCATGATTTTATAATTGAGTCGCGGTGTAGATAGATAATTAAGGCTAACTTAATCCCATACTAAAAGATAGAGAGCACTGGGTCCAATGCATCAAGCCAATTGATTTGCGTTCAATGTATGGATTTCGATGAATGATGAGGGATCATATTAAGAGAATTAAAAAAAAATAAAGGGAATTCTTAGATTTTTAACCCTACTATATTAATGCGTAGTCAGGGAAAAAAAATTATAAATAAACTAAAATTAATAGTTTCTATATGGTACTTAATGTGATTTTAAGATTTTTATTTTCACTTATTATAAGAAAAAAGTACTTTTTGTGCCTATCTCCCAATATTTTGTGCTGCTACTGCTCTGGTAAAGAAGAAAGGCGATACGTAAACTCTAAAAAATAATTTAATTGATTAAATTTTAAATTTATTTTTCAATAATTATGAGTTTGAGTTCTTTCAAGGCTAATAAAAACTTTCATGATTGTTAACTTCAGAGTTTATAGAAATTAATCAAATTACACATAAATCAGTCCAAACACCTACAATTAAAAAAGAAAAAAAAAAAAGAGCCATATGTGATGCTGTGAGCACCATGTGTGCTCCCCAGAATTTCTAGGGCACATGTTATTTGACTGGTACGTACATTACAAAGAAGCAAAGTTCTTAAATGAGCACCTAACAGCCCTGCTGTACAGTAATAACGGTAGGTGCGTGCAAGCTTTTCTTTACCAATAGGTAATGAATTATTCAACTCAAGTCATTCAATGTCCCCTGATAGCCACAAGAGCTTTGCTGCTATCCAAAGAGCTAGCTAGCAGCGGGTGGCCTCATCAATGCAAGATTCACCAAGCATAATAATATCTCTGTCACGGATTGTCTGTTTTCTAGCATTATGGATTCACCAACTTGGAGATCAGGTCACAAAGATGACCGTCCGATCATTTGATATCTCTTGGAATTCTTGTTGGAAGAATCATAACATTGGAGTAGCTCTTTGGGAATTTAATTTCAAGGGTATGCTTTTGCATATCTATAAATAGTAAACTTTCCGGTGGATATTTACTGATGGAATGTATTTGGAAGTATGATTATAGTTATTATTAAAGTATTTTTTATTTAAAAATATATTAAAATAATATTTTTTAAAAATTATTTTTAATATTAGTATACTAAAATTATTTAAAAATATAAAATTTTAATTTAAAAAATATGTAAAATTTTTAAAAAACACTACTTCAATCACATTCCCAACATTCATCGATCACGAGCACAACTTGTCATAGGAAGCACGAGCAAACCTAGACCCTAAAAAATTACTAATGAACTACGTGGCTAGGTCTTTCTATCGTTTACTCCTATCTATTTTATTATTATTTAAACAAGTATTTTCATTCAAAAACTTAAAATTAACAAATTAAGGTTTCAGATTTTATATTATTTCTTAGTAATTATTGTAATTGAAATTCTTTTAATCTAAAATTCATAAGCTTTAATTTGAACTCTCAACCATTTAATTATTATATTAACTATATATGATCTTAAATCAAAAGACTTAAGCAGGCTCAAAAATGTTTTAACATTACTTTCTTATAATTCAGTATTGCTCAAACGCTTCTGGGGACATTTGTAGTTCTAGTTAGGGCCGAGAAGGTCACAGGATGGAGAGTTGCTGATAACCAGCCATGACAGGCCTCGAACCCAAGCTCACAAGAGCGAGGTTGATCGAAAGTATTTAACAGTACTGTACCAAGTGATTGCTGGCCATCAATTCTTTAAATATTTGGATGGTTGTCCAGCCATGGAGTATTTGGATTGAAGAGAAAAATAAAACTAGAAATCAAGGGTTGATCAGGTTGATTGAGGACGAGGTCTCTGATGCTTTAAGCCCTGAGGTAAAACCCCGAAATACCTGATGCATGCACCTACCGACTTGAAGATTTTCATTCAAGGAATTAAGTGGATGCAGCGTTGTGTCCGGAGAGAGGCCACCAGGCAAAAATACTAATGGTGCACGTACAAAACTATATTATCACCAAGATTTTCCTCGTAATTAAGGCAGACAAAATGCTGGGCCAGTATCTCATTAATCAAAGCATTCTGCATTTGACACAGCTTGAAAACATGTTTCTTCTTAAATTATACCTGTGTGTTTTTTCTTCATGGGATTGCTAGCTAGTACCACTCTTTAATTGGCATGACAAATCGTCCCAGGTAATTAGATAATTCCATTAATTGATCCCAGAATTTCTTTATATATATATATATATATATATATATATATATATATATATATATATATATATTACGATTGGTCTATTAAAAACCTGTTATAACCATTACAAGAGAAAAAAAAAACACAGAAACATCTGCAAAGTTATAGGAAATTTACTTACCCAGAATCAGCATTAAAGGAAAGTATTTTTAACTTAATTTACCTGCTAACGGAAAGAACTATTTATCATTTGATTAGTGTTGCTATCAGTTCTTGAGTTATTGGCAATGTAGAAAATACATCAAACTCAAATGTAGAAGACTTGCAAGAACGACAAGGAACTAATTAAGCGTTTAGACGTAATTAATTGATATCCATTCAAACATGACAATAACGATATCTCAAAGTAAAAGACACCAAATTAAGGAAATACAAGTAAAACCAGATACAGAAGCAAAAGGAACAGTATGGTAACTAAAGCATAGACGACAACCTCACACGTTCAGCTAACTTAACTGAGACAAATTAAAAAGGAACTAAACTTGAGAGCAAATATTAATTTCAAGGGTAAGGAAGAACACCACTTCCACCACCAACACCACCGCCTACTCCACCACCAACACCACCGCCTACACCGCCTCCAGCACCAACACCACCGCCAACACCACCCAAGCCACCAACACCACCGCCAACACCTCCAACACCACCGCCCAAGCCACCAACACCGCCACCCAAGCCTCCAATACCGCCACCCAAGCCTCCAATACCGCCGCCCAAGCCGCCCAAGCCGCCTCCACCACCCAGTCCTCCGAACCCACCATCTAAAGGAGCAACTCCACCAATCCCCCCTACGCCACCAAATGGGAGACCACCAGCACCAATTCCAGAAAAGCCACCAACACCACCATATGAAACAAAGTTCTTTTGGTCAGTGAGACCAGCATCACTTGGCGCCTTTTTGGTGCTAGCAACATGCATGTTTTTTTCAGTAGGCACGTCTCTAGCACTAGTGTGCACTGCTGCAAGAGCAAGCACTAACACAACACAAACGTAACTCCTTGCCATCTCTCTAGCTCTGAATCTTTTTTCTTAGTACCTCAGTGCTTGTTGGGTTCCTCTTTTTAAAGGCCAAATGAGCAGTAGGGGCAGTTGAGGGTAGTAAATGGAGTTGAATGCGTGTTCAGAGTTTTGAGCTCTCAAATTTTCCATGCACCGAGTCTGTGTGTTCGTCTAAAGGCTTTTTTGGTTGTATATGTGGATGGACATTCAAGTTCGTGTCTTGGGACTTAGCCAGCCTCCGTAGCGTTTCAAATGCTGTTTTGTAAAATTTAATTTTTTTTTTATATTTTTAAATCATTTTAATATCCTATATCAAAAATGATTTTTTAAAAAAATATATATTATTCTAATATATTTTTAAATAAAAAATATTTAAAAAAACAATTACACTTCTAAACCAGCTTTTAATTAGTCTTGTCTGACTTGATTATAAGCTAATAAACACGATTACAGGGAAATCAACAGTGTAGTTAATTTAAATTTAGGCCAGAGGTGTCCTCTTGCAGGCATGGGTTTGCCAGTAAGATGGATGGCTGATAGTGACACATGGTTTGTTGGCAGGCAGCAGGGCACTTCACGACTGTCCCCATTATGACATGTGGTTGGAATGCAAGGGCCGGTACTCGTTCACAGATCATCAGGGCAGAACATCAAAATATATCCCCATACTTTTATTTTTATTTTTAAAAAATTATACAATCCAAATTATACAAACAAACAAATACCAAGTTTTTTTTCACTTTGAGCCCCAAACGACACCATTTCATAATAAAAAAAAAATCATTCAAAAATTGAGATAAGATCGATTAATGTACTAAACAATGCAACAGCCAATAAATAAAGTAAAATTAAATAGTCTTCATTGTTTTAATCTTCTTTATTTTTTTACAAAAAAGACATTTTAAGTCATCGTTATCTAGAAATATATCCCATGTTATTATGATACCTTCGTGAATGTTATTCATAAATTATTTTAATTTTTCAATTAAGATTTTTAGTAGACTAATTAATGATTTTTTTTTTTTTGCAAAATGAATTCACTTATTAAAAAAAAAAGAACAATAGGATGAAAAGTTTTTATAAATATATGAAAGTCTTTAATAACTTTTTTATTAAATTAAAAGGTAAAATTGATAATAAAAGATTTATTTTGAGGATATATATATATATATATATATATATATATATATATATATATATATATATATATATATATATATATATATATATATAATTAGAGATTCTCAAAGAACTATTTTAATCCAAAAGTTTAAGTTGTTAGGTGGAGCTCCAATATATTATTTATATTAATTTTTTAACATCTTTATCAAGTAAAAGATTTTTGAATTTGGAACTTGTACAAACCTACTATTTTCTTGTGCTTACTTTTATTAAATATAATATGAATGATGAAATTCAAACTCGTAACTAGTTAATCGATAATATTTTGATACCTTGTCAAAGAATCATCTCAATCCAAAAATTTATATTGTTAAATGAGATCTCATGATATGATTTATATTATTATTTAACAAAGGTTATTCTTAACATTTTCTCAATTAACTATGATAAATTAACAATAGAAAAAAAAAATTTATATTATTATTTAACAAAGGTTATTCTTAACATTTTCTCAATTAACTATGATAAATTAACAATAGAAAAACAAAAAAAAAGTTGTAATTTTACTATGCATTACCTCACAAAAATATTATTCATTGCAATAGTGTTTTTCTCTTTTTTAAAAAAAAATATGTTTTTTTCTTTAATTTTATCATTCGATATTTGATTTGTTGGAGATTAAGTTTCATGATTTATTGGAGATTGATTTTGCATCACCTTACAAAACATTATTTATTATAATAGTATATTTTTTTGTCTTTTTTTTAATCTATGTTTTTTCTCTAATTTTCATCATTCAAAATTTGATTTGTTGGGGATTGAATTTTATAATTTGTTATGGATTGCTAAAAAACTAAAAGACGTTGTGTTTTTATTGTGCACCACCTCGCAAAATACTATTAATTGCAATATATTTTTTTAATTTATTTTTATCATTCAACATTTGATTTGTTGGAGATTGAGTCTCATGATTTATTATGGTTTGCTTAAAAATAAAATGAGGTGGTGTTTTTTATGAGCACCACCTCACAAAACATTATTCATTATAGTAGATCTTGTTTTTTTTTTTTACCTTTTTTAATCTATGTTTTTTCTGTAATTTCATCATTTAATAGGTGGTTTATTAGATATTAGACTTCATGATTTATCGCGGTTTGCTTTCTATGTGGTTATCTCACCTCATGATTCGTTTCGCGAGTCAACTTGAGTTTTTTTTCTCTTTTTTTCTATGTGGCTTCATATTTTTTTCTCTTTTTTTTTCTATGTGGATATTAGACTTTATTGATTTTTTTTTCAATTTTATTATTCAACATATGATTAATTGGGAGTTTGACTTCATATTTTGTTTTTATTTGTTTATATGAGGTTATCATGATCTCATGATTGGGGATACAAATTTAACAAGATAATTTGGGCTGACTATGTTCTAATATGTTATTATTTTAATATTTATTTAAAAAAAGATGTTTTCTAAAATCTTTTAGTTAAATTATATTTTTACAGGTCATCTAGGTTGTCTTAGAAACTGTCATGTTGATCGAATTACTTCAAGTTAACTCCCAAACAGTTTAAATTTTATTCTACTAGAAAAATATTAGCAATACCCCAATGTTTTTTTTATATTAAAAATATTTGATATAACTTGCGCGTGGGACAACTATATAATATTAATCATTACTGGTTGGCTATATGTAATGCATTAATTTGAGCTTTCGAGCGAAGCTTAATTCATGAATTTGGATAACAAAAATTTCTGATTACTTTGCAATTACATTAAGGCCACAAATACAACTAGGGTTAAAGAAATTAACTTGCTCCGAGATGAATTAATCCAAGTTGATGACAACATCTTTTGGTCAAATCAGGAACAAGATTCGGTGGTGAAATTGCAGAATTAAGATTGGCTACAGTACTGTCCTGAAATTCTTTGTGGTCACGTCTGCAACTCTTAGTTATGTCCGTGTTTAGAAGCATACATCAAGAAATCCTTCCAATTTTTAGCTGTCAGTAGTAACAATGTTAAGCTCGGTCATTGATAGTACTGGGAGCAGGGACAGATTGGGATTTTCCTCTTTGCTGAATGTCTTGGAATTTTTTTCTCTTGTCAGAATTTTCCCTGATGCTCCCATTTATCCTCTCACCATTGGATACTTAATTGTCTCAAGTGCTGCTTACTTAGGCACTGATCGTTGCTATCTTTGGGCGCTGCCCCTCTTCTGCTACGTCCTACAGCTTAGTATGCGTACTCTTTTCTGCTACTAGCCTACTAGCAGTGATGCTTACTGATTTTGATCCTCTTGGTTTCTAATACAATTGTCTACTACTGTTGCAGCTTGTTTGAAAATTATTTGCTCTTCCACATTAACAAATGGACCAATTTTATGCTAATTTTAATTTCTTATTTTTCAATGAAATAGTAAGACTTGAATACAAATTAACTTGATCAAGAAAAACGTAGAACAGGATAGATAGATGGATAGATAGATAAAGATCCTCGCAAATCACATGAAGAGCCTGCTGACAAATTACCTATGTAATCCGAAAGCAATGAAAGATGACAGGAGAAGAATGAAAAAGCACAATGTCTACGTATAGCAACTTATTAAAGTAGATATATAACGAAGAGCCAATGAGGAGCGAAATCAAGGGTGGAAGAGAGAGCCAGCATCACCATCAGCATAATCTCCACTGCCACCGCCCAAGCCTCCACCAACACCTCCACCAATACCTCCACCAAGAGCTCCACCACTACCTGAGTCTCCACCCAAGCCACCAACCCCACCAAGTCCACCGAGGCCACCAGCAACACCGCCAAGGTTTGGCAGACCACCAACTCCAGCAAAGCCACCTACACCGCCATATGCGATGAAGTTCTTTTGGTCATTGAGGCCAGCGTCTTTGGGCACGTCCCTAGCACTTGCTTGACCAATAACAAGAGCAATTAAAACTAGAATGCAATAACACCTTGCCATGTTAGTCTCTCTATATTTCTATCGTACTAAATCTGATCAAGAAAGTGTTTGCTGCTGAAGTAATGGTGCCAGTGCCATGCATTGAGGCTCCTTTTAAAGGCAGGTTTACATGTGGGAGAAGGTTTCTTGAATTAAATGTATATTGAATGAGGACACATGGTGGTTCGTTAAAAATGAATTTAACTGTTTTCCAAAAATTTGTACAGCAGAGATCAGTACAGGCGAGAAAACACATTAGCTTATATATTGCCAAGACAGAATGTCAGCAACTAGACTAGGAGCTCGCGTGATGCCTCATGCTAATTTAATTTGTTTTTAATGTAAGAAAATGGACTTTTTTTTAAAAAAAAAAACCCGAGTAATTAATTTATCTATATCTTATAAGATCAGTTAATTTAATAATCTGATTTAAATTGAATGCAATAATAGCAAACGAGCCGTATAAAAATATCTAGCATTAATTAACTAAAAAAATAAAATATTGATATCATATTTTTAAGGAGAAGAAAAAAAAGATCAATGGAGATCCGTTGCCACTCCACCGTGGACATAACTCACAACCAAAAGAGTTTGCTGAGATGATTCAAACTCCACTTTCATTAGAGTAATGCCCTGGAAAAGCCAATAAAAAAAACACAATAAAGTGAGTATTCTATTCAATTAATCAATTCTATTTTATTCAAGAAAAAAACCTTATTTTGAGAAAATATATTTAACAAATAACAAAAAAAAAGTCCCCGGATAACTCAACCAAATAAAAAAAAACAAAGGATGTATAAAGCATATAAAGAAAACATAGAGCCCAATCTCCAATAAAATAAATATCGAATGATAAAATTAAAAAAAATATTATCTTGAAAGAATGACAAAAAAAAAAACCAAAGCAAACCCTAGTGAATATCCTTAAATTGAGTTAATTTTTCAAACTACAACTCATGAAATTCCAAAATGGGCTTAACTAGAGACTCAAATCCAAATTAACTCAATGTTTATTAATGATGAAATTGAGTGTAAAAAAAATATCAAAATAAAAAATTTAGCAAAGAAAAAACAATCAAAAGAATAAGGATAAAATTTGATAAGAAAAAAAAGATTGAGTGAAATCACCAAAAAAATTAAATTATAAAAATTATCTCAGATGACATAAATAACAATTAAAAAAATAAAGATTAAATCTGACAAATTAAAAAATCAAAAAAGGATTAAATTGAAACAACTTTCGATTTTCATAAGTTATTTCAAATAAAATAAATATCAACCAAAAAGATCAGGGACTAAATAAAAAACAAAGGGAAGTAAAAAAAATCTAATGAGGATGAAATTGAAACAAAATTTGATTTTCATAAGTTGTTTGAAATAAAACAAATATCAAACAAAAGATTAGGGACTAAATAAAAAAAAGGGGGTTGGTTTGAAAAATTACAGGGCAGGGCGCAAAATTCGAGGGAGAGAGAGTAAAGAAAGAAGAAAAAAAATAAAATGATTGTCAGAGCCAAACCGAAGCTCTGTTCTCTACACACTCCATCATTACATAGAGGAGACATCAAGACGAATCTAAAAACGTCCTAGTATGACATTTTTTCTTGTAAGAATTAGCCGCATGTGCCGTCCAAATACGGTAAAGCGATTGACACACTGATGTGTGCTCAGCACGCGTAAACAATGTTTTTTAAATGCCTTTAATTTATTAGAAGACAAAACTAACCCTTACTTTACCCAATATATATCAGCAATAAAAAAACCACTAGTGCAGTAACAAAAATGCACTCAAATCTAAGGGGAAAAAAATTCAAACCCCAATGGCATGGAGGAATTTTGATTGTGCAAATTAAAAGGATAAGACCAAAACAACCTTATATAGCATTCAAAGTATTTTTGTATATATTGGACAAATTGGTTATTTAATTATACACTTTATAATTAAAAACACAAATCTACCCCTCAATAACATCCAATAATATTATAATCTTAAGGGTATTTAAGACAACTTATTATGTAATTTAAAAGGCAAATACTCATCGTGCCCTCGGTCTATTTAAAATTACCAAAATACTCTCATTGCAAAGAACCCTACTCTTAACCATTAGAATAAAACTTTTTTTGAAGGGCAAGATGATAAATTTACTGTTCCTGTCCATGGTAAAATATGTTTAAGGGAGCAATGAATTCACCTTCTTTCTTAGGTTTTTTTTTTAATAAGACTATCGTTTAGGACCATGGAGTAGTGCTATTGAAGATATTTTTTAATAAACCATAATTTTAAAAGTTGTTTGGTCTTTATTGTGTAAACTTGTTTTTAAAATTATGAAAAAAAATAAATTTGATAAAAGTTTCAATTAGGTTTTTTTTCTTGAACCTCGGCTATAAAAACTACCACCATTGTAAACATACACTTAAATGGCTAGTTGTTGCACATATATGAGAAATTTTACTAGGATTGGGACTGTGGGAGAAGAACCATGCACGTTATGAGCCGGCTAGCTAGCTATAGATGCTATAGATGTGGAATGCGTACTGCTCTCTCTCAACATGAGAATATAAATATTAATATTTGTTTAGTATTGTAATGGAGGGTAGTGGTTTTTTTTAAAATAATTTTTCAATAATTTTTTTTTGACACTAGAATATTAAAATTATTAAAAAATTAATTTAATATTTTTAAAGTTATATGCAATTTTTAAAAACATAAAAACAAAAATTATCATACATTCAAACACTCTAAATCAAATCATATCAATGATAAAATAAATAAATGGCAGGACCACATGATCCTGTCATTTGCAATACCATTCATCATGGTCTTATTTACTCCAAAACGACCACTTTATGTATGCCCTTCTTGGCATTAAAATCTTGGTATGTTGCTTCAAAATGAAGGGAAATTATGCAATTACCTCTTATCTAGGTGGTAGATTCTATTAATTAAAGCGTACCAGTTAGTTAATTTCTAATTATACGTTAATTTAATTTTTTTATTAAAATAATATTAATTTTAACTTAATTAAATTTAAAACGAGTATGATTATTTCAAGAAAATCAGTCACCGATAAATTTGTAATGATATTTAGGTTTACTAATGTTAATATAAAAATAATTTAAATTAAAATCACTTGATAAACTTTAAAAGTTAAATTGTTAAGTCAACGGTGATAGGGTTATTTTTTAAAGTATTTTTTATTTAAAAATATATTAAAATAATATATTTTTTTATTTTTTAAAAATTATTTTTGATATCAACATATTAAAATGGTCTAAAAATATTAAAAAAATATTAAATTGAAATAATAAAAAAATAAAAATAAAATATTTTTTTAAAAAATACTTTTAAAATAAATAAAAAACAAACAGGCCTAAATATATCTATTGAACGCAATCTCTACTTGAACAGAATACCACCTTGTACTTTCAGTTAAACCAGTTTTTTTTCTTTGGTTAAATTAAAGGAAAAAAAGGAAAATAGATGGAAAAGATATAGACCACAAATGCAGAGAAGCAGAGAGAAAGGAGGGGAGGTCTGCGTGGGGGAGCATCTAATGATGACAGCTTGCTTACCGACAGGAATGGGAGGACTACGAGGATACGATGGATAAATTGTGAAATTACTACAGTAAACGTAAAAAATTAATGGAATAATATTATTTGTAGAAAATATTGGTGAAATATATAACATATTTTCACTTTGTTACACTTCATATAAATTTTGTTATTTTGAAGCGTGATATTATAAAAATATATTATAGTTGACTCAACTGATCAATCGATTCATATGATATTCAATGAAATCTATCAATTAATTTAAAAAATAATAAAATACTATAAAAATAAAAAAATTTGATGATCCGTGTAGTAATGTAGTGGCTATTATAAGAAAAATAACCTTCTAAAATTATTATAAAAATTTAAGAGCAGTACAACAGTCGAATAAAAAAAATAATCTTTTTATTCTGTTATTCTGGTATGGTATAACCAGATTTTCTCTTGAACTTATACTTATTCTATTAACTAATAAATATATATGTTAGACTATTCATATAATCTATTCAGATACAGACCCTTATTTAGTTATGACAGGCACATATATCTGCTCAGAATCACTTATTATCATAAATCTGACTATATCATTAACATTGAAAGATAAAAAAAAAATTATTGAGTAAACAATAATTTTTTGAAATTTTAATTGGAATTTATTTTTTTAGCTTACAACTTAGATAAAAATATATATTTTAATTTATAAAAATATATTTAAAAATTAAGAAAAACTCATAGAATTAAGGTTTTTATGTAAAAAACGATATTACTGGACCAATTTTTTACGTTTAAAGTGCTAATTTGAAAAGAAAAAATAACAAAAGAAGACACCCGGATACGATATGGGCAGATGGTGGCAAGGAAATGGACTGGTTGTCTACGGACGTAGTTTTCAATTAATGCTGTGTCAGATTGTTTGTTGGACATCGTTACTCTCTCTACCTGCTTCCACTTTCATTCTCAACCAAAACCAACGCTCTGAATTAATGCTCATGTCTCAGCTACAATGTCCTCCTCTCATCTCCCAGCGCAGCCACATTCTTCCTGGAAACTCCAACATTGTAGCTGCTGTTGAAGTATCTCTGAGCTAGTTATCTAGCTGCATGCATGCTGGTGCTAACACACAATCTTGGAGTTTTTCTTTTTCTTTTTCGTCCAAGTGCTGATACCCTGAATGCCATGGAAGGATAGAATCCGTTAAAAAATTTACAAGAGAGATTTGGAAGTGATCTTGGACTTGGTTTGTTGTTACAGTGAATTTTGTTCTAGAAAAGATCTTTATTTCATAATCAATCGATCCCTTGTCTTGATCTTGGACTTGGTTTGTTGTTACAGTGGTTTGTAGTACTTAGAAGTTAGAACAGTACCTGACCGATTTAACTATATGTTATCTTGATTAGTTTTGAAAGCTGTGGTAATGGAGAACGAGCCTCTGACTGGTTCATATTTTGAAGGAGAGCGGTCAAATAATTAAGCAAATAAGCAAAGAGGAGGAGAGCATCTTCTATGCAGAAAGATTAGGTTGCGAGCTAACCTATCCACTGAAATTGAATTCCTTCCAATGTATTCAAAATTTATATCCTTGCAGCCTTTCTTTAGATTTTTTTATTTTTTTTTCATATAAGCGATACTGCGATAGATTCTCATTCCATAAAATAAATAAAATTATAGAATAATAATTGGGCCTAAGATACAGGAATTTGAGCCCAAAAATAACTATTCTACCCTGGCCCTCACCCAATAAAGAAGGTGTCCAGAATCTAGGAGTGAACAAAAAAATTAAAAAAGTCGAGAAACTGAAAAAAAAAACTTAAAAAATCAAACCGTGAAAAAAAAACTGATTAAACTGATTAAAATTTTAAAAAACTAACCGGTTCGGTTTGATTTGGTTTCGGTTTTATAAGCCTAAAACAAAAAACCGAACCGAAAAAAATCGAGCCAAATAAAAAAAAACCCAGTCAAAACTAAAAAACCGAGCAAAAACTAAAAAACCAAGCCAAACCGAAAAAAACCAAGTCAAACCGGTTTGAACCGGTATTGGTCCTAAAAAACCAAACCGAAACCGGTCGGCTTGAACCGGTTTCAGCTCGATTTCTTTTTTTTTAAAAAAATTTCGGTTTGGTTATTTTTTTAAAAAAAACTGAATCGAACCGAAAATAATTACCCCTACTCGAACCCGGTTTACATGTTAATGTATTTATAGGAAAGGCAATGTATATCCTCTTGCTAGAACATGACAAGTTAATCTAGAATTTTAACTGGTTTGAGTTGAAAAAGATAAAAAAAAATTATTTGGTTTAATCTAGTTAAAAACTTGGATATTGATTAACTAAGCCTCAATTCATTAATTTTTTTTTAAAAAAATATTAATCAAAACAATGTCCTCTTGACTTATTAAATTTTTTTTCAATTTTAGCTAAATCTCTTAACTTGTATATATCTCGAGTCTTGTCTCGAGTGAATCAAGTTTCATAACAAAAATTTAAGGTAATTCAGACCCTGCACTCAAAACGTACAAGCCAAAAAAAAAAAAAAACTCCACCCTCCTTTCAAATATATTTAAATAGTACCTGAAATATACCTATAATACTGGCTTTCAAATATTTTAGAAATGTGGTTGTAGTTATTTAATTAATTTTTAAAATATTTTTATTTATAAATGTATTAAAATAATATTTTTTTAAAAAATTATTTTTGATATTAGAATATCAAAATAATTCTAAAAAATATAAAAAAATAATATTTTAATTTTTCATAAAACATTAATATTTTATTTTTTCATAAAACATTTTCATAAATGCAAGAATGATCCTTTACTAGCTATGAATCTCATATTCTCAACCAAATATAAAAATATACTTTTCTAGAAATCTCACTTCAAGAATATTCACTTTCTTTTGGAAGATTGATTTTAAGGAGAAAAGTTAAATTCTGTGAACCGAACACCAAAATAAACAATTAATGTTCTTTAAGATAAACAAAAATCAATGTCAAAAGCACCCACCTCTAATTAATTATTTTAAATCTTATTTAATATATATTTGCTTAACGTGTTTGGTTAAAAAAATAAAAATAAATATATTTTTAAAATAATTTCGGAAAGAATTTATATGAATTGGTTACCGATGGTAATGTGATAAATTTTGTATTAGCAACTCTGCAAATGGCATCACATGGATATCGTAGATGCCTTGGCCTCTAAAAACCAAATAAGTATATATATGGCCAAAAGGCCACTGAATGATTCACCAGAGATGAATGGATTCTATTGCGTTAATTAGGAGTGAGTAAAAAAATTAAAAAACTGAAAAAATAAAACAAAACTGAAAAAATCAAATAGTAAAAAAACCGATTAAAATTTTGAAAAAACCAGCTGGTTCAGTTCGGTTTCGGTTTTATAAGCCTAAAACCGAAAAAACCAAACTGAACTGAAACCGAAAAAAACCCAAGCCAAACCTGAAAAAAACCGAGCCAAAATCAAGCCAAACCGGTTTGAACCAATTTTTATCTTAAAAAACCGAACCAAACCGAAATCGATCGGTTTGAACCGGTTTCGGTTTTTTTTAAATAATTTCGGTTTTGTTATTTTTTTTATAAAAACCAAACCGAACCGAAAATAATCATCCCTAACCTTAATCATCCACAAATCATATATATATATATATATATATATATATATATATATATATATATATATAAAGTAATATTCTAAAAGGCATGGAAAAACTACCGTAGCTTTCCCACGCCTTCCACTTTCTCATCTTTACAAGCCTTTCACTTTCCCATTTTTAATATATTATATTATTATAATTATTATATTATTATAATTATTATTATTATAATAATTATTATTATTATAATAATTATTATTATTATATTATATTATAATATAATATATACTAAAAATTAAATGAAACGCTAAATTATTTTTTTTAATTTTTTTTAATAAATTTTTTTGTTTGATCCCGGGTTTGATAGATTAGTCTGATTTGACAAGTTAACCTAGATTTTTTTTCTTTTTAATTAATTTTTTTTCATTTAGTTTAATTTGTTAATGTTAAATTTCTTTATATTTAATTATCAGACTTTCATGACACATATCCCGGACTTGACGGGTTAACTTAGTTTGACGGGTTAACCCAGTTAATTTTGGGTAAACCCGTTAATTGTTTTTTTCTATTTAGTTATCAAACTTTCATGACGCGAATCCCAGGTTTTACGGGTTAACCTGGTTTGGTTAACCCAGTTAATTCAGATTTCTTTCTTTTTCTTTATTAGTTTTTTTCTTCCTATTGGTTTTTTTTTCTTTATTTTTTCTTTTTAATTAATCTATTTAATTATCACACTTTTATGACACGACCTTATAGCCAGACCCATATCCAATGCTCTAAGGTCCGGTGTTGCAGCCAAACTCACTTAAACTTAAGTCATGTAAGTTTAATGTTATTATTAATATTATAAATAATATTTTTGGATCAAGCGTTACAACTAGACCCAAGGTTTTTTGGTATATCTTTGCAAAAAGACCTAACACTCTTAGATCTTAGTATTTTTTGATATTTTTTATGCAAGAAAAAAAAATTTACCCGTGGCGCATCCCTTTGTTTTTTTTCCCCCCTTTTTAAGCCCTTTACTTTAAATAGCAAGGTGCAATCCACAGTAGAAAAACTTATGCCTTTAGTTTATTTTTTTTTCTATAGTTTCTTAATATTAAATTTTTTCTGTTTAATTATCAGGCTTTAATGACACGGATCCTGGGTTTGATGGTTTAACCCAGTTGATTCAGTTTTTTTTCTTTTTCTTCATTAGTTTTTTCCTTCATGTAGGTATTTTTCTCTTTGCTTTTTCCTTTTTAATTAATCTTTTTTTAAAAAAATTTAGTTCATTAATATTAATTTTTTTTTCTATTTATTTATCACATTTCATGACACGAATCCCAAGTTTAATGGGTTAACCTGATTTGACGAGTTAACCCAATTGATTCAGATTTTTTTTTCTTTTTTCTCATTAGTTTTTTTTTTTCTTTCTGTTGGTTTTTTTTCTTTTTAATTAATATATTTAATTATCACACTTTTATGACACGATCTTGCAGTCTGACCTATATCCAATGCTATTGGGTCTGGTATTGCAGTCAAACCCACTTAAACTCGGGTCATGCAAGTTTAATGTTCTTATTAATATTATAAATATTACTCTTAGTTTAAACGTTGCAGCCAAACCCAAGACTCTTTGATATAGCTTTGTAGAAAGACCTAACACTTTTAAATCCTAATTTTTGTTGATAATTTTTATGCAAAACAAATTGACCCACGGCATCGCGCGGGTCATGTAACTAGTAACAATATCTAAAGGGTGTGGGGGGATCACTGTTCCCCCACACCCAAAAGCACTGTGGATTACAACAGTAATCCACAGTGCTTTCCTCTTTTTTTTCAAAATTACTTTTTCTTTCAACTTTTCTATTTTTTCCTTTTTTTTCATTTATTTTTTTTGTTTTTTTCAAAATTAGTTTTGTTGATTTTAGTTTTTAAATATTGACCTGGTTAAAATTTTTGCTTTGTAATTTTTTTTCTTTAAAATACTGTGGATTGCTGCGATGTTTTTCCACATAGTTTTTCTATTTTATTTCTTTATTTTTCTTCAATTTTTTTTTCAAAATTACTTTTTTTTTCAACTTTCCTATTTTTCCTTTTTTTCATTTATTTTTTATTTTGTTTTTTTCAAAATTAGTTTTGTTGATTTTACTTTTTAAATATTGACCTGGTTAAAATTTTTGCTTTGTAATTTTTTTCTTTAAAATACTGTGGATTGCTGCGATATTTTTCTACATAGTTTTTCTATTTTATTTCTTTATTTTTCAAAATTATATTTGTCGATTTTTTTTAATATGGACTGATTGAGAATTTAGTTTTGTAATTTTTTTCTTTAAAACATTGTTGATTGCTACAGTGTTTCTCCTCATGGTTTTTTTTATGGTTTTCTCCGAAATTATCTTTTGTTATTTTATTTTTTTAATATTGAGCTGGTTAAAAATTACAGTTACAAATATGTGAGGAAAGCACTGTAACTTTCCTAGAAAATTACTGTTTATTGCTACGGTGTTTTTTCCCAAATGGTTTTTTCTGTTTTTTTATGTTTTTCCCTAAAAATTATCTTTGTTAATTTTATTTTCTAAATATTAAGCTGGTTAAGAATTGCAATTACAAGTAAATACAAATTTTTCCTCACAAAACACTATGGATTGATAAAGTTTTTCCTCACATGGTTTTTTTCCAGTTTTTTTTGTGTTTTCTTTTTTTGTAATATTTTTTTTCAAAATTATCTTCGTCGATTTTTTTTTAATATTGAGTTGGTTAGAATTTAACTTTGTAATAAAACTTAATCATGTGGGGAAAGCATTGTACCTTTGCTCATAAAGCATTGTAGATTGCTACAGTGTCTCTCAGCATGGTTTTTTTTTTGTTATAATTTTTTTCAAATAATCTTTTTCAATTTTATTTTTTTAATATTGAGTTGTTTGTGAATTACAATTACAAGTCATTACAAATAAGGCTAAATCATGTGGGGAGGCACTGTAGCTTTCATCACAAAACACTGTGAATTGCTACAGTGTTTCCAGCATGATTTTTTTTCTTTTTTTTGGTGTTTGTTTTGTTATTTTTTTTCTAAAATTGTCTCTGTCGATTTTTTTTTAATATTGAGCTGATTAAAAATTTAGCTTTGTAATTTTGTTTTTCTTTAAAACACTGTGAATTGTTGCAGTGTTTTTTCATGTTTTTTTTTTTATGATTTTTTTCAAAATTATCTTTGTCGATTTTTTTTGGAATATTGAATTGGTTAAGAATTATAATTACAATAAAGCTAAATCATATAAGGAAAGCGTTGTAATTTTTCTCACAAACCATTATGGATTGCTACAATATTTCTCTAAATGGTTTTTTATTTTATTTTATTGGGAAAAGCGCTATAGTTTTCCTCACAAAACATTGTCAATTGCTGCAACGTTTTTTCTCATGGGTTTTTTTCCTTCCAAAATTATCTTTGTTGGTTTTTTTTTTAATATTAAGTTGGTAGAAAATTTAGCTTTGTAATTTTTTTTTCTTTTTATTAACTGAAAAGCTAAATCATGTGTCGAAAGCACTGTATCTTTCCTCACAAAACACTGTAGGTTGCTACAAATCATTTTGTTTAGTCTCTAAGTTTTTTATCACCAACACAATTTTTTTTTCCGTCATGAAATATTTACTCCATCATACCTTTAATTTCTATTACTTATTTAGCGCTATTTCACAATTATAACACTATCAAGTCCATTTGTTTTATAAGCCCGCGGCAGCGCGCGACATGTCATCTCGTGTATGTGTGTATGTGTGTGTGTGTGTGTGTGTGTGTGTATAACTTAATTCTTTATATTAATGTATTGTAATTATTTTTGCTAATTTAGTAAATACTCAGTTTTTTTTAGATAATAATATTCCATGCACTTAATTAATTAGCCTTGGGATGAACTAAAATTAGAGTTCCAATGACTAAGCCTATAATACTGGGTCGTAGCTATTCAAAAGGGATTACGAGATGAAAGCGCCAAGGGTTCCCATCACCAACACTAGCAATGAATCCGCATGGAATTTTACTTGCAAATCTCACTCACTTCCTTCCTATATAAAGCAGTGTGGATGGTTTCAAAAATAAAATAAAATAAAAAACTAAAGCATTTTTCTTCCCTTTGAGAAACAAAAATATTGTAAATGGCAAGCCTAGCCCTAACCACATCCCTTCCCAGGTATGGTCAACTCGGTGCTATGATAGTTAGGAGCCAAAGGAGCTCTGGAGTTTTCATCCCTTTAACAAGACGTTTTCAGGTAGATCAAGTCACCTCACTAGTAATGTAATGTTGGGTTGTGATTGACAATGAGTGTTAAACACTAATCTTGCTGTGAAATTGCAGGCAAGTTCTCGCAAGGAGGCTTCATCAGGTGGCTTTGAGATGGCTCGTAAGGCCACAAAAGAAGGAGCCAATGAAGCAAAGGCTGCTGGTGAATCTGTGGTCGAAGATGTAATAAGAAAATCACAACACTAAATGGATAATTAATTTGTATGACTGTGTTTATAATTTGTTTTCTTAAATGTTTGACAATTTAGACTAATCTTTTGGCTACTTGATGAGGAGCAGGCGACCCAGAAAACAAAAGAGGTGGCTGGAAAGGCATCGGAGGCCTCAAACGATCTAGCAGACAAGGCAAAACAAACTGCTCAAGATGCTTGGGGAGCCGTAAAAGATACCACAGCAAAGATCAAGGACACAGTAGTTGGCAAAGCTGAGGAATCAAAGGAATTCATCAAAGAAAATGCAGAGACAGTCAAGAGCAGCATGAACACCAAAAACTGAGCTTCACAACATTCTCGTATGTTGTGCCTCCTTTGATCAAGTTCAAATCCCTTGATTCTTGATTTCTTATTTGTAGTTTTCCTCCTACTTTTATTTGTTTCCTAGCTATATAGATTTACATCACTGCATTTCTATTTAGAGTGACGTCTGTTGTAATAAATACCGGGCTTACAGGCATCGGCATTTGACATTTATAAGACCATAACTATTACTCAATAAACTAATAACATTTTTGGTGCCACACTGTAGCTCCTCTGTCTATTTCACTTTCCTGTGAAAACTGTTGTTGATTCACTCTGCCTCCTTTTCTATTTTACTTTTGCCGTTGTTTTTTAAAATAAATTTTATTTGAAATTATATTAAAATAATATTTTTTTTATTTTTAATATCAGTATATTAAAACAATTCAAAAATATTAAAAATAATTAATTTAAAAAAAAAGAATTCAAAGTTTTTAAAAACCATGATTGTACCGATCGAAAAAACAACCATATATAGGACTCCTCTGTTCATATTAACCATTGAGTCTGTGTTAATTTTTCCAACTCTTTTTTTTTTTTTTTTTTTGCATTTCAATGGTTATTAAAAACAATTGTTGCCTTCTTTACAGAGAGTGCTTGTTGCTTTGGGTTTTTTCCCCCATTTGTTGCTTGTTAATTATATTCCATAAATGAAGTGCCATGTTTTTTTTTAATTTATAGAATACGTACAAAATACGTATTGTATACACATAAGTCTAACAAGCTCAGATTTTTTTTAGTATCTAATTCTAAGGGAGCAAAAATAAAAATCATACAAGATTAATAATACAAATTTCAAATACAATATTGAAATTATAAAATATATAAAGAGTAAAACTTCGAAAACTTTAATTATTTATTCCTTTGTGTATTCTTTTGCGTCATTTCTGTATGTATCTCAACAATTGGATATGTTTGCTATTGGTTTTCTCGCCGGTATTTAACCATGGATAGAATTTTTAAACATCCTTGACTCACAGACAACGCATTGTGGTATAGCTGATCCAGCCATGACGGGGCTCTCGTCTTCTCCAACGCCCCCTTCCCAAATACAGATGGGATTAGCGACGGGGTTAATTACAAAATATACGATATATATGTTCTAATTTTGAACGGGCGAAATTGGCACCCATAACAGTGGCAAGATACCATAGGTCAACAAGCTATACACAAACCCCACGCGCACATGTTCTGTCACATTTAAGATCATAAATTAAGAAATCGAAACCCAACTCTAATTTGATATAAACCTAAAGAAGCACCAATTGCAGTCTTCCAGGACGACGGACAGCACTCGTGGCAGGATTCAAGAAGTCTGTCAGACGCCTTGCTCTTTTGTGATGTGAACATAATCACACCCATGGGTGGGCATCAGATCAAGAGGGGAAATCGAAACGGAAGAGCACTGTATTGGCTACAGATCAGGGAGAGATACGGGATAGAGAGACAGATCTAGGGTTACGTCAGGCATTGCATGGACACGTTTCCTAGAGGAGCAGCTGAATTTGTAATGTCAAAGTGGGCACCGCCTGCCTTGCACCGCTTTGCCCACGAATCAAGACAACCTCCTTATTGGATGTTGGTTGTTAAACCAATAGAAAATTATGTCATGAGGGAGGGAATCCATTTTTCCCTGCTCTGCAAGATTTCAAATTACTCAACTGAAGAGAGAAAGAGGTCGTTAGAGTTCAGAAATTATTATGTAACTGTGAATATGGAGATGGAGAAAGGGTTTTTGGTGCTTGGGATTGATCTCTATAGTTCACAGTACTAGTGCTGCTCTACGTTTGCATAAATAAAATAGATTTAAATGAATTAATATAGAATATTGCAGGGGATAACATCGATTTTTTAATTATTTAATTTGAGAGAAAAAATGGCATTGTATAGTCACTCAAAACTTAAATCCTGGGAGATCAAATCCATGTAATTATATGTATTCTAAAAGGGGATTAATTTAACGACTGTAAATTAAAATTTTAGCAAATTCCATAGATTATCATGCATTAAAATAATTTAAAAGATAATAAATAAGCTTATTAGTTCTTTAAATTATTACCTGTTTATCATTCAATTTTAAACTTAAAATTCAAATTAATATTCGAAAGACATACAGCTATTGCTATTAGTTGGAAGCCAAATTAAGATAATATGAAATATTTCCACGATTTCAATTTATTTATCCATCAATCAATTTTAAGATATTTATAAAAATATCATTTTTTTTTTACTTTATATGATGTGTAAGCTTTCAAAACTATTTTTTTTCTTTAGAAAACATAGAAGTCTATCTATTTAGGAAAAAAAATTAATTAATCAGTATTTTTTTATTTTTTTTAATCTTATCATTTAATATGAATTGTATTTCATAATTTATTTGACTTTCTTTTCTAATACTAGATTAATACTTGGTTTTACATGTGTTTAAAAAATAAAATTGAAAAATTATTTTTTTTTGTAAATTATTTAAAAAATATACAAATATTTTTGAAACAGCCCAAATAAAAACACGAATAACCGAGGAATTACAACCGAATGTGTGATTTGCGTATAATAATACATAATGAATTTTGAGCATGGGGGGGTTATTGGAAGTTACTGCCAGGATTCGAACCGTACTTGAGTCCACTCCCTGGCACTCGTAAACTTGAAGGCTGAGGCACCGCTAATTTGCACCACTGAGGAGAAAACGTTTGGCGGGTGGCACAAAATCCGGAGTCAGGCTGAGAAAGTAGCGGCGCACGAGGTTTTGTTTTTGTTTGGTTGTTTCTATATCTCTCTAAAACCACCCTCTCACTCTCTATCTCTCTCATCTCTAATGAACATTAATTGAATTGTTGCAAACCCACAAAAAAATTGGTTTGGACTTATCTCAGAAGAAGGTTTTAAAGGCTAGACAACTGTATGAAACTTCCCGGAACAGACCAGAACACATATGGGGTTGTGTTTCAAAAGCGTTTCACCATGTGGGGATTCTCCAAGCTTGGCCTAGTTGTCTCTCTCTAGATATTTGGATTGCCAGGCTAGATTTTTGTTCTTTCGATCGATCTCTCTGTTTTGATCTTGGATTGGTGATGGGGTTAAGGTATTAATAACGATCTTATTCAATTTTGGAGTAGTTAATGATCCTATATATTAAAATATTAGTAGGTAATTAAGAATTAATTAAAGAATTAGAGAAGAGATCGGAGGGGTCACTTTCTTTGATGCATGGTTTGTAGGTATTATTTATGTTATCTTTGTTGTTGATAGATTCAAATAGTTTATGTTGTTTCTTAAGGATTTGATGCTTGGAGCGGGGGCCCTTACCCTCTTTTGCTTCCTTAATCAGAAACAATCTTCTTCATTGCACTTATCCGTACAAGGAAAACCCTATCCTTCAGTATTCTCCGATATCTTTTTCTTCTCTCTCTAAATCTACCTCAACAGAACTCAAAAGGGTCTCTCAAGTTGTAACTTTTTTATTTGTATTTTATTTGCTTTAATTAGAGGGGGAGAGAGAGAGAGAGATGAAGGGTTTGGAAGTGCATGGTGAAGATCGGCATGAAGGGGTTGAAAATGAAGGAAACCCTACAATCGGGTTTGATGCTATGGAGGAAGAGCAAGATATCCTTGTTGAAGATAAGGAGATCTGGCTTCAGAGAGGGCAAGAAGATCTGTTACATGCGAGTGATGTTTCAATCTTCTATGAAGACTTCCCTCCACTCCCAGATTTTCCTTGCATGTCTTCTTCTTCCTCTTCTTCATCCACTCCGGCTCCTGTCAAGGCCATAACTTCGTCGTCATCTTCCTCTTGTTCTTCGTCAGCATCCTCCTCTTCTTCAGCGGCTGCTTGGGCTGTTTTGAAGTCAGAGGCAGACGACGATGTTGAAAAGAATCACCAACATCGTAATCACTGCTATCATCATAACAATAATGATGATTTTAACAGTCAAGCAATGGATGATCCGGTGGATGTTTCTACAGCGGCCTTGTCTTCTACTTGCTCAATGGAGGTCCCTCAGCCTCCTGATCAAGCGATGGAATTAGGAATTGAATGCATGGACGTGATGGAGGATTTCGGATACATAGATCTGCTTGAGAGTAATGATTTCTTTGATCCTTCATCTATATTTCATCCTGATGAAGGCCTCTTTGAGGAGTTTCAAATGGAGCAAAACGAACCACAAGATCAGGTACAGCTTCAATATGATGAACAAGCTGGAAATGAAGAGATTACAAAAGGCAAAAATGATCAGGAGGCCGACCACCATGGAGGAAGATCAGATGATCTGGCCATGGTGTTTTTAGACTGGCTCAAGAGCAACAAAGAGACTGTTTCAGCTGACGATTTGAGGAGAGTCAAACTCAAGAAGACCACTATAGAGTGTGCTGCTAGGCGTTTAGGTGGTGGTAAAGAAGGCATGAAACAACTCTTGAAGCTCATTCTTCAATGGGTCCAAACGAATCATCTACAAAGAAGGCGCATGAGAGAATCATCCTCCAACGTTAATCTTCCCTATCCATACAATCAAGACCCTCTTCAGAACCAAAACCCTAACCCTAATTCAAATCTCAACTGCAATCCTATACCAGTTGATCATTCAAACCCTTGCTTCACCCAGTCACCTTGGAACGTTGCACCCCCGCCATATCTTGCCGCAGATCCGGCAAAAGTCATGCCAGGTTTTTCTCCCATGGTTGGATATATGGGTGACCTGTTTTCAAATGGATCTTCTAATATAAATGGCCATCCTTACGGGACTCCACAGGATTGCAATCGCATGCTTCAGTCCTATCAAACATGGCCTCCCTCACAATTTCCTTCGGCTTCACTCTTCAACTCATTTGCAGACAATAATCTCCAGTCAGCTCAACCCCAGAATCCTGCTTTTACCGGGTATGGTAACCAGCACCCATATCAGTATGTTCCGGCTAATGGTGATAACAGGTTGACGAGGTTAGGTTCCTCAGCTACAAAAGAGGCAAGGAAGAAGAGAATGGCTAGGCAGAGAAGGTTTCTGTCTTACCACAGGAATCAGAATCATCACAATATCCAGCACCAAAATCAAGGTGCTGGCGATCCGCATGAAAGGCTCGCAGATGATCCCAATGGTGCCCCAACAGGTCAATCTAATCCTGGTAGTTGGGTTTACTGGCCCACAGCTGCTGGTGGAGGTTCTGCTTCCACCACTGTGGATGCACCGCTGGATCGACCAGCCATGCAAACACAGACTACTAATCACCGGCAGGCCGCGGCCGAGAGGCGACAGGTTGGCAGTTGGTTTGATTGTCCACGTTGAGTTTTATCACCTTTTTTGTGAAATCTTATGTGCATGTCTGTGTTTGTTTGTCTAGGGATGGAAACCTGAGAAGAACCTGAGGTTTCTCCTTCAGAAAGTGTTGAAGCAGAGTGATGTGGGGAGTCTTGGGAGGATAGTGTTGCCAAAGGTATAAATCATGGCATCAACACACACACACACACATAAATTAATTAATTTCTTGCTAATTACAGGTTTTTATATTTGTTTTTATGCAGAAAGAAGCAGAAACACATCTCCCGGAGCTAGAGGCAAGGGATGGAATTTCCATCGCCATGGAAGATATAGGGACTTCTCGTGTTTGGAACATGCGTTATAGGTATCCTAAAATTTAATTTAATTAACCTTTCTAATTATTCATGGATTGCTTTCATCTTTTAATTTCTCAAATATACTTGCAAATAATTTAATTTAATTTAATTAATTAATCGTTCAAATCATTGATGGATTTCTCTTTCATCTTTAGATTTCTGATCAAATATACTTGTGAGTTAAATCTCTGCTCTCTGTGTCTCTTTTTCCTCCTTGTGGAATTTCAGATTTTGGCCCAACAACAAAAGCAGGATGTATCTCCTCGAAAACACTGGTGAGTATTAATTTGATAGCTAGCTAGCAAAATTTATTTGATTTAATTAATTATAATTATTTTTTCATGGATAATTTTTCTTTCTTTCTTTCTTTTTTCTGCTTCTATGCATGCATATACATAATATATATATATATATATATATTTCTTGATTTCAGGAGATTTTGTGAGAACAAATGGACTCCAAGAAGGGGATTTCATAGTCATCTACTCGGATGTGAAATGTGGAAAATATGTGAGTGAGCACCTTAATTGCTTTAATATTAATAATTATCCCGTATTTTTATTTATTCTTCAAAGATTTAATTAGCTAGCTGGGCTGATGATGTAGATAGATAAACACTAACTCAAATCGCATCACAGTTGATCCGAGGAGTGAAGGTACGGCAACCTGCAGGGCCCAAACCAGAGAACAAGAGGGCAGGAAAATCGCAAAGAAACTCGCATGCAAATTGTCCAGCTGCTGCTAATAATGGCTCTGGCTCTCAAAAACAAACAGTAAAGTGATCATAGAGACAAGGAAGATGGCACACTCTCTCTCCTTCATGCATGAAAATGAGTGGACAAATGGAGGGTGAGATTTCCAGCTGGGGCAGTTAGTTAATTTGTTTGAAACCCTAGATTCTCTAGCTACAATCACCATGTAATCTTTGGTTTCTCAGTCAAAGTAGAGATTGCGCAGATCACAAATGCCGAGACTATAAAGGAGGGTTGGCTTGTGGTGCTTTTTACTAGCCATGATGATCTCCATGTTTAAGGATATTAATTTCAAGCTAGCACATATATTAAATGTGTGGACCTGTACTAATGTATGATTGTATTGTTAATAACCACTTGGTGGGGGTGTCCCGTATATGTTATTGGCTGCCTCTCCTTCTGTTCAATATTTCCTTTTGTACGACGTACAATGTCTTGCTGCTGTTGATGTTCTTGTACTAAGTTTTATCTAGCTCAACTTAGTATATATGTCGAAGCTAATTAAAGTGCTTGCGCATTGCTGTGGATCGATGCTGTCATTAGATTTAAATAGAGTTTAAAATGTACAAGTAATTATACCCAGGCTAGTAGTTGTGTATTTGTAACTTGTTTTTTGATAAAATTGTTAATTTCGTTCTGTTTCGTTTGAAATAGCCAAAACATTCTATATTAATTTAAAAAACAGAATAAAACGGAATAAATTTCATCTCATTTTAAATCTCGGTCCGTTCCGGATTTTTCAACTAAATTTCACCCGGAACGTTCCGGTTTCATTCCGCATATTCTGTTCCGCTCTTGAAAAGTTATTGAATCAAATTAAACCTTGTTCAATTTAATTAATTAAATCATCCAATTATAAAAAGCTCTTTTTCATTAATATTTTCAATAATAATGATATTAATAATAATATTGAAAATTATTATTACTATTTTCATTAACAATTTTTTAAAATTAAATTTATCACTAATATATATGATTTATATTCATGTTGTTTTTTTCATGTTTATACTTTGTAGGAATTTGAGCAAAACAATGGATGTTTTAGATTTCATTAGCCTTGATAATATTGACCTAACTTTATATTTAAAATATTTGTGTTAAAACATTTTACTTTCATAATATTTTGATATTTTGTTTAAGTTGAATTACTTTAAGTTAAAGATCTATTTAATCTTGACTATTTAAAAATATTTTAAATTTTGAAATTATATTTGTTTGGCATTGTGTTTGTATTGCATAATTTATAATTAATTTATCTTGAATTTGAATTATGTTTGTTCATTGTTGAATATATCCGTTTCGGTAGGTATCTCATTTTTTCAATTTGAATGGAATGTTTCAGTTTCCGAGTGTATATATATATATATATATATATATATATATATATATATATATATATATGAACAGTACAACCCCGAAACAGCACACCGAAACACTCGGAAACTGAAACATTCCATTCAAATTGAAAAAATGAGATACCTACCGCAACAGAATTGACAACTTTGGTTTTGATAGCATAATTAAAGACGAAGAGGATGACTGTCCATATATATATATATATAATATATATATATATATATATTCATCCCTCATTTATTTTCTTATGTGATTTTTTATATATATTTATCCTGTATTCTTTGATTTTATTTGATTTTAATGTCAAATTTGATCCTTGTTTTTTCAATTATAGTTTTTAAACCCAACCTAAAAGTCCACTCTGGGCAAGTTGTGAATCACAAATCTAATAAGTTGGTTAAGGTTACCTAGATCAACTTGGCCTCAAAAAAATATTTGACAGGTTTTAAAAAAAATTTACAAAGAAGTTACGTTTTTATTTTTTTAATTATGGTTTTTAAACCTGGCTCGGAGATCGATCCCGGACAAGTCCCAGGTCATAGGTTAGGTGGGTTGGCCAGGGTTACCTGGGCAATTAATTTTTTTATTTTACAAATATGTAAAAAATAACATTATTTGGTCAAAAATTTACAAAAAAAAATAAAATCAATGGGTTTTAAGACGAGTTTTAAAAAAATAAAAAGAATTTAATGAAGAAATTGGATCTTCATTCTTTTGATCATGGTTTTCAGACCCAGCTTAGGGCTTCACCCCAAGCAACTCCTGGGTCACAAGTCGAGTAAGTTGACCAAAGTTACCCGAATCGATTGATTTTTTTATTCTGCAAGAATGTCAAAATTATATATTTTTTTATAAAGATTTAGCAAATAAAATCCATGAGTTTTGAAAAAATATAACAAAAAAACTTAGTCGTCATTCATTTGATTGTGGTTTTTAATTATTATTTTTATTTTATCCATTGGCATTTAGTTTATTGAAAATTTTGTTTCATGATTTTTTCAGGCTTATCTTCAATAATATGGGATCAGTCTCATAACCGAGGTCATAAGTTTAGAAAGTTAGCTTTAGTTGACTTTTATTTTTTAGCATATTTTTTAAAATTTTATTTTCTAACATTTGGTTGGTTACGAATTAGCCTTTGATATTTTTTTCAATTTCTTTTTTAAAGGTTTTCTCGATCTCATATCCTGAGTCGGAGAGATTTGATGAGTTGACTCAGGTTTTTTTTTTGTTATTACTTTTTTATATACATCCTGGATGTTAATTTTTTTATTCATTCAATTTATTTAAGTACTATTAGATTAGTTAATGTTATTAAATCCGAGTACCTCAATGACCCAAATGTCTAAATTTTTTAAATCTCAAGTTTTGCAGGGAATTTTCTTTTATATTTAAAAAAGATATAGCCTGGCTTGCGGCGCATAACGCGGCCATCTATCTATGTAACCTACTGCTTGACCGAAGTAGTGAATTAATTGAGTTTTGCTTTGAATTTTGAAGTTTTTTTAGTATATAAAAACAAAGTGTTGAGTGCATTGAGCAATAATGGAATCATAACTGCTGACTATTACTTTGTTTTTGTGTGAATAAGTGCTTTGAAGATTCTGATGAAATCTTCCTCGTTGTTGTCTGTGCATGCTCTCATTTTTCTCCCCCTCTTTTGTACACTGCATAATTAGAATGTAGATGGTGGTAGTGAAAACATTTTGGGAGGATGAAATCACGAGGCCAAACTTGTTACAGGGAATTACAATGGTGATTTCATTCAGTCTTCCATCATGCTTTATCAACTGCAATTGCGGCATTGTGTTAAGGCCTTTTGGCTATAAGACATCCTTATGGGTGGCCTTTACTCTATTTAGAAGAGCTTTCTACAAGTATGGTACTGATGTTATAAATTTAATCATTTCAAGGAGAAATTAAGAACCAGAAAGATTAATGGAGATTCGGTTTTGTCATTATGAAATCATGGTTCTCCCAAACAGAACTTCTTCACTTCTTCAATGATCTATTGTTCGATTCATTCAAACTACGAGCAAACCCAGTGCGTTTCCACCGTCAACCTCCTTCACCCATAGCTCTCCCCAGGTGACCACAAGCCACCCCAAGGGCATCCATTCCAGTCAGACAGTGGGACAATAGAAGCTACGCAGAAGTAGTGAGAGCAATACAGCCTAAACTGCCTAACTCCCCAACCGTTGAAACTACAACATCGATAAGTTCAGAGTGCAAGACCTCTCCATTACCCATTGTGCAACACGTTGCTGTTGAGGAAGACATAGCCTGGTTGAAGACTAGCTTATTTGGGAGGATATAGATGGGGTTAACTACAAAAGCATAAAGAGAGGACTCGTAGACAGTGGCATGCAACTCATTGGTTTCTGTTTTATGGGAGGCACTCAAGCCTTGATCTCTTTTGATTCTGCTGAGGATATGATGGCGGCGCTACAAGTGGACACCCGAGCTTGGAAGAACAATTTTGATGAGCTTAGACCATGGACACAGACCGATGGCCCTAATGATCATTTAGCATGGGTAACATTTTCTAATCTTCCTATTATGGCTTTGAATGTCACTTGCATCAAGAAGATTCTGCATATTCTGGGAAGAGTATTTGGTTTTGATAGAATAAGCCTACTTTTCAACACTCTTGATACACTGAAATTCCTGATTGCAACACAATGTACAAGCCCAATCAAAGAAGATACAGTCTTAAGAATGGAAGGGAGGGACTACATCATCAATATTCAGGAGATAGATCATCTAAACTACCCAGCATATGGAACAATAGAGTAAAGTATGAACTCTTTTAGCCCACAATTGGAAGATGAAGAAGATGATGATTCTGAGACTAGTCAGGCCCAAGCTGCTTTCGTGACCGAATGCAGGAGTGAAGTAGATACTTTTGATGCTTCTTTTTATCAGCACAGGGGCTGAGAGACATACACTACATCTTTGCCAACTGAGACTCTCTTTCCAGAAATCATGACGTTTCATGTTAGGAAAATTTAGGATGGAAACAAATATGGAGTTGGCTTAGAGGCGTGAAACCACTATCTTTAAAATGTTTATTTGTCCCACACAGAGACAACACCTCCAGGATACAACTAAGCCCTCTAAACCTCTAAAAGAATGAGAAGATAAGACCAAAAAAAGAATATGTAATATGTCTTTTTGTTGTTATATCTTTTCTGTATAGTAACATGCTTTTATAGACTTGAAACATAACGATGAAACAGTATGACTGTTCATCAAACAATATGACTATTGATGAAACAATATGATTGTTCATCAAACATTATGACTATTAATGAAACACTATGGTTGTTCATCAAACAATATGATTGTTGATGAAATAATATGATTGTTCATCAAATAGTATAACTATTTATATTAAGTTCCAAGTTCCAAATGATATTATAAATATCCATCATGGCTTAATTTACTACACAATAGAAACTCACACTTAGAAACATTAGGAGGGCGTATTTCTTTCCAATGTGGGATAAACATCTTTTCTTTATTCATTTACAAACTACACCAACATTTCATCCATATAAAAAGCTTTTGAATAGAAGAAAAGGAAGACTACTATACCATCAATGGTCTTCTAATGGGAGAAGATGACAGTTCTACCAACAGACAGAGTTTTGAGACAGAGAAGGCTATTGCAAACCAACCTACTTCTCCCAACCCGATCATGGTTTTTGAGACTCAAGATTCAAGCTCCTCACAGTGTTCTCCCCAGGATTCTATCAGAACAGACATCATAACCAAGCTGCAAGTATCGAAAGCTCAAACCAGGACACACAAAATGGCCCTACGTAAGAGTAAAAGGAAGATTAAAATTCTTTCGGCAAATGGTACAGTACAGGAAACGGCTGAAGACAGAGAAGAGGGATCTTCAGAGGCCTGCATACAGCAATCAAATATGTGCCTTCTTCACAGTGCTGCCCGTCACCATCCTCAAAACTAGATGCTGAACAAGAGGTTCAGGAGATGATAAAAGCGGGTCATTTTGGGCTTACCAGGCCAGCAACGTGAGGCCTCATTTTTTTTTCTTTTTTCTTTTTTAATTTTGAATTCATATTTTTTTATATGCATTTTTAAAAATAACTTTTAAGTTTATATTTTAATTAATATATCTTCTCTGTGGTTTTTTTTGGCTTATTTAACATTTTTTAAATAGCAATTAGTTTTTCATTAAATTGGTTGTATTTAATTTTTAAAGAGGTTAGTATGATTTATCTATAGTTTTTTTATATATATTTTATATAGATTAGGTTTATTTTTAAAAATAAAAAATATTAATTTTTATATAATATTTTTAATATGTGAAGTCTTGCATAGTATTTTTATTCTTTTATTATATTCAATAAATTTTATGTATGTATTGAATCTATTACAAATAAATTTTAATAAATAAATTTATTAAACACAATCAGGTAAATGAATTGTGTTGTAATATTAAATATTTTAATCTACATTTATCTCTTGGTTTTCCAGTTTTGTTTCTATTTATCATCAATTTATTTTCCTATCGAATTATCCTGATACATGACCTAGGACAAATGATAGATTTGTAATCTGAACATATCTCATGTTCAGGTCACGAGTCACATGTTAGCCTAGCTTTACCCAAGAAAATATTTCTTATTTATTTTTTTTCTATTGTTATCTCATTTTTTTATTGTATTATTAAATTAATCGGATTTAACTGGATTATCGAATTTCTCTTACTTCTTTAAAAATATTACTGTTTCCTGAACTCTATTTTCTTGTTAAAACAAAATTGGTTTTGCCTGCAGCAATATGCGAACCACCAATTTAGTAAAAAATACTAAAAGCGATGGGGGATTCACTGTGCAAAATACACTTTGAATCCCTTTATAAAACATTGTGGAGGCACTATTTATAGTTTTTTTTTTCTATGTCCCTTTTCTTTTTATTTAGCCTTTATAAGACCAAATTGTAGGTCAATTTAGATTAATTTGTTAAGGGAGGGTGAGGTTGAAATAGACAAGACAAAAATAAAAAAACAGAGGGCATGGATGTTTATTTTGAAGTTTGAGGTGAAGTATTTATTTTGCCTTTTAAAAACAAAACCAAGAAAACATGCTATTAGGGGTAATTCTATAATTTTATAATGGTCTATTTGTCATTTCAAAATTTAAATGGGACAATTGCATCTTTTTATTTTTATAATGCACTTAAAATGCCTCTTATGCTCTCATATTCAAAAGTTTTTAAAGCTTACGTTTAAGAGTGTTTTTGTCTTTTTTTTTTAAAAAAAGTAAAATGACTTATATGCCCTTGAAATTGGATTTTCTATATCTTATGTTCAGGGTTATTTTTTTTATTTGCACTCAAGCTTTTTGTAATTATTAGGTTGGCTAAGGAGAAATTGTGTGATTTAATATATACAAATATTATGGAAAACCAAATTTGGCGCTTGCAATGAAAGCATCTGTACATTGACAATCATCATGTCCTTTAGGAGACGCATGTGAGGTCGTTTAGTGGTCAAATGCCACCTCCAACGACAGCATTCTAATCGTCTTAATGTCGCCTCAATGAGGAGGCAGTGTATATGTGGCCAATGACCGTCCGGTTTAGTGTCGTAATCTTTTCTCCCCCCCCCTGTCTCTCATTGATTTTCATGCTTTCACATTCAAAATCTCAAAGAAACCCTTCAGTTTTTAATCTTTTCGGATTTGATTTCTACTCTTTTTATTACTGTTTATTTTATTTTGAATAATTTATAAAATTAGAATTTTTTTTTCATTTCATCCCCCTTTATTTTTTTCATCTTTCAAGTTCGGTCTCTATTTTTTTTTATTGTTTTTGTTTTTTTAGATAAGTTTTAAAATTAATTTTTATTATGTCTAATTTCATCATCTTTAGGTTTTTTTCCTATCAAACATGATCCTCATTCTTTTTATTTTTATTTTTATTTTTCTCCCTTTGACAAATTTTTTAGATTAATTTTTTTTTGTTTCATCCTTAACCTTAAATTAGTTTGGAATTGACCTTCTTGATTAAACTCTGGTATAAGAATTCACGAGTTGCTAGTTTCAAATATTAAGGTTTAGGAGGTTTGTCTAGGCTCTCTTAGTTTTTTTAAATTGATATTTTTTTATTTTATCATTCAACATAAAATTAGTTTTAATTTATTTTTAAAAAATTTTACTATTCAAGAATTGTTTTGTAATAGAGCTTCATGATTTTATTAAATTGTTTATGCTAATGATTTTTATTATCTTTTATTAACATGAATAATCATTTAATTAAATAAAATATTTATTTAAAAAAATAAAATTATTATATACAATTGAGTATATGATCATATAATAAAGTTAAATATCTTAATTTTAATTATTTTTTAATTAAATATCAAATTAATTAATTAATTAATATACATATAAATATTATTGATAAAATTTTACGTTCATCAAGATGTGGATAAACTTATATTCATTGTTTTTGAAAAGAAAAAAAAAACAAACAATTGACCCGCGGCAATACGCTGGTCAAATAGCTAGCAGATGCTGCAATTTCATGGATGAGCCGAACTGATATCTAGTTCCTGTGGACCCTTACCTCCAAGCTTGTGAGGCTGCGAGAGAGTTTCCAATGCCAGCCAGTCAGCTATAACTTTGTACAGTGCTGTACAAGTCGTAGCTAAACACCATAAGCAATTCATGGCTGCCCCTTCACTTATTCTTTTTCATGCTAATAATCTAAGTTATCCCTTTCCACTTTCCTCTCCAAAACGTTATAAAAACCAAACCCTAAATGAAAACTCCTTTTTAAACCTCAAGAAGCAATCTCTACTTCCAAACTTGCGAGTCAAGAATCCCAGAACCAAGAATCCTCGCTCAGCTCCTGTTGTAGTCTTCGCTGCACAGTCTAATTTCTTAAAAGGTCAGCATTTCCCCCCTTTTTATATTTAGATGTAACTTGATAATTGTGGTCTGATTGTGATTTGAGGGTTTGTGAATTATTAGTTGTTCAGACAGTATGGAAGGTTGGGAAGGATGGTATCGAGACAGGGACCAATCTTGTGCCTGTAAGTTTTGTGTTCTCTGGTTTTTCGATTTTGGGATGGTTTTTTTTTGTCTAATTTAAGGTATTTTTCTGTTCTGTTTTTTTATAGAACTCTGTACCGAGACCGATAGCAAGGGTTGCGGTGACATTTGTTGTATTGGCAGTTTCGCTGTTTTTGCTAAAATCATTCCTGTCAACAGTTTTCTTTGCGCTGGTATGTTCTCTGTTTTTGCTTCTTGTGAAGTTGGGTGTTGATGATTGATATAAAATCATATCCAATTTCTTATGTTGGGGTTTAAATATAATGAATGAAGACATGCCAATAATCTACTTTGATGGTCCTAAGGTAGCGAAATTCGTTGTCGATTAAGTTCTGACCTACACAAAAGGCCTAACGATTTGGGCACTATCTCGGAGAGAGACTAGGTGAAACATACATGCCTGTGAAGAAGCGGGCCTGGAAATAAAGACCCTATGAAGCTTCATTGTTCCTTGTGATTGGCGCCGAGCCATCAGTGAGATACCACTGATCTATGGGTCAAGGGACAGTCATGAATGTGTATGTGTGTGACTGTGTGGGTACATTTTATTGGGTTGTAGAGAGATGTTGGCTTTTGTTGCCGAGTTTTGATCCGGGTGCCAGAAAATTATCCCGTCCCAGAGAATGTGCATGTCTTAAAAAATATCCGTTGATCAAAAGCCTTGTTGAGAAATGAAATTTTATGTGCTTTTCAATTTTCACTGCTATACACTTATACTCTTACAACCATCTGGACAAACTGTTTGTTTCTGCCAGGGGGGGAGGTTGGTTGGTTTTACTGAAGCGTGTTTGAGCAGTATGTTTTTAACGTTGTTAAGTATTGCTTTCTTCTTGAATAACAGGCTACGATGGGACTCGTATACTTCACATTCATTGCCTTGAACAAGGACCAAGGGCCAAAAGGAGGTGGTGGTACCACTTTAGAGGACCCTGAAGAAGAAGCAAGAAGAATAATGGAAAAGTACAAGTGAAAGTTTTAGGAGTAAGTGATCCAATCATCAAGTTTCTATGCATGAAGCATGGCGCTCTAGAATTGGGCATGCGTTTAAAATAGGAGGAGATATTATATATAAATGCAACCGAAATTGTTCTTTTATTTAAAGTAGATTCAATCCTTTTGTTTTCTAGATAGGCTTCAAAATTCCTGAGCAGTGAAGTTCTGGTTTGGCTTAAACCAGTACCCCATTAAGTGCTTTTTGAAATTAAAAGAAATTCTATAGATATGCACATTTCTGCATTCATAATAGCCTTCTGTTTGCTTATATGTATGCAGAAAGCGACACTGTTAATGTCATTTTCTGCCTACTTGGAAAGGCATGGACTGTATTTGATTCACCTGGAAATAGGCATATGCGTGTCCTCCTCGAGTCTTAATCCACTGTGCATTTCCTACTGGCCACCAAATTATCTTCTTTTGAGCCTCATGGCTGTTCCTTTTATTCTTTGACTCATGATGGCACATGAAAACTCTATTTTTTTTTTCCAATTCCGACTTCTGCGGGACCTTTTCCTCTGTGGTTAATGATGTTACTATAAATGAAAGCCCAAAACCTGTGACAGCAAGGGAGTTGGTTACCTTGTGTGTGCACGGATGGGAGGTCAGTCCTTGGTATATAATTCCCAAAGAAAGCTGCCCTCCTCAACTGTTCTTTCGTTGAGCACATTGATGGTCCTAGTCATGAAGACTGCACCTTTCCTTGGCACACCAACAAGCACTGCCACTCCTCATTCCCTGCATAGTTAAATCCATGTTGATTGAAGAGTTGATAAATGCTGCATCCGAGTGAAACAGGACACTATAAATTATGCTGGACTCAGATTAAGGTCCAAAAAAGAGTCAGGCGTGACTTAAACTGAAAAGTTCAAGTTTATTTGATTGGGAACTACATATTAAACTGTTGTTATGAATCAGATTGATTTGGTTTGCTAATCAAAATTTCTCTCCCTCTCTTCTCATCACAACATCAAATGTGCACGCAAGTGTTTTAGCCAAATTCGTGAGCCCAATTGCTTCTCTTGGAATACTATCATTAGAGCTTTAGCTGAAACTGATGATGATCATCTTCGTCATGTCAACTCATTACAGGCATTACTGTATTTTTTTTTTTTCCACATGCTTACCGATGGTCTTGTGGAAGCCAATAAATTCATGCTCCCTTGTGTGTTAAAAGCCTGTGCAAAATTGGCCAGGTGGAAGAAGGACAACAGCTTCATGGGTTTATTGTGAAAGCAGGATTGGTCAGTGATGAGTTTGTTCTTAGTAATCTCTTTAGAATGTAATTATATGTGGGGGTCTTGAAAGATGCTCATGTTTTGTGTTCCAAGCATGTCTTTGAATTTGGTTATTATAGCAAGTTGGTGAGAGACAAGAGGAAGGTACAGGGTAATGGTGTTTTATGGAATGTGATCATTGATGGGTATACGAGGATGGAGGATCTTATAGCTTCTAGGGATTCCTTTGATAGTATGCCTAACAAAAGTCTGGTTTCATGGAATGCGATGATCTCTGATATGCACAGAATTGACATTTAATGGAGGCAATGGAGATGTTTCGTTGTATGCAATTGGGAGATTGTCTCCAAATTATGTCTTTGGTTAGTGTTCTTCATGCGATTTCGCTGTTAGGGGCTCTTGAATTTGAGGCGAGGCTGAAAAGCTTATGCTTGACATACCTCTTAAACCGGATGATGTGATCATGAAGGCCTTGCTTAGTGCTTGTAAAATACATGGCAACATTGCGATGTGATCTTATATGGCTCTCTCCAGTATGTTTGTGAAGACATGAATTGGGAGGGGATTACCGAGGTGCGGCTTAGAAACCGTTTGGCAACGTGGTTGCGTCCACGTTTCGTGCGATTTCATGCAACAAGCTGTTTGGTTAATAATAAACGTGTGTTACTGTTTGCTAGGTCCCACATACTGCTGCGTTTGAAACGCATGAAAAGGAAAAGCAGCTACGAGCTGCTTCCTGCGCGGCCAAAATCTAATTCATGCTACTGTTCAGTGAACAGTGGAGCATGCCTCCATTGTTCACTGAACAATTTTTTTTATAAAAAAAAACAGTGGAGGCATGCCTTCACTGTTCGCTGAATAGGTTTTTTAAAAAAAAATTAGTGTAGTTAATTGATTTCACTCGCACTGTTCACGTGAACGTGAACAATAATTTTTTTTTGTTTTTTTTAAATTAGTTTAAGGTGAATTAAATTTACTTGTACTGTAATCTTAATTTTATTTTTGATAATATTTTATCTAATTTTGTACGTAATGGAATTATAGATAGTTTTTTGTTAAAGTAATTTTTATATATAAAGTGTGATTTATTTCATGATGTAATAGTAATATTAAATCCACAATATTTAAATTAAAAACCATCAATATTAATATATATTTTTTAAAATTATTTTATAACCTCAATTTCAAAAGCATTCTTAACCAAACATATTAAAACTAATTTTTCTTTAATCTCAATTTCAACCACAGTTTTAGCCGAACACCTATTTTTTCAAACCAATCTTAATTAAAAATATTTTTTATAAAATAAATTTTTTCAAACTACAACCACAACAGCTATGAAAATACCAATCACACTCTTAAAATGAAGGAAATGGGTGAAAGGAAAGACCTTGGATTTTGCTGGATTGAGCTTGATGGGGGTGATACATGGATTGTCAAGGATTTATAATCTTGTCAGGGACATCATTTCGAGAACGTTCATGTTCCTCTATGGACTGTGGATGAGCTGTTGCCATTTTCCATCAGCAGTAGTTTACTAATTACTAGTACTAATTAATAAATACATTAATATGATTTGTGCAGCGATCTGTATAAATGATTGGATTACATTCCTTGAAAAATACAACCAAAAAAGGAAAAAAATGAATTTTCCATTTTTTAGTCAAAAACTTGTATACTTTATTGATACATGCATAATCTATTAGGATAGTAATAACACAAAAAAAAACACAGTAATTTTAATGTGTAAACAAAATTATGATGAAAATCCTAAATTTACAATTTGTTTCTTTAAAAATAAAATTAATAAAATTTGTCTTTCTAAAGGATAACAAGACTTATAAATATAACAGAAAATCTTACTTCTACTAAAAAAACAATTAGAATTTTGTAAGCATAAAGAAAATTAAAACAAAAAATCTAAAAAACCTCAAAAAAAAATAATAAAATTAGTCCAAACAACAACATTCCAGCCTAATTCTTAATTACAAGAGATTTAACAGTAGAATAAACAACATACTCGCTTCTAATATAAAAATTGCTTATAAAATCACCTTGAAATATTTAAGTCAGAATCAATAGTCGGATCTCATGTTATCTTTATTTTAAGTTATTAATATAGTCTAACATGACCTGATCTTTTCTTGAACCTAAACTTATCTTATTGAGCCATAAAAGCACATGTCAAGTCATCCTCATCAAATCCTCGTCTAGTTGTGTTAGATTCTTACCTAAATGCTTAAAACTTTTAATTTTTACAAATAGATTGCATCACTTATTTTTTATTTGGAAGTGTGGTAGATATTGTTTTTTAATGTGATTTTTTATTAAAAATACATCAATATAATATATTTTTTAAGTTTATTTTTTACACATGAAAACATTAAAAAATAATAATTAAAAACTAAAAAAATAAAGAGTATTAAAAACATGATAAGATTGGCATTGTACGACATCAAGAACTTCCAAATCATTTTATTTTTGTTTGGCTTGCACTAACTTTTCTCACAATTTTTTTTAAAAAAAAACAAATCATAGGGGATGGTTAGGGCGACCAATGATTTCAGTGGACCGGCGTGAGTTGAAATAGTAAAATGTCAACAAACATGCTTCTTCCATATCCTACCTAAACACAGGCATCATTTCATGATAACTCAACAACTCCTGCCCTATTTTCCCCTTCGCTTCATTGAAGCTCTTGAAAAAAGGCTATGCATTGGCCCTTTTTATTTTGACTTTGCTTGTCAGAATAGACTAGAAAAGGGGATGAACAAGAGAGGGAGTTTCGAGATATGTATATATAAATCTATTTTGTTTAATATATCAATATATTTACATGTTTAAAAAAGATATATTTTGTACTATTTTTAGAAATTCAATTTTTAACACTTAAAATAGTTTTGGAACATGAAATTCTACTAAAATCTCTTACAGTTCCGAACAAACTATCAATGAATTTGACACCCAACATGAAAATATGTACACAAATGTCAAGAAAAGCAGCCATGCCCAGAGAAAAATTGGCAAAAAGCCAAGAACCATTTATTAAAAATCCTCTCCCTCTCATGGAACAGTGGCTATGCATAGCTGCGTAGCATTAGCATGGGAAGTCTTGCACGCCATTAAAAAAATGGGTCGGAGGGAGATTTTCTCAAGAGAATTTTGAACTTTAAAACAAGCATGCTGTTACCAAAGCTGGTCTTGCTTTTTAACCTCATACACCTGCAAAGCATTAAGACTGCCATTAAAGAGAATAATTACCGAATTTCAGTGATATAATCACTTTCTTAGGGAGACCCACAAGAGGAATATATATGATTAACCGGTGGCTCTCGCATGAACAGAGCTTTTCATCATTTCACTGTTTTATTTACAAATTACAAAATAAATAAATAAAGGTTTTCAAGATGATGTTGCTTCAAGGGCCCCCCCTTCACGTCTCAGCTTTGGACCGGGCATAGATTCACCTTTTTCTTTCTTTTCCTTCCTCAGTTTGCTTTTCTAGACTGCCCACAGGCATCTGGGCCTCCACATGAAAATCTCCACTATGCACCTCATCAGTATCAAGGTTCGAGCTTGCTCGTGTGATTTTCAATGTAATTATCAATTAAAATATTATTTTTAAAATAATATTTTTATATATTTTTTACATTAATATATTTACACCATCTAAAAGCATGTAAAAAAAAATCAGGCAAAAATAATTAACTATAAAAACAAACACCGTGATTCTAAATCAAAATACTCATGATCCCGTGAATCAATTTGATGATTTGCCAATTCAAAACTTAGTTCGAGCCGGATTGTAAATTAAATTGAGTAGGGTTAACCTTGTCAACATGGCAAGCAACTCGCAATCTAGTTGAAACTCGATTTGATTTTTTTAAGAAAATGCAAAATAGTATTAATTTAAATTTATTTAAAAAATTTAAAATAATTTTATTTTAAATTAACATGTATTAACCCACCTAACTCATAACTCAAGTCTTAAACAAGTGGAGTTTAATAATATCTATTATTATAGTAAGAGAAGTGTATTTTATTTTAATTCTTTCGGTTTCAAACCTTGAAACTAGCATTAAGGATAATTTATCAAGAATTTTTTTTTTTTTAGTTTAACGTGGGTGTCCGGACTAGCTTGTGTGTACCTCGACTAATCCCACGGGCCCTGAAGTTAACAACCATGTAAGTCTCCAGTGGCCATCATATGAGCAACCACAGGGCTCGAACCTGATACCACAGAGGGAACAAATCTCTTAATCCCAAGCTCTTATCACTGGACCACCACCTAAATGATTATTTATCAAGAAAATCTTAATTCATCTACTTGATGCAAGAACATGTTTTTTTTCTTAAAAAAAATCAAGCTGCCTCATCATCTCCCACCACCGATGCTTGATGGTAAAAGATCATGTAACATAGATGTAGGGTGATGATCAAAGGTGCACAAAAACTAAGGTAGTCCTCCCCTTCAACTTCATCACCTTGACGAGACAAGACTCGGTGGTTCCAAGCCTAGCTTTTCCAATTGAATGCGAGCCAAGAAGAAAATAATAATAATAAAAAATCTGGCAATTCCAAAGCAGAGCGTGCAGTGAATTGATAGACAATATAGAAAGAGCAAACACAATAATTTATCCCTACAGCATGCTGTTTTGAGCTCCACCTTTTTCCTATTGCCTCCACCGTTTGTTCATCATATTGTTCTTGTGATATCAACGGTCAATAATAATAAAAAAGAAACCATATAGATGAAGGTCTAGTGATAAGAATATTGGATTAAAAAATTTGTTCCCTTTGTTATCTTAGGTTCGAGCTCTGTAGTTGTTTATATGATGGTCACTGGAGGCTTACATTGTCATTAACTTCAAGGCTTGTGGAATTAGTTGAGATGTGTACAAGCTGAGCCAGACACCTACGTTAAACTAAAAAGAAAAATAAAAAAAATTAAACATCAGAAGAATTTAATTGGTAAAATTTTTAATTTATTTCTAAATAATCATAAATTTAATTTCTTTATAATCATAAAAAAAATACTTATATAATTATTAATTTCAGAGGTTATAAAATTAAAAAAATTATATCATCCGAATTTCGAAAATCAACCTCAATCTCATATTTACAAGGAAATAAATCTTGACCGTAGCATTAGTAGACAAAGAGCTTTCTCGTAGTCAACACTGTGTCAGCTTTCCCAAAAAGAGAACACTTCTCTCATAGAACTCCTCAAAAACCACACCATCACTCTTACCTTTCTTCTTCGTCTTCTTTGTCTGCCCTCTGCTTCATTCATGGCGGTTTTGAAACTTTACTCTATCTACATTTTCTACACCTTAATCAGCATAAACTTCTCTGCTTCCCCCACTCAGTCTTTGTTACTTTCTGCTTCAACAGATGTTGAGCTTCTGCTTGGAAAGATCAAAGCTTCACTGCAAGGTAACACTGAAAACCTCTTGCTCTCTTCATGGAACTCCTCTGTGCCTTTATGCCAATGGAGAGGCCTCAAATGGGTCTTCTCTAATGGCTCTCCTCTCTCTTGTATTGACCTTTCAGCACCACAATGGACTAATCTTTCACTCTATAAAGACCCCTCTTTGCACCTTTTATCTCTACAACTACCATCTGCTAATCTCACTGGTTCACTTCCTAGAGAGCTCGGTGGCTTCTCTATGCTTCAAAGTTTGTATCTTAACATTAATTCACTGGGTGGAACCATCCCTCTTGAGCTTGGTTACAGCTCTTCACTCTCAGATATTGATTTGAGTGACAATGTGTTTAGTGGGGCTTTAGCTCCATCGGTGTGGAACTTGTGTGATAGATTAGTTTCACTCAGGCTTCATGGTAATTCACTTACCGGGTCTCTTCCTGAACCAGCATTGCCAAACACAACTTGCAATAATTTGCAGTTTCTTGATTTGGGTAGCAACAAGTTTTCAGGGAGTTTCCCTGAATTTGTTACTCGCTTTCAAGGTATAAACGAGCTTGATCTTTCCGGTAACATGTTTTCGGGTCCAATTCCTGAGACTTTAACTGGTTTAAAACTCGAAAAGTTGAATCTTTCACACAATAATTTCAGTGGAGTACTGCCTTTTTTTGGTGAATCGAAGTTTGGTGTGGAGGTTTTTGAAGGGAATGATCCCAGTCTTTGTGGGCTACCTTTAAGAAGTTGTAGTGGAAGTTCTAGATTGAGCCCGGGTGCAATTGCTGGCATTGTGATTGGATTAATGACTGGAGTTGTAGTTTTGGCTTCACTGTTAATTGGTTATATGCAAAACAAAAGGAGGAAGGGGATGGGAGATAGCGACGATGACATGGAGGAGGAAAGCGGAGATGATGGAGTTGGTGGAGTTGGTGGTGTTGGTGGCGTAGGTGGGGAAGGGAAACTAATTTTGTTTCAAGGCGGTGAGCATTTGACTTTGGAGGATGTGTTGAATGCGACAGGACAAGTTATGGAGAAAACAAGTTACGGGACTGTTTATAAGGCCAAGCTTGCTGATGGGGGGACAATTGCTTTGAGGTTGATGAGGGAAGGCAGTTGCAAGGATAGAAGCTCGTGTCTTCCAGTGATAAAGCAATTGGGGAAGATTCGGCATGACAGTTTACTTCCTCTGAGAGCTTTCTATCAGGGGAAGAGAGGGGAGAAGCTACTCATCTATGACTATCTTCCAAATAGAACCCTACACGACCTCTTACATGGTAAGCACATCTTCGGCCTTTCGTCTGCGTTTATATATTCATGTTCCTTTGTCGTACACTTGTTGAAAGCACAGCTTCTTTTGGCTGGTAGAAACACAGTTCATTAGGACTAAGGCCTTTTGTCATTAAGGCCTTGAATTGTAAGACAATTTTGTTCAAGCACAAAATTCTGTTTGTGCCCAGACATTTCTCCATATTACCATTTATATTATACTAAATCAAGAAAAAAATGAGTTATTACATGGTTTGATGCTCTGCTCTTGCCGGCACCGATTAAAAACAAATTTTGTTTCAGTAAGAATAGCCTCCTTACTTGTAACACACCCCTTTGAGGCACCCTCAACATTGGAATGGTGGATCTTCTGCGATCCTCATGTCATCAAATTTATGAAATCTCCCAAGGGCCTTTCTAAATAGATAATTGTAGAAACTAGAGCAGGAAAATGCATTACTTTGTGCATTGTTCGATATGTTTAGTGCTGTTTGAACATTAGGAAATACAGATCCATTACTCTTGTTTTAAGCATCTGGTTAATTGCAGAGGCCAAAGCAGGAAAACCAGTGCTGAACTGGGCTAGAAGGCACAAGATTGCGTTGGCTATAGCTAGAGGACTAGCATACCTTCATACAGGTCTTGAGACACCAATTACCCATGGGAATGTCAGGTCAAAAAATGTGCTTGTGGATGAATTTTTTGTTGCTAGGCTTACCGAGTTTGGACTTGACAAGCTAATGATCCCAACAGTAGCTGATGAAATTGTGGCACTTGCGAAAACTGATGGCTACAAGGCACCGGAGCTTCAAAGGATGAAGAAATGCAATTCTAGGACAGATGTTTACGCATTTGGAATCCTTTTGCTGGAGATTTTGATAGGCAAGAAACCTGGAAAAAATGGAAGAAGCAATGATTTCGCAGACTTGCCTTCGATGGTGAAAGTCGCAGTCTTAGAGGAAACAACAATGGAGGTTTTTGATTTGGAGGTCTTAAAGGGGGTAAGGAGTCCAATGGAAGAAGGGTTAGTTCAGGCACTGAAACTTGCAATGGGGTGCTGCGCTCCGGTGGCGTCGGTTCGACCAACCATGGATGAAGTTGTGAAGCAGTTGGAAGAGAATAGACCAAGAAACAGGTCTGCTTTGTACAGCCCTAATGAAACAAGGAGTGAAATTGGTACTCCCTTCTAAGCTCTCCTCTCACACCATGTTTTAGCTCCTTTTTTAGCTGTTTCTCATTAGCTGAGGCAGTGTAGTGGATTGATTACAATACTTTTCTGCTATATTAATGTGTATTTTAAGTCATTATTTAGCCACTAATTCTTGAGAATCTGTCCTTAAATATTATGATAATTAAATATGCTGAAATTGTGTTTATCATCAGTCCTTGAGAACAGGCCATTTTTGTCTATAAAGAATTTGTGCTTTGTGGCGTTACTTTTTAATAAATACAGTTAAACCTCTATAAATAGATATTATGTAAACTTCAAATTTAAGTCGAGTTTATTAATTTATCAGGTTTCGTGCATTTTTATAAAATGATTTATCATAATTTCTTGATGTTTATCATCACTGTTGAGAAACCGAGTTATTTATTAAAGATTAATGCTTAAATTTTTTTCTTGGCATATTTTCTTAATATTTAGCATGCATTTTTTTAATTGGAGCAATTTGTTCTTGCTTTGGATTATTATAATTATAGTTTTTTTTAGATATTTTTATATTTAGATCATTAAGCACCTAATTTTCATATGCATTGCAAAAAGAATTTATTGAAACAACAAGTTTATTTATTTATTTTAGTTTGATGAGCTTTTCTTGAAAGTTATTCTATGTTTGTTTTGTGTTTTAAAAATGTTTTTGAAAAAATTTGAAATTTTTTTATTTTAAATTAATATTTTTTTTTGAATGTTTTCATATCATTTTATTTTGATATATTGATATTAAAAATAATTTTTAAAAAATAAAAATAATATATTTTGATGTTTTTCCGAGTGAAAATATTTTAAAAAGCAACTACAATTTCAAATCTAATTTAAATTGCGAGTTTGTTAATTTATACTCTTGGTTTTAATTTTAAAACATCAAATAAAATGATAAATTTTTAATTAATTTGGATTTGTTATCTCGATATTTATTTAAATCGAATTATAATTTTTCTCAAAAAAACTGAACATTTTGTATGTCAAAAACTTAATCAATCAGCCTCAATTATATATATATATATAATCTTGGGAGCAGAGATTTATTTCCAAGGATGTCTTTTACTTAAGAAAAAGAGAGATTTAATGCACATAATAAAAGGTGGGCAAGAGCTACTGTAGACATGTAATTCTGACACCCAAATTCAAAGCCTTAAATCATTCTGATTTCAAAAGAAAAAAAAAATACCAAAGGAATTTGCCTATTTTATTTTGTTTTTCGACGACAAAAGGTCAAAATAACAAAGAAGAAAAGGAAGGAAATAAAATAATAAAAAGAAAAGAAATATGAAGACAAAAAATCAAATATGTACGGGTATTTTGAATATCCGATGGGCTTGGATATAAGTTAAGTGCATAGCATAGTGATTTGAATTAGAAATTTTTTATTTGAAAATATATTAAAATAATATTTTTTTATATTTTTTTTTAAAAATATTTTTAACATCAATACATTAAGATAATTTAAAACTATAATTTAAAATAAAAAAAAACTTCAATTTATTTAAAGTATTTTTGAAATAAAAAAACAAATGAGCTCTACATAATGACCTAAAACCATCCTATCCTAATTAATTATTATGTTTTTTTTTTATGAAAATGGTCAATAATAATATTTGTTGTTTTTTTTAAAGTGTTTTTTGTTTGGAAATATATTAAAATAATATTTTATTTTATTTTTTTTAAAAAATATTTTTAATATTAGTACATCAAAATAATATGAAAATATTAAAAAAATAATTTGAAGTAAAAAAATAAAAAAAAAACTTTAATTTTTTTCAAAGCAATTTTAAAATGAAATAAAAATGGATTCTAAACTAACTAAAAATAATCTAACCTAAAACCATCCTATCCTAACTAGTTACTATGTCTTGTGTTTTATGAAAATGGTGGGTTAATTAATGGTTTTTAATTTTTAATTATTTTTTAATCCAAGATGTTTTCGATTAGTTTTTTATTTCTCAAAGCATATTTTGATTTAGAACACTTGTTAAATACACGGAGGATAGTTTCAGCTCAGGGGATGGCAAGACGATTTTGCCGAGGAAAAAACTAGAAAACGACAACGATTTGAAAGTTACGAATTCTCGTCGTTTTGCTGATGTAGTCTGTAAAAAGCTTTCATAAGAAGTTTCACATCATTAACAGCTTAAATTTTATATTAAGATGATTTTTTGACATTATTTTTAAATTTTAATAATTAGCTATATGATTATGAGTTTGAACTTTGAAGCACACTCGTTTTCTTGTCTGGTTAAACTTGATTAATAACATAAGACACCTTGAAAATTTCAAATTCAAATAAATTTTACTTGAAATCTCAACCCACAACTTAATATAACTAAATCAGAATATAAGAAGAAGAAAAAAGGGGGTGGTGTTAGGAACTGAGTTCGATCGAGAATTCATGAATGATTTTTGCCATTTAGCCTTGAGAAAAACAGTGTCATTGAAGAAAATTATGGTCGCCACGAATAGAAAGGTGGTCGGCTTGGAATCCTGAGCTCACAGCTTCTCTTCGATGCCCAGAAACCCGATTAGAGAACTTTGTTAGCTTGGTGCTGGCGCAGTTCAAGCACGTTTATGTGGTTAAAAAAGGCAGCCCATTTTCCAGGACGCCTGAGTAGAGGCGAGAAAGCATGAAAACAACTGAGAGGTTTTACAATCCCACAAGTGCACTTGCTTTCTCAGCTCAGCAAAATTTGCCCTTTTAAATGGTTCCAGCTCCTATAATGTCATACAAAGAGATCTTTGCAACCAAATACACAAAAGGATGGGAAAAGATCAGCAGGAATGTATATATATATAAGTTTAGCATTTGTTTGTTGTCTCTGTTCATCATAGGTTCCCATTCTCTTCTATTGATGATTCAGAGGCAGAATCATCCAACGTTGAATTTGAGATGGTCTCACTATCAGAAGTTCCAGATGATTTATCTTGATCAACAGGTTGTTTCAAATGCCAATACATAATGCTTGCTGTCAACGTAAGAATCATCTTCTGATTTACCTGAAAAAGAAAAAAGGGCAAACTTGATATCTACGTGCTTATCTGAAACAAAATAGGAGTTCCAAGGGAAAATGAAGTTTCCAATTGCAACAGTTCTTCTGCTTATAAGCTGACTCTAGCCCTATGGTGACAGAGAATTTAAATGGACATCATCAGATGAGACCAGTGTTTTCCATCCACAAGATTACCAGCTTACATTGATCCCCGGTGCTTGTGCATGTGTGTGAAAATATCAGCTGAAAAATGCATCAAATACTGTCACTTGCTACAATTTGGCTCCTATCTAATTTCCAGGCCAAAGATTTAGTGCTAGTCTTGCAGATTTACCCTTTAGTTTAGGCACACCACTGCTGTAGTTAGACATGAAGCACATGCCTAATGCAAACAAGTACTGAAGGATAACAAGGAAATTACCTCAGTTAGGTCTTCAGGAAGCAAAAATATAGAACATCCTAGCTTCCTTGCAATACTGATGATGTAGGTGGCATTCATCTTTTTCTCGTCATCTGCATCGCTCCCAAATTTTTGTGGAAACAAAATACAATGAGTATTATTTGAGTATAATCACACCCTAAAATGTATTTCAATGAAATTAAACCAGTGAAGTGAGAGAAAAGAGGAGTAAAGATCATTTGAAAAACTTCAGCAACATACAATTAGAAGAAAGCTTACCAGTTACTCCTTTCGTTACCAGACTCCAATTTACTGCTCTAGGCTGAACAGCGCTCAGCAACTCAAGGAAGAAGATGCCATCTGACAGACTTTTATCCTGAAGAGTTTTGAAAGGGAAAGCTTGTAACATCCAAGGCAAACATGTTTTTCTTGCATCTTTGTATAATCCAGTTCTAGATCTTGCAAGTAAATTATCAGTTTTGAGCTGCAACTATAATTCCCTAGGATGTCTATGGCACAATCTTGTTAAAGCAGCCAGTTTCGCACACTTAAAATAGAAACAGTTGCATGAACAAAAGTAACATGCAGAGTACACGCAGCAATAAGAAAAATGGATCCGTACTCTATTCAGGACTTTCTTAACTAGGGGGAGAGAACAAAAAAGATGTAGCAAAATTGCCTCCAAATGAACCGATCTAAAGCAAGTTCCTTAGTTTCAGGTCAGACGGGTGCCTTCGCCTCTGCCTCTATCTCGAAAGAGATTGGTAAGGTGAAAGTTCGTAGCACTTACCATTCTTTGTGATTGCTTATTCGAAGCAGGCCGACTTTCAAGTACATTGGTTATAACATAACAACATCCAATGTTTCATATGTGCACGAGGCTTCACAGCCAAAATAACTAATGATGTACTGCTGTAATCAAAACAACCTAGCAGGCCTAGTTGAGCCTTGAAAAAGTAGCTAATTCAAAATGTATCTGATATGCAATGAAATCAGATATAGAATCACACCTTAAAACTTTTCATGCGACTTTGGGTTCCTGAGTTGCTGACTTTCGTGTTGGCCCATTGTAAAATATCTGCATCTGTAATTTCCTTTCCATGGGAATGGAATCTCAAGTTCTTTAGAAGTTGGAGAATGTTGTATCTCATCAGCTGCCACAGATAAGCTAAAGAATTCCAAGCATTAGTATGAATAAAAAACTGACTGAGCACACTGGGATTCAGAACAAAAAAGGAGGGTACGTGTGGAATAGAGTACATACCCAATATTAACTTCTTATTTCCTTGCACAATGTCATTTCCAGCAATGTTAACCAGGGAAAATTTTAACTGTTTTCCTATTTTTACAACTTGATTACAATTTTCTACTTTTCTGAAAGGCAATTTGATAGGAGGTTTATTTGCAACTTTCCAATTAACAATCCCTGGTGAAACCTTGTCAAGGGTCTCTAGAAGTAGCCACCTGCAGAGCAACAAATAGTTTCACTTCAGCTTCTGATTGAGGTGTTACACAAATATTTCAAACTTACTATTAGACCAAGAAGTTCTGATAAGAAACCATGGATATTATTAAGCCAGAATCCAGGACAGTTGAATAAACTATAACCTATTTGTGTCGAGGTTTGGATGAGGAGCCTTGCCATGATACTTGTGATTAAACATACTCTATATATTAAGCTAATACTAACCCATTTCTGAGATCTTCAAACACATTGTCAATGTAGGTTGAATTCCCAAGACTATTCATCCAAAAGCGAAATGCTCTTTCTTCTCTAGAGATTTGAGTGTCGTCTGGTAAAGTTTCGAGAAAAGATATCTGTTTTGTCTGTGTTGACAGCCCATTCCTGCAGGAAAGAAACAGTAATTAGAGTATGCTTTTTTGGCTCTTTAAAGGTGGTGAATAGTAAGAAAAACAATCCAAATTTCTGCTGGTGAATTACAGCCATTTGAAATGAAATTCATTTCTTGAAGAAGGGCCTATATTCTCACCTGTGTTGGAAAATATGAGCAACAAAGGCAAGGTTAAGATTTGGGGAACCTTCAACAATGTCCTTTGCAGTTAAGTATCTCTTGCAACCCATCCTGTCTGCATGTTCAAGAACTAACTTTGCCCTTGTCAATGGATCCTTTACTGTCAATGTAGATGGATTACTGTATTCAGGTGCAAGAACGTTAAGAAGGTGAGCATAAGCCTCTGCATCCTGCAGAAACCATATCAACGGTCAAGTATCAGGATAACTGCAATTGCATAAGCCTCTGAGTTGATTATTTATGTCATTCTACAATTGTATAATTTTTATTTATGTCATTCTGCAATTGTGCGCCAAATTAAGGAAGAGAACTACTGACATCTATATTAGCATCAGCAAAGAGAGATGCGTCAGAATAAAATCACACGTGAATCCTAGAATCACTGTTTCTACAAGCTCAGGAAAAACTAGGATACTTGGCAATTCATCAGAACTTTTCTGATGAAGAACTTCACCTGTTACACAGCAACTTCACCTTCTTTAGATTCAACCGTGAATAAATTGAAAACCATTTCAACTTCAAGTCAAATAATATACTAATAAAATGTTATTTTTTCTAGTCAGATCATACTTGTATGGACATGAAGTTTTCTAATATGCAATCTTTCTAAGAAAATACATGGCACTGACCAACATATGGATCATCTGGCCAACTTCTCTTTTCATGAACATGATCAGAATGTAGTGCCTTGAAGATACCACAGAAGTGAAGGCAGATTAGGACTAAAATACAGTAGTTTTTTACTAATCTGTGACTAATCATAGAAGTTTGCCACTATCACAATATAAAACTAATCTCTTTACCTTCACATCAGAAGAGAAATTTGTGACTATTTTCTTGTACCCTGCTTTTTTCAGCAGGAAGTTCATCCACCTGAGTAAGATCTTCTCTGGTGGTAGACTCATCAACTCTTCTACATCCTGTTTTTCAAAAGGAGTATATGTCATACAATTTAAACCGATAGTTGATGAAAATACAATTTCTAAAAAAGACTATATACCTTACTGTCATCAACTAATTCCAGCAACTGAGGTGTTTTCTTCAAGTTTAGGTCTGCCAAGAGTTGTATCTAAAAAAATAGCAACGCCATTGGGAAAGGTTAAACAATGTATAAAGAGGTGTAAAAGCATGCATCACTTTATTTATGATAGCAAAGCTGAGGATGGATACTTGCATCACTGGATGCACCTATAGTTCAAATTGTTGATCATAAATGCATCATCAGTAAAAAAAAAATTAAATTAAATTCAGGGAAAAAGCTTAAGAATCTTACTTTAATGATTTGAGAAATCATCCCAAGCACGAGATGGCGCTGATGAAATTGAAACCAAAGAAGAGACTATTATCATCTATTAAAAAGTCATAAGATTATCAAGAAAATCCAGTTAAATAAGAGAAATTGCTGAATCAAAACGTGGAAATGGCACATACCCTTCCTTCAATAAAGTCTTGGGTGCCTATATTCACCACAGTACACCCAATTGCCTTTGCAGAATTGAGGCAGAGTGTATGGTTTTCATTCCTTTCCCATGGATTGAGTATCCTCTTAGTATTGATAGCTCTTTCATCAATTGTACCAGCAACTGCTACATTGATAAGCTTACTGCGATAAAAACAAGAATGCTTCAAAATCTTTTTACTCATCATCATCACCAGTCAAGGAACCACCTCAATCCATAAACGTAAATATCATATACACCCCCTGCTTAATTTTATTAATTTAACCAGATAGAATAGAGCTGGTGAGATTCAAATTCTTGATCATTTGATCAACGAGGCTCTCCATCTCAATCCAAAATCCGATGAGGTCCCGATAGTGATTTTATATTAATTTTGAACCACAATTTTTTGAAAAAAAAAATAAAATGAAGAGAAAGTTACCAAAGAAGCACTCCATCTTTCGCAATCTCGAAGAGATCATTAGTTGAAGGATCGATAGGGAGGTATTTCTTCAAGAAATCATCTTCTCCAAGATAGTTATTTATATGTGCAACATAGGATGCCTTCTCCGATTCACTGATGGTGTGAAGCAACGTAGTGGTGGCTGCTTTAAGGAATGCTGAAGAGTTCTTTGCAACACTTCCTGTTCTTGCACTTGCATGCGCATGCAGTTTCAAATATACCTGCAACAAAAAAGATCGTCTTATCTCTGTCTCACTCTCTCATCTCAGCCCGGATTCGCATAAAGGAAGTAGAAATGGAAATGAAAAGACAAACCTTGAGAAAGAACTCAAAGTCAACCTCTTCGTCGAGATTCTGATACAAATCTTGAATACAAGCAGCTCTGTCTTCCTCTGTCAGATTCTCTCCAACTACTTTCAACCTCGACATCCTCGAAGCCAAGTCCCTTAGTGTCAGCTTCCCACTTTCCCTCCTCATGCTCATAAACTTCAAATAAAAAACATTGATCAGATCAAAGAAAACAGAGATTACAAGATTTGATCCAAACATATACACATAAACAAATAATACATGTGTTTTTAAGCTGCGAAGCTCGACTTGGGTGAACTGGTTTTGCAGCCATGGATCTGACACAAGAATGCCGACGTAACCTGACATTTTTTCTCTCTAGAATTCAAACAAACCTCAAGATTGCTACGTAAAAGAGAAAGAAAGAACGTTTTCTTCTCTTTCTTGAGGAGGAGGATGAGGAGGAGGAGAGAGTGAAGAAGTAGCTGTCAGAGTAATTCAAAGAATTCAAATTATGACTAATATGTCCTCGTTTGCTCGTTACTCTCTCTTCCACTTGCCCATGGGACCTCCTTCGGTGTCGTTTACCTGAACTCTTTTCCATTTGAATTTTGAAAAGAGTCTCCTTTCCTTGCGTTCTCCTTTCTTCTTTCCAAGCAATTAGATAGATACATACCTTTTAGTTTCTAACCAATTACATATTATTATATAAATTTGGTTATAATTTATAATTTTTTTAAAAATTTATTTTTCCAAACTATAACCATAAAAATTATCATAGCATTAAACACGTTAAAATAAAAAAATATTCAATTATTATTTTATTAAACTAAATCCAACATCATTGTCTGAATTATTTTAATTAAAATAAAAAAATTTACTTATAAATTTTTTTATTAGAATGCTCCAGCAAAAATAATATATGAATCATTGAATTATTAAATTAATTTGTGAATCATCGAGTTAATCATTTTAATTATAATAATATCTTTTTATTTGAAAAAAAATCAAGTAAGTTAAGTTTAAAAATTGAGTTTTGTCCTGTCATTATTTCTTTTAATTTATTTTTTAAGACACGAATTTACCCATATAGTTATTAACTATAATTATTAAAATCATTATTTATTTTAATTTAGTATGTTCATGAATAATTTGGTGTGGATAAATTTGCGTGAAAAAAGGTTCCCTCTCATATTCCTACGTGCTTTCTATCATGTATTTCAAAATGGAGATGACTTTTTAATTAATCTGAAAAAACAAATAAATAAATATAGGTAGGTGGTGATGGATAATAAAGTCATTTGGTACATGAGGGGATGGTATGGTCATTTTCCAAATTGCAAGCCCCACCATGGGAAAAGATTGCTTGCTTTTTAAAAAGTATTTGAGTTTGATAACACAACAAAACACAGAACAGAACATAACAGAACGGTCGTATTTGAGGTTTTCCTATGCAATTTATTAATTTGAAGTTTTGAACGTTGAAGTTCAAAACTGTTGAAATTATCCGTGTTTGGAAATGTTTTTGAAAAGTGTTTTTAAAAAAATAAATTGATTTTTTTAAATTAATATATTTTTTATATTTTTAAATTATTTTAATATGCTGATCTTAAAAATAATTTTTAAAAATATTATTCTCATACTTTTCTGAATGAAAAGTACTTTAAAAAACAACCATAATCACACTGCCAAATATGCATATCTTTTTGTATCGAGCCTTTCTCCTTAACACCCCCTCAGATTTTAACCTTAGTAAGTAGAGTATTTTTTAATTAAAAATATGTTAATTTTTTTAATTTTTGACATTAATATTTCAAAACCATCAACAAAAACCTAAATAAACATTAACATAGAATTTTTTTTTTCTAAACGAAAAACAATTTAAAAATTACTTTGAAAAATAGAAGTTGTTGTTGTGCCAAATAGGTTTTAACTATTAAGATTGTATTTGATATTATGATAATGTTTGTTTTTTAAAATGTTTTGTACTTCAAAATGCATCAAACTAATATATTTTTTATTTTTAAAATTTATTTTTGATATCAACACATCAAAAATAATCCAAAAATATTAATTTAAAATAAATAAAAATTATTATTTTTTAAACGATCACACCACAATACCAAATAAAATAGAATAATCTTTCCTTTTTTAGTTGGGCTAACACAATTATCAATATACAAAGTTGATTCACATAATATGCTAGGTTTGGTGATTTTGAAAAATTTGCTGGACAAGAGTTTTTCATGGAAATCAAAATTTATTATCTTGGTTTTTTAGCTAAATCTTCAATATATATTTGGTAATGTGATGTAATGTATTTTTTATTAAAATATTTTTTAATTGAAAATATATTAAAATAGTGTAGAATGAATTTATTTTGAAAATAAAATTGATAGAAAAATTATTTTGATAATATACTAGCAATTAAAGTTACATTTAAGGTTTAGTCAAAACAAAATGAAGTAAAAAATGCTAGATTGAGATTGAGGGATGATAAAAGAGCCTTTACAGGAGAAATATTTTTATCCACGATTAGTCTCTCCACCTAAACAACACTATCAAGGAGAGAAGGAGCCATGTGATGGAGGGACCGGAGAGGGATAAAGGAGGAGACATGGGAGCTAAAAGGGAGGTGTTTACGATAAGATTATAGAAGGTGGTGGTGGTGGTGGTGGTGCTCTTATGACCACCTTTCACATACTTGATTACCCCCTCCACGGTAGATGAGTTAGATGCCATCAATTATGGCAGCATAAATCTGGATTCAGAAGTCAGATGGGGTTATTTATTGGTAGGATTAATTATGCCCATCCCCAACACTTTTGCATTAATTACCATTCACGAGTTTATCGAGAAGATGCTAAAAAAAGAAAAGCTATATTTCATAATTGCAAATTGACTGAAATATGTGTCTTTGAGTTATTGGTCCATAATTTTTATTAAACGATACTGTTTTATTGGTTTTTTTATAAGATATTCTGGACTGGATTTGATCAAATGTATCAGATTATTAAAAATCTAATTAATTTAACTAGATTTAATTAATTAGATTAATAACTTATTTAATTCAGTTAAAACTTCACTCAAGTAAGCTCTAGATCATGAGTTTTTCAAATGAATTTACGAGATAAATTCATTTGGACTGGATTTAATAACTATATTTCTTCTTCTTCTTCTTTATCAGAATAGTTAATTTTCTTTCCTTGAAAGGAGTTTTGATTACAATCTCTTTCTTGTCGATGGACCACACGAAGAAGGATTGTGAGTAGGACCGACTAGCGACGACCCTGGAATTCGACTTGCCATGCTTGTGAATCACCTTTGTAGTCATAAAATATTCAACAAAATATAGAGGAAAGGTTTGGAGCTCATTTGCAGAAGAACATGGATTAAGAGCAATGAAGTTACAACCAAAAGGAGAAATATGTTGTGACAAACCAAACATCAAAGTTTATAAGAATGCGTATCAAATTGAATACCGTAGTAAAATGCATAATATCGAGCTTTAACTTAAATTTACCCGGAATATAGGTTTAGTCAGATCAACCGTATTAATAAAAACATGACACGGTTTTTCAGATTTAACCAAGTTAATATCTTATTCGATTCAACTAGAAGCTCAATCTGGATCAGGTTTTGAATCTTGGATTTTCTAGTTTAACTATGCTAAAACATATAGCATTGGAAGTTATAATCTTACATACTAAGATGGATACAAAAGGTTCAGGCAAAGGCTAAAATAGAAAAGATGATATTTTTCGTTTTCAATAGAAAGAATGTGAAGCAACAAGCATGGGTGATGGGTGAGTGCAGTGGGAACAAGAACAAGGGGACGAGGAATATCCATATGCAATGTCTCCAACATAAATCAACTCTACTATGAACCTATTTAGCATTAAGGGCTGACATCAGAATTTTTTTGATCTTTTTCACCAGAAAGCCAACCCAAATACTTCTTTTTTTTTTTTAACTAAAAACCATATAGGAAGTCCATGTTTTTTTTAATCAAATATATATTTTTTTAACTATCAGCTAAAATCTAATTGTTTGTTTTTGCATTACAATTTATTTTTTAAAGTGTTTTTTAAAATTATTTTCCATTTTAAAAAACATCAAATTAATACGTTTTAGATGGTTTTGATGTATTAGTATAAAAAATATAAAAGTAAACATCATTTTTATGTATTTTCAATTTGAAAAACATTTTTAAACAACACTAAAAGAGTGTTTAGAACAATGATAGAAATTGATTTTAAAGTACTTCCTACTTAAAAAAACATTAAAATAATATATTTTTTAAAAAAATTATTTTTAACATTATCACATCAAAACAATCCAAAAACATTTTAAAAAATCAAAAATTAGTGAAAAGGTAATGCAACCACTACTATATTTTTTAAAATTTTTATTTTTAATATCATTATATTAAAGTGATCTAAAAATATTTTAAAAATTAATTTAAAAAAAATCAAAGATTAATGATACGGTGATGCAACCACTGCACCAAACAGGGCATTAAGCACCAAATATGTTTAGTGCTGTTCAACAATGTTCCACCTCCTGCAGAAAAAGGTGGCTTGAAATTTGAATTTCTAACGTCCGTACACTCAAATAAAAACAACTAAACACTTGATAATTAATTAATGAAGCATCATCAAATCACATCACGTATGGTTGTCAACTAGTAATTAGCCCCATATTAAAAAGTATAGCTGTTAAATCTTTTCCGAACTGTAGATTGATCCAGAAAACTTGAAGTCTAATCAAGCCGTGTGTTTTAAATTGAATTAAAAAAAAAATTTATTCGATAAAACCTAATTAAACCGACAAGATTGAGTTAATTCAAATCTAATCAGGTCTAACTCAACGAATTTTTTTAGAAGAACAAAACAATGTTGTTTAAATAAAAATAAAAAAAGATTAATGTAATTATTCGCAAATTGATCCAATAATTTAATAACCATCCCAAAGCGAATTCGACAAGCATCGTTAGAAGGAGGTCGGGAGAAGGACGGCTCACGTGGCTAATTCAACCCTTCTACTTTTCGTCTGTTGTTTATGGAAGGAGAGGTAATGGAGAACACAAGGAAGATAGATAGAAGCAGCGAGGACACTCAGGTGGGGCAATGTGGGCCGAGCTAGAGAGGCCGAGGTGGCGCAGATACACAGCAGACAAAGCGTGGTGCCAAATCCTTGCCGGTGGGAGGTTCAACTTTTACGCATTGCACACGAATTTGCTTTACAAAAAAGGCAAAACCAGGCCTAAGGCATGAGATGAGATGAGATGGGAGGGGAGCTTGTGGGGAAAAGCTGAGGAAATAATTGGAGGAATATGTAGCAATCCTTGCTGTGTTTGCTTCTACTCCTCACAACATTCAAATCATTACAAAGGTCTACATTGATCCCTGTATACCACATTGGCATATTGTGTAGGTCCATTCCCCACATGCCATTCCCACTATTATCTGTCAAACTGGAGTTAGAACCGTCATCATTGTTTAGCTGATTCGGTATGTTATAAAAGCATGATTATTGCTACGTATGGCTTTGATTTGTTTAATCATTGAAGATCTGATTAGTTTATAATCATGATTACGGTTCCTTCTGTACCGAAATCGTTACCCCAGGCCGCCCGCCGGTTAGACAAATGTGAAATACATGTGTGTTCCAGGAAGTACATCAGATGGTAAATCTATGTAGTTGTAATTGACTGTTCTTTGTTTGAGACATCTCATTTGTCACTTCAGCTATGAGTTCCAAAAGCAGCCAGCCACCATTTTCCAGCAACAACATTTCTATGCACAACTGGCTGCCTGGCTTTTTTTACTTCATCAGGAGATGTACTGGTGTTACTGATTTCTTTTTCTATTCAACAATCACTAAACCTCTCTCGTGATCCGTAACTTCACGATATTTCTAACCAGAGGGAGCAATAATATCCACTAGGTTCAACCGATATAAATGTCCATCCAACAGCTCATTATGAACTTAATTGAGCTCTCAGTTTGATTCACCATCCCTGTGTATAGTCTTTTGTATATATAAATATCAGCATCCCAGCATAAGAAAAACTAGTATGCTATTTCCTGGAGAACTTGAAGTGTCTTTTGATGAACCTGGATGCAGCACAAACAGACAAAATGAGTAACAGTAGGGAGAATAGTATGGCTGCAAACTGAAAATGTTGTGTTTTGCAAAGCAAACTACAAACCCTTGCCGGTAGGAGAGCTAATGCAGAATAATTTTAATTGTGGATCAACTTTAAACATCCAATACACTAATCAATGAATATGAAACCTATTTGCTATCCCATTAGGCAGGTCTTCCTTAATTTGAAATGACCAAAAAATTGTCTTCATGTTACTTCTGTATGTAAATTAGAAATGAAATATATATATAACCACTTAAAATCTCAAAGACTTGCGGGAATACAAAGGCTTAAGTTGTGCTAGGGAAAAGAGAATTTACCCATTCTAGATGTTGTGCGGTAATGCCAGAGATATTTCCTGAATATACACCGCCTAAGACCTAACAAGTCCAAGGTTAGAGATTCATCAGCATCATCCAAGCAAATTGCGTTTTGTTGTAGAAATTGCACAGGACATAGCAACAACCAGCAGACTAAAGCCCTTATTGACTAAGAGAATATGAGAAATATCAGCAGATGGTTGTGTTCTAAAACACAATCACACGCCAATTTCTTTTCTGGAAAATTAGAGTAACAAGAAAAAACACTGGAATTTCCTGTTCAGCTGCAATATTTCTCCATCTAGAGTTTTCCAGATTTATACTTTGGAAAATGCAGGTTTGACGTTTTCCATAGTTTACCTTGATAAGCTTTTCATTGTTTTCCAAAAGACAAATGATGAAAATACTATTTTTATATATACAAGCACTTTTATCAATACAAAACATTAAATTTATTTTCTGTTGCATTTTTATATTTGGTTAAAGATGAAAATCTATTTTTTATTATAAAATATTTTTTTGAGTTAATAAATAACATGACTTTTTTATGATAATTTTTATTTTGAATGAAATAAAAGTAATATTTTATAGTTAGATTATTACAAATGCAAAAAATTAAGATGCATAACTACTATAAAATATAGTTTCAATTTTCATGAAAGACAGTTATAATCTTATGTATTTCTTATCTTTTTTAGTGGAGAAACTCTTCTCCGTTTTTTGACAAATGAATACATTTTCCTTTAGAAAAGGAAAACTAAAAATGGAGAAGATTATTGGAAATGAGATGGAAAATGGTTTTCAGAAACTGAACAGGCTCATCCTCCATTTTCCTGTCAAGGCAATCCCATTCTTACAGAGCCCACTTTCATATTGTGCTTAAAACCAGTTGTTCATTCTTTTTTCTTCTCTTTTTGTCCTGTTCTTTACCAAACAAGACATTCCTTCAAAATCTTTAAAACTCATAGTATCTATAAGGACAGGTACCTTGGTGACAGTCTCAAGAAACATGCCAGGTCGCACAGGAAGTGGTTTTCGTCCTGTAACGCTTCCCTGCAAACCATGCAAGCAGATTAATAGAGCTCATCTAAAAAATAAGGAAAGACAAGTGGGTTGATATCATATGATGCCAATAATTGTATGTCAACATGCATGCACACATCCACAAATGCTCATACAAGCACAAGCATACACACACAGAGATGTCTATAGCTCAAAGATTGTTCATATTAAGTAAATCAGACCCTTCCAGCAATTCCACTCGAAATCCTTTCACTGCTAATGTTCTCTTCCTCACTGGCAGCATCTTCTGCACCTTCATCTTTCCCTAACATCACATTTTTAATCATTTCCTGGACAGTTTTCCCTGGTTTCAAAGCTACCAGTTTGGCTATGAAATTCACCTGCATTGACAAGTACACAATCACGGAGATGACAAGCACACAATAATGTTTTGACATATATTTCTTCAAACTGTAGAAAGAACTCATTGTGATTCTGTATCATTTTGACAAACAAACACAGGCCAATCATAATCAGCCATAAACATAGTTATTTGGTGTGAAAATAAAAAAATGCAAAAGACTGACCTCGGATTCAGGAAGCGTCTTAAAACCACGGTCATTTCTCTCATCAAGTATCCCACCTCCCATCATGTTCCTGGCTTCCTCTCTGATTAAAACTAGCCTTGCAAGTAGTTTTCGATCTGGGACAACTGGTCGGGTTTCCATTGTCTGAAAAAATATGGACCAATGTACAATGATTAGTTAAGCCAAAAAAATTCCTTTCAGAAAAAAGGAAAAAAAAGAAGATGAACAAACAAACAAAAAATTCAAGAGCCAAAATGACCACTCTGAACAATTGATTCAGCCAACATTTGTTTCAAAATTGAGACACAAGTGTACAAAAGATTAGATGCTTTAAGCAGAATAATTCAGCTAGACCAGCTTAACACCTTGTCAAAATACAGTAACCATAATTATGCATAACAACCAGAAAGAAGGATCAGTGAACTAAATAGCAACAGCTTTAAAGTTACTCTAACTACATAATTTGAGAAGATAAAAAGAAAAGAAAAAACCTTTAGAGTATACATGATATAATGGACTACAAACCAGAAAGTCATTCTATTTGACTTTCCCTTGGGAGTGTTTTTTAATAGATCCTATATGCCAAAACTACTAAAATAAAGTACAGGCGTACAGGGATGAGAGCTGAGACTCTCAGTTAATTTTGAAGGAGGCATCCCAGATATCTTAAGATCTGAGAAGGAGTAATTTTAATGATCAAAGGAAACTAGAGACAAAATTATAGACCAAGCTGCCTGCTTCATAATTACTATTCTAATGCTGCTCTGGAACAGTTTGGTCTTGAAAAACTATGTAACCATTTAGCTCTAATCAGTAAATCCTTTATCAGGTTTGAGAGATGCAGTTTGCAAACCTTCTACCTGACAAGAAAAAGAAATGGACATCAATTTTAATTTCGTCTAGATGCTTAATCATTCACCATTATCACTTGCAGATGAATTATAGAAATTTAAATCCCAAGATCTGATTCTTGTAAGTGCCAAATACAATAACAACCTCATCAAATTTAATGAGAGAACCCACGATGGGATCAGAGTCCACATGGCAGTTCCCCGAGAGTAGCTTGGTAAAGGTCTATGTTCATGTTGTGCTACATGTCAACACATTGCCGCTCCAAGGGTTTAGGATTGGAGACAACAATTCTACACCAATGGTACACATGCCAAGGCATTTATCACAATATTTATTCAAAAGTATTTTTAAAAGACCAGACATGAAAGGACCACAATTAAAGGACAAGAAAACTTCGACACCTGCATTTGAAAGACTCAGTATATGTCAAGGGAAATAAAAAAGACAACTGCAAGCAGGATTTTTAGTAACTACTGTAACTACTGTAACTACCTCAAGTATATCATCAGCCTGATTAGCTATATCATTCAGGTTCGCCCCCGGAATATGAACTTTGGTGCCTTTACCACCTTCAAAGACACCACCGCCAGCAGCAACTCTACGTAATAATTCATGTCTGCTTTCTTTCTGCGGAGTTCTACAAAGCAAGCCAATCACTTGAACCTGAAGGAGAGAATTCAGAATTTCATTGCTCGGTAACAAAGGAACTCCCTTTTAACTACAACAAGAATTATATATGCATTTAGGTGGCATCTTTACATGTGGGGGGCATTTTTTTGTAAGATGGGACAATACGGTTTCCTTGATGACTTCCAACAGTGACTTGCGCTGAAAAAAATCCATTAAGAATCTGTTAAACTCCATTTCTGAATCTCATAGTCATCACTACAGTCAAATAAAATTTAATCAGGCAACAAAAAGCATGATAAAAAGTATTCCTCGATTTGCTAGAGGGAAAGAAAAGCTCCTAGTTAGCTGCCAACAAACAAACTACGCCACGAAGAGCAGCAACTATTAGAAACCTTAGTGGTAGACCAAAAACAACATGGTAAAAGTATTTAAAATCATTCATACTACTTATTACAGACAAAAATAATGACACACGAGGCTGCTATATTAGACTGCATAGCGTCTGAGTTTCACTCAGAATATGGGTCCTAATTAGTCCTAGGGCCAGCTACCTCCTGTTATAAACAATAAGTTTAATAAAATGACGAGTCTCCATGCAATCAGAGTGATGGTGTAAATGTGATTCACTCAAGAAGGGATAAAACCTGAGAAGCAACTGGACCAACATATATACCAAGAAACCAGCAGACCAGTGCTTCCACAAGGTTCTCAGTAACAAGGAGGTTTAAGATTTTTGGATGAAGTACCACTTTTACCAATTAACAAGCATCATTGAAACCAAACGAATTGCAATTCATTAGGGGAAAAAAATTATTCCTGTTTCGTACTGCCTATATATAGGATGTCCATTGCAATTCCTAAAGAAATTGCATAAAACTCTTAATATTATCTCAATTCCAATTACAGCAGATTCAGTTCCTTAAAACTCATTTAGAAACTACATTGCACGTATGACTCAAACAAATTGCTCAAAAATAAATCATAAAGCAACCATAAACAAAACAAGATCCATAAAAACCAAAAAGTCCAAAGTTAATGTTACACTATTACCATTCCATCTTGGTCCTTTTCTGCAAGTTCAATCATATAATCTAGGGCCATCATAAACCCCGCTTCCATCTCATCAACTCTTTTCCCTATCACTCCATGCGCAACCAACTCGACAGCCACCTTCTCAGAAGCGTCATCCATGTTCAGGTCTTCCAACTGTAACCCCATACATACATTTCAACCATCAGTACGTAGACTCTAAATTTCATCAACAATCAAACTAAGAGTACAAGACAAAACATTTCGACATTTTCAAAAAAGAACAAGTAAAAAAACCTAAACACCTAGCCTGATAGCCACTAGCTTTATCAGTCAAAAGCTTGACAATTCAAAGCACTGCATTAGACATTAGACAGGAACATCTTGTTGTTTCCATATAAGTTCAAATCAAATACCCAAGATTTTATTCTATAATAAAGGAGGGTTAACTCATTGTGTAGCTCAAGATTCAACGGACCTTCCAATGAACCAGAAAAAATGAAGAAAAGGGAGCGAGGAACTTACGAGGGTGATCATCTCTTGGAGCACAGAGATGACCTGTTCACCACCTTTAATAATAACTTCATGTTGAAAAGGGTCTGGTTTCTCGTCCCATTCTTGTTGGGTTCTTCTACTTTTGTTTTCTTCTTGTATGCTTGATTCCATGTCTGAATAACCCCCACCCACCTCATAACTGCTGGCACACAACACCAGCAACTGCTGCTGCCGCCGCCGCTGCCGGTAGTGTGTGAGTGAAAGTGAAGGGAAGATGAGGAGTTTATGAGAAGAGAGAGGAGTGCGTGGCAGAGAGGAAGGGAGAATGCTGGAGACGCTGCTCTGCAACATTTTTGCTGCTTTCTTTGGGGTTCTGGGTTTTGCAGATTGGATTAGATTTAGGTAATAAAAAATATCGAAAAAGTTTCAAAAATCCGCCGTCTGTGGGAATCGAACCCACGACCACATGGTTAAAAGCCATGCGCTCTACCAGCTGAGCTAAGACGGCTAGTTCGATATTCATGTGTGTGTATATTATATAATCAATTTCCAGTCTTTTATTTAGTTCGTTTTTGCTTGATCTAATTTGGTAAAAAAAACCCTACGATATAAAGTATAAACCCTTAGATAATTATTTAATTCATATAATTTCATGCTTCAAACACCAAGTCAAGCTCCTAGTTTTTTATTGGGTTTTATCTAAGAAACTCCATTCACCTTGGGACGAAAAGTTCCAAGCCTAGAAATTTCTTGTTGAATCTGCAAATAATAGTTTCCACTTTCTTTTCCTTTTTTTTTATAAAAAAATGTTGGTAAATTAAATGCAATTGGTACCTTAAACTGCACCTTAACGTGTTTTTGTTAATATGCCTGGGATCTAAATGTATGGAAGCTTTGTGTTCATGTTTTACGTTTTGAAGAAACCATCCCATGAATTATAGACTATCAGATTTTATCATGGTTTTCTTTTTCCACGTGTATATGTTTGGTATTGAGATTGAACATGTTTTTTGTTAATTTTTGAATTTTTTTTCTTTAATCTTGTTTAATATTTTTGAATCATTTTAATATATTGATGTTAAAAATAAATTTTAAAAAATAAAAAAATATTATTTTAATATATTTTTAAATAAAAAATATTTAAAAAAACAATCACTATTACATTATCAAACACTCCAACCTTGGCTTCTTTCAAGTATAGTTGTGAGAACTAAATTGGGCTAGTGGTCAATTCAAGACCTAATTAATTGGGACTAAACTGATCCAAGTTGAAGGAAAAAAAAAACTTGTTGACTCTGTTAAAAACCACAAAACGATCCATTGACTTGAGTTTGGCTCTATTAAAATTCAATCCTTAATTTGTTGATTTTTTTTTGTTATAAAAAGAATCTATATTTTTTTAATTATTTAAAAATAAAAGAATTTCAATTAGATTTCTAGACCGGGTTTTATTACTTACAACAAACAAACAGTGTTTAATTATGTATGGGATGAGATACATGGCTATTCTAATTATTATTGTTATTGTACTTATAGATATAACCATCAAATTAAAACCAAAACTATAAAAGCAAATATGACCGAAATTTCAAAATAAAATAAAATAGAGAAATACATTTAAGATTGAAAATATAAATCCAACAATGACAAAATCAAAATTATAAAAATACTAACCATTTAGATGGTGACCTAGTGATAAAAGTTTGGGACCAAGAGGTTTGTTCTTTATGTGGTTTCAGGTTCGAGCCCTGTTGTTGCTCATATGATGGCCACTGGAAGCTTACATGGTCGTTAACTTCAGGGCCCGTGAGATTAGTCGAGATGCGCGCAAATTAACCCGAACACCCACATTAAACTAAAATAAAAAAATATGAATAAAAAACAAAATCATATGGACCCACTTTATACTTCACCAGTTATCTACGTTACCATTTCCCTACTGTAATCATCATTGTTTCATATTGTAAATTACATTTTGTTTCGACGTATATCTCATCATAGCTGAAAATATAGAACAAAATGAAACAAATTATATAATCTCGGGTTATTATAGATGTTTTTGCCAGATCCTGACCGAGATATTCCAATTTCATTCTAGATTTCTCGGCCGATCTTGACCGCGATATTCCAGTTTTATTCCACCTGTTACATTTCAGGTTTAAAACTTTTGAAACCATTCAAACCGAAATGAACCGATCCAATCTGATTTAAACCCATAGATCAAACTAGAAACCCAGGTATAATCTGAAACCCTAATCCTGGTTTATCTTTCCATGGGTTCTCTGTTCTTTTACAATGACAACCTTCATTTCCTCCCGTTTTCATCTTTCCATCCCATGGTTCCTTTTTGAGGACTGAAAGCTGAAGGAAAAACCATGAACTGTTTCTATGTTTTCAAGGATAAATCCAGGAACCAGAAAGGGCAAGCAAATTCAGCCCCAGAATTGAGAGAACAGAGCAAATCCAATAGTTCAGCTAGGAGTCGTACAGCGAAATCCCCACCACCTCCAAGAAGCATGCCTGAATTGTACAAAGAGAAGGAGCACAATTTGCGAGTTTTCAGTTTTCAAGAGCTCAGAGAGGCAAGAAATGGTTTTTCAACAGGTTGCTTAAGATCGGAGAAGGTGGCTTTTGGAGTGTTTACAAGGAAACAACCAGACTAGTGGCTAAGACGATCCTGTAGTGGTTGCCATGAAAAAGCTCAGCAATTATGGCCTGTAGGTACAATCTCTTTCTGCCTTTTTTTTCGCTGAGAATTGCAGTCTCATTTTTTCTCTGTAATCTTCGTCCTTGGTTTTTCTCTGTCCTTCTGTTTATCTAGTTTTTACTTTTGTTCAATTGCCTTTTGCATTTATTATTGCATTTCAAGGCAGAGCCGGTATGAGGTGAATATGTCCCTTTTTTATTCTTTATTTAAGGTTTTTTATTTTTTTAATTATAAATATTCAAATCAACTTGTATTTACTTTTATTTTTTTACTTTGAAGTTAAAGATTATATTTTGCTCTGGCTTTCGGTTGAAGATCGGAGTGAGAAAGATTGCTGTTAAAATAAAATAAAAGAATTAAAAAGAAAGCCTCTTTTTTAATGATTGACTAATGTATTAGCATAGCCATTACTGTAATGGTCACAAAATGGTAATATACTATAGTTTCGAGTCATATAATTACCTTACAGATACTAAATTTGAATCGGTTGGGGGGAGTTGGTGTAGAAATCAAAGGCCGACACGACCATGTGAATAAATGTTTTGACTTCTGATGTCAACAGTGTCTTTGGCCACAGTAGCGAAGACGATCCCATTTGGATATGCTTAATAATGATAGAATAATAATAATGTTGGTAGTGATAAATTGGACTTTGTTTCTCTCTTGGAGATAGCATCGTGAATGAGCAGAATTAAGGTGGCATTATCCCCAGATTTAGCAAGAGAAATTAAAAATAATAATTAAAAAACAACAAATTATACAAGTCAGCTAAACTCTGGAACTTAGATCATGTATAAATAAGATAATCCGACAAAAATAAACTAGAAAACATCATGCAACATAAATAATATAAAATAACCCTAAAAATATCAAGCCAGCCAGCAAAATCTGCTGTTAAAGTGATAAGATTAGCCATACTAAGCCGCGTTTGAAAATACAGTTAGTACTCGCATTTTAAAATTATTAAATTTATTTTTACTAAAAATTATTATTTATTTTTATATATTTTGTATCGTTTTGATATATTAATTCTAAAACTAATTTTTAAAAAATAAAAAATATATATTTTAATATAAAAAACACTCTAAAAACAACTATAACCACACTTATCAGTGACCCTAAAAGATATATTAAAATATAAAACTGCCCCTAGCTACCTTGCCACTAACCACAGAACCATGGATGAAAAGTCGAAGAGTAGATTTTAGGGGTAAAAAGGTAATCATATCATTTTTTACACTGTGCTGACAGACAAACTTAAAAGACTAAAAAGCCTTAGTATGTATTGTTTTTAGGGGTATATGAGTAATTTAACTATGCAGAAAAACTTAAATACTGATGTGCCCATTTGTATGATGTTGAAAAATACTAATTTGCCCTCCACCCAGGTTCATTTTTTTTAGGGTCCAAGGGCAATTTCATCATAATACGATATAGTAAATTCTCTTCCTTATTTGAAGTATGTATAATTCCAAAAAGAAAAACAACACAGTCGTTCCTGAATGTTTTGGAATAAAAAATGTATCCAACAAGGTTTGGCACTTCACGTCCAAGTCACAAATCATGTCGTTTTGCTGTTAACATTAGTCGTACGTACAAATATTTTAAACTATATGCACAATCTCAAAATGGCATGTTGAGATATTTTAGAACCGAAATATATCATTTCAATAACCCAAAAAAAAAATAAAAAAACCAAATTATTAACTGTAACGGAATTGACAACTCTGTCATTGTTTAATCTTCTTCTTCTTCTTTTTTTTTTTTGGCAATCTTCAAGATCACACTCCCAATTATTTTTAAGATAAATAATGAATTTTTAATCAAGTTAATATCTATTTTTAAAAATAAATTGAATACAAGAATATTGTATTATGACAATAAATTAAAAAAAATATCATAAATAATCTTGAGCTCTTGTTTGTTTTCGTCCTCGAATGGGGAAATGTGTTTAGTTTCGAGAACGTAAAAGAAGAGAATTAAAGTTATGGGCTAACACGCTTCCGTCATTGGTGTGACCGAAGCGTGTTTTTGTAATTTTATTTTTTTTAAAAAAAATCTGTACTTGAGACCATCAATTATTTTTTATTTTTCTGTCCTTTTATTTTTTCCTCATCCTCGTGTCAGACGTGTCAGACAGCCAAAACATGGACGGCATGTTTTAAAACCCACAGAGGTGGCCTCGCTCCAAATGCCCCTGGCCGTCATTTAAGAAAATACCCCCCGCGTTGGCATAAAATTTCACCCATATCCACTTGCTGTTATGGCCGTGTAAATTGCAAGGTGATTTTGTTTCTTGAAAAATTATTACACTGTTACCGGATCCAATAAAAATTACTGCAAGGTAATGGATTTAGATTTGGATTAGTCGAGCGGTTACGACTATACCGCGGTTATTTTGTGAAATAATTTTTATTTAAATAATAATTTTTATTTTTAAAAATTATTTTTAATATTACGACATCAAAATAATTTAAAAATATATAAAAATAATAATTTTAAGTAAAATAAATTAAAATTTACCTTTTATGAACTTATATTTTTTTAAGATTTTTTATCCATTTATGAACTTGTTTTTTTTTGTTAATAATATATATTTATTAATTTTCCATGCACTCCGGGAACGAACACATGTTATCATTTACATGCATGGTCATCTTCACCATGCTAGCGAGAAGAGAAAAGAAAAGGGGAGGGAGAGGGAGAGGGAGCTACAACCGTTTTGAATAGTGAGGATTCAGACTTTTAAGGCCACGATTGCTAGAATATCACATGGATTTCACCTAACATTCACACCACAATCTGAAACCTAGGAGTCCAGAAATATTTTTATTTTTTTTGTCTTTATTTTGACTCTTGTGTGTTTAATATATATATATATATATATATATATATATATATATATATATATATAAATACAATGAGAAATGGGTTTTATTTCAATCTTCTATTCACATTTCAATATGTTAATACATCGATCAATTTTATTTTATTTTTTAAAAACTAAAAGACCTCAACTTTTACTATGAACATAGAAACATCCTGCTATGGATTCGCATGGTAACCTTGCCTAACATGGCTTCTCACTATGTTTACAACTATATCTTCTTCTTCTTCTTTTTTAATATGTTATAGCTATTTTCAATGACGAGGAATTAATATTTCGTTAATATTTTTTTTTGTTGCAATCTAAATTTATTTTATTAAATTGTTTTACAAACATGTATGACAGATACTAGTGTTCATTTTATGGAGTTTTGAGGTGTTTAAGAGTGTGATGAATATTTTTTTTTCAAAGTGTTTTTTACTTGGAAATATATCAACATAATATATTTTTAATATTAACACACTAAAATAATTTAAAAATACTAAAATGTTAATTACAATAAAAAATAAATTAAATCTCAATTCCAAACATTCACCTCACCTGAAACATGCACACCGCAAGCTAGAAAAACATGTACACCGCAAGCTAAAATCAAGTAGTTGAGCAATAAATTGTATTGACTTTATCTTGACTCTGTTTTAAATTTTGCATCCAGACTTGTACATGTGAAAGTATATGATGAGAAACGGGCTCCACTTTAACCGAATCACACCGTTTGACATTTTACATAATCTGTTTGATATTACTGTATTGATTATTCTTTAAAATATTTTTATTTTTTTTAACATTCATACATTATAATAATCTAAAAATAATAAAAATATTTAATTAAAAACAAAACTTCTTTTTACAAAAATATTTTTCAATCATAAAAATAAACAAATTCAATCTAACTCAAGTTAAGTTTTTGATTAAAACAAATAAGATATTAATCTAATAAAACATGATTATTTATTTATATGAAATTTGAGTGCCTCATGGTTAGATTAACACCAATTTTTTTTAAAAAAATATTTGATATTAAATAATTTAATAATATAAAAACTATAGCGTTTTTGTTTTCTGATATGTTCCGGATCGATTCTCATATTTTATCCATAAAAAATAATAAATAAAAGCCATGTCAAGTGACGCTAATTTTTGCGTGACCCATCCCTAACTGTTCCAAATCACTCGCTGATTCGCGAGAGAAGAGGGTAAATTGGTAATGTTCTTTTAGAGTAAGAGCACTAAAGCTAATTACTCTCAAACCATCACAGGCTAACTGCTGCTGACTACCCCTTGTTTCTTGTAAGATAGCGTGGTGAGACACGCTCCGAGGGCATTTTGGTCTTAGTACACTAAGGACAAAAACGACAAGGCATTGGACCCCGAGAATGGCATTAATTCGTAAATCATGGCAAATTCTCATGGCAATAAAAAATCATGATCAAAATTATTTTAATACTCGCAAGTAACAAACGGTTCCGCTTCCCCGCTTCTATAAAAACCCCACAGCACTCACATAGTCTTCATTTTCTTTATCCGTTTAGCTACTCTCTGATCTCTCTCTCTCTCTCTCTCAGGGTTTCCAACCTTTTTACTCTTTCAGAGACTTCTTGAAAAGCATCGATGGCGCTAGAAGAGGGTCAGAACGGAGGTGCTGAGAAGGTTGCCGTGGAGGTGTCTTTCAAGTCCTTCAAGCCACAGCTGTTTGTGGAGGCACCAAAGGCTAACGACGCCGTTCAATTCTACAAGACCGCCTTTGGTGCCGTTGAAACTTGCCGTACTACTCAGCCTAAGCGCAAGGCAGACCAGGAGCTCCCTCACATCGTCTCCGCTCAGCTTCAGCTTGCTGGCTCCACCTTTCTTGTCTCTGACCTCGCTGATGACTCTGCCTCGTACGTTTCCCTCTCCCTCTCCCTCTTGACCTTTATGCTTCTGAAAATGGCTTCTGTATTGTCAGATCTTACTGTTTGGTAGATGCTTGAGTCTGTTTAATACTTTATACTGCTGTATCCGTGTCTTCTCTGCGTTTTCTCTTTGTTTTCGCGTTTTGCTGTGGTTTGTCGACCGTTTATGATTCTCTGATGTCTGTATAGGAGGCATGCAAGTATTTTTTTTACTTCTGCGTCCCGATGTTTTAGTCGTTTACCTTTTATTTTTATTTTTTCCGGATTTTTTCATATTTTTATTTATTTTTCTGCTAAAAATCCCTTGGCTCGGTTTGTTCTATTTTTTTTATACCGGATGATTCTGTGTCACGGCGTCCTATTTTCTTTACCATCTCAATAAAATAATGTTTTTTTTTTTAATTCTAAACGTTTTTTTCAATTTTTTGTCGTATATATCTTGTAGTGCTGAATCTCCACGTGTAGACTATTATGCCTTGTGCCTTTTGATTTTGTATTTCTAGTTTACTACCCGCCTGTTTGTGATTTGGTTTATGACCCACACATCATATGACCAGGACCAAGGCGGGGGGGACTGTGTTTGCGATGTGTCTAGAGACTGAAGACGTGGAGGCTGCGGTGACCAAGGCGGTGGCCGCTGGGGCTGTGGCTGAGGGCGGGATTGTGGAGGGTGAAGGCGCGTGCTGTTGTGCTGAGCGCGTGACCACGGTCAAGGATCCTTACGGTTTCGTCTGGCAATTCTGCTCCCCTGCCGATAAGTGCGGTGCTAACGTGGAAGCTTAAATGCCGTATGATCTTATGATATTGGTTCGCTTTGGTTCTTAGTGTTGTCTGTCTTTCATATTTTACTTTGTAGTAGTGGGACCCTTATATCCGAGAAGTTCTCTGCCTATTTGGATTAGGTGATTCGTAGGGTTAGTCTCGCCTAGTAGTGACATGACTATGGTTTTTTTGGTAATTTCGAGAACACCTTGGTGGAGATATGGATGAAATGTCTTTTTTATCCTTTGAAGTACTGCTATTTCCTGTTACAGTATTTTGGTGTATATTTCTCTTCTATCATTTCTGCCATAGTTGCTGCAAGAACCTCTGGATCTGACATGGCAAAAATCGTAAAGTTAACTCGGGTTGAGCTAGCTTTGAGTCGGTAGTTAACCTAGTTAACTCACTGGATCAAGTCAAGTCGGGTTTAATGACTGATTTTCACCATGTTTTTATCATATTTTAACGCCTTTATTGACAATTTTTTATTTTTAATTAAATCTAAAAGAATTTTCCATGGCTGGTGTAGACTGGAGGATGGATGGTTTTTCCTTGGAGCACCTCAATCTACAATAGAATATTCTGACTGGTGTGATTGTTTATTAATTTTTTAAGGAGTGTTTTTCTTTAGATGAAATATTGAGATTTAATTAATGTAAAATACAATAAAATACACAATTCATCCATTTAAGGTGCGGCAGATAAAGTTAAGATAACGGTGGACTCTGGCCTTTTCACAAGCTGTACAGTTATAACTGGTAAGCTGACACGCGTACGATACTTGTGCTGAGAAGTTGGGATTGCATGGTTGTGGGGGGAGCGTGGTCCCCAGGGCCCATTACACTAGTGGTTGGTGGATGGAGCAGTGGTCGTGATGAGGGAGGGCAGCAGTCATGCATTGTTACTGGTAAATTAATATTTCGAAGCTTGATTTCTAGTTTTAATTAATTAACACATTAATTTGACAACTTGTTTAACTTTTAATTTTTATATATTCGGTTTGCCTCGGAGGAGCCAACCTATCTAATTACCACAAATAAAAGTGAAAGCCCGCCCCCCCCCCCCCCCCCCCCCCCCCCCCCATCAGGTGACCGTTCTTATGCGTTGTCCTCAGGCCCAGGCCCACTCCCAGTCTCTTCGAATCCCTCTTCTATGTTTGTATCTTTTCGAAGAAGAGGCCTAATTGTCAAGGGTTTGTAAGATTTAGTCTTTAAATGAAATTAAATTATAGGATGGCTGCCGAATAATTTTTTTTTGAATTAAAAATATTCCAAAGTTTCTACCGCTGAGCCTTTTCAAAATCTCCTTTTGTTTTTGAAATTTGGTTTTTTTATTTATTTCTTATCAATTCTCAAAATTGTAAAAATAAGAGAACTGTTTTTCCTTTTTTATATTTGAGTATTTTTGGAATGTTTCATTTAATATTTTAAAAAATTATCATAGTCCAAAAATATTAATAATTTGAAAATTCTTATTCATTGAATAAATAGCTTACACAAACAAAGGGGTGTAAGATTATAGTTTTTGCCTTTTGTTTTTGTTTTTATCAGAATGGGCAAGGCTAATAATTTCATAATGCCTTAACTATACAAGACATAAGACCCAACGAATATCCATGAATTGGTTAAAATATTCATTAATATTAATGTATTTTATGATATTTTTCAATTGAAAATATATTAAAATAATTTTTTTTAATATTAATATATTTTATTGTATAGGAATGGTTTTAGTTTATTTTGTTTCTCTCTAAATTTTCTGTTATAAATTAAGTATAGTATTTATGAAATGTAGATATTAATTCAAATGGCTAAATTTTCTCTAAATTTTCTGTTATAAATTAATTATTTTTTATATAAAAAATAGATTAAAATGATATTGTTTTATTTTTTTTAAAAAAATTTAATTGACTTCGATTGGATTTACTGACCTGATTAACTTTAAATTTGTTTTTTTTATTTAAACCTGATGTGACCAGAAAGCAAAAGGCTCGTTTAATAATAAGCAGGAACCAAAATGAAAATGTCTTTTTCATACGAGGCTTATCACACTACAAATGACACCCACCACACAGTTACAATGGAAAGAGAACATATCTCCTCCATGAAAATAAACAAACGAACAGTGTTTCCAAAGCCAGCTAAGCTTTATCCATAGCTTCACCGTCCCCTCTTCTGTTTGAAATGGTTTTTCATGCCTGAAAGTTCAACAAAATGGTTGCCAAGCAACAAAGAAATTAGCAATTTATACAAATAATTAGTAGCATATAGCAACCCTAATTACATATAAACGTTCCATGGAGGCCTAATTTGACGAGTGTAATAACTATTGCATCTCTCATACCAAAACACTCCCTCTGATAAAATGCAAAATTTCTATTTTGGGGTGGCCTTTCTAAGGGCTTAATTGAGAAGTTTCAAACAATACGAGGGTTTTGGATTTAAAGAAAACTTTGGAAGAGGCCAAGGCCACCCTTGGCCCCCTTTAGATAAGAAGTCCTAGGTCAGTTAGGTGATTGTCTGACTAATCAATTAAACAAGATGATATATAACATAAAAAATAGAGAATAATTGACCCATGGACTCGAATAAAAACCTAGGTCAATCTAGTTAAAAATCTAAGAACCTAGGTCAATATCCAGTCAAAACCCACTTAAATTTATGGTATACTTTTTTCAAAACAAAATAGTTTTGGTTTTTTTTTTATAAAAAAAAGAATTGGATTAGCCCAAATTGATTTAACCTTGTTCAAATTCGACACCCGGAGCCTGCTGCTTTAATGCATGCATGCTAGCTAAATTATGGTTGCAAGAGGATGCATGTGATGAGAATATGGGCATACCTTAGCAGCTAGGCACAGCAGTGCTGAGGTTGCACTTGGAAGGCAAAGCCATGGCAAGATCAGGATCGATGCCGAGATAAGGCAACAGGTATGAATTCTTATAAGAGCAAAGGCATGTGAAGTTAGCCCCAGAAACAGCCTTGCAACAATCAACTGATGGCGGCTCAACTGGGTCTGGTTTGGTCACAGATGGCTTGCAGGCTGCGAGACCATCCTCACTAATGTCACACACGCTCACTGCCCGTGAGCCCTCAAACAAAGCAACCACCACCAATAGCAACACCACCAGCTGCCTCTTCGCCATCTCCATCACAAAAAAATCAGCAGCAGCAGCAGTCGATCTGTCCACTTGTGTCTGCACGTTGTATATAAACTATCTCAGAGCACTACACTTGTTGGTAGATTTGTGGGTTATCTCTGTTATATAGAGAGAGTCTTTGAGGCAAGAACCGCAGGTTTAGATCCCGTGAACAAGAATTGGCAGGATTCGGGATCACGGGGCCAGCTCTGCTCATCTATGTTTTTTTTTTTTTTAAATATATATATATATATATATATATACACACACCATTTTTTTTATACCAAATATTAATTTGTTATCCTCTTTATTTGCTCGATATAATATTCGTAAAATAAATACAATTTAGAGTGATATGGTGTATGTATTTACGTTTTAATGTATTTAAGTTTTAGCAATAAAACTTTGATATCCGCTAAAAAAAAATTAAGCATGGACCCATTTTTCCATGCATGCATATAAGAACATGTACACACCGAATTATTCAAAATCAAGGTTAAAACTTTTTATAGACGTCGAATTTATTAATATTTCTATTCAAATACATAGATGCATTACTAGAAATTCATCTAAAATTAATAGAATTATTGACAGAATATTTCTATCAATAAATTATGATAATAATTATTGACGGATATTATTCTGTCCATAATGTTATTGGTATATACTAATAAAATAATATTATCAGTATATAACAACTGAATTATAGATGGAATAATAATTAAAAAAAAACAAAAACAGTTCTGTGGAAGTTTTATACAAATCATCAAATAATTATATATATACATATATAATTGGATGAATGCTGTTTCTTATTTATACTGCTTTGGCCCATTGGATAAGAAGATCAGGGCACCCACAGCTAAAATATCGTCAAATGGATTGGAAGGAATCCTTCAATTTGTCTTGTAATGTGAAACCCAATTATTTGGAGAAAGGATTTCTTGTTTAATGCCATGGAACCCCTCATTCTATCTTTAAAAAATCACGTCCTACCTCCAAATTATTGAAATTAAATCATTTTTAAATGTAATATAAAAAAATTATTCTAACCATCCTATAATTCATTGATACGAACCCGTGACACTAATTTCTTAGAGATTACAACATGCTACCTAGACTTTTATAATTAAATTCATTTAACACTCCTTAAATTTAATCCCTTATTATATTTCGAGTGTTTTTGTTTTTGAAGTAGTTTTTGTAGTTGTGATTTTAAAAAAAGTAAATTTTTAAAAAATATGGTTAGCTATGGTTAGTTGGATTTAGATACGTGTTTGGTGCAAATTGTGGTTGAAGTTTATGTGTAGCAAAAAACATACTAAAATGTTTGGTGGAGGTGTGCTGGCGATTGTTTTTCAAAGCACTTTTTACTTGGAAATACATCAAAATAATATTTTTTTTTTATTTTTAAAAAATTATTTTTAATATCAGCGCATCAAAATGATTTGAAAACACTAAAAAATATTAATTTGAAGCAAAGAAAAAAATAAAAAATTATCAAATTTTTTCAAAAGCGCTTTTGAAATGTAAAAATAATCATAGTTTAACGAAACTCAGTTAAAAAAACATGTAAAAATTGCTTTATAAAAGCTACATTTTAAAGTTAATTTTTTAATAGATCTCAGGATATAAAATACAATTTGATTTATTGTCAAAAACTTTACTATGTTTGTTGCACTAAAAAAAAAAAAAAGGTGTGAAACAAACGCATCCTTCATTCCCATCAATCTCAATCCATGAAAGATATTGGTGAAGTGTTGTACATCACAAAATTATCACTATAACTCAATTTACAAGATTCGTAAAATAATTAAAAACAGAAGGCAAGAGGAAAAGGATTATTGTTAATTACACAATTTGTCTTGAAGGACTCCTTCCCATCCCCACAGATCATAGCCCTCCATTAAAACATCAAGACATCTTCAAAGCGAAGTAGAACCATGAAACAAAATCCTCGACTCCAACGTTGTACTTCACTGTATGAAATTAAAAAATTACACTCTATACTAAAATGTATTGCACTTTTATTATGCCAATCCACAATTAAAAATTGATTTTACTTCTTGGTGGGCAAAACAAAGTAGGTATAATGATATTTTTCTTGAGATACATTGGTCATTATATGAAAGGAAAGGGCTAAATGGTTCTTTTGCTTTTTCTTTGTATAATATGATTACTTAATTCTCCTTGAAAGATAAAAAACGATCGCATGGGTCAAGGGGCTTTTTAGTTTTTTACTTAATTTTTAAACAAATAAGTTACTTAATTACACTTGAAAATTAAAAACAATTGTCTTTGACTGAAAGACTCTTTTTTTTTATTTACATGTGGTCATTTGATAGTTATTGAATGTCTTTGGAGGTAGTAAGATGATTTGGTAAATTAAAAATTAAAAAAACAAAGAAAAAAAGTCGGGTGAACAGTGTCAGCTGCCTTTAGAAGGTGAGTAGTGATGCGCCGCCAAAATCGTGATTACAAGGCAACTTCTAAAATGTCTTGGTGTCCCCTCCAGGGATCAGCAACGCGTGTAGCACTATGACGGCTGGTGTGGTGCGTTCGATTTGTTTTTTTTCCCTCGCTCCTTCTTGAATTTCATGGTGGAATTAAAAAAAAATCAAATCAGCCCCTAAAGTTTGTTGTACTTCAGATTTCATTGCTATTCTCTTTATTTTAATTTTTAAAATTTAGAATATTTTACAAAATCAAGGGGTTTTTCAATTCCGTCCTTGTTCTCTTGTTGCAATTTTCTTTATTTAGAATAGTTTATTAATTTAAGAATTGTTTTCAATTTCATCACCAATCAATATTTTTATTTATCAGATTTGATTTATATTCTTTTAATTATAGTTTTATATATATATATAGTTTCATCATTTTTAATTTTTTTTTCTTGTCAAATCTAATTCTTTTTTTTTATTATTGTATTTTCTTGACCTTGCAAGATTTTTTTAGATTGGTTTGTACAACCTCTCTTACTCGATTTTTGTGCTGGAATTAAAAAATCAAATTAGCCCCTAAAGTTTCTTATACTTAAGATTTCATTCCTATTCTCTTTATTACAATTTTTAAATTTAGAATACTTTATGGAATTAAGTGGTTTTTTCAATTTTGTCCCTATTTTCTTTGTTACAATTTTTTTAAATGTAGAATAGTTTATTAAATTAAGAATTGTTTTCAATTTCATCCGCAATAAATATTTTCATTTATCAGATTTAGTTTCTATTCTTTTAATTACAATTTTTTTTTATTTTAGATTGTTTTTGCAATTGTTTTTTGCAGTTTCATCATTCTTTAGTTTCTAATCCTTTTTTTTATTTTATTTTTTTGACATTGCAAGATTTTTTTATATTCATTTTTTTTAATTTCATTCTCCAACATTTAATTAGTTGGATGTTTAGTTTCTTAGTTAAATTCGGGTCTAAATTTAATGGTTTGCGGTTTTAAGAGATTAACCTCGGTTTACAAAGTTGACACAAGCTTCTTTGGTTTTTTTTCTTTTTTTTAGATTATTTTTTTCATCCTCCAACATTTTGTTATTTTTTAATTCACTTTCAATGGTATTTTTAGTCTTTTTGAAAATAACACGGGTTGCCTTGGTTTGTTTTATTTTTGTCTTTGTTGAATTTAGCTTTTCTAAAGGAACTTTGTTTTTAAATTGATTGATTTCATCCTCTAACATTTATTTTTAGGTGTTGAGCTCTTGGTTTATAAGGTTCACTCGGGCTTGTTAGGTTCTTTTTTTAAGCTTTTTTCTTTTTCAAATTTCATCATTTAACATTCTTTTTTACTTTCTTTCTATATGATTTATCTTTCTTTTTAAAATAATAAGGGTTGCCTTGGATTTTTTTATCAGGTCTTTGTTAAATTTTGCTTCTTTAAAAGGAATTTTATTTTTTAATTAAATTAAATTAAATTTATTGATTTTATCGTCTAACATTTAATTTTTAACAATACTTGAAGGAATTTTTTTTTTGATTAATTTGTTTTGGAAATTGGTGTTTTTTTTATTTTTTTAACTTTTCTTTCAATAAAGTTATCCTGATATTATGTTTCAAGTCATGGATTTAGCAGGTTTACCATATTTGACTCAGGTCTTTATTTACTGCTTTTTAATATTTTTTGATCTCGAGTCAATGGCCAAAATCTTATGTTTTTTTTTAAAATAAATTTGCATCGCCTTGATATCTTTTTTGCGAAGAAAAAAATGATAGGCCTGTGGTATAGTACGGGCCACCTATCTAGTATTTTATACGCAAATATATTTCTTATCAAATATGTGGTAGGCATACTCGTATTCGCGTACTGATAGAGATATTTATTTGATAAGAAAAAAATAAAAATCCCTACACTTAAATAGTAAACATAAAAGTTAAATAGAGAAAATAAAAATAAAAAACTCACAAAAATATATGCAACAATCTCGTTGTATATATTACTCCAGTTTTCATTCACGTAAAAATATCAACCAATCGTAACATTTAGTGTTTGTGGTACATGATATTTTTTAAGAGTATCTCACTTGAAAATGATTTATTTATTATATTAATATATCAAAATCATTTGAAATTTTTTTAAAAAAAACATTAACTTGATATTTTTTTCAAGCCAAACATATTTTTAAATGCACCTAATCATAGTTTCAAACACAAAAACAAAATGGAGTCTGGTCATTTTTAGGTTAAAACTTTGTTAGGATTTAATCTTCAATATAAGCTCTTTAACATGGAAAAATGACAAAAAAAAAAATTAGAGTGAAACTCTGTTCCCAACCAACCAATTGCTGAAGAATAACTTTTTTTTTTAAAAAAATAATTCTAAAAAAAGGATCTAAAAAGAAACGACTCAAGTCAACTTGTGTTAACCTTCCAAACTTGCAACCAGGTTCCTAAGACCAGGATCACCTTATAGAAAGTAAATAGTAATTTTAAAAGGATAAAAAAAAAATTAAAAGAATGAAAATCAAAATTGATATAATAGAAAATTGACAAGGAAAGGCACAAAAATCGAGTAAAAGAGAGAGGATGAGAGAAAAATGTTGCCGGTGACACATCGCCACCCATACCTTACCATGCGCCAACCTATGATGGAGATCCCGCTGAGACGATCCAAGGGAGACCGCAGAACACCTCCTTTGGAGGCTGGAGGAGACCGTACGTGCCTTTAAAAACGCGACAAAGCTCCTCATACGTTGGCGTGTGCGTTGCATGAGCTAGCCATTCCTCCCCTACTCGTTCCTTTTCATCTCTCTATTGTTTGGGTTTCAAATTTGGTCTCTCAAGCTTAATTATTTTGCAAAATTGAGCATTAAGTGAGCAAGAAAATTTTTTCTTGGCATAGCGAAACCCTTGTACATAAACAACTAACATAAATTGTCATTTCCAATCTAAATATATTCTACTTGAATGGACCAATTTGAAAACAAAAGGTCAGGTGATCAAAATAAAAAAAATGGGTTGAGCTTTTTTCACTGCCCCAATTCAATATGTAATTGTTGAATATTTGTCCTATCTTCAATTTTGATGTTAAAATTTTAATTGCTTTAAATCAATAAAATCTTATTTAATCTCGATAAATTGAGAGACAAAATCTTTTCGCAATATAGTTTGATCTCCTAACCTAAACAACTAAAATAAATTATCAAGTCTAATACCAAATAAAAAAAAGCAGGATCAAAGCAATTGGGAAAGAAAAAGAAAACCCAATGGATCAAAATGTAAAAATCTAAAGGATAGAAAGTGTTTTTTCCCTCAGTTTTTATCTTAATGACGAACGTGGTACTATAACGCAAGACTAGAATCTTAAAGGAGCATAACGAAACACAATAAAGACAAAATAAACTAGAATACAAAAACAATATTCCAATCCCCATGCTAAAATCGGAGTAGAAATGAAATGATGCTGTGGTGCTTCATCGTTTCATTATAATTAACGATGAAGATTTCTCAACCAACATATACTATATATGGCTCAGCCTGGCATGGCACCCATGGCAAATCAATCCATCAAAAACAGCAAGAATTTGCACCTCGAAATGACATCTTAACAAACAAAACGAACCCTACAGAGAACCTTCACAAGGGAGTGGTCTTCGTTAAAGCACGAGCACTACCCCTTTGCTTTGCATATTTTCGTGCTCTCGGACCCACATATAATTCCTCGTGACTCGCAAGTTGAGCTGATCTGCCCACTACATTGTTGAAACGTGGATTGGAACTGGTTCTTGTTTAGTAAAGTTCTTGATTATGGAGTATATTGGCATATGATCAATTGATTAACATTGCTTTTCCTATCTTTTATTATCCTCCTGCATCTTCATGTATTCCTTGCCCTAGCTAAGTTGGCCATGATCGGACCTGTTATAGACTGTTTTTTACTTGGTAATAAAAAATATTTTTCACGTCTCCTCTCCTAGATGACGTGTTTAGATACATTTTAAGTATATTTTATTTTAAAAAATGTTAAAGTAATGTTTTTTTAGTGTTTTTTTAATGATTTTGATGAAAAAATAATATTTTGAATATATTTTTAAACGAAAAATACTTTTTCCAAATAATTTTAAAAATATACATTCCAACATAATATATTTAAAATATATATATAAAAAATTCAAGACGCTGATCCCATGATTAACACTTAAAAGTATTTATTATTGTTGTTGATTTCATGGGTTGAAGCAGAAGTTTACGTGGATTTTGGATTACATTAATATATAGATAACAATTCTCTTTCCATTGTAAATCCGGTTACTCCATCTCTATTAAAGATTGAAACTCGAATTTTCTAATGGAATTCTTAATTTTTAACGCATGGGAATCCCCTTGAAATAGAGTATATTAATAAATCTTAACAAGAAACGTTAATAACATGTATGATTAGTAGTAGTAGTAAGACTCCTTTCCCTTGACCACTAGCATTCTAAAAATGAACAGAATTCGATTCCAGATTTTCTTGGAGGCTTGCTTTCGAATCTAGTAAGTTTGATGTATGTAGTTAAGGGAGCATAGAGTATCTATCATATGGAGAGCATATGGATGGTTGGCATGCATGCATGCTCTGCATTATAAATAGCCCCAAACACCTTGCAAATTTCATTTCATTTCATCTCGTCCCAGAAGCTGCTTGTGCTGCTCTTTCAAACCTTTCCTGCCCTTCGCTAGCTAGCTGTGCTTCCTTGATCTCCAGTTTCCTCAATTCTCAATATGGCCTCTACCCAGGTGCTCCCTCCCTGCTAGCTATCAATTCTCTTAGAATTCAGTTGCGAATATTTTTCAGTATGAAATTGAGTTGCAGGAACTATATATGGAGTGTACCTCTACTCCTAGCCATAGAGCTTGAAGAAGCTTCAAAATATGGTATCCTACGTACCATTGTACAAAGAGTTTTCACAGAGAATGATCTTCTAACAGTTTTTTGAGATAGTTTTTCTCTTTCGTTATATTATTCTATCTAGTTTCCTCACCTTCAAAAATAAAATAACGTTTATTTTATAAACTATTTCAAACACTTTTACACAAGGAAGTTTTAACCCCTTTTTTATATGTGAGCTTGCGCATCATGCCCACCCAACCACGGTCCAAAACCAAGGAAAGTTGACGAGTTTACTTTTAAGAATTTAGAGGAAGTGATCATATACAAGAGCCAACTCGAGGCAACACATCTGAGAGTAGTGGATCAACCGGGGGTTAATCCAAGTTTATTTTTTTAGAAAAAAAAATAGGATTTTTCATTTATTAAGATCCTGAATCGGTGAGTCAACAAGCTCTTATCAGGCTAGACCAAGTTGGTCAATATATAATTTATTTTCATGTGTGTCCCATATATAAAGGGAGTATAATTAATTATGGACATGGTATTTCATATTTCAGGTTGAAGCTGAGCCAGTCAAAGAGGTGACCAACAAAGCTGAAACTTCATCACAGGCATGTCCAGTAGTTATTGAAGAAAAAGCTGCCACAACTGAAGAACCCGAAGTGGTTGTGGATGATGCTGATGACGAAGAAGAGGAAGTGAAAAATGAATCGGATGAAGAGCAAGCAGATCAGGAGAAATTGGAAGAATATTCACCTATTATTGGTGAAGATGAGCCAAACACTACTTTTGATGACGAACTAGAAGCTGAAGATGGTGACTTGATTTAAGACAAGGAAAGAAATCTTACGTGAGGAGAGGTTGTGGTGATCACAATCTTATATGTGTGTCTGGTTTTCATCATTTATGTGTTTTTATTATTTTTTTCTTGACACCTCCCATGTTTTATTTTTTCTTGTTCTGTTGCGTGTAGTATCTTGAAAACTATATTATAAAGTGTGCCTAAGATTATTAGTTAATTTATTATTTGCTAATTATTAACTAACTACTTCATTGTTGAGATCTCTCTCTAATGTATTTATTACCTAGCTAGGTTGTAATCAATCCATAATGGTTAGGACAAGTGGTAAAGCCTAAGCTAAAGATATAAAATAAGGTCTTAGGTTGAAGTTATACCCTTAATTAATATAGGATTTGTCACACCCGACATCGCGGCAGCCTTAAAAATTAGTATATCATAGAAAAAATAGATTTATGGCTTCCTATTCTTTGATGGGAAGCAATCTTGTTTAAGGAGTCGCCACCTAGTATTATGATCACTAGGAACCCTAACTGGTCAACATAGATTCTATGGTTTGGGACTGATTACGTAAAATGAAAGATATTATCACTCCTTAAACATTCTGCCTAAGGCAAACTGCATTGCTGGTTTTGTCTTAAATTGCTAAACGTTTATTAGTTTAGGCTATGATAATTTGCTTATAATATTCCTAACTCTGGCGCTATTGAATATTCAACTACGAATACTTCCAACTATGGCGTTGGTGAATATTACGTAGCTATAAAATAAATTTATATCAATATTTTTATTCCTGACTCTAGCGTCAGTGAATAAACAAATTTATTTTATTGGCGCACATATTTTTTATTTTTCTAGCTAAATAAAAATAAAATACAATGAATAATATAAATTTAAACCAGTATTTTTATTCCTGATTCTGACGTCAGTGAATAAACCAATAAATTTATATTATTTTTATTCATGCATACCCATTTTATTATTTTTATTTTATTATTTTTATTTTATTATTTTTTTGGTTGGGCCCAGCTCAGCCCATATGGGCTAGGCTAAGCCCAGCCAGCCCGGCCTGGCCACTGGCCAGTGGCCTGGCTGGGCGAAGCAACACGAGTGCTCTAACGCACGCGTGTTGCTACACTGTGCAAGTGAAATAAAATTCACTTGCATAGTGTAAATACCAACTGAAATAATGCGAGAAGAAGAGGGTACTTGGCAGTGTGGTAGCAGTTGCTTTTCAAATAACTTTTTGTGCCGAAATGTATGCCAATAATTTTTTTTTATTTTTAAAAAATTATTTTTGACATCAACATATCAAAACGTTCCAAAACGTACAAACCATATTAAATTTTAGCAAAAAATTAAATTAAATTTTTTTAGAACACGGTTTGCACCACGTTTCCAAACATGTTCGAATAGGGTGCTTGGCAGTGTGGTAGCGGTTGCTTTTCAAATAACTTTTTATACCGAAATGCATGTCAATGATTTTTTTTATTTTTAAAAAATTATTTTTGACATTAACACATTAAAACGATCTAAAACATATAAACTATATTAAATTTTAATAAAAAAAATTTAAATTTTTTGGGACGCGGTTTGCACCGCGTTCCCAAACATGTTCGAAGAATGTGCTCACCTAGTCTGCTGGAGTCGATGGAGATGACGACGAAGCTCTGGCTGGCCAACACTGCCTCCTCTCCTCTGCTCCTTCTTCTGCTTTCCTTTGC